>CM066040.1:264435579-265147773 GCA_033557465.1 Ichthyophis bannanicus
AGGAGCCATTGTAATGGAAAGACCTCGAGCCACCTCCCTGATAAAATCCTGAAAGGATATATCCTCTGGAGGAGACATCCTACGTTTAGGAGAGGAAGGCTCCTCCGGGAGAAGTACTCCGGTACCAGTACTCCGGTACCAACCGAACTGTCAGAATCCGCAGACTCCTCTGAGGATTCAAAGTACCTCCTATCCGGGTGCTCTTGTGGAGCACGATACCCGTACCGATCGAAGCCGGTGTCGGGAGGGATCGGTACCGGTTTGTCGGTACCGGAAGACATAGCATGACTAGGTGCCGGCAATGCAGACACCGATGTCGATGCTGTCGGTACCGGTACCGGTTGAACTGTCTGAAGCGGTTCCGAGGGTACTGATGCTGCAAGGAGAGCCGCCAGACTGCGTTCAATAGCCAGGAATCTCTGGTCTATCGACGCTGCTGATGCCTGGGTATCGGTACCGGAGAAAGCGGCTGGTACCCCAGAGCATGGCACCAGTAGTTCTGCCAAGGTTGAGGCCTCGAGAACATCCTGGAGCCCCGATAATGCTTTGGAAGCGGAAGGCTCCCGCCGGGGCAATTTTTCCAGTGCAAGTCCCTCTAGGGCAGGGGTTCTCAACCCAGTCCTCAGGACCCACCTAGCCAGTCGGGTTTTCAGGATAACCACAATGAATATGTATGAGAGAGATTTGCATACACTGCCTCCATTAAATGCAAATCTCTCTCATGCATATTCATTGTGGTTTTCCTGAAAACCTGACTGGCTAGGTGGGTCCCAAGGACTGGGTTGAGAACCCCTGCTCTAGGGCAACGCCAGAGGCTTCTCGATGCTCGGAAAGAGTAGTTACTCACCTGTAACAGGTGTTCTCCAGGAGCAGCAGGAATCAGTCCTCACTTATGGGTGATGTCGGCGCCGACGGAGCCCTCGCGGAGCAATTTTCCCCAGCTTTCGAAGAAAGCCTTTGGGAACTGCAGCGCGCATGCGCGGTCCCCTTCCCGCCCAAGGGTGCCATCTTGCTCAGTCTGATGACATAGCGAAGAGACAGCAAAAAAAGTTAGCAAAAACATATAATAAGAATGACTGCAACTCCAAGGGAAGGAGGGAGGGTAGTGAGGACTGATTCCTGCTGCTCCTGGAGAACACCTGTTACAGGTGAGTAACTACTCTTTCTCCAGGACCAAGCAGGAAGTCAGTCCTCACTTATGGGACTCCCGAGCTCAAGGCTACCGGAGACCTCAACCGAAAAAAATTAGCTCCCTCAAGCTCAACAGTACAGAAGGAAGGAATCTTCTCTGAATACGAATCCGGCCGGTAGCCCACCAAGGCCGGAGGGTAGGAGTTGCTTAGACCTCAAAGAGATTGTGGAGGACTGCCTGTCCGAAAGCACTGTCCCTGCGGGACTCCCTCTCCAGGCAGTAATGAGCCGCAAAGGTCTGGCTTGAAGACCAAGTAGCGGCCCGGCAGATGTCAGCCAACGGAACAGAGCGGAGGTGAGCCACTGACGCAGCCTTCGCCCTGACACGGTGAGCCGTGACTCGACTCTCTAAGGAGAGGCCGGCTGCCCCATAAGCCCAGGCGATACAGTCAGCTACCCAGATGGACAAAGTACGCTTAGAGATGGGTACCCCCAACCGATTGGGGTCAAAAGATACGAAAAGCTGGACAGCTTTTCGATGCTCTCGCGTACGGTCAAGGTAGAAGGACAAGGCTCTTCTACAGTCCAGGGTATGCAGGACAGTTTCAGCTCGGCTGGTATGCGGCCTGGGAAAGAAGGTCGGAAGAACCACCTCTTGATTGATGTGAAAAGAGGAGACCACCTTTGGAAGAAACTTAGGGTGAGTCCCTAAGACCACCCTATTCTTGTAGAACCTAGTGTATGGGGGCTCCGACACTAGGGCCTGTAGTTCACTAACGCGCCTAGCGGAGGTAAGGGCTACCAAGAAGAGGGGTTTCCAGGAGAGGAAACACAGAGGGCAGGTAGCCATGGGTTCAAAAGGCGGACAGGTAAGCCTTTGCAAGACCACATTGAGATCCCAGTCAGGAGCTGGAGGGCGCAGCGGGGGCTTAAGCAGAAGAAGGCCCTTGAGAAAACACACCACTCAGGGGTGCGCGGAAAGAGGCTGGCCCTCCACCGGCGAATGATGTGCAGAGAGAGCACTGAGGTGGACCCTGACAGAGTTGGATTTGAGGCCTAGATCGGAGAGGTGAAGCAAATATTGCAGTACCACCGATACTAAGCAGGCAAAGGGGTCCTCAGAGCGCTGAGAACACCAGACCGAGAAGCGACGCCATTTAAGGGCGTAAGATTTCCGGGTGGAAGGTCGCCGAGACGCCAGGACGACAGCCTCCACCTCCGGAGGAAGTAAGAGCGGAGCTAGGACTACCCTTTCAGCAGCCAGGCCATCAGATGAAGGGCCCGGAGGTTGGGGTGGAGGAGAGTACCCTGATCCTGGGTCAGTAGATTGGGCTGAAACCCCAGAGGAAGAGGGGTGTCCACCGCTAGTTGTAGGAGTAGAGGGAACCAGGGTTGTCTCGGCCACCTGGGCGCTACCAGGATCACGGAGGCCCTGTCCTGGACAACTTTGAACAGCGCCCGGGACACAAGTGGCGTGGGAGGAAAGGCATACAGTAGGCCTGTGGACCACGAGATGAGGAAAGCATCCGGCGCTACTCTGAGAGGATGCGGGTGCCGGGAGCAGAACCTGGGAAGTTGCCGGTTTAGAGGACTGGCAAAGAGATCCATGGTGGGGAGGCCCCACCGGCGGAAGATCCGCTGGACAACTACGGGGTTCAACCTCCATTCGTGCGGCTGCAGAATCCGGCTCAGTTTGTCGGCTAGGCAATTTTCCTGCCCGGGCAGGTAAACAGCCTTGAGGAGGATGTCGTGGTCGACTGCCCAAGAGCACAGTCTCCGAGCCTCCCGACATAGAAGGAGGGAGCCCGTGCCCCCCTGTTTGTTCACGTAGAACATGGCGACCTGATTGTCCGTCTGCACCAGAACAGACCGACGAGAAGTGAGGTGAGAGAAGGTCCGCAGAGCTAGGCGAATCGCCCGCAGCTCCAGGAAGTTTATCTGCTGAGCAGTCTCCCAAGGCGTCCAAAGGCCTTGAGTGCATGTTCCTTGACAATGCGCTCCCCATCCCAGGAGAGAGGCATCTGTCGTGAGCACTTGAGAAGGTGGAGGAGACTGAAAAGTCATGCCAAGTACAAGATTGGGCAGGTGAAGCCACCACTGCAGAGAGGAGACCAGGCGGTCGGAGATCTGTATTAAGTCCGTCAGTCTCCCTATGGCCTGATGCCATTGAGTGCGAAGGCTCCACTGAGCAGGTCGCATATGCAAACGGGCATTCGGAGTGACATGGACCGTGGAGGCCATGTGACCGAGCAGTTGCAGGAATTGTCTGGCAGAGGCCAGTGACGCGCTGTGGAACCTGCCGGCCAGAGCCATGAGCCTACTGGCCCGTTCCAGAGGCAAGAAGGCCCGAGCCTGCAGAGTGTCCAGCCGTGCTCCTATGAATTCGAGATCCTGAGAGGGGAGCAAAGTGGACTTTTCGAAGTTTATGACGAAGCCCAAGTGCTGAAGCAGAGCCACTGTGCGTTGAGTGGCCTGAGTGACTTCTAGGGAAGACTGTGCCCGGATGAGCCAGTCGTCCAGGTAGGGGAAGACGAAGAGGCCTTGAAGCCTCGGGAAGGCTGCCACCACTGCCAGGCATTTCGTGAACACCCTGGGAGCGGAGGAGAGGCCAAAGGGCAGTACGCGGTACTGATAATGATTCCCTGCCACCACAAATCTCAGATATTGCCGGTGGTCCGGATGAATAAGGATGTGAGTATAAGCATCCTTTAGATCCAAGGAGCATAGCCAATCTCCCTGCCGGAGGTAGGGCAGTAGGATTCCAAGGGTAAGCATCTTGAACTTTTCCCGCTGCAGGAACTTGCTGAGGTTGCGCAAGTCCAGAATGGGTCTGAGGCCTCCTGTCCTTTTCGGTACCAGGAAGTACCTCGAATAAAACCCGTGACCCCACAAGTGCTGGGGTACTGGCTCCACAGCCTGTTCCCGGAGCAGACTTTGTAGCTCCTGAAGGAGTAAGTCCCTGTGCAGAGGGGGTCTTATAGGCTCCCCTGGAAAGTAGGGAGGAGGTACCTGGTGAAAATGTAGGAGGTAGCCCTTCTGAACCACCTGCAGCACCCAGGAATCGGATGTTATGGCTGACCACCTGTGGGCGAAGTGGGTCAGCCGGCCCCCCGTGCTGAGCAAAAGTCGCGGAGGGGGAGAGGCTATGCCGGCATAGTCAAAAACCCCCACCCGGCTGAGCAGGGGCCTGTGTAGTGGGCTTGGGGGCCTTCTGCCTACGGGACCCGTTGCCCTGCCCCTTAGCCTGCTGGCCCTGATGGGGAGCTGCTGAGGCTTGATATTGTGGGTGGTGCTGTTTATAAGCAGACACCTTCCTCGGGTAAAAGGGCTTTTTCCCCGAGCCCTTCCTCTTCTGTGAAGGGGCAGAGGTCTTTCTGGATAGGCGAGTTCTGGTGAGAGTCTCGGACTCGAGTTCTGCCGCCTTATCAGCCATGGGTTTGCCAAAGAGGTTATCACCTCTGCAGGGGACATCGACCAACTTGTCCTGCACCCATGGCTCGAGGTCGGATGACTGAAGCCAAGCCTGACGGCGAGCACCGATGCCGGCTCTGGCTACTCGAGCCGATGCTTCGAAGCCATCGTAGGCTGCTCGAGAAATAAATTTCGAGCACTCTCGAATACCAATGGACAAGGCCTGGAACATCTGCAAAGGTTCCTCGGAGAGACCAGCAGAGAACCCGGCAATTTCCTTCGCCAGGTCTCGAAGATACATGCCCATATATAGCTGGTATGTCTGGACTCGGCAAGCAAGCATAGAGCCCTGGAAGCACTTCCTACCGAGGGCATCCAGGTTCCGGGCCTCCTTACCCGGAGGCACCGAGAAGTGCATCTTCTGACTCTTAAGTCGATGCATGGCCGATTCCACCACCATGGAATGGTGCGGCAGTTGTGCCTTCTGGAACCCGGGGCTCTTGCGGACTCGATACATGGAATCGACCCGCTTGCTTAACACCGGCGTCGAGGCCGGGCTCTCCCACATGCGGAAGAGCAGGCGCTCCAGCATCGGAGGAACAGGCACAGTAAAGGCCTCCCTCGGGGGAGAGTCATACTGGAGGGCCTCGAGCTCTTCGGCTCGGGGCTCCTCCTCCGGATCCGCAGGGAAGGCCAAAGCCTTGGCCATATCCCTCACGAAGTCGGAGAACCGGGTATCCTCCAGGGGGGACCGTCTCCGAGGCTCCGACTCGGGTGAGTCGGAGGGGACGCACCGAGTCTGAAAAGAACCGGGTGACTCGTCCTCCTCTGTGTCCCAGCCCGACTCCTCCGTGGAGGAATCGAGCGGCTCCGTGCAGGCGAGGGCTGAGGACCTCCGCCCCGACGCCGAGGCCGGCGTCGACGACCTCGGTCCCGAACGGGAAGCCGAGGGAGACCTTGGCCGAGGATCGACTCGAGCTCGTATGGACTCGAGGATCGGCTCGGCCTCCAGGGTCGACTTGGACGTCGACGTCCCGGTGGTCGGGGCAGATGCACTGGCGATGCCGGCCATCAATGCCCGCTGCTGGTCCATGAAGGCAGCGATACTGCACTCCAAGGCCGTCAATCTGAGACCAAACTCAGAAGACCCAGCAGACCCCGACTCGGGCCCCGACGGCGTCGGGCCCGACGTCGGTTCCCTGGGAGGTGAGTCCACGAGGACTACAGTACTCACGTGTCCAGGAGACTCCACTTCGAGACGAGGATGCTTCGACGACCTCTCCGCCTCCGAGGACCCGGGGCGGCTGGCGGGGCTATGCGACCTGGCCCTCGAGGGACCAGGAGCGTCCTCCGACGCCACCCTCGCAGGTTTCCTCTTCCGACGATGTTCCCAGCCGGGAGACCCCCGCTCAGAGGAACTCCGACGATGCTCGGGGCCGGAGTCACGAGACGTCGAAGCCTCTGACGAGGTCCAGGCCCGACCGGAAGCGGAGTCAGAGAAGATACGTTCCTTTTGTGACTGCCGACTCCTCAATGCCTTCGAGGACATTTTGTTGCACGGACCACAACCCACCGAGTCATGATTTGGTCCGAGGCAACGGAGGCAGCAGTCATGTGTGTCGGTAAGAGACATAAATCTGGTACAGCGATCACACTTTTTAAAACCGCTGGCAGCCATCGGGGGAAAAAGGGCCCCTGCGAGGTCGAAAGACCATGCTGCCAGGGAAAAAGAAAAAAGTGGCGGGAACGCCCGTTACAAGGGACACACAAAAAAAAAAAACTGAAAAAATGTGAACGGACTCGATATTGGAGTATCGAGGCCGGGCGGGAAAGAGACACGGCGTCGAACCGAGAAAAAACAAACTAAAGAAATCAACTTTTTCAGCGGCGATCACAAACAACGTCTGTAGGGCTCTGCGGAAAAAAGAAGACTGAGCAAGATGGCATCCTTGGGCGGGAAGGGGACCGCACATGCGCGCTGCAATTCCCAAAGGCTTTCTTCGAAAGCTGGGGAAAATTGCTCCGCGAGGACTCCGTCGGCGCCGACGTCACCCATAAGTGAGGACTGACTTCCTGCTTGGTCCTGGAGAAGGAGATCTACCCTTTGAGGACCGGCCAGACTTATGTTTAGTTACCTGAGATCCACGGGAGGAAGACGAAGCCCTGGAAGACGTCGATGCCACGGAGGCTGCATCGGAGGGAAAAAGGGTGCTGAGCTTAGAAGCTCGGTTTTGCAGACCCCTCTTCGACATCATCCCACAGGCCATACACTCCGAGATGGAGTGGTCAGGACCTAAACATTTGAGGCACCACTCATGGGTGTCGGTGACGGAGATGGTACCGCCGCACTTGGTACACTTCTTGAAACCCAAAGCGGGTTTTTCCATAGTAAAGGAAATGTTGGGCCTAGTGCCCAAAATGGAGCGTGCACCTGAAGAAGAAAAGATCTGGAAAAAGAAAATATTAATTTTTTTTTTTTTTAAAGACAGAACCGGCGGTTCCGGTATAGCATCGAGGGAAGGCAGACGCGACCACAAAAAAGAAAGAGAATAGGAAAACTTTTCTGCGGTGACAGGAACGACAACCTGCTGGCTCCACGGAAAACAAAGAACTGGAGAGAAGCAGTTGGGAAAGGCTGGAAGGCAGCACGCAGGCGCTGTGGGATGCTCCCAAAAGCTTTCTAATTGGACGCTGGGGAGCGTTCCCGCACAGGCTCCTTCGGTACCGACGATACCCATATGTGAAGACTACATTCCTGCTTGTTCCTGGAGATATGGTAAGTGCTTAGATTATTGGCAAATTGTTATTATGATGATCCTGGAGAATCCATGTGTAGATCTGGTTTCTGATCCATAACATCTGTCTTAATTTTCCCTTCCCTTTCCACTAAGGGTAGAATAGTAGAAATGAAACTCCTACTAAAAAAGGATAGATGCGCACATCTATCTTTTAAATATTTTACGGATGACTTAACTATATGTCACCTATAGCCACTATGCCAAACAGAAACTGGATATGGAACGGTCATTTACTTACCTGCATGCCACTGGGCCTGTATAACTGACCAATGCCACCACTCACCTCCTTTCACTCCAGTAGAGATAAGGATTGGAGGAAGGCCATCTTCAGGGATTAGGTTCATTGCACTTCCAACTGGGCTCCCAACTTGAATTATATTCCCAGAAAATTCAGATGAGTTTTCAGTCTTTAAAACAAAAGGAAAGAAGAAAAGAAAGATATCACCATGAATTGCAAAACAATTATGGAGGGAAGGCTATGTACAACCAGAGGAGACGACTCAGGATTTCTGGAAAACACACAGAATCTTACTGGACTTTTCCTTTCATAAAGATGTGAACATCTTATACATAATTTACCTGACATACAACTTCTCTCTCAAAGAATTTAATTTACCCAAGGTACATCCACACAGGCACAGAAAGCATAGTTACTCACCTGTAACAGGTGTTCTCCAGGGACAGCAGGAATCAGTCCTCACATATGGGTGACATCGGCGCCGACGGAGCCTGCGCGGAAGTACCTCCCCCGCTTTCAAAGAAAGCTTTTGGGAGATGCACCACGCATGCATGGTCCACTTCCCGCCCAAGGGTGCCATCTTTCCTCAGTCCAATGACATAGCTAAAATGGCAAAAATAAAAGATGGTAAAGAAGCAACTCCAAGGGGAGGAGGGAGAGTTGTGAGGACTGATTCCTGCTGTTCCTGGACAACACCTGCTACAGTTGAGTAACTACACTTTCTCCGGGAACAAGCAGGAAGTCCGTCCTCACACATGGGACTCCCCAACTACAGGCTACCGAGAACCTGCACAAAAATGTCACAGTGACCTGCAAAGGTGAGCTGTAATCAGCAGCAGTTCAGTCCCTCTCGCAAGACCCAGGTGTCCAACAGAGAACCAGCACTCCTGTAGCCTGAACACAGAAGGGTCAGAGGGCAGGAGTTGCCTACACCCCGAAAAGATTATGGAGTATGGCCTGGTCGAAGGAGCTGTCCCGCTGGGACTCCCTCTCCAAGCAGTAGTGAGCTACGAAGGTATGGACAGAAGACTAGGTGGTGGCCTGGCAAATTTCCATCATGGAGATGGAATGCAGATTGGCCACGGAGTAGCCATGGCCCCAACGCAATGCACCATGACACCGGTCCAGTAGGGTAATGCAGTCCACCACTCAAGTAGAAAGAGTTCGCTTAGTCACTGGGAACCCCTGTTGGCTGGGGTCACAGGATATGAAAAAGCTGTTGAGTTTTGTGGTGGCCCTGAGTCTATTGCAGATAGGACAGGGCTCTCCTGCAATCCAGAGTATGGAGAACGGTCTCCGCCCTGCCGGCATGAGGCCTGAGAAAGAAGCTTTTGAGTACCACCTCCTGATTGAGATGGAATTGGGACACCAACTTCGGCAGAAACTTAGGTGTGTGCGAAGCACCATCCTATTCTTGTAGAACCTGCTGTAGGGAGGCTCTGCCATCAGAGCCTGGAGCTTGCTGATTCTACGAGCTGATGTGAGTGCTACCAGGAAGGCGACCTTCCAGGAGAGGTACTGCAGGTGGCAGGTAGCTAAAGGCTCAAACGGAGGCTTAATGATTTGCTAGAGCACCACATTAAGGTCCCATCCCGCCACCAGAGGGCAGACGGGGGGGTTTGGACAACATGAGGCCCCTAAGAAACCAAGACACGAGGGGCTGAACTGAGAGGAGTGGTGATGTGCTGAGATAGCACTCAAGTGTACTCTGACTGAGTTGGACTTCAGTCCCGCCTACGTTAGGTGCAGCAGGTATTGGAGTATCACATGCACTGAGCAGAAGAATGGGTTCATCCGCTTTTCTGTGCACCACAGTGAGAGGCCAGGAGGATGTCTTCCACATCCTGTGGAAGGTTGAAGGGAGCTAGCACTACCCTTTCAGCAGCCAAGTCATGACTGAGAGGGAACCCAGGTTGGGGTATAGGAGAGAGCCCTGCTCCTGCAAGAGTAGTCCTGGTGCTCGGCCCAGGGGAATCAGCGGTACCACTGATACGGAGAAGAGTAGTGGGTACCAGGGCTATCTGGGCCACCAAGGAGCTATCAGCACTAGCAATGCTGTCGCACTGAGCCTTGAACAAGGTCTTGGCTATCAGTGGCGTTGGGAGGAAGGCGTACAGGAGGCCTTCCAACTCGAAATGAGGAATGCATTTGTGGCGCACTGTGCCTCTGTGCAGCTGTCTCCCCCTTTATGAGCCAGTCATCCAGGTATTGGAAGACGAAGGCCCCTTGAAGCCTGAGCTGGGCTGTTACCACCACAAGGCATTCTGTGAAGACCCTTGGCGACAAGGCCAGTCCGAAGAGCAGTACCCTGTAATGGTAGTGTTGCCCCCCCCCCCCCCACCATGAAGTGAAGGTATTTTCTGTGGCTGGGGTGGATTAGGATGTGAGTGTAAGCATCCTTTAGGTCTAAGAAGCAAAGCCAGTCTCCATGCTGGAGGAATGGCAGCAGTGTTCCAAGGGAGAGCATCTTGAACTTCACCCTAACAAGAAACCTGTTGAGCTCTCACAGGTCCAGGATGGGCCTGAGGCCCCCAGTCCTATTGGGGACGAGGAAGTACATGCAGTAGAAGCCAGTGCCCTAAAGGTGTTTTGGGTTTGGCTCCACTGCTTTGCCCTGGAGTAGTCCTGCTAGCTCGGTAAGGAGCAGGGTATGGTGAAGGAGAGGCTTGGTGGCTCTCCTGGGAAGAACGGTGGTTGCATCTGATGTAGGTGGAGGAGGTAACTCTTCTTGACCACCTATAACACCTATAACACCACCTATAACACCCAGGCATCGGTGGTGATGGATGACCATCTGTGGGCAAATAGGACAAGGCGCCCCCCCCTGTGGGCAGCAAAGGACCCCCTGGGGGTGTGAGGGTCTCACCCAGGCAGTCAAAAGCCTCTTCCGGACTGGACCTGAGCCGGTGCCTGGGGCTTCGGGGCTTTATGATTTCTAGGACCATGCCCCTGGCCTTTTTGTTGCTGGGCCTGCTGAGGCCCGAGAAGGTTGGAAGTGTGTAGTAGTACTGAAGCCCCTTTCTTCCTACGGAAGAAGAGCTTTTTCCCACAGGGTTTTCTTTCAGGGTTGCACTGAGGTCTTTTTCGAGAGCTTGGTTCTCATCACATACTCAGTCTCTATCTCCGCTGCTTTGTCCGCCATGGGTTTCTTGAACAAGTTTTCACCTTTGCAGGGGACATCGATCAGTTTGTCCTGTACCCACTGTTCCAGGCCGGACGACTGCAGCCATGCTTGGTGTCATGCCCTGATGCCTGCAACGGTCACTCTAGCTAATGACTCAAAGCCATCATAGGCTGCCTGGGACAGGAACTTCAAACATTCCTTTATCGCCGAGGTTAGGATCTTGAACCTCTGTAGGGGTTCTCCATCAAGGCCTGCCGAGAATCCCCCAAGCTCACTCGACAGTTCCTTCAGGTACATGCCGAGCTGGTATGAGTGGATTCGGCAAGTTAACATCGAGCCCTAAAAAGCCTTTAGGCCGAGGGCCTCCCTGCTGGGTGGTATTAACGAGTGCGTCTTTTGGCTTTTAAGTTGGTGCATGGCTGATTCCACGACCATTGAGTTGAGAGGAAGCTGGGCCTTCTGGAACCCAGGGCTCCGGCTTACCCAGTACATGACATCGAGGCGCCTACTAATAATTGGTACGATGCCAGTGTTTCCCACATCCAGAGAAGGCGGCAGTCGAGGATCGGGGCACCAGGACCATAAGGGTTTCCTTCAGGGGTGCCTTGTATTGGAGTATCTCCAATTCCTCGGTTCACGGGTCCTCTTCGGCCTTGGTCTTGATCACGAGAGCCTTGGCCATATCCCTTACAAAATTGAGGAAAGCAATGTCCTCGGGTGGGGAGCGGCGCCAGGTCATCGGGGGAGACATATCTGAGGGCAAATCAGTGTCGCCTCGTGTCCGGGGACTCTTTGTCCTCTGTCTCCCATTCGGACTCGAAGTCGGAATGCGAGTCTGATGCTGCACGATCACCTTGGTCCAGGTCATCGTCGGTCCAAGCTGTTGGCCCTCGCTGGGGAGGACCAGTGTCCTGAAGAACGGGACCAGGAACTCAACCGGGGTCAGGGGCTCTCTCGAGGCTGATGGTGTTCGAGGACCAGCTCAACATCCAGCGAAGCCCTCAATGTCGAGGGTCCCATCATCGGGGCGGATGAACCGGATATAAACTCCTGTTGCATGGCCACTAGGACAGATAAACTGCTCTCTAGGGCTGTTATTCTGGTCTCCATACCAATTGGCTCCACAGCCTTCGACACGGACACAGAGGACTTTGGGCCCGGTGTTGGTACTGTCGAAGGGGAGTCCTCGATGATGATGGCCTCAGAGGCCAAGGCCGGTCAGTGAAAGCAGACCACTCCTTGCAGGACAACTTAGAGGACCTCTCCTGCCTTGACTCCTCGGACTTACGCATGACGCTGCGGGACCTGGGGTGGTATTTCATCTTCTTCCCTGATCTATCCTCCAAGGCGGTCTTTGAGGATTTCTTCTTCTTATGCGCCACCTCCGGGGCCTTCCACTCGCAGAAACCATGGCCACAGCACACCGAGGAGGTTCTGGCTTCTTGGGGCACTGAGGTATCATAGGGGGCCCTGGAGTGTGGTGTTACAGGAGATTCTGGGGTAGAGTCGGCTTATGAAAAAACTTGTTCTTGCTGCTGATGGCAACTCTTTAAGGCGTTTGGGGTCACTGTTCTGCAGAGTTCACATTCAGAGTTGTTGTGTTCCGAGCCAAGGCATCGGAGGCAGCAGTCGTGTGGATCAGTGAGTGACATAACTTTGCCACACTGATCACACTTTTTGAAACCACTTGAGGCCATTGGAAAAAGAGGGTCCCTGCCTCCCAGCAGGGGTCTGAGGCCTTTGGCTGAAAAAGGCGTGAATGCCAGTTGAGGCGGATATGCATTAAAAAAGTGGAAAATCGAGAGACGAACCTGAGGAGCGACGCAGAGGTGAGCTGGCTTGAGGGCGGGAAGGAACCGGTACACAAACTGGACAAAATTTAACTATAAAAAAAAAATTCAGACTTTTTCCAGGGGTAAAAAGCACAACGAGGGCTCCGAGGAAAAAAGGAGACTTGAGGTAAGATGACAACCTTGGGTGGGAAGTCGACCATGCATGTGTGGTGCATCTCCCAAAGGCTTTCTTTGAAAGCTGGGGAGATGTTCTGTAGGGGCTCCATCGGCGCCAACATCACCATATGTGAGGACTGACTTCCTGCTTGTTCCCGGAGAATGTAAGAAAATCCTTAGGGGCAGATTTAAATTTGGGGCAAAAGTAAGGCAAGTGGGCAAAGTCTGCAATTAATTTGCTCATACAGTGTTAAAATAGCATATTTGCTATTCAAGTACAAAATATTGATAGAAAAAAAAGCTGCCAATAAAAATCTATGCAGAAGACACAATAAAACGTTTGTCTAAAAAAGCCAAAATTTAAGAATTGCACAAATGTCCTCTGCACTATTTTTCCCTTCCTGAAGTCGCAGAAAACTGCAGTACTAGGCAAAAAATGCACTATTTCAAAACAGAAAACAAGGCCAACCTGATAGCTCATGGGCAAATATGATGCAGGAGAGTTGTGGGTTTGATTCATGGAACTAGCTTCTACTCAAACTGGCCTGGGATACTGCAGAAGCAGCATTCATATCCACTGCACAATGCTGACATCTAATGGCCAAAATCAGAGTGCACACATACCAAGATTCTAAAGCAGCAGAGGTGGGGTGGGGCCCATCACCATGATGACTGAGCTAGGTGAGAGAGGAGAAGAGGAATAAAAATGTGATGAAACCTCAAGCAGTTGCAAATAAACATTCATGGCATCATGCCTGTACTATTTAACATATTCATCAATGATGTGGTGACACAAAATTTTGTTCAGCCATTAAAACCAAAGAGGATGGTGAGGAACTACAGAAGGCTCTTCAGATAGTAGCAGACTAGCCCTCTAAGTGGCTAATGATATTTAACATGGACAAGAGCAAAGTGATGTACATGGGAAAAATAATCCCGACTACAGGTGCAAAGTGATGGGTTCTGGCATCATTGTGGATAATATGTTAAAATATTTATCCCAGTGTATTACAGCTGCCAAAAAAAAGCAAATAGAATGCTAGCGATTATTTTAAAATCAATGGAGAGCAAAAAGCGTAGTTACTCACCTGTAACAGGTGATCTCCAGGAACAGCAGGAATCAGTCCTCAAATAAGGGTCCCAACGGTGCCAACAGAGCCCGCGCAGAGCATTTCCCCAGATTTAAAAGAAAGCCTTTGGGAATGCTACTAACGCATGCGTGATCCCCTTCCCGCTCAAGGGTGTCATCTTGTTCAGTCAGATGACATAGCTAAGACGGCAGTCAGGCAAAAATAAAAGGACAGCGACTCCAAGGGGAGGAGGGAGGGTTGTGAAGACTGATTCCTGCTGTTCCCAGAGAAAACCTGTTACAGGTGAGTACGCTTTCTCTGGGAACAAGCAGGAAGTCAGTCTTCACATATGGGACTCCCTAGCTCCAGGCTGCTGGGGACCGAACCACGACAGTACCAACAGTGACCAGTTAGATGGCCTTGAGTTGCAGAAGGTGAGTCTCCGCTGAGAGACTCTGCAAGACCCTAGCGTCCTGCAACACTATCACTCTGATAGCCTGAACACAGAGGGTCAGAGTGCAGGAGTTGCCTATACTCCAAGAATATAGCATAGTTCTTCACCTGTAACAGGTGTTCTCCAGGGACAGCAGGAATCAGTCTTCACATATGGGTGACATCAGCACCGATAGAGCCCACGCGGAGCATTTCCCCAGCTTTCAAAGAAAGCCTTTGGGAATGCCACCACGCATGCGTGGTCCCCTTCCCACCCAAGGGTGCCATCTTGATAAGTCTGATGACATAGCTCAGGCAAGGATAAAAATCCACAAAAAAGGAGTGGGCAACTCCAAGGGAAGGTGGGTGGTTTGTGAGGACTGATTTCTGCTGAACCTGGAGAACACCTCCTTGAAACATGCACTAATTTGACCAATCCTAAAAAACAACCCAATGGATAAAAACTCCCCCACTTCCTACAAACCTATTTCAAGCCTCCCCTTCATGGCCAAAATAATAGAAAAAAATTGTCCAAATCCAACTCCAAGATCATATAGACTCCTTTACCCCACTTGATGAACATCAATATGGTTTCCGACCATTCCATGGAGTGGAGACACTCCTCACCATTTTATTCGATCATCTCACATGAGGTACTGATGACACAAAGGAAGTATTCCTACTCTTATTTCTAGACATCACCGCAGTCTTTGACAGCATAAACCATCACATTATGCTCTCCAGACTCCAACAAATAGGTATCAAAGATACCGTTCTAAAATGGTTCTCATCATATCTGTCTGACAGAACACAACAAGTAAGAATTGAACACCAAATATCCAAACAATACAAACAAGAACAAGGCCTGCCGCAAGGTTCCACTCTCTCCAATTAGCACAGCATACTGCAGCAAGGATAACTATGAATATCAACCCAACAGAACACATAACTCCGATACTCTACGACCTCCACTGGCTCCCCATCCAAAGTCACATATACTACAAAATACTTATCACAACCTTCAAATTAATCAATGACATCAACCCCTCACACCTCTCCACGCTCATTACAAAGGAAACCAACTCCCGCACACAACGAGATTGTAATAAGAACAAGATTTCAATACCACTTGATTTCAGGAAATCAAGGAGGACAACCAACAACAAGGCATTCTCCCATATTGCTTCCAATCTCTGGAATGCTCTCCCAGACTACCTAAGAGAAATAAATGACCTCCAAATGTTCTGAAAAAATTTAAAACCCACCTATTTACTCTTCACTTTGGCACACAAAACAAATACAATGGCGCAAACCCCATACTCCCCCCCCCCCCCCACACACACACATCATTCCATCACAGTATTCCACCTCATCACATACTCATTTGTAAGTGAGATGACAAAGGCATCCGGGAACGGCTCCTTGCATCCCAAAACATAGACGTACTGAATACTGTCCATAATTTGTAAACAGTTCACTAATAGAGTTGTATAGAGATTCATGTTAAGCACTCACTGTTATAACAATGTTACTGTATATAGTTTAAAAAGAGTAATTCACCAACAAAGAAGATTCAACAAACTAAACTTGGAATGTCTTATAAGTACCATTAAGTCGCACATAGACCTGGAAAGCACGAACCTCGATGCACTAACAAACAGCTGGGACACTGGAATTCAGACTACAGCGAACCCTAAATGGAACAATACCTCGAACCCGACCAAACACCAATCAGAACCCTGGTACACCGAAACACTGACCAAAATGAAGAGAGAACTCAGAAAGTGTGAAAAAAAATGGAGACGTATCAAATCCATCAAACACAGGGCTGAGTACCTCAATCTCCTCTCGAAATACAAAGAGGAGGTAAACGCTGTGAAAAGGACGCACCACACCAACCTACTAAACAAAGCTATCAACAAACCTCGTGAACTATTTGAACTAGTGAAATCTCTAACCAAAACATCCCAGCCAGAACACCTTGGTAACTCTATCCATCCTCAAACACTGGCAAACCACTACGCAAGCAAGCTGAATGCAACCTCGCCCACTCTCTGTGTTGACGCCTCATACCCGAAAACTGATGTGGAACAAGAACAGACATGGACCAATTTCCACAATATTGATGATCAACAAACTATCAAAATAATAACTAGCATCAATACCACCACCTCCCCGCTGGATCCCTGCCCAACTGCGTGGATCAAGGCAGCAAAAAAAGATATCGTCCACCAAGTCTCACAGATTGTGAACCAATCACTGCGTCAAGGAATCATGCCTGCCCAACTCAAGAAGTCTATAATAAGGCCAATTCTAAAGAACAACTCACTCAACAAAGAGGACCCAACATCCTACCGCCCCATCTCCAGCATATCTTTCCTAGCAAAGATCATTGAAAAAGCAGCACTCATACAACTTCAAGAGCACCTCGACGACCATGAAACCCTGGACAAACAGCAATACGGTTTCAGACAAAATCATGGGGTCGAAACGATTCTATTAGCACTGCTTAACAACCTCCTCAAAGGCCTGGAAGACAGAAAGAAAATGTTTATACTCATTTTCATTGACATCTCTGCCGCCTTTGATACTGTCCATCATGGAATCCTCCTTAACAAACTGGAATCAATAGGAATTTTGGGAACCCCCCTTAAATGGTTCTCCTCTTACATAACGAACAGAATGCCACAGGTCCAATTCAATGGCGAAAAAGCAGAAGCATTCTCTCAAACTCAAGGCATACCTCAGGGTTCGGCTCTCTCGGCACTACTTTTCAACATTTACATGCAGCCCCTCTGTGACATTTTCAAAAAACATAACATCAACTACCACATCTACGCAGACGATATTATGCTATACACACAATTAGATATCACTGACCCTAAATATACTCAGCTCGAAACTTGCCTGGATGAGATGTTAAGATGGTTACAAAAAAAACAATATGACGATTAACCATAAGAAAACTGAAGTGATGTATATATCCAATAAACCAAACTTTGAACCTCCTCCAACAATCACCCTGTGTAACAACACGTACAACACAAAGAATGAGATCAAATATCTGGGAGTCACACTCGACAGCAAACTAAAGATGGAAAAGCACTTGCGCAAAATCAACAAGGCCATTTTCCACAAACTTAGAGTGCTACAACCCCTGCGGAATATAATCGAACCCTGTGATTTTCGGACTTTTGCGCAAGCACTCATCATGCCTCACTTAGACTACTGTAACACCATCTTACAGGGTATGCCAAAGAAAACGATAAATATCCTGCAATTGGCCCAAAACGTGGCGGCGAGGATCATCATGCGAACAAGCATTACTGAACACATTACACCTGTATTGATCGAGCTACATTGGCTACCCATTGCTGCCAGGATACAATATAAAATTATCACCACCCCCAAAAAGTGAAACACATAAAGCAGAATTTTTACAAGAATCACTAAATATCACCTCATTACTTTCATATTTTTGTCGAAGCTATGCTGTAGGAGGGACAGTAGTGTCAACTGTCCCACACCAAGCAGCTAGCTGCCTTTTTTTCTTTTATATGTGATCCTGTGTCACTTCTCAATTTATTTTTTTATATAACCACAAAATTGCACTTAGCTGAAGCCTCTTAATTTTCACTCATCCTTCCGTTGATCCTGAAGAGGAAGATGGAACATAACGCGCGCGTTTCGAGCCCTAAGGCTCTGTATCAAATGTTGAACTCTTCTTCAATTCAAAAAACGGAATCCCAACAAGACGCCGTCGTCGCGGCTGAGGCATACGTCTCTCCTCTATGGCTGCACCATTAGACTATTCGATTTTTAAACAGGAGCACAACCTATCAGAAAGGGAACGCCCCACATGAAGGGGAATCCCAATTCGGATTGGTTCTTGTAAGATGACATCAGACTATCGAATACCATTCAACCTCCCGATTTAATATAAATCGATTTAATACAATATAAAACATTGGTAACCACATTCAAACTCATACATAACCTAGCCCCATCATTCCTCTCCACCCTTATCAGCACGCAAACAACCAACAGAGACAGGAGAACTATCAACTCAGAAACACTTCAAGTTCCAACCAACATCAGATCTGTAAAAGCCAATACTAGCCGCAGAGCATTCTCATTCTCTGCCCCAACCATATGGAATCAACTACCATACGAGCTGCGAGCAATCAAAGACATTGGTGCTTTCAGGAAGAAACTAAAAACTCATCTTTTCCAATGTCACTACAACCAGATGTAAATCACAGTGGGATACAAGATGAAGCAAATAAACCATGTATCATGCTCTGTAGAAATGTTATATGTAAAAATGTAAATATGTAAAGTCCAATCTTTCTTTGTAAAATATGTAATTATGTAAAGTCCAATCTTTAATACCCTAATTCTGTGTGCTGTGCCTTACCCTCTAACCTATGTGTGTATGCCCCAACTGTTCTGTCATGATTTTGACAACTCCCAAAGATGTAATCAAACCGCTACTGATCGCTGGAAGTAGCGGTATATAAATGTATACTAAATAAATAAATAAATAAAATGTTCCATGTAACTGAATATATGCTTGTTACTGTAATATTCAAATTATTGTTTTCTGTAAACCGCTTTTGATGTGCCGGAAAAATGCGGTATAAAAATTTATAATAAATAAAAATTAATTAAACACACACCTGTTACAGGTGAGTAACTACGCTTTCTTCAGGAACAAGTGGGAAGTCAGTCCTCACATATGGGAATCCCCAGCTACAGGCTACTGAGGACCCATAGAAAAAAGCCACGGTGAGCCGTGAGCAGAAATTGGTAACCGGACAGCCCAAGGACAGCCGAACACTCCCGATAGCCATAGAAGGGTCAAAGGGTTGGAGGGCCATAGCTGCCTAAACCCCGAACAGATTACAGAGTAGGGCCTGGCCGAAGGCACAGTCCCTACGGGACTCCCTCTTCAGGCAGTAATGCGTCACAAAGGTGTTAGCCGAGGACCAAGTTGCGGCTTGACAGCTGTCCACTAGGGCATGGAGCACAGATGTGCCACTAACGCTGTTCTCACACGGACACTATGCACCGTGACTCGGAGGTCCAGCGGTAGCCCAGCCTGAGCCTGGGCGAATGCAATGCAATGCACCACCCAGAGGGAAAGAGTCAGTTGGTGATCGCGAGCCCCAAAAGGGCAGGATCGTAGCAGATGAAGAGCCGCTCTGACCTGCGGTGGGCCTGTGTGAGCTGAAGGTAGAAGGAGAGAGTCCTCCTACAGTTGAGGGTGTGAAGGATCGCTGATGCCTGGTCGGCATGGGGCTTCGGAAAGAAGGTCGGCAGCAGAATCTCCTGGTTGAGGTGAAAATCCGAGAAAACCTTCGGGAGAAACTTGGGGTGCGTTCAGAGGATCACATGGTTCCTGTAGAATCTCGTGTAGGAAGCGTCAACCATCAAGGCCTGGAGCTCACTGACCCACCAAGCCGAGATGAGGGCTACCAGAAAAAACACCTTCCAAGAAAGGTGCTGAAGTGAGCAGGATGCCATCGGCTCGAAGGGCGGTTGGGTTAGTCGCATAAGGACATTGAGATCCCTCTCCGCCGGAGGCAGTCAGATAGGAGGCCTTGAAAGAAGCAGCCCACACATGAAGCGGGAAACCAGCAGCTAGTCCGAGAGGGGTCCACCCTCGACTGGGTGGTGGTTGGCTGAGATCACGCTTGGGTGGACCCTGACAGAGTTGGACTTCAGGCCCGCTTGCGAGAGATGGACTAGGTACTGCAGGTCTAGATGGGTGGGGCAAGAGAACGGATCGGCTCGTACCTCCGCGCACAACACCGAGAACCGATGCCACTTAAAGGTGTAAGCCCTCCTAGTCGAGTTCTTGAGTGAAGCCATCAATATGTCCTCGATCTTCACTGGGAGACAAAGAAGGGCTAGTGCAACCCGCTCAGCCACCAAGCCATGAGGGATAGGGATCTCAGGTTCGGATGAAGCAGGATCCCTCCTCCTACGTCAACAAGCCTGGCATGCTGCCAAGGGGAACCAGGGGCTCAGACGCGAGGTGAAGCAGTAGCTGAACCTTGAGAAGAGCCCGTGCTATGAGCGGGGTGGGAGGAAATGCATACAGAAGGCCATGTGTCCACGGCAGCAGGAAGACATTGGAGACTTCCTTGCTCGGGTGGGGAAGCGGGCTGCAGAACCAAGGGAGCCGTGAATTCGTAGGGCTGGCGAAAAGGTCCAGGACCTGAGTCCCCCAGCACCTGAACAGCCACTGCGCTGTCTGTGGGCAGAGATGACACTCATGTGGCTGGAGGATCCGACTCAGTCTGTCCGCCAGAACGTTGTCCTGACCTGGAAGATAAGTAGCCCGCAGGACTATGCCTTGGAGGATCACAAAGGACCATAAGGCTACCGCCTCCAAGCAGAGGCTGTAAGAGCCGGTGCACTCCTGTTTGTTCAAATAGAACATTGCCACCCGGTTGTCAGTCTGGATAAGCACCGTCCGATGGTGAACGTGGTGCTTGAACACCCAGAGGGCGAGGAGGAACGCCCAGAGAGCGAGGAGGACTACCCGGAGTTCAAGGAAGTTGATCGGTAGTCGGGACTCCCCGAGGGACCATGTCCCTTAAGTGCGGAGCTCGCAGCAGTGTGCTCCCCAGCCCATTAGAAAGGTGTCCGTGGTCAAGACCACGTCATGCTGTGGAGCCTGGAACGGCATGCCTCGAAGCAGATTCCAAGTGTCCCGCCAACAGTCGAGGGATTCAAACAGCTGGGGAGTGACCAAGACGGCGTCTCGGAGACGGCCCGTCGCCTGAGCCCAATGAGTGCTAAGGCACCACTGCACCGCTCGCATATGTAGGTGGGCGTCTGGGAAGACGTGGATTGTTGAGGACATATGGCAGAAAAGACGGAGCATCACCCGGGCCGAAATTGCGTCGCAGTGCTGGACCACGGAGGCCAGAACGATGAGGCGGTCTGCCCTGTCCTGGGGAAGGAAGGCCATTGCCTGCTGGGTGTCAAGGCACCTGTTGATGAATTCCAGGAATTGCACCAGAGTGAAGTGGGACTTCGGGTAATTCACCACGAAGCCGAGGTGCTCAAGGAGATGGACGGTGCGGACCGCGGCCTGCCAAGCTTCATTAGCCATTTCCCCTGTAACGAACCAATCATCTAGATAAGGGTAGACGAAGGTGCCCTGCAACCAAAGGTGGGCTACGGCTACCGCGAGGCTCTTGGTGAACACTCGCGGAGCGGACGCAAGGCCGAAGGGAAGCAATCTGTATTGGTAGTGGTTCCCTTGTACTCTGAAACTAAGTATTTTCTATGCTTTGGGTCGACCAGGATATGAGCATACGCATCCCGAAGGTCCAAGAAGCATAGCCAGTCGCCCTGCCGGACGATGGGCAGCAAGGCGCCAAGGGAGAACATTTTGAACCTCTCCCACATCAGGTATTTGTTGAGATTTCCTAAATCGAAGATGGGTCGGAAACCGCCCATCCGCTTTAGCACAAGGAAGTAACAGGAGTAGAACCCGCAACCTCTGAGGTGCGGCGGGACCTCTTCTACTGCTCGCTCCTCGAGGAGGTTGGCAAGCTCCTGCGCCAAGAAGACCTGGTGCGTGGTGAGCAGAGGGGGCTCCACGGGGCAGAAGGGTGGAGGAAGCCAGTACAGGTGAAGGCGTTAACTCTCCTGGACAACCTGGAGGACCCAGGTGTCTGAGGTGACAGACTCCCATCGGGGAGCAAAGTGAACCAGGCGCCCTCCCACCGGTAGCTGGATCGCTGGAGGATGAGCAGCTATGCATCTGGCGTCAAAAACCCAGGGCCGACTGGGCCGGTGCCAGGGTCTGGCTCTTGGGGCCCTTTGACTTATGTGGACCATGGTGGCCACTCTTGCTCTGTCCACCTTGAGGCGGAGCTGGCACCGGAGGATAAGGTGGGTAGCCCTGATAGGGGAGACCCTTCCTCTGAAAGAAAGGCTTTTTGCCCTGTTGCTTCTTCCGCAGGAGGGAAGAAGTCTTCCGGGAGAGACGGGTGCGGGTTACGTACTCCATCTCAATCTCCGCCACTTTGTCCTCCATTGGTTTGCCAAACAACTGTTCACCCGGGCAAGGTACATCAAGCAGCTTTTCCTGGACCCATTGTTCGATGTCTAAGGAATGGAGCCAAGCCTGCCTCCTGGCCCCAACACCTGCAGCTGCTACCCAAGCAGAGGACTCAAAGCTGTCGTATGCAGCACAAGAAAGGTACTTCGAACAGTCCCCCACTGATTTTAGGAGGGACTGGAAGTGACGGAGTTAATCGCTGTTGAGGCCTGCCTGGAAGTCTCCGTGTTCCTTCGTGAGGTCACGAAGGAATATACCGATATATGAGGTGTGACAAAAAAGAAACAAGACTGTCCCATAAATGTTTTATTACAAAATCTACAGAGAAATTACACATTGTCCCCTTCAAAGTAATCACCCACAGAGTTAATGCACTTCTGCATTTGCTTCTGCCACGTACAGAAGCACTCAGTAAAGTCCTCCTCCTTGAGGTCCCTCAGCTCCTTCGTCACAGTGGTCTTGATCTCTTCTACAGAGGCGAAATGAGTTCCTTTGAGCACAGTCTTCAGCCTGGGGAAGAGCCAGAAGTCGCATGGTGCAAGATCTGGGGAATAAGGAGGGTGGTCGAGAGCTGTGATCAGTTTGTTGGCCAAGAACTGCCTCACACTGAGCGTGGTGTGTGCGGGCACGTTGTCATGGTGGAGCAGCCACAACTTGTCTCTCCACAGAGACCTCCTGCTGCGCCAAACCTGGTCATGGAGGCGATTGAGGACCTGCTGATAGAAGTGCTGCTTGACTGTCTGACCCTCAGGCACAAACTTATGATGGACCACTCCCTTCTGGTGGAAGAATGCGATCAGCATGACCTTGATCCTTGATTTGGACATGCGCGCCTTCTTGGGTCTGGGTGACAGTCGAGTCTCCCACTGCAGGCTCTGTCCCTTGCTTTCAGGGTCATACTGGAAGACCCAAGTCTCATCTCCTGTGATGACTCGGCCAACAAACTCTGGATCTTCTCCGATCTTCTCTAGCAAGTCTTGACAAACATTGACTTGCTGCTCCTTCTGGTCGTCCGATAAAAGCCTGGGCACCATCTTGGTGCACACCTTCTGCATCCCAGCTCCTGCATCAAGATGGTCCGCACTGACTCCCTGTTCAGGCTGAGCTCCTCAGTTATCATCCACACCGCCAATCCGCAATCACTCCACACCAGCTGGTTCACTCTGTCAATGTTCTTAGCTGTCTTTGTCATGGAAGGCCGTCCTGACTTGGAGTCATCCTCCACCTCCTCATGGCCAGTCTTGAAGCATTTGTGCCACTTGAAGACTCGTAGCCTTGACATTGCATCTTCTCCATAAGCCTTTTGGAGAAGTTGGAGACACTCAGTTGGGCCCTTCTCCAACTTAACCAGAAATTTCAAGTTGATTCTTTGCTCCATATATCTGCCACCTCCAGTTGCATGACAAAGCGATGGAGCAGTGTGCTACAAAAAAACCTGAAAAAGAAAAACAGAGTGAGAGAGATAAAAAATATTATAGCAGAATAGTGCAACATGTTGCACAACACAGTGACATAAGCGGTTAGCCAATTGGCATTGAGTCATGGGTGTGGCTGCCAGAGTCTCATTTCTTTTTTGTCACACCTTGTATAGCTAGTAAGCCTGGATGCGGCAAGCCAGCCTTTCGCCCGACGGCATCAAGGGTGCAAGGCTCCCTACCCGGTGGAACCGAAGAGTGAGCTTTTGGACTCTTCTGCTTCCACATGGCAGATTCCACTACCCCTGAGGTATGGAGAAGCTGGACCTTCCAGAAACCGGGGCCCCACTGGACCCTGTACACGGTGTCCAGGCGCTTGTTGACAATGGGGATAGACGCAGGCATCTCCCACATGCGGAGGAGCAGCCGGGTCAGAATGGGTGGGACCGGAACCGTGAGGGATTTCCCTGGCGGAGCCTTGTATTGCAAAATATTGAGTTCCTCCGCACGGGGCTCCTCCTCGGATTGTGAAGAGAGCGCCAGGGTTCAAGCCATGTCCCACACAAACTCCAAAAAGGAGGTATCCTTGGAAGGCGACCGCTGCTTCTGAGCTGGCAGGAAAGGATCCAAGGGGAGGTCCCAATGAGTCTGAGATTCAGGGGAAGTATCCCCGTCGGACTCCTAGTCCGAAATCTCTAAGGGGGACTCAGAACTCAGCTGCTACAGCAGAGCCTGTGAAGCACTCTGGACTCTCGAGGCTGAAGCCCCTCGGGAAGATCTCACACCCGAGGACTGGGACGGAGATTGAGACTTCTGCCAGGACCCTCATGAGGCCCCTGGCTCTCAGGCATTGCCGCGGCAGTCTGGGGAGCCAAGACAGGTGTCGACCTCAAGGTCTCAGAGCAAGTACCAGCAGGGCCTGGAACCAGTGCCTGCGGGGCAGCAAGGAAGGCAGAGATGCTGCGCTCCAGTGCAAGCATTTGGGCCTCCCACTCAGGAGTGGGGCCCTGCGACGTCGACACCGGGGTAAACAGGTAAGGCATCGAGGAGGAGAGGAGGTCCTCACCTCAGGAGACTGGGCACCATCGTTGGAGGCCTTTGTATCTGTATGAGGTACCTTTCGGGGCCGCTCCTTCTCCGACTCCAGGGACTGCCGAGGAGGGCTAAGGGACCAAGTGCAAGAACACTCATGCTTGTCCGGAGCCCCCAACAGGGTCCTCGAGGTCTTCTTCCGCTCCCTTTCAGGGGACCCTTGCTCAGACTGACTCCGGAACAGCAGGGCGGCCGCTGGGGACACCAGAGGCAGAGGGTCAGTGGAGCGGGAAGCAACCAGGGACACCAGGACCGTCTTGCGAAAAATATCATCCAGTTTTTGCTTACTGCTGTAGATGGCCTTGGAGGACATCTTTTTACAAAGGGAGCAGAGCTCTGGGTTATGGTCCGCTCCAAGACACAGAAGACAACAGTCATTGGTGTCTGTGAGGGACATGTTTTTGGAGCATCTGTCACACTTTTTGAAACCGGAGTCCATGGGGGCAAAAAGAATCCACACAAGGTCGAAGACCTTCGGTTTGGCCAATGGTTGAAAAAGGTGAGAAACACGCTGGATACAAGAAGAAAAGGGGAAAAGTAAAATAACAAAGTCCTGGGGTCCGCTGCTGAAGCAGGGCACTGGGATGGCGGGAAGAGGACCAGGAAACCGGAATAGAAGAAATATGAAAAAGCTTTTTCCGAGGTACAGGGACGTGCGTCCAAAGGGCTCCGCAGAAAAAGGGAGACTGATCAAGATGGCACCCTTGGGCAGGAAGGGGACCACGCTGAAAGCTGGGGAAATGCTCTGTGCGGGCTCCGTCGGTGCCGATGACACCCATATGTGAGAAGAATACACAGGACTGCCTGACCAAAGTACTGTCCCTGCGGGATTCGCTTTCCAGGCAGTGGTGTGCTGCGAACATGTGAATGGATGACCAAGTGGCGGTCTGCAAATTTCTGTCTCCGGCACAACGCGGAGGTGGGCCACCAACATAGCCCTCACGTGATGCGCTGGGATCCAGTGCTTCAGGGAAAGGCCTGCCTGTTCATATGCGAAGGCGAAGCAGTCCACCACCCAAGAGGATAGGGTACGCTTGGTTACAAGGAGCCCAAGTCTGCTGGGATCATAGAACACGAAAAGCTGAGGTGCTTTGCAGTGGCCTTGGGTCCGCTGCAGATAGGACAGGGCCCGTTTACAGTCCAGTGTGTGGAGTATGAGCTCCTCCCTGCCGGCATGAGGTCACAGGTAAAGGTGGGAAGTACCACCTCCTGGTTGAGATGAAACAGGGATACCACCTTCGAGACTTACTTAGGGTGAGTGTGGAGCACTATCCTGTTCTTGAAGAACCTGGTCTATGGGGAACCGCCACCAGCGCTTGAAGCTCGCTGTCTCTGCAAGCTGAAGTCAGGGCCACCAGGAAGGCCACCTTCCAGGATAGGTATATGAGGTGACAAGTGGCCAGTGGCTCGAACAGTGGCCTATTCAGCTGGGAGAACACCACATTGAGGTCCCATTCCACTGCCAGAGGGCAGACAGGGGGCTTGGAAAGCAGAAGGCCCCATAGGAACCGGGAAACCAGGAGCTGGAAAGATAAGGGCTTTCCCCATACTGGGTGGTGGTAAGCGGCCATGGCGCTCAGATGCACCTGAACCAAGTTAGATTTCAGCGCTGCAGGCAACAGATGCACTAGGTACTGGAATACCAGTTGGACGTGGCAGGAGAATGGGTTCGCCTTCCTATCTGCACACCACAGAGTGAACTTGCGTCACTTAAAAGCATAAGCCCTCCTCGTGGAGAGCTTCCTGGAAGCTAGCAGAATCTCCTTGACCTCTTGTGGTAGGTTGAGCGGGGCCAAGGCTACCCTCTCAGCAGTCAGGCCATTAGCGTCAATGACCCCACATTGGGATGCAGAAGGGTGCCCTCCTCCTGAGTCAGGAGGTCCGGGGCTTGACCCAGAGGCAAGGGAGTGTCACTGCCAGCGAAAGCAGTAGTGGGAACTAGGGTTGCATGGGCAACCTGGGAGCAATCAGCATTACCGATACCCTCTTGTTCCGAATTTTGAACAGAGTCTTGGTGACCAAGGGAGTCGGTGGGGATGCATACAGCAGTCCCTCAGACCATGAGATCAGAACATGTTTGCCACTACCCTCCATGGCTGTTGCTGCCTGGAGCATAAGGGAGCCAGTTGCGCATTGTCCAGAGAGGCAAAAAGGTTCATCTCGGGCCAGCCCCAAAGGCAGAACAGCTTCTCCCATTGCAGGGACGAGATGCCATTCGTGATGGCACAGGACTCTGCTGAGTCTGTCCACCAGGTAGCTGTCCTGGCCCAGGAGGTAGATTGCTCGCAGGAGCATGCAATTGCGCGGTGCAAAGCAGAGGAGGGCTACCGCCTCCTGGCAAAGGGAGTACAAGCTCATGCCCCCCTGCTTGTTTATATAGAACATTGCGACCTGGTTGTCTGTCTGGACCAGCACAGTTCTGTTCCGCAAGAGGGAGCGGAATGCACGTAGGGTGAGAGATACCGCCCGGAGTTCCAGGAGGTTGATCTGTAGTAGAGACTCCTCCCTGGACCAGCAATCCTGAGTGTGGTGAACTCCCCAGCCCTGGAGAAAGGCATCTGTAGTCAGGGTACTCTGCGGTGGGGGCGCCTGCCCGGAGGAGGCCCAGGTTTTGCCACCATTCGAGGGATCTCGCCGGCTAATGGGAGACCCTGACCCTGTCCCGGAGACGGCCCGTGGCCTGGGTCCACTGAGAACGCAGGCACTACTGGGCTGTCCGCATGTGCAGGCGGGATAGAGGTATGACATGGACCGTAGAGGCCATGTGTCCCAGCAGGTGTAGAAGGTGGTAAGCCAGCACCGTTCTGCAGTGTTGAACCTACCCTGCCAACTGTTTGAGGCATCCTGCCCTGCCTTAGGGAGGAGGGCTCTGGCCTGCACCATGTCCAGCTGAGCACCAATGAACTCTAGGTCTTGCACCGGAGAGAGATGTGATTTTATTTTATTTATTTATTTAGTATACATTTGTATACCGCTACTTCCAGTGATCAGCAGTGGTTTTGATTACAGATTGGAAATTGTCAAATCATGACAGGAAATTTTTGAGGTATAAACACATTGATTAGACAGGAAAGCACAGCACACAGAGAACTATTTTACAGGGAACATGGGCTATGGAGGGTTAAGTGGCTTGCCCAAGACCACAAGGAGCACCTGTGGGACTAGAAACACCAGTCCTTCCGGTCCAAGGTTGCTGTCCTCTAGTGGGATTTGAACCCCCGACCTTCTGGCCTGAAGTACCTTGCCCCAACCACTAGGCCACTCCTCCACTCCTCCACTATTTGGGATAGTTGATGATGAACCCCAGGTGCTGCAGGATGAGGATGGTACATTCTGTGCCCTGTCCAGCCTCTGCGGCTGTGCCGCCTCTGATGAGCCAGTCGTCCAGGTAGGGAAAGATGAACACCCCTTATAGGTGCAAATGGGTGGCTACCACTCCTAGGCACTTTGTGAACACTCTTGACGAGGAGGCAAGGCCGAAGGGAAGTACCCTGTATTGGTAGTGGCCTCCCCCTACCATGAATCTCAGGTATTGCCTGTGAGATGGGTGGACCAGGATGTGGGTGTAGGCATCCTTTAGGTCCAAGGAACAAAGTCAGTCTCCCTGATGGTGGTAGGGCAGCAGTGTCCCAAGGGAGAGCATTTTGAACTTCTTCCTTACCAGGAACTTGTTCAGGTCTCGAAGGTCTAGGATGGGCCTGAGAACCCCGGTTCTTTTGGTGACAAGAAAGTACCTTGAGTAGAAGCCCTTGCCCCAGAGGTGCTGGGGAACAGGCTCTACTGCCTTGTCCCTTAGTAGATCTGCTAGCTCTGAGAGCAAGAGGGATTGGTAAAGGAGAGGTCGCACTGGCTCTCCTGGAAAATGCCCTGGAAGTGGCAACTGGAAGCGGAAGTGATAACCCTCCTTCACCACCCAGAGTGCCCACTGGTCCAAGGTGACCTCGGGCCACCTGTGGACGAAGAGTGCCAGACGGCCCCCTGTGGGCTGGTAAGAGTCTCACAGGTGTAGGGAGGCTCCAACTTGGAAGTCAAAAGCTCCAATCAGGTAGAGCCGGAGCTGATGTCTGCGGTTTGGGAGCCTTTGGCTTCCTGGGTCCGTGTCCCTGGCCCTTGGGCTGGGATCCCTGCTGCTGCTGGCTTGGGAAGGCTTGGTAGTGGTGACTGTGATGGAAAGGGCCCTTCTCCCTTGGAAATGTTGGCTTTTTCCTCAAGGTTTTCTTATGGGGGAGGTCTTCTTTGAGAACCTCTGCCTGGTCACCACCTTGCAAAACAAAAATCAGATACCAGGTTTCACAGGGCTGATGATACATCATATGGCGGTTTTGACCTGAAGCAGGGGAATAAATTTTTTTAAATACCCCGAAACGTGTCACGTCACCCTCCCGCTATCTCAACCTACAGCCTTTTTGACATTGATTCAGCTAAGTAACGCATTCTATTGCTATTTTATGAAAGTTTAAGATTCACGTCTTATTTAATAAAATGGACGGGCCACAACGGCACAAGGTGTGTTCCTTTCTGCTTGGTTGGCCTCTCCGACAAAAAAATTGATTTGCTGCAAATTCTTTTTGAAACATAGGCTTTTTGCTACCCAGGTTTTCATTGTTTGATTGGTCACCACCTTGGCCTTAATCTCGGCCGCCTTATTGGCCATACTTTTCCCAAACAGGATCTCTCCGGTGCAGGACATCTAGCAGCTTTTCCTGGACCCACTGCTCGAAGTCTGAGGTCTGCAACCAGACCTGATGCTGAGCACCGATGCCTGCAGCTGGGATCGAGAGGATCGGGCAATGTCCCGAACAAAGTCATAGAAAACCATGTCCTCGGGTGGGGAATAGTGCCGAGGTTCCAGGGAATATCTCGGTGTTTTAGAGGTGTCAGGGGAGGCTTCGACATTGGTCTCCCAGTCTGAATCCGAGGGCATCAAGGACTCCGAGGCTCGGAGCTCCCGCGCTGCAAGACCTGCAACGGGGAACCGGGCTCCACCGACTAGTCTCGGGTCAGACTCCCGGAAACTAGCTGGAAAGGAATGGACACCTGAGGATTGGGACCAGGACCTTGATTTGTGCCGAAGGGTAGCCCGAGGCCGATAGCGTTCGGACGTCACCGCAGTCGGGGGTCCGGTTGTTGGGGCAGATGATGCGGACGAATCTGACATCATTGCCTACTGAATAGTGAGGATGGCAGAGATAATCTGTTCCATGACCGCCATTCTGGCCTTGATGCCAAAAGACTCTGCAAATTTCAGTACGAGCATGTCCTCGATGAGGACCATGGCCTCAGGAAGCCTCGCATGGTCACCACCAGCTGAGGACTCCTTCCTAGAGACCTTAGGTGGCACTGTTCGGAATCTTCTGAGTCCCAACGCGGGACCTTACTGGGTTTCCCCAGTGGAACCTCAACTAGCTTTGAGGATTTTTTCTATTCCTTGCCAGGATCCAGCGTCTTTCCGGAGGAGCCGCTGCTGCGAGACTCCAAAGATGCCTGGGCCTCACGGGAGGTGCTCGACTTTGGGCTCAGCACTGGGGAAGCCAGGGCTGAGTCTGACAGTGGGAACATCTTCTCCTGCAACTCTGACCATTTCTTGTTGGTCCGAGGGGTCATGCTTGACACAAGTCGGAGGTACTGTCGTGATCCAGGCCGAGGCAGTGCAATCAGCAGTCGTGGGTGTCTGTGATAAGACATAATTTGACTGCAAAAATCACACTTTTTAAAGCCACTAGGAGACATGGTGGATCACACCCAAACGGGGTCGATGACCCCTGGACGAAAAAGGGCGTGAACGCCTGTCGAGGCAAGCCTCAATGAAAAAATAGAAAGGGAGCCGAGAACAGCGGAGGGGAGGGAGCCGGCTCAAGGTGGGAAGAGAAACCGGTACGCAAACCGTGAAAAACTCAACTAAGAGGATAATTTTTAAGGAATTTTTCTGGGGAAACAGGACATACGTCCATTGGGCTCCGCAGAAAAAAGGAGACTGAGCAAGATGGCACCCTTGGGTGGGAAGGGGACCACACATGCGTGGTAGCATTCCCAAAGGCTTTCTATGAAAGCTGGGGAAATGCTCCGCACAGGCTCTGTCAGCACCGACGTCACCCATATGTGAGGACCGACTTCCTGTTTGTTTTTGGAGAACTCAGAATACCATAATGCCTCTGCAAAGGTACATTGTATGACACATTTTTAATACTGTGTACAGTTCTGGTCACCACATCTCAAAAAGGGTATGGCAGAATTAGAAAAGGTTCAGAGAAGGGAGACAAAACCAATAAAAGGGATAGAATACGTGTCTTATGAAGAAAGGTTAAAAAGGTTAGGACTGTTCAGCTTGGAAAGGAGACAACTGAGAAAGGATCCAAAAAAAGTTTTAAAAAATCATGAATGGTGTGGAATGGTTAAATAGGGGATAGTTGTGTAACCTTTCCAACAACAAAACAAAACAAAACAAAAGGATACTCCATAAAACTAACCACCAGCAGATTTAAAATAATTCTTAGGAAAATATTTCTTCACATAGTGCACAACTAAGCCGTGGAATCTGCTACTTGAAGACATGGTTAAAAGTCAACTAACAGTGTGATTCTAAAATAGGTTTGGACAAGTTCTTGAAGTCCACAAGGAGAAAACTTTACATACCTACTTCCTTTCCTTGACCTCTGCAAGACCAATCCAGACGAATGATTCATGCTCCCCAGTCAATAGGTGGAGGCATTCTAGAGCAGCATTCAGTAACGTCATCATTATTCTCCAGGAACAAGCAGGAAGATTGTCGTCACATATGGGTAACGTTGGCACCTACAGAGCCCACGCGGAGCATTTCCCAAACTTTCAAAGAAAGACTTTGGGAATGCTACCATGCATGCGTGGTCCCCTTCCCGCCCAAGGGTGTCATCTTGCTCAGTCTTCTTTTTTCCATAGAGCCCAATGGACGTGGTCCTCTACTCTCCCGGAAAAAGTTCTTTTATTCCTTCCCTTTGTCCGGACTGCATACCGGATCCCTTCCCGCCTCGAGGCAGCAACATCGGTGCCAATCTCTGCTACCTTTTTTTTCGCCTGGGGGTCCTCGACCTCAGCCAGGTGTATTTTCACCATGACTCCCGGTGGGTTCAAGAAATCCGACCACTGTAGTCAAGACTATCTCAGACACAGATACTCATGACTGCTGCATCCGATGCCTGGCCCGGACCACAACAGTTCCACCTGCAACCGGTGCCAGGCCATGACCCCTAAAACCAACAGGAGGCGTTCTGAGTTGCAGGGGAAGCTTTTTCTGAGGTCTGACTCTGCCTCAACACCCCCATATGGAAAGCAGTGTGTATAAATGCCCGTAGCATGGGAAAAAAGATCCCTGATGTTGAAGCTTTGGTGGCCAACTTGGATTTAGTGGCAGTTACAGAAACATGGTTCACAGAAAACCATGACTGGGATGTAATTCTACCTGGCTATATGTTATTCAGAAAGGACAGGGGAGGAAGAAGGGGAGGAGGAGAGCCACTATATGTAAAAAAATACTATTAAAGCATTGGAATTACAGAGATTAAAAGGGAGAGAGGAGGCTTTCTGGGTTAAACTAGAAAGAGGGAAAGAGAAATCTATTTGCATTGGCGTGATATACAGACCTCCCTCACAAGAGGAAGAGGTGAACAGAGAGTTAATTGAAGCCATACGCAGCATTGCTAGGAAAGGGGACGTGCTACTGATAGGGAATTTCAATATGCCAGATGTTGATTGCCACATTCCTGCTGCAGTATCATCTAGAAGTAAAGAGATCCTGGATTCTCTACAGTGAGAACTATTCAGGCAATTGGTAACAGACCCCACAAGTGAAGGGGCCATACTGGACATGGTGCTTACCAATGGTGAAAGTGTTTCTGTTATAGTGGGAGATCATTTTGCATCCAGTGATCACCAGATGGTGTGGTTCAGTATTAGGACTAGGGCTAGGGCTATTAGAATCCATTCAAAGGTGAGGGTCTTAGACTTTAGGAAGACTAACTTTGCGAAGATGGGCCAATACCTCAGGGAGTTGTTAGCGGAATGGGAACAGCTGGGGGATATAGAAAAACAGTGGGCAAAACTGAAAGGGGATATTTTAAGGGCAACCAACATTTTTGTTAAAATGGTAAAAAAAGGTAAAAGTAAAAAGAGACCTCTATGGCTTTCGAAAGAAGTAGCTGGAAAAGTGAAGAAAAAGAGGGAGGCCTTCATGAAATACAAGAGATCACAGAGAGGAAGACAGGCATCTACATTTGGAAAAACTTAGAGAAGCTAGCAAAGAAGTCAGGAAAGCAAAGATTCAAAAAGAGGAGGAAATAGCCAATGCAATAAAATGGGGGGATAAGACATTTTTCAGATATGTTAGTGAGAAGAGGAAGGGCAAAAGTGGTATTGTCAGACTCAGGGGTGAAGGGGAGGAATATGTAGAAGCTGATGAGGATAAAGTGGAATTACTTAACAAATATTTCTGTTCTGTGTTCACAGATGAAGAACCGGGAGCAGGACCTCAGAAAACACCCACAAACAGGAACAGAAGCAAGGGACAACTTGAACAATTTTCAGAAGACTGTGTTCATGAAAAACTAGCTCAACTTAAAGTAGACAAAGCGATGGAACCGGATGGGATACACTCTAGAATACTGAGGGAACTTGGGGATCTTCTAGCAGCTCCACTGACTGACCTTTTCAATGCCTCGTTAAGAGTCGGCAGTGGTGCCAAAGAACTGGAGAGAGGCTCATGTGGTGCCTTTACACAAAAGCGGAAGTAAGGATGTGGTTGAAAACTACAGGCCGGTTAGTTTAACTTTGGTGGTGAGTAAATTATTGGAAACGCTGCTGAAAATAGTGAGGTTTCTGGAGTCCAGCGGATTACAGGATCCGACGAGGCAGCATGGATTCACCAGAGGCAGGTCTTGTCAGACAAATCTGATTGATTTCTTTGACTGGGTGACCAAGGAGTTGGACTGAGGGAGAGCCCTAGATGTGGCGTATTTAGATTTCAGTAAAGCCTTTAGCACTGTTCCTCACAGGCGACTTATAAACAAACTGAGCACCCTAGGGATGGACCCTAAAATTACTACTTAGGTTAGATCAGTGGTTCTCAACCTTTTTTTGTACCGTGACCCCTTTTACCATTGGTCAACTTGTGGTGACCCCCAATGATAAAATCAAATACGTCTCTCTTCCTTTATCATTAACGCATTGTCACTGTAATCATTTGTTGAATTATATTATAGGCCTTTGCAATACATTTTTATTTATAAACTTTACTTATTTAAACCACAATAACAAGTAACAATATTTGATTTCAAAATGAAGATGATTTTGTAGACAAATCACTAATATGAAATAAAATTATTTTTTCTACCTTTGTCGTCTGACCAATTTCTTCTCTGATCATGCTGGTCCCGATCTGAGGCTTCTGCTTTCCTGTCTTCTCTTAGCTCTCTTTCTGTGGTCTATGGTCCATCTGCCACTTCTTATCTCTTCTTTCGTTTTCTTCACTTCTTTCCATCAGCCTATTTCCAGTCCCAGTAACCCTCCCCAGTATCAGCCCCTTTCCAGGCCTCACTCTCAGTACCTTCCAATGTCAACTTGCATTCCCATGACTGCCACTTATGTCCATTCCCTTCCAGTCCCCCTCCTTCCCCACTGACCAGTCCCTTCTAGTACAAATACCATGGCAGCCCCTCTCAGATCCACTCCCTTCCAGTTCCATTCTCCCATCCCCTCATATCAGCCCATTTGTAGCCTTAGCCCCCAGTTTTCTTCCAGGGCCAGCAGCTCTATCCTCCCCTCCACACAATCAGCCCATTCCCAGTCGAAGCCCCCAATCAGCTCGCTTCCAGTGCTAGTCCCCCCTCAACCCCATTACCAGTGCTAGCCTCCCCTAATTAGCCCAATACCAATCCTACCCCCCCCATCAGCTCATTACAAGTCCTAGCCTCCCTTAATCAGCTCATTTCCATACTAGTCCCTCCTCAACCACATTACCAGTGCTAGCCTCCCCTAATCAGCTCATTTCCAGTGCTAGTCACTCCTCAACCCCATTACCAGAGCTAGGCTCCCCTAATCAGCCCATTACCAGTCCTACCCCCCCCTCCCCCATCAGCCTATTTCCAGTCCTAGCCTCCCCTAATCAGCTCATTTCCAGTGCTAGTCCCTCCCCAACCCCATTACCAGTGTTAGCCTCTTCTAATCAGCTCATTTTCAGTGCTAGTCACTCCTCAACCCCATTACCAGTGTTAGGCTCCCCTAATCAGCTCATTACCAGTCCTACCCCACCCCCATCAGCCCATTACCAGTCCTAGCCTCCTCTAATCAGTCCATTTCCAGTCCTAACCTCCCCCATCAGCTCATTACCAGTCCTAGCCTCCCCTACTCAGCTCATTTCCAGTGCTAGTCCCTCCTCAACCCCATTACCAGTGCTAGCCTCCCCTAATCAGCTCATTTCCAGTGCTAGTCCCTCCTCAACCTCATTACCAGTGCTAGGCTCCCCTAATCAGCCCATTACCAGTCCTCCCCCCCCCATCAGCCCATTTCCAGGCCTAACCTCCCCGATCAGCTCATTTCCAATGCTAGTCCCCCATCAGTCCATTACTAGTCCTACCCCCCTATCAGCACATTACCAGTCCTACCCCCCTATCAGCACATTACCCGTCCCAACCCCCCTTGATCAGTCCATTCCCAGCCCTAGCCTTCCCTAATCAACCCATTACCAGTCCTAGTCCCCCCCATCTGCCCATTATAATCCTAACCCACACTGTCTCTCCCCTCCGTCCAGCATTTATCCCCGTCTGTCCAGTATGTCCCCCTGTCTCTTCCCTTTGTCCATGTTAGCTCCCTCTCTCCCTCCATGTCAGCCCCCCCTCTGTCCATGTCAACCCCCTCCCTCCCTCCCTCCATGTCAGCCCCCCTCCCTCCATGTCAGCCCCCTCCCTCCATCCATCCATCCATCAGCTCTCCCCTCCCTCCATGTCAGCCCCCTGGCCCATGTCAGCCCCCTCCCTCCCTCTATCCAACAATCAGCGCTCCCCTCCCTCCATGTCAGCCCCACTGTCCATGTCAGACCCCCTCCCTCCCTCCATCCAACAATCAGCTCTCCCCTCCCTCCATGTCAGCCCCCTCCCTCCCTCCCTCCATCCATCCCTCCCTCCATGTCAGCCCCCTCCCTCCCTCATGTCAGCCCCATTGCAGATTCCCTGCCCCTCCTCCCCTCTCCCTGTCTGCCTGCTACTGCCCTGTTCTTCTACAGCCGCGGCTCCCTGCCTCTTAGGGAACCGCGGCTGTGTCTGCTGTGAGTGAAGCTGAACGGGCTCCATGCAGCATGCCATTGTCCCGCCTCCAAAGGAAGTGGTAAACAACTTCCTTTGGAGGCGGGACAATGCTGCACGGAGCCCATCGAGAGACAGAAAGGCTCCGCAACGGCTTCACTCACAGGCACAGCCGTGGTTCCCTAAGAGGCAGGGAGTCGCGGCTGCAGAAGACTGGAGTCTGTCAGTTTGCTGCTGCCGAGAAGCGGACTCGGCAGCGGCAGCAACTTGTGCGTTTTTGGGTTTTTTTGTTTTTTTTTAACAGTGGAGTGAGGCGACCCCCATGGGGGTCGCGACCCACTGGTTGAGAACCGCTGGGTTAGATATTGGTTGGGTGGGAGGCGACAAAGAGTACAGGTAAATGGAGCTCACTCTGAGGAGAAGGATGTTACCAGTGGTGTGCCCCAGGGATCTGTCCTTGGTCTGATTCTTTTTAACATCTTTGTTAGTGATATAGCGGAAGGGCTGTCGGGTAAGGTTTGCCTCTTTGCGAATGATACCAGAATCTGTAATAGAGTAGACACCCAGGAAGGTGTAGATAACATGAGGAGGGATCTAGCTAAGCTGCAAGAATGGTCTAGAATTTGGCAGCTGGGATTTAATGTTAAAAAATGTAAGGTCATGCATTTGGGCTGCAGCAATCCAAGGGAGCAATATAGTATAGGGGGTGAAGTACTTTTGTCCACTAAAGAAGAGCGGAACCTAGGCCTGGTTGTGTCTGATGATCTTAAAGTAGCTAAACAGATAGAAAAGGTGACGGCAAAAGCTAGAAGGATGCTTGGATGCATATGGAGAGGAATGGCTAGCAGAAAAAAGGAGGTGATAGTGCCTCTGTATAAGTCTTTGGAGTATAGTGTGCAATTCTGGAGACCGCACCCTCAAAAGGATGTGAACAGGATGGATTCGGTGCAGAGGGTGGCTACTAAAATGGTTAGTGGTCTTCATTATAAAGCATATGAGGACAGACTGAAGGATCTTAATATGTACACCTTAGAAGAAAGGCGGGATAAAGGCGATACGTATGATTGAGACGTTTAAATACCTCCGTGGCATAAATGTTCAGGGGGAGAGCCTCTTTCAATTGAAAGCAAGTTCTGCTACAAGGGGACATGGGATGAGGGTGAAGGGGGATAGATTCAGGAGTGACATGTGGAAATATTTCTTTACGGAAAGAGTGGTGGATCCGTGGAATAGTCTCCCAGTGGAGGTGGTGGAGATGAGGACAGTAACTGAATTAAAAAAAGCATGGGACAAACACAGATGATCTCTAAAGGAAAAAAGGGGGACTGTTGCAGTTGTTGATATGGAAGGACAGACTAGATAGGCCATGTGGCCTTTTTCTATCGTCATATTCCTATGTTTCTATGAGACCGTGCTAGGACCTATGAATCTATAGTCCTCCTCAAGGACGCACTCTCCAGAGTGCTGGTGTCAGACCAGAGGCCTTTGGTGTCCACACAGAGTGCTGCACAGCCATCGGGCTCGAATCACGCATGGCGGCCATTGAGCACAGTCTCTCCTCCATCTTGCAGCAGGAGTTGATGTCAGGCCACCTGGCATCTTCAGTCCTGACACCGAGCCCCCTGGCATCGGTGGAGCCTCCGGGTATTGAACTTGGCACCGAGCACCACTAGCCTCGGGTAAGTCCTCGGCTTCGATCAAGGTCTCGATCACGCTCCTTGGGATTCCAGTCCTCTCCAGTGAGTTTCCGGGAGTCCGACCCCAGGTCCTCCGGGGGGGAGCCGAATTCCTCAGGGGTCGACTTCTCAATGCCCTCGGGCTCCAACTGGGAAACCGAGGGTGAGGCCTCCCCACCAAACTGTCTCCCCCGGAGCCTCGGCGCCACTCCCCACAAGAGGACGTGGCCTTTAACGACATGGCCCAGGCTCTCTCGATCTAGACGGAGTTCGAGATCCTACAATATGAGTCCCTTCCCAAGGAGACTCTCACGGTGCTAGTTCCATCCATCCTCGAGAGATTGTTGTTCCGGATGTGGGAGTTCACAGCCTCGGTGCCACTGGTCTGTCGGTGCCTGGATGCCTTCACGTCCGGAAGGGCCCCGGGTTCCACAAACTACAACTCCACCACATCTTGATGGTGGTTGAGTCCTCCATACAAAAGCTGAAGAGCAAAAAGACCTACTCTTCAATTCCCCCCACCCGGCAGGAAAGCCCAGGCCCTTGATGCCATGAGGCGCAAGTGCTACCAAGGCGCCATGCTCGGGTGCCGAATACAGGCATATGAATTGTACATTGGAATGTACCTTAAGTGCCTGATACAGGAACTCTCGGGGTTCCCAGCGGGCCTCGCTGGGGAACCTCTGCAAAATTTCCAGTCACTAGCAGCAGGTATCCGTAACTGTTCCAAATTCCTCTCCCAGGCCGCCTATGACGAGTTCAAGTTTGCGGCAAAGGTTGCAGCCGCCGGCATCGGCGCCCAGCACCATGCATGACTACAGACCTCAGAACTGGAGTAGTAGGTACAGGAGAAGCTCCTGGATGTCCCCTGCAATGGTGAGAACCTATTCGGGAAAACGATGTCTGATAAGGCTGCGGAGATTGAGGCCGAGGTAGTAACCTGGCAGAGGTTGTCAAAAAGATCTCGTCTCTCTCAAGGAAAAAGCCATACTCCCAGGCTGGCCATTACCAGCCTTATTTGGGGAAGCCTCATCAGTCCTCACAGCCAAAAGGCCAGGGACATGGACCTAGGAAGCCCAAGGCTCCCAAGCCCCAGACACCAGCTCCCACCCAAAAGGGGGGAAGCTTTTGACTCCCTGGGTTGGCCCCCCTCCCCCAGGAGGTCCACCTCAGCCCACAAGGGGTTGACTGGACTCTTTCGCCCACAGATGGGCCAGCATCACCACAGACCAGTGGGTTCTGTGGGTGGTGCAGTAGGGATATTTCCCTCCATCTGCAGCAGAACCCTCCAGACTTCTTCCGAGGAGAGCAACCACAGCCTCTCCTCCACCAGGCCTTGCTCACCACAGAATTTGCAGGTTTGCTCAGGGACAGGGCGGTGGAACCAGTACCCCATCACCTCTGGGGAAGGGGGTTCTACTCAAGGTATTTCTATAAATGCTGTTGTTTTATTGAACGCGATGGCTCAGACCATTTTGAAAGTGACATTGACAGGTGTCTGAGCTTGTGCACAAAATAAACTGGTTTGAATTCTAGTAAATAGACTCCTGGTGTATTCATTGCGTGCACTTCGCTACTGCACAACTACCCCAAGTCCAGCCTATCCACAGCCCAAGACTTAGAATTCATAGGGACCCAACAGGACACTCTGCAGGTCAGGGCCTTCCTCCCCATGGAGAGAACCTACCACCTGATGCAGCTGGCAAGGGACGTGCAGTGCTCCATTTCAGTGCCAGCTCGCCTACTCCTCCGCCTGCTATGCCACATGGCCTTGACAGTTCACGTTATGCCTCTGACCTGCTTGCATATGTGGGCAGCCCAATGGTGCCTCTGCTCCCAGTGGAGGTAGGCAACGGGCAGGCTGAGGGACAGAGTGAAGGTCACCCACCAGCTGGCGGACTCCCTCACCCCGTAGCAGTCCCTACATCGCCTCAGGGTAGGGATGCCCTTCCAGGCACCAACCCCTCAGAGGGTCCTGACGGCAGAAGCCTCCCTTGTAGGCTGGGGTGCCCATTGCGAGGGTCAGTGCACCCAAGGCACCTGAACCTCAAAGTAGTCCCTCCTGCAAATCAATCTCCTCGAGCTCAGGGCCTTCTTCCTGGCCCTTCAGGTCTTCCGCCACCTCCTGAGTGTCCTCCCAGTCCTCATACAAACAGGTTGCCATGTTCTTTGTGAACAAGCATGGGGGTACAGGCTCCTACTTCCTCTGTCAGGAGGCAGGGGCCCTCCACTCCTTTGCAGTGCACAACCATATTCTTCTGAGGGCAGTGTACTTACCGGGTCAGGACAACTGCCTGGCAGACAAACTCAGTCGGGTCCTTCGGCCTCACAAGTGGCGCCTGGACCCAAGAGTGACCCGGAGGCTTTTCCGCCTCTGGGGAAGACCCTGGCTGGACCTGTTTGCCTCCCCGGACAACCCACAGCTGCCCAAATTCTGTTCTCCTCAGCCACACCGGAGGAGGGTGGCGGCGGATGCCTTTCTGATCTCCTGGTCACAGGACCTGCTTTATGCATTCCCACCAACACCTCTGATAGCCAAGTGCCTTTTCGAGATCCACAGCGAGCATGCCTCAGTGATCCTGACTGCGCCCAGGCAGCCCTGGTTCCCCCTACTGCTCTCCCTATAAGTGGCAACCCCAGTACCACTGGGCTGGGACCCAGACCTCCTGTCCCAGGAGGGAGGCTTCCTGCTATACCCCAACCTGGGGTCCCTAACACTAACAGCATGGCTACTAAAAGGGTAGCACTGGCCCCTTTCAACCTCTCAGGCGAGGTCAAGGAAATCCTCCTGGCCTCCAGGAAGCCATCTATCAGAAGGGCTTATGCCTTCAAGTGGAGGTGGTTCTCCATCTGGTGTGCAGAAAGGAATGAGAATCTGTTCTCCTGTCAGGTAAAGCTCGTGCTGCAGTACCTGCTGCACCTCTCACACTAGGGCTTGAAATCTAACTCGGTGAGGGTGCATCTCAGTGCCATAGCAGCTAACCATCACCCTATAGAGTGGAAGGCCCCTCTCAGGCCAGCCTCTGATCTCCAGATTCCTCAGGTGCCTCCTGCTCTCCAAGCTCCCTCTCTGCCCTCCAGCAGCGGCATGGGACCTCAATGTGGTGCACTCCCAGTTTTCTAGGCCGTCCTTCCAGCCTTTGGCCACCTGTCACTTGAGATACCTCTCCTGGAAGGTGGCCTTCTTGGTGGTGTCGACGTCCGCTCGCAGAGTAAGCAAGCTGTAGACCCTGGTGATGGACCCGCCCTATACCAGGTTCTATACGAACAGGGTGGTGCTGCACACGCACCCCAAATTCCTCCCAAAAGTGGTGTCCACTTTTCACCTCAATCAAGAGGTAGTTCTCCCCACCTTCTTCCCACGGCCACACGCCAGCAGGGAGGAGGTTGTCTTGCATACCCTGGATTGCAAGAGGGTCCTGTCCTTTTATTTATGGAGGACCAAGGCCCATCATAGAGCTCCTCAGCATTTTATCTCCTATCACCTTACCAGAGTGGGGCTACCTGTGACTAAGCGAAAGCTGTCCACCTGGGTGGCGGACTGCATTGTCCTCGCTTATGAGTGAGCTGGCCTCTCTCTGGAGCCAGATCACTGCTCATCGCATGAGGGCTATGGCCACATCGGAGGCCAACCTATGTGCAGTGCCAGTGCAAGATATCTGTAAGGCCGCCATGTGGTCTTCAGTCCATATATTCGCAGCCCACTACTGCCTTGAGAGTGAGTCCCGCAGAGACAGTGCCTTTGGCCAGGCAGTGATCAGAAGCATTCTCGGTGTATAGGCAACTCCTGCCCTCCAACCCTTCAGTGTTCAGGCTACCGAAGTTATGGTGATGCTGGACGCTTGGGTCTGCAAAGTCTCTTGGTAGAGACTCACCTTCTGCAACTCATGACCTCCCTTGGGTCACCGCTTCTGCTGTCGTGGTTTGGGCCCCGGCAGCCTGGAGCTTGTGAATCCCATATATGAGGACTGACTTCCTGCTTGTTCCTGGAGAAAGTGTAGTTACTCACCTATAACAGGTGTTCTCCAGGGACATCAGGAATCAGTCCTCACAACCCTCCCTCCTCCCCTTGGAGTTTACCTTTTTGTCTTTGCCTAAGCTCTGTCATCTGACTGAGCAAGATGGGACCCTTGGGCGGGAAGGGAACCACCCATGCGTGGTAGCATTCCCAAAGGCTTTCTTTGAAAGCTGGGGAAATGCTCCGCGCGGGCTCTGTCGGTGCCAACGTCATCCAATTGTGAGGACTGATTCCTGCTGTCCCTGGAGAACACCTGTTACAGGTGAGTAACCATGCTATACATATCCTGGTGCAGCACTGAGAAGCTAGTATGACACTGCCTAAGCAGAAGCAGGATTGAAAAGCTCAAACTCAGAAAAATATTAAACAATAACTTTGTACAAATACGTTTTGGTTTTCCTACCATACTTGACTCTGCATCAGACACTGATACCGATAATGCAGTTAAATGGCAGCAGGGCTCCCAAACCTGTAGGAGTAGTCTTCCCAGGGTGCGTCCTGGACTCGTCTAGCAGGATTCAAGGAAATTAAATTAGCAGACATGTAAAATTTATCTCCCTTATCATTCGGTTAGAACAGTCCAGTTGAGACCAAGAATGGGATGAAGAGACGGCTCAGGACAGAACTATGCCGCCAAGGAACCATCCCACTCCAGTTCCCACATGCACAGGGCCAGCAATAGCCATTAGGCAAAAAAGGAGGTTGCCTAGAGCGCCATTGTTTCCTGGGAGACCTGTTGCCACCACTGCTGCCCCTCTCCAAGACCTGCAGCGGCTCCAACAACTTTAAAACAGCATCACAGCCCTTACTAAAAGCCTCCAGTGCTGCGTGCTGTTGGTGCTTTTGCCCCCTCCAATGCAGGCTCCCTGTTTGTATGGGGCAGAAGCGGTTGGATCAGAAGGAAGGCGTTAAACTGCCCATACAGTAGTTGATTACCCAACCTGGCTTTTCCAGCAACTAGATCACCTGGGATCTTTGCACCATGGATTTCTCCTGGGAGTCAGACCGAACCAGCCAGTTATCCAAGTACAGGTAAACCTGCTTGTGCAGGAAGGTCGCCATGACAACCATGAATTTCGAGAAGGTGTGAAGGGCTGTGACAAAGAACTGAAAATGGTGGCCCAGGATGCGAAAACCACTAATGTTGATCCTGGATTGGAAAGCGTAGTTACTCACCTGTAACAGGTGTTCTCCGGGGACAGCAGGAATCAGTTCTCACATATGGGTGACATCGGCACCGATGGAGCCCCCACAGAAGCATCTCCCCAGCTTTCAAAGAAAGCCTTTGGGAGATGCCACCATGCATGTGTGGTCCCCTTCCCGCTCTAGGGTGCCATCTTGCTCAGTCAGACGACGTAGCTAAAAGACAGCAAAATTAAAAGATGGTAAAGGAACAACTCCAAGGGGAGGAGGGAGGGTTGTGAGGACCAATTCCTGCTATCCCTGGAGAATACCTGTTACAGGTGAGTAACTACACTTTCTCCAGAACACGCAGGAAGTCAGTCCTCACATATGGGACTCCCCAGCTACAGGCTACCGAAAGCCCATAGCAAAATAGGGGCACCCTCATGGGGAGCCACAAGCAGCAGCAATTTAGTCCGTGTACACAGACCACAGTAGGGCCCCTATGTCCGATGAACCAGCACTCTGGTAGACTGAACACAGAAGGGTCGGAGGGTAGGAGTTGCCTAAACCCTGAAAAGGTTAATGAGCACAGCCTGGCCAAAGGCACTGTCCCATCAGGACTCTCTTTCCAGGCAGTAATGGGCTGTGAAGGTATGGACTGAAGACCAGGTTGCGGCTCGGCAGATGTCCACAATTGGGAAGGAGCACAAGTTTGCCACCGAAGCAGCCATGGCCGTGACACGGCCTTCTAGTGGGAGCCTCACCTGCTCGTAAGCAAGGGTGATACAGTACGCCAACTATATGGACAGCGTATGCTTGGTCACCACCTCCCCCAGTCTACCAGGGTCATAGGAGATGAAAAAACTGAAAAGCTTTGCGGTGGCCCTCAGTGCGTTGAACATAGAAGGGCAAAGCCCTCTTACAGTCCAAGGTGTGAAGGATCGATTTCGCCTGACTAGAGTGAGATCTTGGAAAGAAGGTAGGAAGCACCACTTCTTGGTTGAGATGGAAGGGCGACACTACCTTTGGCAAGAATTTGGGGTGCGTGCGGAGCACCACTCTGTTCTTGAAGAACCTGGTATAGGGTGCCTCTGCCACGAGGGTTTGAAGCTCGCTGACTCTGCGAGTGGAGGCAAGCACGACCAGTAAAGTCACCTTCCAAGAGAGATAGCAGAGGGGGCAGGTAGCCAGAGGTTCGAAGGGCAGGTGAGAGCTGTCCCAACAACACGCTGAGGTCCCATTCGGTCGCCAGAGGGCTAACTGGGGGCTTCGATAAAAGCAGGCCCCGGAGGAAACGGATCACCAACGGTTGGGCCGAGAGGGCTTACCATCCACCGAATGGTGGTGCGCTGCCAGGGCACTAAGGTGCACTTGGACAGAGTTAAACTTGAGCCCAGAATGGGAGAGGTGGAACAGGTACTGCAACACCAGAGCCACCAGGCAGGAGAAAGGGTCAGCTCTGTCTTTGGCGCACCAAAAAGAGAACCTGCGCCATTTGAGGGCGTAAGCCTTCCTAGTAGAGGCCTTATGAGAGGCCAGCAGAATGTCTTCCACCTCAACCAGGAGGTTGCAAGGGGCCAGAGTCACCCTCTCAGCAGCCAGGCTGTCAGCGACAGGGACCCCAGGTTGGGGTGCAGGAGAGAGCCCCCCTCCTGAGACAGGAGTCCAGTGGAGGTCCCCAAGGGGATGGGGGTCTCCATCATCAACTGTAGAAGTAGCAGGAACCACAGTTGCATGGGCCACCAAGGAGCTATCAGGATGAGTGAAGCCCTGTCACGGAGGATCCTGAACAAGGTCTTGGTGAACAGCGGCGTAGGAGGGAAGGTGTATATGAGGCCTTCCGACCATGAAACCAGGAACACATCCGCTGCCACGCTGGAGGGGTGGGCCTGTCGGGAGCAGAAGCAGGGCAACTGAAAGTTGTCCGGGCTGGCTAACAGGTCCATCATGGGTTCCTCCCAGAGCCGGAAAAGCCGACTGGCTACCCTGGGGTCCAGCTGCCACCCATGCGGCTGGGAACTCTGCTGAGCCTGTCGGCCAGCAGGTTGTCCTGGCCTGGCAGGTACACTGCCTGCAGGAGGATACTCTGTTGGACTACATAGGAGCAGAGGACCAGTGCCTCCCAACAAAGGGTACGAGATCCCGTGCCCCCATGTTTGTTCACGTAGAATATCGCCACCTGGTTGTCTGTCTGGACTACCATCGACTGGTGATGCAGGTGGGAACAAAAGACCCTCAGGGATAGATGTATGGCCTGGAGTTCCAGGAGGTTGATCTGCTGGGTACTCTCGTCTGGTGACCAGCTGATCTGGGTGCAGAGATCTCCATAGTGGACTCCTCAGCCAAGCAGGGAGGTTCCATGATGAGGATCCTTGACGGGGTTGGGACCTGACAAGGAATGCCTGTCTCGACTGCCACCAGACCAGGGAGGCCACCAATTGGTGGTCACAGAAACTCTGTCTCGGAGGCGGCTTGTGGCCCAAGACCACTGGTCCCAGAGACACCCCTGCGCTGCCCTCATGTGGAGGAGAGCTTCTAGGGTGACATGAACTGTGGAGGCCATGTGCCCAAGGAGGTGCAGGAGAAGCAAAACCGGCATCAAGGGATGATCAGCTCGGTCCCTGGGCAAGAAAGCCTTCAACTGGAGAGTGTCGATCCTTGCCCCAATGAACTCCAGACACTGCTTCAGGAGGAGGTGAGACTGGGGTAAGACAAAGCCCAAGTGTTGCAGAACCTCGATGGTGCGTGCGGTGGCCTGCTGCACCTCTGAGGCTGTGCTTCCTTTTATGAGCCAGTTGTCAAGGTAGGGAAAGACGAAGACCCTCTGGAGCCAGAGAAAGGCAACCATGACTGCCAGGCAATTTGTGAAAACTCTTGGGGCAGAGGCTAGGCCGAAGGGGAGCGCCCTGTATTGAAAGTGCCTGCCCCCCACTATAAAACGCAGGTACTGCCTGTGGTTGGGGTGGATGAGGAAGTGGGTATAAGCATCCTTGAGGTCTAAGGAGCATAGCCAGTCTCCCTGCTGGAGGTTTTGCAGCAATGTGCCAAGGGAGAGCATCTTGAACTTCTCCCTCACCAGGAATTTGTTGAGGTTGCGCAGGTTGAGGATGGGCCTTAGGCCCCCTGTCCTCTTTGGCACAAGAAGTACCTGGAGTAGAACACCCCTTGCCCCTGAGGTGGTGGGGCACCAGTTTCACCGCTTTGTCCTCAAGAAGACCTGCCAACTCCTTCAGAAGGTGGTCCTCGTGGAGGGGAGACCTGAGGGGCTCTCCCAGGAAATAAGGGGGAGGTGTTTGAGTCAGGGGGAGGTGTCTGAGTCAGGGGGAGGAAGTAACCCTCCCTAACTACCCTTAGTGCCCAGGAATCGGTGGTGATGGTCACCCACCTCTGGGCATAGAGGGCCAGACATCCCCCTGTGGGCTGCTGATCTCCTTGGAGTAGAGAGGCTATGCTCAAGGAGTCAAAAACTCCCCCCTGGCTGGGCCGGGGCCGGTGCCTGGGGTTTTGGAGCCTTCTGCTTACGTGGGCCATGCCCATGGCCCTTGGCCTGCTCACCCTGTTGGGGAGCTGAAGAGGCCTGAACTGGTGGGTAATATCTGTAAGCAGTTCCCTTTCTCAGGTAGAAGGACTTTTTACCCAAGACCTTCATCATGAACTCGGTCTCCAGCTTGGCAGCCTTGTCAGTCATGGATTTGCCAAAGGGGTTCTCTCCTTGGCAAGGGACATCGACCAATTTATCCTGAACCCACTGCTCGAGGTCGGATGACTGTAGCCAAACCAGAATATCACTGCTTGACCCAATACCAGCATGGAGGAACCTGTGTCTTTTGGGGAGACTGCTAGGTTCTTATGACCTAGATTGGCCACTGTTGAAAACAGGATACTGGGCTTGATGGACCTTGGTCTGACTCAGTATGGCATATCTTATGTTCTTAAGCTTGGCGGCGTGCACCGATGCCAGCCACCACTACTCGAGCCGCCGACTCGAACCCGTCATAGGCCACCCAAGACATGAATTTGGAGCATTCATGGACTGCTTTGGCCAGGTTCTTGATCCGCTGCAAAGGTTCCTCGGAGAGACCAGCCGAGAACCCGGCGAGTTCCTTCGCAAGGTCTCTCAGGTACATGCCTGGATGCAGCTGATAAGCATTGAGCCCTGGTAGCACTTTCTGGTGAGGGCATCCAGTGTGTGGGCCTCCCTGCTGGGGGGCACCAAGGAGTGCGTCTTCCAGCTTTTCAGCCGACGCATGGCCGACTCCACCACCATGGAGTTATGCGACAGCTTTGACTTTTGGAAGCCTGGGCTCCAGAGGACTCAATTCGAGTCAAGCCGCTTGCTCACCATCAGCACCGAAGCTGGTGTCTCCCACATTTGGAGCATCAGCCGTTCCAGGATGGGAGGGATGGGCACTGGTGAGCGATTCCCGTGGAGGGGCCTCATAATGGAGGATTTCCAACTCATCCGCCCGAAGGTCCTCCTCCGACTCGGTCGGGAATGCCAGGGCCTTAGACATGTCCTTGACAAAATCAAGGAAACCTATATCCTCTGGCGGGGACTACCGTCGAGGCTCCAAGATGGGAGAATCAGATGGGACATCACGGTGGTGATGGGTATCGGGGGACTCCTCGTCCTCCGTCTCCCACTCGGAGTAGTCTGTCGAGGAGTCATAGGAGGGCTGCTCCACAGGCCTCGGAGCCCCCAATGTCCTGTGGCCGGTGCCCAGTAGACTTGCCGGGTATGACTGCGGTCTCATCGAGCGGGACTCGGATCACAACCTTGGCCGAGGATCAACTCGAGGCCCAAGGACCTCGAGGATCGGCTCAGCATCTGGGGATATCTTGGATGTCGAGGGCCCGGTGGTCGGGGTGGATGAACCGGTCGTGCCGGACAACAGCACCCACTGCTGGTCCATGAAGGCAAACTGCACTCCAGGGCCGCCATTCTGGACTCCAGACCAGAAAGCTCCGCCGCCTTCAGCACGGGCACTGAGGGACTCTGGCCCGACGTCGGCTCCCCCAAAGGGGAATCCTCGACAAGGATAGTGTCTGTGGACTGAGGTTGTTCCGCGGTCAGATCTTTCCAGGGGTCTTTCGCAGGCTGCTCTTCTCCAATGCCTCAAACATCTCAGACTGCGGGACCGGGCCCGGGGAGCACACGGCTGGTCGTAACCGTCCAAGGACGCCGCTGCTTTCAAGGGTTTCTTCTTCTTCCTGGGTTCCCTCGAGGGAGATCCCCTTTCTGAGGACCCAAGATGAGGCTTGGGTTCGGAAGGCTCCACCCAAGATGTCGGAGCCTCAGATGAGGACCTGGCCTTCGGAGGCACCGGGGACTCAGGGAAAAACTTATTTTGCTGCTGGCAGCTCTTGAGGGCCTTACTGGACATCCTCTTGCAGAGAATGCAGGCTGCTGGATCTTGTCTGGCCCGACGCAGCAGAGACAGCAGTCATGTGTGTCTGTCAAAGACATAATTTTGGCGCACCGATCACACTTCTTAAAGCCTCTGGTAACCATGAGGGAAAAAAGTACCCCTGTGAGGTCGAAGACTGCCAGTGGGAGAAAAAAAGGCACGAAGACGCCAGGAAAAGAACGAAAACTACAAAAATAGACCGAACTCAATGCCGAGGCAACAAAGTCAGTAGGCAGGAAGAGTAACGGTGCGATACCAGAGGTGAGTATGAAACTCTGAGAGAAAAATCAACTTTTTCCGGGGACAAGTAAAACAAACATCTGAAGGGCTCTGTGGAAAAAAGGAGACTGAGCAAGATGGCACCCTTGGGCAGGAAGGGGACCATGCATGCATGATAGTATCTCCCAAAGGCTTTCTTTGAAAGCTGGGGGGATGCTTCCATGGGGGCTCCATCGGTGCCAACGTCACCCATATGCAAGGACTGACTTCCTGCTTGTTCCCAGAGAATATGGAATTACGCCTTTGAAAGGTCCAAGGAGGTTAAAAAATCCCACTGCCAGACTGATGCAATGACCAACCTGAAGGTCTCCATGTGAGCTTGGGTCTTGACCGCCTTCAAATAAAGAAAGGGATGGAAGGATCCACTTCCTTCAGCACCACTAAGTAAATCGAATACTACCCTTGACCTTGCTCTATGGAGGCCATAATTACAGTAGCCTGCAACTGTAGGAGGTGCTGAAGAGTTTCCTCTTATTGCTCATTTAGCCAAGCAGCCAGCAAAGAGACTCCACAAAGGCCTCCCAAAGAGAGGGTCCACAAACTTCAGTGCATATCCCTTTGTGAGGACCTCACTGGACTAATGCATTGTGGGTCCATTCCAAGCCAGCCGGAGCTGCCCGACAACCACCTGTTCCTCAGAAAGGACATGCACGAGCTTATTGATTTTTTTTAATAGATTATGTTATTTCCAAGTTTGTTTTCCTTGTTCTATCAATGTAGACCGCTTTGACCAGTGGATCAAGCTGTATAGAAACACTATTAAATAAATAAATAAATAAATATTGAGGGCGCTTACCGGATTCTGAGGAGGCTCCTACTGAGTCCCACAAGTGCTGGGATCTACGAAAGGATTGACCCCTGCTTGGGTTAGGCCCACAGGAGGACTAGGTTGTGCCAGAACTCTTTCCAGCCCCTTATCGCCACCATGCTCCCTACTGCGCCCTATCAGAGGAACCTCTGGGACCATCTTCCAGAGGCCTCTATAGGAAAGTCTCTCTCAGGTCCTTTGCCAGCTTCTCTAGGTCTTCCCCAAAGAGTAACTTGCCCTTAAGGGAAGCCTGCTCAGCTGCAGCTTGGACGCAGCATCAGCAGACCAATTCCAGAGCTAGAGCCAATCCTGGATACCAAAGCCACCACACCTTGGCCTTAGAGGAGATCCTAAGGCCAAATCCAAGGGCCTTTACTCGATCCTCATCCTTCTTGACCTTTCTGCTGTGTTTGACACTGTTGATAAGTATCTTTTCCTCGATACCCTGTCCTCATTTGGATTTAGGGGTTCTGTCCTGTCCTGTCCTGGTTTTCTTCCTATCTTTCCCATCACACTTTTAGTGTATGTTCTGGTGGATCTTTCTCTACCGCTATCCCCTTTTCAGTCTTAGGGTTCTGTTTTAGAACCTCTCTCTACACTCAGTTCCTTTGTGCACTCATCTCCTCCCATGGTTTTCAGTACCATCTCTATGTTGATGATGCCCAGGTCTACCTCTCTGTACCTGAAATCTCTCATAAGAACATAAGATATGCCATACTGGGTCAGACCAAGGTCCATCAAGCCCAGTATTCTGTTTCCAACAGTGGCCAATCTAGGTCATATGTACCTAGCAGTTTCCCCAAGAGACACAAGTTCCACAATGAATTCAGGCCCGGATCTCTGCCTGCTTATCTGACATTAGTGCCTGGATATATCACCACCATCTGAAATAGAACATTTATTTATTTAAATTATTTCTATACCACACTCTTAAAATCAGCGCGGTTTACAGGTAAACATCAGCTTGTACAATGCAGTGGAACATGCAATGTACATTACAGAGAACAGGTATTATAACTTGGATTTCAACGGGGGTAACTATATACAATGGAGCTATTGTGCCACAGGAATGGTTGTGGAGTCATGACACACTCTGAACTATATACATTTTAGATAACTATTTACAGGTTTGTGCAGTAGTACTTCTGGATGTGGTTGTGTCAGCATGATGTGAGTGTGCTGGTGGTGTCATTGTGGTGGGTGGAGGATATGCTGGGTTGTGATGTTTCGCTGACCTGGGAGTAATGTAGTAGGAAAAGATGGTGCTTTAGTGCCTTCCTGAATTGGGCGAGGTCGGTAATAGCTTGGATGGTGGTTGGGAGGGCATTCCAGAGTGTAGGTGCGTAAAATACAAAGGCTCTGCTGCCAGGGAGCCTTTTGTTACTGCGCTGGGGACTACAAGTGTGTTTGCAGCGAATGCCTTCTGGACCTGTTTGGAGGGGTAGGGAGGATGTGGTCCGTGAGGGAGGTGGAGGATTGTTTGTTGATGGTCTTGAAAGTCAGTAGTAATACTTTGAAGGTGAGCCTGCTGTGGATCGGCAGCCAGTGGAGGTGTTTCAGCATTGGGGTTATGTGGTCTCTTCTGGAGGCTCCGTGCAGGATGCGGGCGGCGGCGTTCATTGCTAGTTGCAGGGGGTTCAGAGTGTTCTTGGGGAGTCCATGCAGAACAGCGTTGACAAAGTCGAAGTGGGGGATTACCAATGCTTGAAAAATCATCCGGAAATCATCTGGTTCCAGTAGGGGTCGTAAGTGGCGAATTTTTTGTATCTTGTGAAAGACTGCCCTGATGGTGTTGCTTATGTGTGCTTTCATGTTGAGCTGCTGGTCTAGTGTGATACCCAAGTAGCGGATGGTGGGCTTGCTCAGGAGCTCAGCGTCTCTTACTCTTATTGATGTGGGAGGGGTGAAAGAGTGATTCCTGGTGATGAAGAGGACATCTGTTTTCTTAAAATTAATCCTGAGGCTCTGCATGTGGAGCCAGTCTGTGACAGCATCAAAGCATTTTGTAAATGTTGAGAAATCTGTCTGGATGGCCAAAACTCCTTATCGTTCCCCTAAGCCTACCTCTCCTCTTCCTCTATTTCTGTGGATAACACTCTACTCCTCCCTGTTTCCTTGGCTCGCAACCTTGGGAGTCATCTTTGACTCCTCCCTTTCCTTCTCCACACACATCCAACAGATAGCTTCTTTCTCTATAATAATGGCATAATTTGCCCCTTCCTTTCTGATCATACTACTAAGATACTTATCCAGTCTCCTGTCACCTCCCATCTAGACTATTGCAACCTCCTCTTCGTTGGTCTTTCCCTGGATCATCTCGCCCCACTTCAATAAGTTCAAAACTCAGCTGCATTAATAATCTTCTACCAGTGTCGTTATGCTCATGTCACCTCTCTTCTCAAGTCACTTCATTGGCTTCCTATCCATTTCTGCATTCAGTTCAGACTTCTACTACTGACCTATAAGTATCTTCATTCAGTTACTTCTCACTACCTTTCCGCTTTTATCTCTCCCTACACCACCTCCCTAGGGAACTCCGCTCTTATGGCAGATCCCTTCTATTTGTGCCCTTCTCTTCCACTGCCAACTCAAGACTTCGATCTTTCTACCTTGCGGCTCCTCCTTATGCCGGGAACAAACTGAATCAGTATGCCACGCTCCATCTATGGCCCTGTTCAAATCCAGGCTAAAATCTCACTTTGAGACTGCTTTTGGGTCCTGTTTACCTCCTATGTGTTTCCTTACCATTCCCCTAGATATATCCTAGTCCCAAGTTGTGTTGTCTGTCTTGACTAGATTGTAAGCTCTGAAGAGCAGGGATTCTCTCTTGCATGTCTCTGTACAGTGCTGCATATGCCTTGTAGTGCTATACAAATAAGTAGTAGTACTAATCAAGTCGTATAGGGCATTTGCCACAAACAATGCTACAGACTCCAATCACACAACCTCCAAGCTGTCCGACAATTACTGGATCCAGTACAAGAACGCGCAGGCTACTACGCCCATACAAAGTGCCGCTGCAGCGCCCAAGGCTGAAGCCATAAAGGTATTCTTGGGCATAACTTTTATCATGAGTCTCCTTCATCACAGTGCAACCTTCCACTGGAAAGCACAGTTACTTACCCGTAACAGGTGATCTCTGGGAACAGCAGGAATAAGTCTTCACATATGGGTACGTCGGTACCGACGGAGCCTGCGCGGGAACGCTCCCCAGCATCCAATCAGAAAGCCTTTGGGAGCATCCCTCAGTGCCTGCGTGCTGCCTTCCCGACTTTCCAACTGTCTCTCCTCAGTTGAGTTTTATAGCTGAGACAAAGAGAGAGAGAGAGGAAAGATAGAGAGATACAACTCCTAGGGGAGGTGGGTGGGTTGTGAAGACTTATTCCTGCTGTTCCCAGAGATCACCTGTTACAGGTAAGTAACTGTGCTATCTCCAGGAACAAGCAGGAATGAGTCTTCACATATGGGGACTCCCAAGCTAAGATGCCTGGAGCCCTAGCATGTTGGAGATTGAACATGTTACACCTCATATGGCCAGGCATCCCGAGGATGGAGGGTAGGAGTTGAAAAGAGAGGAGCTGTAGGAAACAGCTGACCCAAGATAGGACTACAGGCAGGGAGTCCTGGTATGTATGATAATCATCAGGAAATATATCAAAATAAACAATCACAAAATGGACCTCACCTACTGGATTGCAGGAAGTAGAGAGTCTGACGGAATCTACTGGGGATCCAATAGAGGAATCTTCAAGGTGACCTCACTGAAGCGAAGGTGAAGGTCAAAAACTGGAAGTGACAGGTGACCCCAGGATTGAACTGGGGTAGTACAAAAACGGTAGGTCTTTAGTGGGAAGCTTTATGGAAAAAGCTGAGAACTCATTTGGCTACAGAGTTAATCATAGTTAGGAACAAAAGAGGAAGACTGACCGATTTGGACAACTGGCTTAGTTCTTGAGGGAAGAAGGGGTATGGGAGAAACCCCGTATGCCCAAGAAAGGACAGATGTCTGAGGAGTTGAAAATCTCAGATCTACTGAAGATCCACCATGTCTTTCCTAACTGATGAGAGGTAGGAAGATATTGGGGTATGGAGCTTCAGGGATACCTGAACCTAGGGTTATGGTAAGAGCTGTCAGCACCACAGCAGTGGCCGTGTGCATAATAGTCTAACATACTGTGGAATAGAATGAACATGTGCAAGCCCACTGTCTGGAACATACAGGAAGGAAAAAACCTTAATGAGCACAGACAGTTAGAAAGATAAGAATGTGAATACATAATTACCTATAAGGAAGTATCTTGACAGATACACACACATATTTATGTATATATATATATATATATGTGTGTAGATATATATATATATAAGGGTATAGATATATACATATGTTTATGGCGAGATCCAGGGGGCATAACATATGCACAGATGGCTGACAGACATATGTATCTAAAGAATGTATATAGACATATGTACATATATGAATATATAGGTCTAAAGATAAATGTCTGCAATTAAGCAGACAGAGATATGTCTATAGGAACCTTCACATGGGAGATGTGAAGAGGAACGATTCATCTAATAACAAGAAGGTGGAACCTACTTGAGAAGATATAGAGAATCTGTTCCCCCTGGTTAAGATGGAGCAGGAATACTATCCAGTGAAATAACCAGGATGGTTGCGTGGAAAAAACAGAGGATAATATCAGTCTGTAAACATCAAGTCCTGAGTCCGGTAGAACTCTAACATGGTGAATGGACAGAAAACGCAGAGGATGAGATACCAGGTTGACCCACTTGAGGGACAAGGGGGGGGGTATCATGCGTTGTTTAATTAAATATGTGCTGTCCATGAAGGATTAGGATACCATGAGGACAAGCTGCAAGGAAAAAGAAGTAATTAGATCTTACCTGCTAATTAGTGTTCCTGAAGGAACAACAGTCCAGTCCCTTTACTTCTGGGTTGCGCAACCCTTCCAGCAGCTTGGAGGCTGAGCCCAACCTTTTTGGAGGTGGGGCGGTATAAATACCACTAGGACCACCCACCAACTCCAGTAATCGAATGAAAAAGCAAACCTAACACAATACCATTAACCACCTATATAACCGAAAAACTTATAGAACATAACTTAGACTATGTCTGCATAAACGCCTTTTTTTTTTTTTTTTTGATAGAGAGCCAGAGGAAAGAATTATGACGGGGGGGGGGGGGAAGAGGTATGCTTGAGGCTGCCGAATCTGACTTTCCCCCGAGTCCCCTCACCCCGAACTGGCCCCACGCTCGGTCCAAAGTCACCTTCTGGCTGCTAGGTCCTAACCGGGCGGGATCAGGGACTGGACTGTCGTTCCTTCAGGAACACTAATTAGCAGGTAAGATCTAATTACTTCTTCCTTATCGTCACTCCAGTCCAGTCCCTTTACTTCTGGGATGTACAAGAGCAGTTCAATCCTGGGTGGGATCCGGCCTTCCGGACTGAAGGACCGCCAGCCCAAACCGAGCGTCCGCCGCACTCTGGATGTCCAGCCTGTAATGCTTGGTGAAGGTATGCAGCGACGACCAAGTCGCTGCCCTACAGATATCTAGCGGAGGGACTAGACTGAACTCTGCCCAAGAGGTAGCCTGTGCCCGGGTGGAGTGTGCTCGAAGACCCGCTGGCACCTGCTTCCCTTTCAAAATGTATGCGGAAGCGATCGCTTCCCTGATCCATCTGGAGATGGAGGCCTTGGCCGCCGCCTCCCCTTTGTGTGGCCCCCCAAACTGAACGAATAGACGTTCGGACTTCCGGAAGGGGGCTGTGCGGGAGAGGTAGCGTTTCAAGGTCCTCCGAACATCCAAAAGGCGAAGATCTCTATACCTGCCCTCCCGCCCTTCGGCGGAAAGGACCGGTAGGATAACCGCCTGGTTCACATGAAAGGGAGAGATAACCTTGGGCAAGAAGGAAGGGACCGTACGCAGAACCACCTTATCCTTGAGGAATACTAGGAAGGGGGACTGACAGGACAACGCTTGTAATTCGGAAACGCGCCTTGCTGAGCAGATAGCGATGAGGAAGACTGTCTTCAGGGTTAAGTCCTTCAAGGAGGCTGTCTTCATTGGTTCAAATGGTTCCCTGAGCAGGGCGTTAAGCACTAGGTTGAGGTCCCAAGGGGGGGGGGGACCGACCTCCGTTGGGGACGCAGGCGTCTCACTGCTGTTAGGAACCTGGAGACGTCCGCGTGTGCCCCTAGAGACTTGCCGCGGATTTTTCCTCTATAGCATGCGATTGCCGCTAGCTGAACCCGCAAGGAGCTGTGTGCTAGCCCCTTGTCAAATCCTGCCTGTAAGAATTCGAGAACCTCAGGAACCGAGGCGGCCAGGGGTTTCCGCCGGCGCTCTGCACACCACGCCTCGAAGATCCGCCAGGTCCTAACATAGGAGAGACAGGTCGAACGCTTTTTGGCGTTCAGTAGGGTGGAGATGACAGCTCCTGAATAACCTCTCTTCAGGAGCCTCGCCCTTTCAATAGCCAGGCCGTAAGCGAGAATCGATCCACGTGAGGCATACAAACCGGGCCTTGCCTCAGGAGGTCCCTCTTGCAAGGTAGCCGCCAAGGTTGGTCGGCGGTCAACCTCATCAGATCCGCATACCAAGGGCACCGAGGCCAATCCGGTGCTATGAGGATTACGAATCCCTGGTGAGACTCCACGCGCTGTAACACCTTTCCGATGAGTGCCCAGGGAGGGAATACATAGAGCAGGCCCTCCGAGGGCCACTTCTGGGACAAGGCATCCAGGCCTTCGGACATTCTTTCCTTTCGTCGGCTGAAGAATCGATCCACCTTGGCTGACGAGAACCTCGCCATGAGATACATGACTGGGAGACCCCAACGGGCCACTATCCGGTCAAAGGTCTCCTGCTCCAGTTCCCACTCTCCGTGGTCTATCTTGCACCTGCTGAGATAATCTGCCGTGATGTTGTCCGTACCTGCCACGTGTTGAGCTGAGAGGGCCTCCAACCGACCTTCCGCCCACTGGAACAGAGAGCCCGCCTCCTTTTCTAAGGCGGGGCTGCTGGTGCCGCCCTGGTGGTTGATGTACGCCACCGCGGTGACATTGTCGGAAAGGACGCGAATTGCTCTCTTTTGCACTAAGGCCTCGAGAGCCCTGCGTGTTAGACCGACGGCTCGCAATTCCAGTCTGTTGATGGGCCATTGTGCTTCTATCGGAGTCCAGCTGCCCTGGACGAACTGGTCCTCGCAGTGGGCTCCCCAGCCCGCTAGGCTGGCATCCGTCGTCAGTAATAACCACTGATGAGGCTCGAGGGGCATGCCGCAATCCAGATTCTTGGGGCACTGCCACCAGCGTAGAGCCTGTTTGGTCCGCGGGGCGCAGGGTAACTGTCTTGACATGGAATGAAGCTGGGGCGACCACCGACGCAATAGAGCCCTCTGCAATGGTCGCATGTGGGCCCGGGCCCATGGTACCACTTCTATCGCCGCCGCCATTGTTCCCAGGACCTGAAGATAATGCCACGTCGTGGGATTTCGTCTGGCCAGAAACTGCGTGACTAGGAGTCTCAGTTCTCTTGATCTTGACCGAGACAGGAACACCCTGCCTCTGTTGGTATCGAATCTTGCCCCGAGGTACTCGAGTTCCTGGGAGGGAGTCATCCTGCTTTTTGCTCGATTGATGACCCAGCCCAATTCTTCTAGGACTTGGGACACTCTTGCCGTCACAGAGTGGCTTTCCTCCTCCGACTTTGCCCGGATTAGCCAATCGTCCAGGTAGGGATGTACTAGTATGCCCTCCTTCCGTAGGGAGGCCGCTACTACAACCATTACTTTGGTGAATATTCTTGGCGCCGTAGCCAGGCCGAAGGGAAGGGCCTGGAATTGAAAGTGGCCCCTTGGCACAGCGAATCTCAGGAACGGCTGATGGGAAGTTCTGACCGGAATGTGAAGGTAGGCCTCTGTCAGATCTAGAGACGTTAAGAACTCCCCGCCTCTTACAGCTGCTATTACTGACCGTAGGGTTTCCATCCGAAAGTGCGGCACCCTGAGGCAGCGGTTGACCTGCTTTAGATCTAGGATCGGACGGAAGGAGCCTTCCTTCTTTGGAACCACAAAGTAAATCGAGTACCGACCAGTACCGCATTGGTCTCGTGGTACTGGGACCACGGCCCCGAGCTTTATTAGGCGGGTAAGGGTAGTCTCTACCGCCGCTCTCTTCGCCGGAGAACCACAGGGAGACTTGGACAAAGGCTGGGTGTATTTGTTTTGCAAATTCGAGAGCATAGCCCTCTCTGATGACTTCTAGGACCCATTGGTCTGACGTTACTCGGGACCAGACTGGAAGAAATCGCCTCAGGCGTCCGCCTACCGACGGTTCTTCCCCCTGGACCCCAGTCACCTCATTGTTTCCTATTACCCTGAGAGGAGAAGGAGGAGGTAGACCCGAAACCTCGGCCTGCTCCTCGAAACCCTCTAAAGCCTTGACCCCTCGAGGGAAAACGGCCCCTGGGAAAGGAGTTTGATCTGGCCGGACGAAACCTTCGAGCGTCCCTGGCCTGGTTCCGCGCAGGGGCTAAGGGACGTCCTTGCTTCGGTCTGTCTTCAGGCAGCCTGCCCCCCTTAGACTCGCCAAGGTCCTTGACCAATTTCTCCAAGTCTTCTCCGAATAATAACTTCCCCTTAAAGGGAAGACGGCTCAGGCGTGCCTTCGAGGAGGCGTCCGCTGCCCAGTTCCGTAGCCACAGATAACGTCTAGCTGCCACCACCGAAGCCATGTTCTTGGCTAGGCTTCTGATGAGGTCATATTGACTATCTGCCAGGAAGGCTGCTCCGGATTCCAATCTAGCCGAGTTGGTCTGAACCTCGCCAGTTGGTCCTTCTGATGCCTGGAGCTGCTGCGACCATCTTAAACAGGCTCTTGCTACCCAGGCTCCTGACACCGAGGCCTGCAAAGCCAGGGCACTGACATCAAAGGCTTGTTTAAGTAGGGTGTCTAGCTTTCTGTCTTGAACGTCTCTGAGGGCTGTGCTACCCTCCACCGGGATAGTAGTCTTCTTAGTGACTGCTGATACCGCTGCATCCACCCTGGGAGACCTCAACAGTTCTTTGTCCGTCTCCGGAAGTGGGTATAGGCGAGACATGGAGCGGACCCCTCTTAGAGCCGACTCAGGTTGATCCCATTCTTCCTGGATCATCTGACGCACTACCCTGTGGACAGGGAAAACTCTCTGAGATCTCCTGATGGCCTGAATTAAAGGGTCCTCCAGTGCGTCCTCCTCTACTGGATTGTCCGAGGCCACATTGAGGGCTTTTAGGGACTCGTGAATTAGTGCCGGGAGCTCTTCCCGACGAAAGACTCTAATGATTCGGGAGTGATCTTCCTCAGGGATCTCTCCCTCTTCCAGCTCCTCCTCTTCCTCGTCCCAGTCCTTGTCAGAGCCATCCTCCTCCGGGGAGCCCTGGGAAAGGAGCGGGAGAGGCTCTTCACCGCTCAGGTGAGGCCGTTTAGGCGGCCTGTCTGAGTCTGGATTGCTTGTCCTTTGGGGCTTGGCTTCGGACGTTGAGGCCACCTCTCCTGTCCCTGAGCCCTGTTTACGCAGGCAATAGGCCTTATGGAGTAAAAGGATGAAGTCTGGGGAGAAAAATTCCCCAGCGCCCCCTGCCCCTGAGGAGGGAGTCGAAGGGAGAAGAGGAGGGGTAGGCAGATCCGAGGATGTCGAGGGGGGAAACTGGGATCCCTCTTCCCCCTCTAAGGCGTCCCTGGACTCCTGTGAAGGTTGGACTAAGGCCAGGTTCAGTTCTTGTTCAACTGAGGCAGCCACTGCAGCACAAGCCCTGCAGACTCCTGCCTCGGAGGAGGTACCCCTGCGTGTGCCGCAGGACGGGCATTTAGATTTGGCCGCCATGCTCGAGTTCAGTTACCGAAGCCCTTCCTGCTAGCAGGCCTATGCCGCGTGCCCCCAATTGCAGCCCGCTGTACGGCTCAGTTCCGAGTATGAGCTCTCCCCTTCGGCGGGAACCAATATCCCCGAAGGGAGGGCAGCTACCAGGTTCTTTTTTTTTTTTATATTATAAAAAACCGTCCCCCCTAACTGGACCCGGTGAACTAGCTTGGTGAAAATCAATTAAATTAGACTAATCTAAAACACACTAAATAAAATAAAGTTTGAAACGTTTCAAAATTAGCTTAAAATGGCCCCGAAGGAGACTGGAACTAATGTACTTGCGGTTTTATGTGACTAGGCCCGGCTCAGCGATCTCTGCCCGTTGGCTCTACAGGTGGTAGGCCTCACCACGTGGAGCCAGAACGGGGGATCGCGAGCTTGTCCTCTGGGCCGTTTCGATCTTCTTCTTCTCCCCCCCGGATACCGCAGGAGGCTGGAAGTCGGCCCCTAGGGCAGAGTCGCCGAAATCAGCTTTCCCGCCGAGATCGGGAGGCCTGGAGTTCGCCGCCGCGTCCTTTGCCTGCCGGATGGGTCCAGCGTTGCTGATAGTCTTCCGGCGATGCCTCCAGCGCTCAGCCTCCGAGGGGCTTCGGCGCGAGGCAGGGCCAATCCGAGATGTAAAAAACCTCGGGGGACCGTCGGATGGCAGCCGCAGAGCTCAGCGAGATCCTGCCCGGGTCTGCCTGCACAGCACACCTTCAAAGCTCGGCCCGACCGGGAGAAGGGGGGGGGGAGGGAGATAGCCTGCAGGAGGAATTAAAGGAGCAGGGACTGCTCTAACCAGCAGGAAAGAAATTAAGAGAGGTAAAGCAATAAATTAATAAATTAATAAATAAAGTAATCAAATAAGGAAATCAAGTAAAAGTATAGGAAAAGGCTCCAGTAAGCCCTAGGCTTACGGAACCCTCCAGCTGCTTGGAGGCTGAGAATACTGGATTTGGTGGGTGGTCCTGGTGGTATTTATACCGCCCCACCTCCAAAAAGGATGGGCTCAGCCTCCAAGCTGCTGGAAGGGTTGCGCAACCCAGAAGTAAAGGGACTGGACTGGAGTGACGATAAGGAAGAGCATATTTCCTGTAGAAACTGGGTAACTCTTTAGACTGTCACATAGAGAAGGCTTATGTCCTTTATTAAAAGGAAATAGAAGGCTGTAAAGAACCCCTACAGTCATGAGGAATGACTGAGGAAGCCTTTTTCAACCATATAGGATAGTAATTAGAGAAAAAATCCCTATGCTCTCTAGCAAGGGCCCATAGTGGAAAGCTTCTCAGTAGGATTGCAGAGAGCACTATGCAGGAGAACTGGGAAATAAAAGTGGCTGTTGGAGAAAACCAGCTGCCACTTCAGTTATGCTGCCAACTCCAGAGATTTGGAGATGACAGAAAAGAACCGATAAGGATTATCCAAGATAGATGAGCACTATCTTGGAAGCACTACTAAGGCCAGAGAAAATGTAGTGGAAGACAAGACTGGAAATCGTAGAAAAGTACCAGTGTCCAATCACTGGAACTCCTGCATGGGCAGCTGCTGAATAGACCTGCAGAGAGAATCCTTCTGTTTGTAACAGATAGAACAAGAGGAGAAAATCCTGATCATGTCTGATGAGCTGCCCAATGAAAGCAGGGAGGTTACTACAGAGAAAACTCTACACTAGAAAGGACAGGAAGACTAGAAAGGCTAAGAAAGCCTTCCAGTGGTATGGTAGCACTCTTACAGGGGAGGCCCTGAAAAAGAGGGTAAAGAAAAATAGGAGCTGAAGGGAGACTTGCCATATGGTAAGTCTGCAGAAGGAAAAAATTCATGGTGGTACAGGAGAAAACTATCATGAGATAGTTGGCAAACCTCTCTTCATGGTAGAAAGAGGAGGAAAACCCTGTGACCCATAGAAATGAATCTCCTGACAGCTCAGCCTACCTAAGAGCAAGTGGATGTCCTGGAAACAGGAATCCATGTGTAGAGTTTTAAATGAAAAAACAGTGAAAAAACTTCTGCTGAGAAGAAGTGAACTGTAGGTTATAAAAAGATTAATTAGAACCCTATTGAGGGTTAATTTTCCTGGCTTGAGTTTGGATTCTTCAGATCAGAGCGAGGTTTCCCTTGTTTGGGAACATCTGTATGATGGGCAGGAGAAGAATAAAACCTTCTTTTAGGGAAAGAAGGTTTGGTAGGGCATTTCCTACCTACTGGGGAAGAAGAAGGCTTAGGATAGCCCTCAGAAACAGGGAAGTCAGTGGAGCAATGAGCAACCTGATGTAAAGACTCCCTATTGAAGAGATTTTCTCCAGTACAAGGAGTATTACCCAGTCTTTGTTGTGCCCATCTGTTCAAGTCTGAAGCTTGGAGCCAGGCTCTACGTCGTGCTCCTATGGCTATAGCAGAGGTTCTGCTAACAGACTCAAAAGAGTCTAGGGAAGCACGAGAAAGAAACCAAGAGATATTTTGGCTATGACTAAGAAGTAAGGAATAGTCTGCAGCCTTGGGCTCTGATAGAAAAGGAGTCAAAAGAGATAATTTCTTTGTGACCTCCTGAAGGGATAGACTCATATAAAAAATATAAGAGAGAATCCTTGTTGCCAGCATAGATGTTTGGAAGGTTTGACGTCCAAAGGCATCCAGTGTTCTAGATTCACGACCTGGCGGATAAGAAGAATGCTTCTTCTTGCTTTTTACCTTCCTCATTGCTGATTCCACTACAATGGAATGATGGGGAAGTTGAGTCTTTTGAAACCCTAGAGAGGGGGGCACCTGATACAGAAGATCAGTTGCTGTAGAAGGTGAGGAAACCCTTAAAGGTGTTTCCCATATTCTCAGAAGAAGATCCTGCAAAGAATGATGTAAAGGAAGCATTATATTTTCCTTTTCCCCAGAAGAGCCTTGTGTAGGATCATAGCCAGGGATAGGAATAGCAAGGAATGTTGCCATGTCAAGGAGACATTTCTGAAAAGAAGGATCTCCAATGGGAACCATCCCTGGACAGGCTAAAGTTGAAGAACTAGCCTGGGCACCGGAGGATGTACTGGTCCGGTGCAGAAAAGGATCCCTAATGGATGGATACTGGTACAGCACAGTTACTTACCTGTAACAGGTGATCTCTGGGAACAGCAGGAATAAGTCTTCACATATGGGTACGTCGGTACCGACGGAGCCTGCGCAGGAACGCTCTCCAGCTTCCCAAAAAAGGAAAGCTTTTGGGAGCATCCCTCTGCGCCTGCGCGCTGCCTTCCCGCCTTTCCTAACCGCCTCTCCCCATTTCGAGTTTTAAAGCTGAGACAAAGAGAGAGAGGAAAGGAAAGATAGATAGAGAGATACAACTCCTAGGGGAGGTGGGTGGGTTGTGAAGACTTATTCCTGCTGTTCCCAGAGATCACCTGTTACAGGTAAGTAACTGTGCTATCTCCAGGAACAAGCAGGAATGAGTCTTCACATATGGGGACTCCCTAGCTAGAGATGCCTGGGAGATCCCCAAGGTTATGAGATCCTGAGAAGGGCTCTACCTCCTCTTATGGATCTCAGGCATCCATCCAGGGAAGGAGGGCAGGAGTTGATTAAGAATGGAACAGGTGTTTGAGAACAGCCTGACCAAACAAGGCATCCCGGCGGGAGTCCTTGTCCAAACAGTAATGGGCTGTGAAGGTATGAACCGAGGCCCAGGTGGCCGCTCGACAGATATGGTCGATGGACACAGAATTTAGATGAGCCATAGAGGTGGCCATGGCCCTCACATTATGAGCTGTGACATGGCCCTCCAGAGAAAGGTTCTTACTCTGGTAGGCGAAAGAAATACACTGAGCAATCCAATTGGACAGTGTCCTCTTAGTGACTGGAAGTCCCAAATGAGAGGGATCAAAGGCAACAAAGAGTTGAGAAGACTTTCTATGTTGCTGTGTCCTTTGTAAGTAAAAGGCAAGAGCTCTCTTACAATCCAGGGTATGAAGATTCCTCTCTGCACTTGATGCATGAGGACCTGGAAAAAAGACAGGTAAATATACCTCTTGATTAAGATGAAAAGGTGAGACCACTTTAGGCATAAAGTGTGGATTGGTCCTAAGGACTACCTTATCATGATGGAACCTTGTATAAGGTGGATTAGCCACTAAGGCCTGCAGTTCACTGATGCGGAGAACTGAGGTGACTGCAATGAGGAAAATAACCTTCCAGGAAAGAAATTTCAAGGAGGTGGTGGCTAAGGGTTCAAAAGGTGGCTTCATAAGCTGACGAAGAACCAGATTTAAGTCCCATGCCACCAGAGGAGGCCTAATGGGAGGTTTAGTTAAAGTTAGGCCTCTCATGAATCTTGCAATAAGAGGATGAGAGGAAATAGGCTGTCCATTGATAGGCTTAAGGGATGCTGCAATAGCACTCAAATGGACCCTTATTGAATTCGTCTTAAGGCCTGCGTTGGAGAGATGCAGGAGATATTCCAATAGAGAATTCAAAGGTAGTGCTAGAGGGTCAAGACCCTTCTCAGTACACCAAATGGAAAACCTTTTCCATTTAAAAGCATAGGAACGTCTAGTAGAAGGTTTTCTGGAAGCATGGAGGATATCCTTCACCTGCTGGGAAAGATTCCAATCTTGAAGGTCTAGGCCTTCAGCAACCAAGCTCTGAGGTGAAGGGACTTGGGGTTTGGGTGCCACAAAGTCCCCTCCTCCTGGGACAGAAGGTCTGGAGCAGCTCCCAAGTCTAGGGAGGGAGCTTGAGAGAGATGCAGAAGTAGAGGGTACCACACTTGGCGTGGCCAGCGTGGAGCTATGAGGATCATAGATCCTTGATCCCTCTGGAGCTTGAACAGAGTCTTGGGAATTAAGGGAATGGGTGGAAAGGCATACAGGAAGTCTTGACCCCAGTGAAGGAGGAAGGCATCCTTGGCCTGAACTCCCTGACACGGAATTCTGGAACAAAAACGGGGAAGTTTGGCATTCCACGGACTTGCAAAGAGGTCTATGTCCGGGATTCCCCACTCTTGAAAGATTCTGAGTACCTGGTCCATGTGCAGGGACCATTCATTTGGAAGCAGAACTCGACTGAGTCTGTCTGCCCAAGAGTTTTGGATTCCTGGAAGGTATACGGCCAGGAGATGGATTTGATGCTCTCTGGCGAAGGCCCACAATCTTAAAGCTTCGTTGCAAAGCGACAGAGAGCCAGTTCCTCCTTGCTTGTTTATGTAAAACATGGCTACCTGATTGTCCGTATGAATGAGGACTGTCTTGTAGCTGAGCAGGGTATGGAAGACCTTGAGAGCTAGAAAAACTGCTCGGAGCTCCAAGTGGTTGATATGTAGAGAGGTCTCCTGTGGAGACCAAGTGCCCTGAGTGGAGAGGTCTTGCAGATGAGCTCCCCAACCTGTTTGGGAGGCATCTGTTGTGAGGGTTGCCTGGGGCAATAACTGTTGGAAGGGGGACCCCAGCAACAGATTTTGGGTGGACATCCACCACTGGAGAGACCAAAAGAGGCGCCTGGAGGTTGCTATTTTGTCTGACAGAGCCCCTGATGCTTGAGTCCACTGGGTGGACAAAGTCCATTGAGCTGCCCTCATGTGAAGGCGAGCATAGGGGACCACATGCACTGTAGATGACATGTGGCCTAGCAGTTGTAGCATCTCCCGGGCAGTTAAATGGCTCTTTGACTGAATCTGGGAGGCTAACTGCACTAGGCGTAGGCAACGGGTCTGAGGAAGATAGGCCCTTGCAGTGGTAGTATCTAGCCAGGCCCCTATGAACTCTCGGGACTGAGTAGGGGTGAGCTGGGACTTTGGGAGGTTTACCACAAGTCCCAGATACTGCAGAATGCGCCTTGTGCAGTCCAGGGAAGTCTGGGCCTCTGACTGAGATGGAGCTCGGATGAGCCAGTCGTCTAGGTATGGGAATACAAATATTCCCAGAGTGCGTAGAAATGCAGCTACTACTGCCATGCATTTGGTGAACACTCTTGGAGCAGAGGCCAGACCCAAAGGAAGCACACTGTATTGGTAATGCTTTCCTTGGAAAAGAAAACAGAGGAACCTTCTGTGAGATAGATGGATGAGGACATGTGTGTACGCATCCTTGAGATCTAGAGAACAAAGCCAATCCTGACTCTGAAGGTATGGAAGGAGAGTGCCCAGAGAAAGCATCTTGAATTTCTCCTTGCATAGAAATTTGTTCAATTCTCTGAGATCTAATATGGGTCTGTAGCCCCCTGTTTTCTTTGGGATCAGAAAGTAGGGGGAGTAAAACCCTGACCCCTGTTGAAGAAGAGGTACTTCTTCTATTGCCCCTTGGGCAAGAAAGGCAGCTACCTCCTGACCTAGAAGGCCGAGGAGAGATGTTGGAGAATTGAAATGTCTCACCATGGTGTGAGCAGGAAGGTTGGAGAAATGAAGTTTGTAGCCCTCCCTTATGATGGAGAGGGTCCACTTCTCTGTTGTAATTTGCTCCCATCTGGGAGCAAAATGAGCTAACCTTCCTGGAATGGTGAGAGGCTCTGGCTGTTTCAGAGCCAGAAAGGCTAAGTTCTCTAGCATCAAGTCAAAAACCCTGAGGAGGCTGGGTCTGCTGAGTTGCAACAGCCCCTGTAGGCTTAGGCCTGGCCTGTTTAGGTTGCTGACGCTTAGCAGCAAAACGACCTGTAGATGATTGTTGGCCAGAAGCAGGATGGAATCTGCCTTTCTTGAAAAAGACTTCTTGAAAGTTTTTTTCTTGGCAGGAATGGAGGTTGACTTTGAAAGTCTATCCAAAGCAGAATTTTCTGCATCCATTTGAGTGGCTTTTATTTGCCAATCTTTGCCAAACAGGTTTTCTCCTGTACAGGGAAGATTTCCCAAGCCATCCTGGACCCAAGATTCTAGATCAGAAGCTTGGAGCCAAGCAATTCTGCGTGCAGCTATGGCAATGGCCGAAGCCCTGCTGGCACCCTCAAAGGAGTCAAAAGCTGCACGGTTGGAAAACTTTGAAATATCTTGAGTATGCTTAAGCCAAATAAGAAATTCTTCCCTTTTATCCTCTGGAAGAAAAGAGAGGAAAGTGTGCAGCTTATCTGCAACTTCTTTCAGAAACATATCCATATAAAGACTATAGGAGTTGATTCTGGCAATGAGCATACTGGCTTGGAAGATTTTCCTACCAAAAGCATCCAAGGTCCTGCATTCTCTTCCTGGAGGAGCAGAGGAGTGTCTTTTTGCACTCTATCTTTTTCATAGCTGACTCTACCACAATAGAATGGTGAGGAAGCTGTGTTTTATGAAAACCAGGACAAGGAGGGACACGGTACATAGTGTCCAACCTAGGAGAATGGGGAGAGATAGTGAGAGGAGTCTCCCATAAGTCAATCATGTGATCATAAAGAATCTCATGAATTGGCAAGGTGACTGCCTCCTTAGGAGGCTTAGCATAACCTAAAATATCCAATTTTTTAGCTCTAGGCTCTGATTCAGAGGTTACTGAAATAGAAAGTCCTTTAGCCACTTCTCTTATGAAGTCTTGAAAGGACAAGTCTTCTGGAGGAGACATTCTTCTTTTTTGAGAAGAAGGCTCCTCAGGAAGGGCTATGGATACTTCAGCAGATGCCTCCGATGCATCAGAATCTTCGGAGGAATCAAAGTATCGACTGTCAGAGTACTCTTCCAAAGCTCGATACGCGTATCGAGCGGTAGCGACATCGGGCGTCATCGGTACCGGTTTGGTACCGATGGGCATCCCTGGACAGGGAACCGCTGCAGTCGGCATCCTGGTCGATGTCGATGCAGTCAGTACCGGTACCGACACTGGTGCCGGTACCGGAGCTGATACCGACAACGGAGTTTGTTGTGGTATCAGCGGCGTCGCAGCTTGAATGAAGGCCGTGATAGCCTGCTGCATGGATAGGACATTCTGATCCATCGATGCCATGAATGCCTGGAATTCGGTACCGGAAGGTTGTGCCGGTACCCCAGAGCATTCTAACAGGTGATCGGTTGAGGCCGTGCCATCGATGTCAACCTGTAACCCCATAGGTGCAGCTTTGGAAGCCGGAGCTTCCCGCCGGGGTTGTTTTGCCGGTGCGGGATCCTCGAGGGCAAGCCCGGAGGCATCTCGATGCTTGGAAGGAGATCTACCCTTCGAGGACCAGCTGGATTTATGTTTGGTTACCTGAGATCCATGGGAGGAAGAAGAAGCCCTGGAAGACGTCGATGCCACTGAAGCTGCATCAGAGGGAAACAGCACATGGAGCATGGCTGCTCGGTTCTTTAAACCTCGTTTAGACATCAAGGAGCAGGACGAACAATCCAAAATGGAATGGTCAGGACCCAAACATTTGAGACACCATTCATGGATGTCGGTAACAGAAATAGTACCGCTGCACTTAGTGCATTTTTTAAACCCGGAAGCTGGTTTTTCCATGAGGAAAATTTTTCGTGAGGCCTAAGGCCCAAAAGAGGAAAAACACACTAAGTGAGGGAAAATATGTTCCTTTTTTTTTTTTTTTTTTCTTAGAAGAAAAGAAAGAAAGACCGGCGGTACCGATCCGACGTCGGGGAAGGCAGACGCGCGACCAAAGAAATAAAATAAAACAAAGAACTTCTTCAGCGGTGACAGGAACACGACCTGCTGGCTCCGCGGAAAAGAAGAACTGGGGAGAGGCGGTTAGGAAAGACGGGAAGGCAGCGCGCAGGCGCTGTGGGATGCTCCCAAAAGCTTTCCTTTTTTGGGAAGCTGGGGAGCGTTCCCGCGCAGGCTCCATCGGTACCGACATACCCATATGTGAAGACTCATTCCTGCTTGTTCCTGGAGATTGGCGGTTATGACTTGAGACAGTCAGTACTGCATCGTCCATGCCAGGTATCGACTCCAAACTAGGTATAGAAAGGAGCGATCCTGGTGAAAAAGGCATAGAAGTAGCTGGTCCCGATGTTACTGCAGGAACCGGCATCGATACCGATACCGGTAGCTGTACCGGAATCGGAGGTGATACCGACATCGAAGCAGTCATCGGAGGCTGCTCAAGCGGTACCGAGGTAACCAAAAACCCTTGGTGAGTATCCTCGGAATCGGTAAGCGTCGGTTGCGAGACGCGTCAGTACCCAGTCTTCCAGACTAGATATCGATTCCAGACTCGGCATCGAAGGAAGCGAGTCTATTGATGCATGTCTAGAGGGTACCGACGTCGGTGGTCGTATCGGCGATGCTGCCGATACTGGAAAGTCAATCTGAGACGTATCGATCGGTCCCGAAGGTACCGAGAACGCCAGATGACGATCCCTGGTGAAGAGTGAATCACTCAACACCAGTGCCGATGCTGGGATATCGGTACCGCTCGAAGCGGATGCCACCACCGAGCATGGCTCAGGTATGTTCTGTGAGGGGTGAGCCCCAGGAACAACCTGAAACCCCTGAAAGGCTTTGGAGACCGAAGACTCCCACCGGGGTTTTGAAGCCAATAGGGTCTTGAGGGCAAGGCCGGAGCCGTCATCATGCTTGGCATGAGACCTACCACTCAAGGATTGGCTAGTCTTAACAGACTGTTTGTGGGTTACCTGATCCTGTAGAGAAGAAAAGGTCGGTGCCCTGACACTGGAAGGGAACTCGGTATCGAGGGAAACTCGAAATGGAAAATCTCTTCTCATAAAATTGTAGCCTAATGGCTCCGGAGGAAAAGGGTCAGGACCCAAACAGGTTAGACACCAGTTATTGGAGTCTAAAAAGAAAACTGTATTTCCACAGTTAAGGCACTTCTTAGGAGAAGAAGGCTCCATGATGGAAAGGCCTTACAGGCCCAAAAATTTAAGACAGAAACTGAGGGAAAAAAACTCCCTGAGTTTGAAAAAAAAGAAAAGAAAAAACCCACCGGCGGTACCGGTGGAGGCGGGGAAACAGCCGCAACCACAAGAAAACAAGAATTAAAGAAAAAAATTTCTGCAGTGACAGGAGGACGTCCTGCCGGCTTCGTGGAAAAACGAAAACTGAGGAGAGACAGTTGGAAAGGCGGGAAGACAGCACGCAGGCGCTGAGGGATGCTCCCAAAGGCTTTCTGATTGGACGCTGGGGAGCGTTCCCGCGCAGGCTCCGTCGGTACCGACGTACCCATATGTGAAGACTCATTCCTGCTTGTTCCTGGAGATTGGTTGTGCGCTTCATCACTGTTGTGATGAGGGCATCTACCTTTGGATCCCAAAAAGCTGTTCCCACTCTCTTTGGGGCAGAGGATACAGCCAAACCAGGACCTTAATACTTCTCAGCCCCAGCTCTGGTGCTTCACACCAAGAGGACATGAGCTTTCACAAGGGCTCAGAAAGGGGGGTCAAGACCAGTGGGCATATGCCACCCCTCCAGGACAGAATCTGCATGAGAAACCTGTAACGGAGGGGGGCCTGCAATGCACAAGGCCACCATGTCATTCTGAATAAGGGTAGTCATGTCTTTCCTATGAAAAAGACAAGTCACTCATGGATCTTCTCCTTTCACCAAGGAAAGCTCCCTCTTCTCCGATGACTCACCCACTGGAGACAGCGAATCCTCATCTTCTCCCCAATGTTCCCTCCAATAGGGGATATGTCTAGTCTCCCAGGGGAATGGGTAGGCAAATGAGAAAGAACAGGGGGTGAGACCTGACAGAGCTCCACCAGAAGGTGAGACCTGACAGAGCTCCTAGTCTGCTGTAGGGGAGGTCAAGGCCTAGACTCCGTGAGGGGGGCTACCAAGCAGCTCCTAAAGACTGAAAACAGCCCATTAGCTGTTTCTGAAGCTGTTGCTGAAAGCCAGCTAAAAATAAGCATTGGAGCGCCAAAGGATCTCCAAGGGCCTTCCAGCTTAAGATTCTAGCCGCCTCAACATGCTTTCCTTCAGCCAGGGCCATTCAGGAATCCATGATGATTGCTGTAGCTGCCGGCAGGAAAATCATAGGAGATGGCAGAGTAAGCAAAATCAGGGGGACTCAACATTGCCAAAAAATGTGTCCCAAGGTTTCCCCATTGTATGCGGGGCAAAAGGAACCAGCCGTGAAGCTCATTTGATAGGAACAGCAAACAGCACATCTCAGTGCACTGGGAATGGCTGCAGACCTTAAACACAGCTAAAAGAAAAATCCACAAAGAAAAATCCAATGAAAAAGAAAATTGCCGTGAAAAAGGAACTCCCCACCCAACAGGCTAGCCAGAAGTCCCAAAAAGGGCCTCTCCAGCCACCTACACAAGCCTGGGAAGCTCAGCTGCCTCAAGGCTTTTTTTTTTAAAGTTTGAAGCTACTTTATTCAAGAAGCACAAAAAAGAACCAATTAAAGAAATAGGACCAAATTAAAACACTAACAAAACCTAGAAAAAGGGCAGAACATGCAGATATAGGATAGTGAAAGGGAAGAGGGGATAGGAGTACAGACTTACTAAACCTCTCCCCCCCCTCCCCACCCCTAGTGCCCCATGGGATCCTCCTGCTCACTCTCTGGCCCATAAGCACTAGAAACCGATGGGTAATAACCCTGGGCAAAGGGCGTCAGCTTGAGGAGACAAGGGCATACCCAAACTCCGGCAAACATTAGGCCAATAGTCTCAATCATACAGGCCACACACTGTGATCCAGGCCAGGGGAGACAGGCCTATATGCAGTGCTACACCAGTTCACACACACTGCCACCTACTAGAGAAAATCAGTGGCAGCACAAGGGTTTCTGCCGTCCTAGACAGACACTCCATACCACTGCTGCCTAAAGACTGCGCCTCCATCCAGCCCACCATGAAGGGGCGGCGGCAGCTGAACTGCCACTTCAGCGCTGCATCGGGCCTTAAAGTGCCTGCGAACATGCGTGCTCACAGCCTGCCACTTCTCCCCCCCCCCCCCAAATGCAACTTTCTTGGAGGGCAGCAGGAGCAGGAGACCGGAATTGCACATGTGCAGGCGTTTTAAAGCCTGCCACTGCGCTGAAGTATAAGTTCAGCTGCCGCTTCACGGAGGGTTGGGGTAGTGATGCCTCCCACCGCCACCCTAGGCGACCACTTAATTCGCTTAGTGGATGGGCCGACCCTGCAGACAATACTGGCTTCTCTCATGCTGCACACCAGAGTATATATTAGTGATCATAACACTGAAAGCTGTTCTAACCTGCCTTCACCTACTGGGGGAGGGGGAGAATAACCCACTGATCTGGAAGGATAAGGAAAAAATTATTAGCCAGCTAGACTTGGAAATCCATCTCCCATCCCTGGAAATGAGCTATAAAACAATTACGTTTTTGGATCTACCGGGTACTTGTGACCTGTACTGGCCACTTTCAGAGACAGGATGCTGAGCTCAATGGACTTTGATCTGACTTAGTTTAAGAACTTATGTTCTTCAACTGAAAATGCAAAGGAGAAAAACTCAGGTTAATAATGCAGATATGTGCGTGACAGCCCATAAGTTTTTATATGATCATGCTGTCCTTTTGCCTGAAAATGATCTGTCTGGGAAAGGGCAATTTTGAAACTCTCTGCAAGGCTTGCTCACTCATTTTCAAAGGGAAAATCCCAATGGTGCACATATCATGGGTGCTTAGAAAAATGAAATTTTGGAGGGGAGGGACCTGCATGGAGCGGCAGCTACAACCATTCTAGCCACCTTATTGGGCAGACCAGATGGACCATACTGGTATTTATCTACCATCATATACTATGTTACTATGTATGAACTTTCACTTCCCTAACCATTCAACCATTTTTTAAAATGCAAGTAGTGGTACACGCATTGTGAACAGCATGCATATTTTTTTAAATCAACACTGTGGATTGAGGTTAATAATCAAATTGGGTCTTTACACAGATAAGCATGCATTTATGCATCTAAAAATATTTTTTACCCTTCATTGTCTGAGTTGCTCAGCCCATCCAGCAACAATCACCAACTATGCTTTGTGGAAGTAGTTTATACACAATTTCTCCAAATTTAAACTGTGCTTCACTATCTTTGGCCTAAGAGCTATAAGATGGGAAAGTGAGAAAGGAATTATATATTTGTGAAATCATTGTCTGAAACTTGAGGAACAGAGCAATTTCACAAGAAATTTAATGTTTTTAGCTGAAGATAAAAATCAATGTACAGTGTGATGTTTAAGAACCCAACTCAACACCAGCTTTTAGGACACTTGGGTTGAATATAATAAAGAAAATGTTTCAGGTGATCTCCAGGAACAGCAGGAATTTAGTTTTCACATATGGGGTGTTGAAATGCTCTCCAGCGTCCAATTGGAAAGTTTTTGGGAGCACTGCACTGTGCCTGTGCGACTGCCTTCCCAACTCCCTCTCTTCAGTTGAGTTTGTAGCTGAGAAAGGAAAGTAAATGAAACCCTACAAACTCTTAGGGGAGGAGGGTGGGTTGTGAAGACTTAATTCCTACTTTTCCGGAGATCAATTCTTACAGGTGAGTATTAGGCTATCTCTAGGAACAAGCAAGAATGTAGTCTTCACATATGGGACTCCCTAGCACCAAGATGCCAAATGAAGTGACCTTAGAACCAGTAGCGGTTCACCTTAGAGTAGGCTTAAAGAGATCATGGATCCTACATGGATTTCAGGCATCGTCAAAGTCCCGGGACGGAGGGTAGGAGTTGCATCTAAGTCTGGAAGAGGTGCTGGAGTACAGCCTGACCAAACATGCCATCCCGTCGGGAGTTCTTGTCCAGACAATAAAGGGCAGCAAAGGTATGGATGGAAGATCAAGTTGTTGCCTTGCAGATTTTATCAATGGCTACCGAGCGTAGATTTGCCATCAAGGTTGCCATGGCATGAACATTGTGAGCAGTGACATGCCCTTCCAGGGAGAGTCCTGCTTTGTCATAGGCAAAGGATATGCAATCCGCTATCCATCTGGAGAGTGTATGCTTAGAAACAGGTAAACTCAGGTGACTAGGGTCAAATGAGAGAAACAATCACGAGGCTTTACGATGACCTTGTGTCCTTTGGAGATAAAAAGCCAACTCACGCTTGAAGAGAGTGCAGAGTTGCTTCCGCTCGATATGCATGCAGTTTAGGAAAGAAGACAGGTTAATTGACTGATTTAAATGAAAAGGAGACACCACCTTTGGCATAAAGTGTGGGTGAGTCCAAAACACAACTCTGTCAAGGTGAAACAGCCACTAGAGTCTGAAGTTCACTAATGCGTCTGGCAGAAGTGAGGGTAATTAGGAAGATTACCTTCCAAGACAGGAACTTTAGGGAGGTCATGGCCTATGGTTCAAAGGGCGGCTTGAGAAGCTGCGCTAGAACAAAGCTGAGGTCCAAGCCACCAGAGGTGGCTTGGTGGATGGTTTGGACAGCAAAAGACCTTGCATGAAACATGCTACTAGCGGATGTGAGGAAATGAGCTGTCTATCCAGTGGCTGGTGATAGGCTACAATGGCACTAAGGTGGACTCTCACTGAGTTGGTCTTCAGACCTGTTGAGGACAGGTGGAGGGGATACTGGAGTAGGGACTCCACTGGGGCCAAACAGGGATTGAGACCCTTCTGGGAACACAAGAGTATCTATGCCACTTTAAAGTGTATGAACAACTGGTGGAGGGCTTTTTAGAAGCCAATAGGATCTCCTTAACCTCTAGTGGAAGGTGAAATGCCCTGCAACGCTTCTCTCTCAGCGGCCAAGCTGTGAGGCGGAGAGACTGTGGATTGGGATGGAGTAGTGAGCCATCTTCCTAGGAGAGGAGATCGGGCGCAGATCCCAATCTCAAAGGCTGAGTCTGAGTCAGACGTTGTAGCAGTAGAAACTACGGTTGCCTCGGCCAGTGAGGGGCTATGAGAATCATAGAGCCTTTGTTGGACTGAAGCTTGACAAGTGTCATGGAAATGATGGGTATAGGAGGGAAAGTGTAAAGCAAACCCTGACCCCACTGTAGGTGGAAGGCATCCACCTGTTGGTTGCTAGATGTCGGAGTTCTTGTGCAAAAGCAAGGAAGCTTGGCATTCTGCGGTGTCGCAAACAGATCTATGTCTAGAGTTCCCCAGGTCTGGAAGATGTAGGACATTGTGTCTGGATGGAGAGACCATTTGTGGGGAAGAAGGATCCAACTCAGCTTGTCTGCCAAGACACTGAGTTCCCTGGGGAGGTACACCGCTTGGAGGGGTATTTGATGAGACATGGCAAAGGACCACAAGTGGAGAGCTTCGTCATAGAACATGGCAATGTGACTGTCCATCCTGACTAGGACCTGTTGTGCCCTGAGGTGGTGTTGAAACACCCGGAGGGCATTCGAGATAGCACAAAGTTCTAGGAGACTGATCTGTAGTTGTGACTCTAGAGTTGTCCGGAGTCCCTGTGCAGACAGGTTGCCCAGATGGGCTCCCCAACCCAGTTTGGAGGCAACTGTCGTCAGGGTGCATTGAAGTGGAGGTATCTGAAAAGGTGACCCTATGAGCAGATTTCCTGGAGAGCACCACCACTGAAGGGATGTGGTTAGAGGGAAAGTGACCTGGATCCTGTTCCGGAGACAGCCCGAGGCTTGCGTCCACTGGGAGGCTAGAGTCCATTGGGCTGCCCGCATATGTAGGCGACAAAAAAAAACAAAACCCAAAGGATTGTCTGTGAAACAAGCAAAGTATGTCAGTGTAACTTTTTTGTCGGGTCTCACACAACAGGGGAGAGTAATTATAATTTAACTCCCAATGTGAGCGTGACCCATTTTAATAATGCACACAAATTTTCAAAACGAAACTCGAAAACCGCTAAACTTAGCTGTGCAATCCAGAATCTCCACTGCTACCACATTCCGCAGACACGCGTGTTTCGGGCTCAAAAGCCCTGCCTTGTGCTTGCACTTCGAAGATATCCGAGATCCATGGGAGGAGGATGAGGCCCTCAATGAAGTGGATGCCAGCAATACCTCATCCGAAGCGAAGAGTGCCCCAAATTTAGAAGCCCGGTTCTGTAGGCCTCTGTGTCATTTTCTGACAGAGGGAACAATCTTTTGGCTGATGGTCTGGGCCAAGGCATTTTAAGCACCACTAATGTGTGTCAGTCACTGAGATGGTGGCTGGCACAATTAGCACAGTTATTTACCTGTAACAGGTGATCTCTAGGAACAGCAGGAATAAGTCTACTCATATGGGTATCGTCGGTACCGATGGAGCCTGTGCGGGAACGCTCCCCAGCGTCCAGTAAGAAAGCTTTTGGGAGCATCCCACAGCGCCTGCGCGCTGCCTTCCCGCCTTTCCCAACCGCCTCTCTCCAGTTCAAGTTTTAAAGCTGAGACAAAGAGAGAGCGAGGAAAGGAAAGATAGATAGAGAGATACAACTCCTAGGGGAGGTGGGTGGGTTGTGAAGACTTATTCCTGCTGTTCCCAGAGATCACCTGTTACAGGTACGTAACTGTGCTATCTCCAGAAACAAGCAGGAATGAGTCTTCACATATGGGGACTCCCTAGCTGTAGATGCCAGGGAGAAACCCCAGGTTGTGTGTCCTTGAAAAGGACTCTACCTCCTCCCATGGATCTCTGGCATCCGACCAGGGTAGGTGGGTAGGAGTTGATTAGGAATGGAACAGGTGTTTGAGAACCAAACGAGGCATCCCGGCGGGAGTCCTTGTCCAAACAGTAATGGGCTATGAAGGTATGAACCGAGGCCCAGGTGGCCGCTCGACAGAGTTGGTCGATGGACACAGAGTTTAGATGAGCCATTGAGGCTGCCATGGCTCTCACATTGTGAGCTGTGACATGGCCCTCCAGAGAAATGTTCCTACTCTGGTAGGTGAAAGAAATACACTGAGCAATCCAGTTGGACAGTGTTCTCTTAGAGGCTGGAAGTCCTAAATGAGAAGGATCAAAAGCAACAAAGAGTTGAGAAGACTTTCTATGTTGCTGTGTTCTTTGTAAGTAAAAAGCGAGAGCTCTCTTACAATCCAAGGTATGAAGATTCCTCTCTGCACTTGATGCATGAGGTCCTGGAAAAAAGACAGGTAAATATACCTCTTGGTTCAGATGAAAAGGCGAGGCCACTTTAGGCATAAAGTGTGGATTGGTCCTGAGGACTACCTTATCATGATGGAACCTTGTATAAGGTGGATTAGCCACCAAAGCTTGCGGCGTGCTGAGGTGACTGCAATGAGAAAAACAACTTTCCAAGAAAGAAATTTGAAGGAGGTGGTGGCTAAAGGTTCAAAGGGTGGCTTCATAAGCTGGCCAAGAAGCAGGTTTAAGTCCCATGCCACTGGAGGTGGTCTAATGGGAGGTTTAGTTAAAAGAAGGCCTCTCATGAATCTTGCTATAAGAGGATGAGAGGAAATAGGTTGTCCAATGAGAGGCTTGAGTGATGCTGCAATAGCACTCAAATGGACTCTTACTGAATTCGTTTTTAGACCTGCAAGGGATAGATGCAGGAGATACTCTAGTACAGAATTCAGAGGTATTGCAAGAGGGTTTAGACCCTTCCCTGAACACCAAATGGTAAATCTTTTCCATTTGAAAGCATAGGAACGTCTAGTAGAAGGCTTTCTAGAGGCATGAATAACATCTCTGACTTGCTGAGAGAGAAGAGAATCTTGAAGGTCTAGGCCCTCAGCAACCAAGCCCTGAGATGGAGCGACTGGGGGTTTGGGTGCCACAACGTTCCCTCTTCCTCAGACAGAAGGTCTGGTGCAGAGCCCAAATCCAGGGAAGGAGCTTGAGAGAGATGCAGAAGTAGAGGGTACCACACCTGGCGTGGCCAATGTGGTGCTATGAGGATCATGGTCCCTCGATCTCTCTGAAGCTTGAATAGTGTTTTGGGAATTAGGGGAATTGGTGGAAAGGCATAAAGGAAGTCTTGACCCCAGTGAAGGAGGAAGGCATCCTTGGCCTGAACTCCCTGACACGGAATTCTGGAACAGAACCGGGGAAGTTTGGCATTCCAGGAACTTGCAAAGAGGTCTATGTCCGGGGTTCCCCAAATTCGAAAAATCCTGGCTACCTGGTACATGTGGAGGGACCACTCGTGTGGAAGCAGAACTCGACTGAGTCTGTCCGCCCAAGAGTTTTGAACGCCTGGAAGATATACTGCCAGAAGATGGATGTGATGCTCTCTGGCAAAGGACCACAGTCGCAAAGCTTCGTTGCAAAGCGACAGAGAGCCCGTCCCGCCCTGCTTGTTTAGATAGAACATGGCTACTTGGTTGTCCGTATGGATGAGGACTGTCCTGTAGCTGAGCAGGGAATGGAACACTCTGAGAGCTAAGAATATTGCTCTGAGTTCCAAGAGATTGATATGCAGAGAAGTCTCCTGTGGAGACCAGATGCCCTGGGTGGAGAGATCCTGCAGATGAGCTCCCCAACCCATTGGAGAAGCATCTGTTGTCAGAGTTGCTTGGGATAGCGACTGCTGAAAAGGGGACCCCAGCAACAGATTTGGAGGGGACTTCCACCACTGGAGAGACCAAAATAGGCGACTGGAGTTTGCTATTTTGTCTGACAGGCAACCTGATGCCTGAGTCCATTGGGTGGACAAAGTCCATTGAGCTGCCCTCATGTGAAGGCGAGCATATGGAACCACATGCACGGTGGATGCCATGTGGCCTAATAGTTGTAACATTTCTCGAGCAGTTAAGTGGGACTTTAACTGTATCTGGGAGGCTAACTGCACCAAGCGTAGGCAATGGGCCTGAGGAAGAAAGGCCCTTGCAGTTGTGGTATCCAGCAAGGCCCCTATAAACTCCAGAGACTGAGTAAGGGTGAGATGGGATTTTGGGATATTTATTACCAGTCCCAAATACTGAAGGACACGCATTGTGCAGGTTAGACAAATCTGGGCCTCTGACTGGGATGGAGCTCGAATGAGCCAGTCGTCCAGATATGGGAAAACTAATATTCCTAGAGTGCGTAGAAATGCAGCTACTACTGCCATGCATTTCGTGAACACCCTTGGTGCAGAGGCCAGACCGAAAGGAAGCACCCTGTATTGGTAGTGCTTTCCTTGAAAAAGAAACCGAAGGAACCTTCTGTGTGTTGGATGGATGAGGACATGGGTGTACGCATCCTTGAGATCTAGGGAACAAAGCCAGTCCTGACTCTGAAGGTATGGCAGCAGAGTACCGAGAGAAATCATCTTGAATTTCTCTTTGAATAGAAACATGTTCAATTCTCTGAGATCTAATATGGGTCTGTAGCCTCCTGTTTTCTTTGGAATAAGAAAATAAGGGGAGTAGAACCCTGAGCCCTGTTGAAGAAGAGGTACTTCTTCTATTGCCCCTTGGGCAAGAAGGGTAGCAATCTCCTGACCCAGAAGGTTGAGGAGAGATGTTGGAGAATTGAACTGTTTCACCATGGTGTGGGGAGGAAGGTTTAAGAAATGAAGCTTGTACCCTTCCCTTATAATGGAGAGGGTCCATTGCTCTGCTGTGATTTGCTCCCATCTGGTAGCAAAGTAAGCCAACCTTCCTGGAATGGTAAGGGGCTCTGGTTCTTCCAGAGCTAGAAAGGCTAAGTTCTCTAGTTGCAAGTCAAAGGCCCTGAGGAGGCTGAGGCTGTTGGGCCGTGGGAGGCCTGGCAGCCTTTGACTTGGCCTGTTTAGGTGGTTGCTGACGCTTTGCAGCAAAACGACCTGCAGAAGATGCCTGCTGACCATAAGCAGGATAATATCTTCCCTTTTTAGAAAAAGGTGTCTTTTTGAACAATCTTTTCTTAACAGGAGCAGAGGTGGACTTTGAAAGTCGATCCAAAGCAGAGTTCTCAGCATCCATTTGAGTGGCCTTTGCTTGCCAATCCCTGCCAAAAAGGTTTTCACCTGTACAAGGAAGATTTCCCAGTTCATCTTGGACCCAGAGTTCCAAATCAGAGGCTTGTAACCAAGCAATTCTGCGTGCACCTATGGCAATAGCCGAGGCTCTGCTTTCACACTCAAAAGAGTCAAAGGCTGCATGGTTGGAAAATTTGGAAACATCTTGGGCATGTTTAAGCCAAGTGAGAAATTCCTGCCTTTTATCTTCTGAAATAAAAGGGGCTAAAGTCTGCAGATGATCTGTGACTTCTTTTAGAAACATCCCCATATAGAGACTATAGGAGTTGATTCTGACAGCAAGCATATTAGCTTGGAAAACCCTTCGGCCAAAAGCATCAAGGGTCCTGCATTCACGTCCTGGAGGATTAGATGAGTGTCTCTTTGCACTCTTTATTTTCCTCATGGCAGACTCTACCACAATAGAGTGGTGAGGAAGCTGAGACTTATGAAAGCCAGGACAAGGAGGAACACGGTACATGGTGTCTAACCTACGAGAATGAGGAGAGGTGGTAAGAGGAGTCTCCCACATGCTCAACATGAGATCACAGAGAATCTCATGAATAGGTAAGGTAGCTGCTTCTTTAGGAGCCTTAGGATATTGCAAAATATCTAATTGCTTGGCTCTAGGCTCTGACTCAGGGGCCACTGTAATGGAGAGGCCCCTAGCCACTTCCCTAATGAAGTCTTGAAAAAACAAATCTTCTGGAGGAGACATTCTTCGTTTTGGAGAAGCAGACTCCTGAGGAAGAAGTACCGGTGCCTCGAAAGAAGCCTCCGACTCATCAGAGTCTTTGGAGGAATCGAAGTATCGCCTGTCTGGATGCTCCTGTAAAGCCCGATACGCGTACCGAGTGGGATCAACATCGGGAGTAAGCGGTACCGGTTCTGTACCGATGGGCATCATAGGACAGGGTACCGTTGCAGTCAACACCGAAGCCGATGTCGATGCAATCGGTACCGGCACCGGGAACGATGCCGGTGCCGGAGTCGGTACCGGCAACAAAGATTGTTGCGGTACCGGAGACGTCGAAGCCTGCATAACCGCCGTTAGGGTGCGCTGCATGGACAGAATCTTCTGATCCATCGACGCCACCAGAGTCTGGATGTCGGTACCAGTGGAGGCCACCGGTACCCAGAACACGGCAACAGGTGATCGGTCAAGGCCGAGCCATCGATGTCAACCTGTGACCCCATAGATAATGCTTTGGAAGCCGGAACTTCCCGCCGGGGTAATTTTGCCGGTACGGAATCCTCGAGGACAAAGCCCGGAGGCATCTCGATGCTTAGAGGGAGATTTGCCCTTCGAGGACCGGCTAGATTTATGTTTGGTTACATGACATCCATGGGAGGAAGAAGAAGCCCTGGAAGATGTCGATGCCACCGAGGCTGCATCAGAGGGAAACAGGGTACTGAGCTTGGCTGCTCGGTTCTGCCGACCTCTTTTAGACATCATGGTACAGGACACACAATCCGTGATGGAATGGTCAGGACCCAAACATTTTAGACACCAATCATGGGTGTCGGTGACAGAAATAGTACCGCCACATTTTGTGCACTTTTTGAAACCGGAAGCGGGCTTCTCCATGAGGAGAAAAATGTTCAGGCCTAACACCCAAACTGAAAATGCACAGTTGAAGAAAGAAAATGGAAATTACACTAACCTGGTAATTGTAGTTCCTGGAGGGTCCAGTTTAGTCCTCCACAATCGGGTAGTGCCCCTCCTCCTGCAGCCTGGAGACTGGACCAATCAAGTCTTCTGTAGTATATATGCAGACGGAGCTCCCAGAAGCCCCCAGTGTACTAGTAACAAAGCATACTTAACGAAGCAACACATTAGATTAATATACAAAATGACATAATGAAAATGACATAATTAAGGAACAATTTGTTTCCCCCCACAAACATATCCAACTTTCTCCCCAAACGAGGAAGTCAGAACACTGTATTGCGCTGGAACAGACGCCCCAGAAATCAAAACACAGCTCCGTATCAGAAATCTCAGGAGCTGACTGAACACCTGAGAAAGAAAGAGCCATAGCCAAAAACGCGGCTGCAAAAAAAAGGTTCGAACGGCAAGAGGAACCATCTTATGATCCACCGTTCGGAAAGCGCGCCGCATTATTATATCAGATAGTCGGGAGGGAAGGAGGACTAAACTGGACCCTCCAGGAACTACAATTACCATGTTAGTGTAATTTCCATTTCCTGTTCGGTAATCCAGTTTAGTCCTCCACAATCGGGATGTAACAGAGCAGTCAAGACCGGGCGGGACCTTACCATCCGGCGCGCCGAACCGCCGAACAAAACAGGAATCCCGAGCCGCTGACACATCTAAACGATAGTGTTCACTGAAAGCATGCAGAGACGACCAGCGGCCGCCTTACAGATATCTGCTGGCGGAACTAGGCTATACTCTGCCCAAGAGGTCGCCTGAGCCCTAGTGGAATGAGCCAGTAGCCCCTCCGGAATAGACCGCTGCTGCAACAGATACGCAGACGCGAACGCTTCCTTGAGCCATCTTGCAATGGAGGCCTTAGCCACCGCTTCCCCTTTACGTGCACCACCAAAGAGCACGAATAGCCGGTCAGCCTTCCTAAAAAATTCAGTAACCTTCAAATAACGACGAAGTGCACAACCCACATCGAGACGGTGAAGACTTTTGTCCGCCGACCCGACAGAGTGCGAAGAAAGAACTGGAAGAAACACTGCCTGAGTCACATGAATAGGAGAAACCACCATTGGCAAAAAGGAAGAGACCGGGGAAAAAGACAAAAAAGGTTCTCGGCAGGACAACGCATGTAGATCTGAAATACGCTGTGCCGAACAGACGGCTACAAGAAAAACCGTCTTCAGCGTAAGATCTTTCAGAGACGCCCTACTCAGGGGTTCAAAAGGTTCACGAACCAGGGCCCGCGGCACTAGATTCAAGTCCCACGGAGGAACGAAAATCCTGCGGGAGGGCCGCAAATGAACAACAGCCGTAACAAAACGACGTACGTCCGGATAAGAACCGAGGAGACGGCCTAAAACTTTGCCTCGATAACAAGAGACAGCCGCCAACCGGACTTTCAGGGAACTAGCCGCAAGGCCCTTATCAAAAGCATCCTGAAGAAACTTAGAACGACGGAAACGGAAACCGTCGCCACCCGGACTCCACGCCGGGAGCACCAGTCTTCAAAGATCCCCCAAATCCGAACGTAAGTAAGAGAAATGGACTTTTTCCTCGCCCGCCGTAGGGTAGAAATCACCGCGGGGGAGTAACCCAACTTTTTCAGCCGAGCCCTCTCAATGGCCAAACCGTAAGCGAGAATCGACCCACGTGGGGCATCCGCAAGGGACCCTGAAGAAGAAGATCCGGCCGCGCGGACCGGAGCCAAGGAATGCCGTCGCGCAACCGGACCAGATCGGCATACCGGGGCTTCCGAGGCCAATCCGGGGCCACCAGGAACACTCGACCCCGATGGCCCTCGATGCGCTGAACGACCCGGCCGATCAGAGCCCACGGAGGAAAGACATAAAGAAGACCGGACGTTGGCCACGGCTGAATGAGAGCGTTGAGCCCCTCGGACATGCGCTCCCTTCGCCTGCTGAAGAATCGTCCTGTCCTGGCCGATTGAAATGTCGCCATGAGATCCATGATGGGCGGCCCCCACCGACGAACTATTGGCGCGTAAACTTGCGGGCTTAGCTGCCACCCTCCGGGGTCCACCCGCACTCTGCTGAGAAAATCGGCCTGACCATTGTCTGCGCCTGCAATATGCGCTGCCGGGATGGCCAGAAGACGAGACTGCACCCAATTGACCAAGGCCGTCGCTTCTGAATCCAGGGCCACGCTGCCGGTGCCCCCTTGGCGATTGATGTAAACTACGCTGGTCGCCTTGTCCGAGAGGACTCGCACCGGCCAGTCGAGAACTAGGGCTTCGAGGGCCAAGAGGGCTAGCCGCACCGCCCGTAATTCGAGGCGGATTGATCGACCAAGAAGTCTCCAGGGGAGACCATTCCCCTTGAGCAAAGCGGGTCTCGCAGGGAGCCCCCCAGCCGGTTAAGCTGGCATCCGTTGTGAACGGAACCCAAAGTGGAGGCTCCAGGGAATCCCCGCGTCAGGTTCTCGGAGGAGAGCCACCACCGGAGTGAACGGCGAACCGCCCTTGAGCAAGGCAATCTCCTGTTCAACGAGTCGAACTGGTTGGACCAACGGCACAGCAGAGCACTCTGCAGCGGGCGCATGTGAAAGCGCGCCCAGGGCACCACCTCCAAGGTTGCTGCCATCGTACCGAGGAGCTGCAGGTACCACCATGCAGACGGAGCGGGCATCCCCTTGAAGAGTCGGACAAAGACCGAATGCAACGCTCCGGCAGGCACACCAAGCCCCGTGCTGTGTCGAGGCGCACTCCCAGATACTCGAGATCCTGCGTTCTTTCACCACCCAGCCGAGGGACCGCAGCAGAGCCACCACCCTGCTCGTGACGTGCACCCACTCCCGACTGGACTTTGCCCGAATCAACCAGTCGTCGAGATACGGATGGACCAGGACGCCCTCTTTGCACAAGGCCGCCGCGACCACTACCATCACGTTTGTGAAGGTGCGGGGGGCCGTGGCGAGACCAAACGGCATGGCCGGAAATTGGAAGAGGCCCCACGGAAGAGTGAAGCGGAGAAACCGTTGATGAGACGGCCGGATGGGAATGTGTAATGTGGTCTTCAGCGGCTGTGGAAGATCCTGCAGCAGGGGCTCTGAGGAGGGGGGAGATAAGGTGCTGAGGGACCCAGCTAGCAATGCAGTGGGCATGGGAAAAACCTCCGGGATGCAGCATGCAGGTGGAACACAAGCAAGCTATTAATGTTCCCTTCGGCTGAGTACATTTCAGCTATAATACAGCCAGAGAAAAGGGCATTGTAGAGACTTAAACCACCTTTCCTCTTCTTGTGTGGGGTTTTATTTATTTCTTTTTTTTTTTTTTTTTTGCATTGAAAACAAAAAGCAAGGAAGGCTCAGGGAAACCCAAGACTCTTCAAGAAACGGATTGTGAAACTCCACGTGCCTCCACAGCATGATTAAATGTGTGGAAACTGCTGTTTAGAGCTGTTTCCTCTAAAAAGAAACACTGAAGAGAAAAACAAAACAGCCGCTGGCACCGAAAAACCGTCAGGTATTCACAGAACTGAGAAGGGAACTGGCAGTCATTCACTGTGCTGGCATAGAGAAACTTTCAAAGTCAGGGTAAGGCAATTACAGTGACTGAAAGTAGGGAAATTAGAGTGGGATCCCTCCGCTGCCATTCAGACCTCCATGGTAGGGGCTGAAAGGTGTTTCTGGGGAGGGATGTAGAAGCGCAATCCAGCCGTAGGAAAATTACAGTGAGCATGCTTAATTAGGCCGAGCCCAAAACAGACAGGATCCAAAACACTGACTTAAAACCTCAACCAAATGGTATATTGAATAAGACAGGTACAATAATCAGTAGGACGTACAAAGTAACCCGGCTGCAGTTTGGGGACTAAAAATTTAAAATAGGAACTTCAAAACTCAGAGGCAGCCGGTCTGGATACAGCTGAAATCATCCCAGAGCAGCTGAGGCGAGGAAGAAAAAACAAAAACAGAGTACTCACAGTTTTCATACAAAAAATGATACCTGAACTTCCTGGAGGTATCCAAACTCTCGTGGTAAAGACTCAGTGCAGCGTAAAGCCAATGGAGAGCTCCCCTGAAGCCAAGCTCCGGAGTTCCCAAGGTCATCTGGGGAAGCAAGATGCTGGGGGAAGAGCAGAGCGGATGCATGAGGTCCCTGTGTCTCTTCTGACAGCCTATGCAGCGTAACCGGAATAAGGCACAGGGAGAACTAAAAACAAATAACTGCGTCCCGCAGGAACAGGCATTCAACAATATTCCCCATAATAGGTAATGCCTCAGCCAGCCTTCTTTGTTGGGCACAGTGGGGAATGTAACCCATGAGCCCTGCACCCTTCGTCAGTGACTCAGCATTGTACTGTGGCTCTGAATTGCATACTGTTCTCTATCCATGCCTTCTGTACTTTCTATCCCTTATGTTCATACATAGGCAGAGAAAAAAGTAACCTCTGCACAACTGACATCTAGCAAGTGTTGTGGAAAAAAACTGAAACAGCCATATAGCTGTGAGAAGCCAGCAGAGAAGCAATCTGGCTTCCCGCCCAAAACCGAGGCTCATTAGCTATTCAAAATGGCCGCCAGCAAAAATAAAACACAAAAGAGTGAATTAAAACCCCCAAAAACTAAGGAATTAACTTAAAACGTCAAAGGAGAAGGTGGGAGGGTTGCAGGCATGAGAGAAATGCCTAAAATCGCTGAAAAACCAAGAAAAATCAATCGAGTTACCACAGAGCTACAGACAGTGAGAGAAAGACATTCCAGGTCTGAAGAAACTGAGGTGCAGCCCCTGCAGATGCCAGAGTCAGTCACTGCACCTCTGCGGGACCCGCAAATCACGTATTGGGGTTTGGCATACATGCTAAGGCAACCTCCGCTCAGCGGGAAAGAATGGAACAGAACCAGGGAAGCCCACACCAAAGGGACCAACCCTATGTAAAACAGTACAGACTGAAATTTAAAACTTTTTTTTTTTTTTACAGACAACAAAACACTCCCCAGAATCCTAGGGGTGCCCTGAGCAAAATCGCCAGCAAAAGAAACCCCAAAAATGCAAGGGGAACCCGTGCACAAGTGTTTTTTATTTATTTATTTATTTACAGTCTCTTATATACCGCACTATTCATCATCAGCGCGGTTCACATGGAACAGAATGCTCAGTACATATAACACGTATGAGTTTACAGGTAACAGGGTATAAATAACTTGGATAACCGGGGTAACTATTTACAAAACATACTACATGGAATCATATACACAGAAGATACATAGAAAAACCAGCCCACTGTAGGAATGAATATCACACTTCGTGAGTTGTTGATATACCCTAGATTTATCTGGGACTGGTATCAGTGGGTGTTATTGGGCTCTAGGTGACGCCATTGGGTTCTATAAGTGTTAAAAAGTGCCTTTAAAAAGCACACTTTAGAAATTCAAAATGGCCGCCGCACTTTTTCACCCACGGTAAAAAAGGGCACGAAAATACAAAGGTAACCAAATAATATGGAAAAGAAAGAAAACGACCCTCTAATACAGGGCAAGCGAAAAAATCAGGAAAAAGTGCAATTTGGGAGCCAGGGGAGCCGACAGAGCCTCTGACAATGCAAACAGGGAGCTGAAAAGTTAAAGCAAGGAAAATTCCTACCAGCTCAGGAAACAGCAAGGAACTCAGCCAACTTCTCCAAGTGACAGGCAATGCTGAATCAGGTATGGCTCTTCCTCGTACAGCCTAGGGGAGAGCTCAACCCAGGGTTCAGAAATTCCCAGGCAGGAAGGCAGGAGCCCAAGCAGGTCTGGCTTCCCCCAGGATGTCCCCTGTGCAATGCTTTTTTTTTTTTTTTTTTAAAGATACAGCTACCTAGCAAATAAATGGTAAATAAATGGTAAATAAAGGACCAAAAACAAAACCCCAAAAGAACTAACTAACTAGTGTTGCTCCTTCAAGTGTCACTTAGTGTGCCCAGAAAGGGCACAGAAGTCCTCAAGCTGCAAGGAGACTGGACACACTGGGGGCTTCTGGGAGCTCCGTCTGCATATATACTACAGAAGACTTGATTGGTCCAGTCTCCAGGCTGCAGGAGGAGGGGCACTACCCGATTGTGGAGGACCAAACTGGATTACCGAACAGGAACGTTTTTTTGGGTTTTTTTTGTTTTTTAAGAAAGAAAAGAAAAGACCGGCGGTACCGGTCTGACGTCGAAGAAGGCAGACGCGACAGAAAAATAAAGAAAAAAATAAAGAACTTCTTCTGCGGTGACAGGAACACGACCTGCTGGCTCTGCGGAAAAGAAGAACTGGAGAGAGGCGGTTGGGAAAGGCGGGAAGGCAGCGCGCAGGTGCTGTGGGATGCTCCCAAAAGCTTTCTTACTGGACGCTGGGGAGCGTTCCCGCGCAGGCTCCGTCGGTACCGACATACCCATATGTGAAGACTCATTCCTGCTTGTTCCTGGAGATAGAATATTTCTTAAAACCACTAGTTGGTTTCTCCATGCCTTCAGGGATGTGAAGGCTATGGTAGGCTTAAGGCTTAAAAAGGCGTTGATGCCCACTTTTTTTTTTTTTTTTGAAAGAAAGACAAAGAAAGAATTTAAATTAAAAGAATTTAAATTAAAAGAATAAGGGAACTGGCGATGTCTTCAACGGTGCCGGTGTCAACAGGAAGGCAGATGCTATCCACAAAAAGCGTTTTTCTGCAGTGACAGGATTTGCTTCCTGCTGGCTCCGTGGAATATGAAGAACTGAAGAGAGAGAGTTGGGAAGGCAGTTGCGGAGGCACAGTGGAGTGCTCCCAAAAGCTTTCCAATTGGATGCTGGGGAACGTTCCCGTGTGGGCTCAGTCAGTACAGACATCATCCTATATGTGAAAAATACATTCCTGCTTGCTCCTGGAGATAATGCAATCACTGCTGCAACACTGCATGTGCAACTACTGAGGTACTATAGTCTTTATTGAAAAAAGATTCCCCATTTCCCTTTATGCCTTTCTCTGCCACTAAACAAAGACTTTACTCAATAATGTCCTATATATTTTCTCTTTTAATAGGGATAAAATCAAAACTGTATGAAACTCAAAAGAATGGGGCTGAATACTCACATTTCACTGCTGACTCAGATGCATGTAATGGACTTTGGATTCTCAGACTTACTGAATGCTGATTTCTTCTGAGGGAGTTTAGGTTTAGGCTTTAGGGCTACATGTGTACTTAAAGACTATATTTTGATTCAGTCTACGCCAAAGTGTTTCTTCAATGATTACAGTGTAGGTTACCACATTCTGAGCAATTGATAAGAATCTTTTATTACCTCTGCTGACAAAGTGTTGTTAGTAGCAGGTTTGCCTGGGTCATGCGACATGGTTAGTGCTCCTGTAGATGTCGTTTCATTCACCGTTAATTTTGCAGCATCAGCAACTTCTCCATTGGGCAAGATTCCATCAGCAAACCAAACTCGCCTCTGTTCTCTGGGCTGACTCGCTTCAAAGGCAAGAGAGTGAAACAAAGTAATTTATCATCAGCTGTGTTTTGTACAATGAAAGAAGTTACTTCAGAATACAGTAATTAAACTGCTACTCATAGTACATTGTAGAAACTGATGGAAAAAGCCAGCAGGAACTTTATTCTCTACATAAAGCCTCAAAATAATGGAAACAGTTATATCCAATTTCCGGTTTCTTTCTTTCTACTAAAATACATACAGTCACCCAGTTCAAGGCAGCTTAAACACTACAGTGTATGTTAAACCAATCCACTTGCTTATTATAAAATGATTTCCCCTGTGAAAAGACAACACTAGAAGAAAGTTTTATTTATTTAACAGGTTTTTCTATACCGCTGTATCATTTCAGAAAAGTGGTCTACAACTTAAACATGGTAATGCACATTAAACAGGATCATTGATAACTTGGATTTTTCTGAGGCAACAGAGGGTTAAGTGATTTGCCCAAGGCCACAAGGAGTGCTAGTGGGTACTGAACCCTGGCCCCTTGGTTCCCAAGCCAGTGCTCTAACCACTAGGCTACTCCTCCACTCTATAATCTACCAATATGCAATTCTATGTGTATGTTGTTCATATCATGCCCTTCTTCAGTAGGTGAGTTTTTTTTCCCTTTACAAAAAGAAAAGTGCCGCTGGGAAGGCTGAACATACTCTTAAAAAAAAAAAAAACACCTCTCTTAGCTACTCAGCAAAGAAAAAGAGAAAGTAGAAAAAAAGGGTATGCAGATGATGAGAGCACTAACAATGCTTCCATACGCAGGATCCAAAAAGACAGGCAGAGCTCTGGAGTCTCTATGCATGGATGAAACTATGGTACAGGAAGGAAGATTTTAGATTTGTTAGGAACTGGGCTGCATTCTGGGAAAAATGGAGCCTATGCTGCAAACAGGGCTGGCCCGTCCATTGAGCAAGAATGTTTTTTGCACAGGGCCCCGCGTTTCAGGGGGCCCCGCGCAAAAAAACATTCTGCATTTGCCCAATTTAAAAAAAAAAAAAAAGGCTGCTGCTGCTGCTGCCGCTGCCGCCATGGCAGCGGCAAAATCAAGCGTCCCGCGGGGCCCCCCCTGCCCGGCAGAGCCTCCCTGTAGCATCAGCTCCCAATTAGCGCGGGCTTTCAGAGCCACGAGAGCTTCTCTGACTTCTCGCGGCTCTGTTAATCCCGCCCGTGGAAATCCCATCAGGAAACTCTCGCGGCTCTGAAAGCCCACTCTTTGGGACTCGGGAGCTGATGCTGCAGGGAGGCTCTGCCGGGCAGGGGGGGGCCCCGCGGAACGCTTGATTCTGCCGCTGCCTCGGCGGCAGCGGTAGCAGTAGCCACAGCCGGTTTTTTTTTTTTTAAATCTACCTGGGCTGATGGGGGGAGGGGGGTTAGGACTGGTAATGGGCTAAGACTGGAAGTGGTCTGATGGGGGGTTAGGACTAGTAATGGGTTATGGGGGGGGCTAGGACTGAAAATGGGCTGATGGGGGGTTAGGACTGGTAATGGGCTGATGGGGGGGGGCTAAGACTGGAAATGGGCTGATGGGGGGGCTAAGACTGGAAATGAGCTGATGGGGGGGTTAGGACGTAATGGGCTATGGGGGGCTAAGACTGGAAATGGGCTGATGGAGGGTTAGGACTAGTAATGGGCTATGGGGGGGCTAGGACTGGTAATGGGCTGTGTGGAAGGAGGGCTTGAACTGCAAATAGCTGATGGGAATGGGGGCTTGGAATGGAAATGGGCTGAGTGGAAGGCGGGCTTGAACTGCAAATAGCTGATGGGGAGAGGGGCTTGGAATGGAAATGGGCTGTGAGGGGATGAAGCTAGGACTGGAAATGGGCTGAGTGGGGGGGGGCTAGGACAGGAAATGGGCTGATGGAGGGGCTAGGATAAGACTGGAAATGGGCTGTTGGGGGGTGCTAAGATTGTAAATGGGCTGTGGTGGGGGCTTGGATTGAAATGGACTCATGGAGGGGCCAGAACTGGAAGTAGGCTCATGGGGGGCTTGGATTGGAAATGGGCTGAGTGGAGGGGAGCTAGGATTTAACATGGGCTGATGGTGGGGCTAGGAAAGGACTAGAAATGGGCTAGTGGGGGGCTGGGATTGGAAATGAGCTGATGGAGGGACTCGGATAGGACTGGAAATGGATGGGGGAGCTAGGACTGAAAATTGGCTGATGGTGGGGCTAGGATAGAATTAGAAATTTGCTTATGGGGGGCTAGGACTGGAAATGGGCTTATGTGGGGCTAGGACTGGAAATGGGCTGATGCGGGGCCTAGAAGGGAGCGGATGCTGGGTGGGGCTGGAACTAGAAGGGAGCTGATGTTGGGGGAGGATTAGAATGGGATGAAGCTGGGAGAGTGAAAGGAGAGGGAAAAATATTTTGTGTGGGAGGGAAGACAAATCTACAATTGGCCGGGTATTGGGAGAGTAAGTGGGGATTGAGGATGGAGGGGTAAAATTTGAGTGGATGAAATAGGAATGAGGAAAGAGCAAAAGGAGAAAGATTAGTATGTCAAATAAGATGTAGAGAGAGAATGGAAAAAAACTAGAAGAGAGAAGAAAGGACAAATGGACAGCAGATGATGGAGAGTTAGCAGAAGACACGAAGAAACCAGAAGAAAGTGGCTGGAGCAATTGCAACTGAAAAAGAAATGCACAAAAAGTAGAAAAATATCTCTTTATTTTGAATTTATTAACTGGAATATGTCAGCTCTGGGATTTTATAGTTTTATTTCTACAGTGTTGTTGTACATTCCAAGTTTGGCTTTTGGGGTTCCCAATTTAATTATTGTCTTCCTGTTTCTAAATTGTGAATCCTTGTTTGGTGATGGTCTATGTTCTGCATGTGTAACTGAGCTGAGGTATTCTGTTTATGTAATTCCTATTTGACATTGCCACTTGTTCTCTTTCCCCAGTAGGTCATGTACTGTTATTCTCTGAAATGTTATTGGTTTAATATTTGCAGTGTCACCTTTTGATAGGTAGAGTATGGTGTTTTGTGAGTCCTGGTAGTGCTGTTATGATACGGCGGGTTTGCTATGGGTTTAAATGGGCAGTGCCATACATTCATTAAGAAGCATGTTTACTAAAAGTTAGTGTATGGTAACATTATGCAAATATTTATGCAAATGAGGGCCCTTATGCAAAAGAGGCCCCGCACCGAGTCTCCGCACAGGGCCCCGCACCCCCCTTGGGCCGACCCTGGCTGCAAAGATTTCTTTTTAACATCCTTGTTAATGATATTGCAGAAGGGCTGTTGGATTAGGTTTGCCTTTTTGCAGATGATACCAAAATCTGAAATAGAGTAGACATCTAGGAAGAAGTAGATAGCATGAGGAGGGATCTCGCTAAGCCTGAAGAATGGCTGAGAATTTGGCAGCTGAGATTTAATCCTGAAAAATGCAGGGTCATGCCTTTGGGCTGCAAAAAATCTAAAGGAGCAGTACAGTGTAGGGGTCGAAGTACTTCGTTCACGCAACAAGAGTGAGACCAGGGCATGATTGCTTCCAATGATCTTAAGGTGGCTAGACAGCTGAAAACGCGACAGCGAAAGCCAGAAGGATGCTTGGGTGCATAGTGGGAGGAATGGCTAGCAGAAAAAAAGGAGGTGATAGTGCCTCTGTATAAGTCTCTGGCGTGACCTCTTTTGCAGTATCGTGTGCAATTCTGGAGGCCACACTTTCAAAAGGATATAAACAGGATGGAGTTGATGGAAAGCGTGGCTACTAAAATGGTCAGTGGTCTTCGTTATAAAGCCCATAAGATCTTTAAGTCTGCCCTCAATATGTATACGTTAGAAGAAAGGCGGGATACAGAAGATATGATAGACGCATTTAAATACCTCTGTGGCATAAATGCACAAGAGGAGAGCCTCTTTTTATTGAAAACTCTGCTACAAAGGGACATAGGATGAGGGTGAAAGGGGATAGACTCAGGAGTAATATGCGGAAATATTTCTTTATAGAAAGAGTAGTAGATGCATGGAATAGTTTCCCAGTGGAGGTAGTAGAGACGAGGACAGTATCTAAATTCAAAAAAGCATGGAAAAACACAGATCTCTAAAGGAGAAGAAAGAACTTTAGTATTTGATATGGAAGGGCAGACTAGATAGTCATGTGGTCTTTTTCTGCCATCATGTTTCTAAGATGGGCTTGTTTATTTATTTATAAGACATTTATTAATATCACTGTATGCACATGGCATCTAAGCAGTTTACAATAAGATTCCAAGCAAAAACAGTAAAAACTTCTAAAAATTAATTTAAAGAATCACAAAAATATTAAAATAAGACTAGACACTGAATAGAACAACAAACATAAAAAGGGAAAAGGAATGAACCATTATAAACATAACATAAGCGATACACAGTAGGATGTAAGGTATTATTAAACATTACCATAAGTGTTTTGGAATAACCATGCTTTAATTGTTTTTTTTTTTTAATTTAGAATAAAAGCTTTCAAACAAAATGCCATGGGGGGAGGGGGGAGAAGAGTTCCAGAGGGCAGAGCCATTAATGGAGAAAGTAGCAGACCAAATCCATGCAAATCTGATTTGTTTTTAAGAAGCAACCACTAATAGCTGAGACTGAGAAGATCTAAAATGATGGGACAGGTGGTATGTTGTCAAAAAAGATAAAAGGAAAACCTGTATAGCATGCACGATGGATCATAACCAAATCTTGAATTTATACAGCTTAAGATGGGCAATCAGTTTTCTTTGATTATAAGTGGAATAACATGATCTGCACAATGAGCATTATATATTAATTTACAGTTGTGTTTTGTATCAATTGCAAATGCTTAGCAGAGTATGAAGGGAGGCCAATCAGCAAATAATTACAATAGCTCAAGCAAGATACAACCAAAAATGAATCAGTGATCTAAGAACTTTTGTTTCCAGCAATGTCTTTAAAGATTTAATCAGTCTTATAAAAGGACTTCTTCACTAAAGCGAAGGATAAAGGATAAATCCTTATCAAGACTTATCACCAGAGGGTTTATAGATTCTTTTAAATGGAATGAAGAGATCGGCCATTTTGGGAAGATAGTCACAGGAACTATTACTGTGAAAAAACTGGATAGAGGATCTGGCTGTGCTGAGGACTAGCTTGTGAGAAAACAAGCAGAAATCCTGCTCAATGAACTGAAGACAACAGCACAAAAATGAGTATGCAAAGGAAATCTACTGTGATAATGTTTAATTTTCATAAGGGATATTATGATAAAATGAGGAAAATGCTTAGAAAGAATCCAAAAGAAAAGCTGTAAAGGTCAAGAGTTTACATTAGATGTGGACATTGTTTAAAAATACAGTCCTGGAAACCCAGACCAGAAGTAATCTCATGTAGCAAGAAAGACAGAAGAAAAGCCAAACGACAGTCAGCTTGGTTAAAAGATGAGGGGAAAGAGGCTAGTATAATCAAAAAAACATCTTTCCAAAAAATGGAAAAAAGAACCAAATGAAAAAAATAGGAAACAGCATAAACACTGGCAAGTTAAATGCAAGGCACTGAGATAAGGAAGGCAAAAAGAGAATTTAAAAAGAAGCGTGCCGTAGAGACAAAAGCTCACAATAAAATAATTTCCAGGTACATACAAAGCAAAAAGCCAGGGAAGAAGTCAGTTAGACCATTAGATGATCACGGGGGTAAAAGGATTACTCTGGGAGGACAAGACCATAGCTGAGACAAAATAAATTCTTTGCTTCAATATTTAGAGAGAAAGATACCCATGGAAAAAAGGGTATTTAGCAGTGATGAGTCAGAAGAGCGGATTGAAATCTCAATGAACCTGGAGGATGTAGTATAACAAATTTATAAACTAAAGAGCAGCAAATCACCTGGACCAGATGGTATACACCCAAAACTGCTGAAAGAACTCAAAGATGAAATTGCAAAACTACTATTGGTAATTTTAACCTATCATTAAAAACAGTCTAGATTACCAGAAAATTGGAGGGCAGCAAACATCTATTTTTAAAAATGGTTTATCTTTATCTTTATTACAATACTTGATAGACCGCCATCGGAGGCCATCTGGGTGGTTTACAATGTATAAGTAAGTACAGAGTCAAAGAAGGAAAGAGGAACTACAATACCAGACAGGAAAGGGTATATTCATTCAAAACCTGAAAAGAATGGAGAGCCTAAGTGGAGGGGGAAGAGGAAGCAAGGGGATCAGGGAGGGGGAGGTCGTAGGCAGTGCAGAAGAGGTGGGTTTTGAGGAGGGACTTAAACTTGGAGAAAGATTGTTCCTGATGAATTAGGGAAGGAAGGGAGTTCCAGAGTGATGGGGCTAAGAAAAAGAAAGAGGAGCGCAGAGTTTACGTCAAGTGAACATGGGCTGGCAAGGGTAGGTCAAAACGGTGGGTATGCAGGGACCAAAGATTAGAGGGTACCAGACGGAACTGTATCAAATCTGCCAGATATTGAGGAGTGAGCTTGTGTACAGCCCTGTGGGTCAAAATCATGAGCTTGAAAGTGATATGGTAGGGGAGGCGGAGCCAGTGTAGGTGAATCAGAGAAGGTGTGATGTGGCTGGCACGGCAAATATAAGCGAGGATAAGAGCAGCAGTGTTCTGGATTAACTGTAAACGGTGAAGCTGATGGTGAGAGATACCGGCGAAGACAACATTACAGTAGTCCAGACGTGAGATTACTAGAGAGAGTAGAAGAGTCGTAAGGGACGCTGGGGAGAGCATGGGACTGATAGCTCGGATTTGACGGAGGTAGTAATGAGAGCAATGTGTGAGGGAGGAGATGTAGGCATGGAAGGAGAGATCAGAGTCTAATGTAACCCCCAGATATTGAAGTGTGGATATGAGGGGAATCAGGGCATCCAGGAGGAGAGAGGGCCAGTGGGGGACCACCAAGGGTAAACCACACTGCAGATGTTTTAGCTGGGTTGAGATGGAGCAGATGTTTTAGCTGGGTTGAGGATAACCAGGTAGTGACGACTCCGAGCGAGAGACAAGCATTGAGGGGGGAAAAATCTGGATTCAAAGGGGAGGTATAGTGCAGAAGAATATCATCATCGGCATAACAGTAGGCCGAGATCCCAGATTGTTGTATCAGAAGGGTGAGGGGAGCGAGGAAAATGTTAAACAGCAGTGGAGCCAGAACGGAACCCTGGGGGACCACACAACTGAGAAGCAGTGGAGGGGAAGTGGAGGCATTAGAGACCACAGAGAAAGAGTGTGAACAGAGAAAGGAGTGAAACCAATGGAAAACGTTTCCCCGAAGATCTCCAGTCCTAAGGCGAGAAAGGAGAATAAAGTGGTCAACAAGATCAAAGGCAGCAAAGAGATCCAGAGAAACATCCAAGGAGATGTTACCGTGATTGTGGGAGATGTGGAGCTCATTAAGAAAGGACAGGAGGATAGTTTCAGTGCTGTGGCCAGAACAAAAACCGAATTGATGTAGGTGTAAGAAGCGAGTGGAGTCCAGGTGAGTGGAGAGTTGTGCGAAGGCAGCTTTTTCAAGGAGTTTGGAAACAAATGGAAGGTGAGAGACTGGACGATAGCGGACGGGATCGTCAAGGCTGAGAGACGGGTTCTTAGTACCAGGGATGATCCAGAAAACTACAGACTGGTGAGCCTAACAACAGTGCCAGGTAAAATAGCAGAAACCATTATTAAGAACAAAATTACTGGACACTTTGGCACACATGATTTACTGTAATGGAACAAAGTGAACATGGATTTAGCCAAGGGAGGTCTTGCCTTGCCAATCCGCTCCATTTCCTTGAAGGCATGAACAAATGTGTGGATAAAAGTGAGCCAATTGATATAATCTATTTAGACTTTCAGAAAGACTCCTGAAGTTAAAACAAAATCATGGCATAGGAGGCAATGTCCTATTGTGAATTGGAAACTGGATGAGAAATAGAAAACAGAGAGAAGGGATAAATGGTCAATTTTCTCATTGGAGGAAGGTGATCTCTATTGGGATACATGCTTTGTAACATATTTATAAATGATCTGGAATTGAGAAAAAAAACAAGTGAAGTAATTCAATTTGGAGATGATGTCAAATTATTCGGTGTCATTAAATAGCATACGAGTTATAGAAAACTGCAGGCACAGTTTGTGAGATTGGGCATCCTAATGGCAGATGAAATGTAATGTGGTCCAGTGCAAAATGATGCACATAGGGAATAATAATATAGATACACAAAGCTAGGTTAACATTAGGAGTCACCACCCAAGAAAAGGATCTGGGTGTGGATCGTGGATAATACATTGAAATCTTCTGTTCAGTCAGTGGTGGTGGCTAAAAAACAACAGAATTTAGGAATCATTAGGAAAGGAAAAGAAAATAAAACAAAGGGCATCATAATGCCTCTGCATTGCTCCATGGTGCGACTGCACCTTGAGTATTGTGTGCAATTTTGGTATCTGCATCTCAAAAAAAGATATAACTGCATTAGAAAAGGTACAGAAAAGGGCCACCAAAATGATAAAAGGGGATGGAATGACTCTCCTATGAGGAAAGGCTAAAGAGGTTAGAACTCTTCAGCCTGGAGAAGAGATAGCTGAAGGGAGATATGATAGAGGTCTATAAAATCGAGTAGAGTGGAACAAGTAGGCACAAATCCATCATTTAATCTATCAAAAAATACAAGGAATGGGGAGCATGCCATGATACTATAAAATGGGATACGTAAAACAGATAAGAGGAATATTTTTTTCTCTCAATCTAAAATTAGTCTTTGGCACTCATTGCTGGCAGATGCGGTAAAAGCAGGTAGTGCAACTGGGTTTAAAAAGGTTTGCACAAACTCCTGGAGGAAAAGTCCAGTAAGAGTTATTAAAGTAGTCCAAGAGAAAACCACCGTCTATACACCGCTATATCTACAAGTCATAGCAGTTTACAATCAACATAACTGTTGCATTCACAGAACTGTTAAGCAGTACTTGTGACCTGGACGGACCACTGTTTGGAAACCGGATATTGGGCTTGATGGAAAGCAATCAAAGCATGGAGTGGAGGAGTGGCCTAGTGGTTGGGGCAAGGTACTTCAGGCCGGAAGGTCGGGGGTTCAAATCCCACTAGAGGACAGCAACCTTGGCCGGAAGGACTGGGGTTTCTAGTCCCACAGGTGCTCCTTGTGGTCTTGGGCAAGTCACTTAACCCTCCATAGCCCATGTTCCCTGTAAAATAGTTATCTCCAAGTTATAATACCCTACAGTTCAATGTAATTTCAGTTTGTTCAATGTAAACCGCACTGATGCAGAATAGCGCGGTATATAAGAGAATGTAAGTAAATAAAATAAATAAAAAATCAGCACACATTCCTGAAGTCTAAGTAATACAATTCTAGATCAGAAAGCCCTAATGTTAGAAGCAAACAGACATTGTGCTATTACAGAAACAAGGTTTAACAAGTTCAATGAATGGGACACCATCATATCGGGTTATAATCTCTTTAAGAGAGATAGAGATAGCCAGAAAGGTGAAGGAGAAGCCCTGTATGAGGAAACCAGTATTAAAGTGACTGCAATGCAGGGGGGCTTGGGAAGGGGAAGAAACAATAGTGATCATCTTGAACAGAGAAGATGAAACTTCTGTCCACACAAGTGTCGTCTACAGGCCTCCAGTTTAATCACAGAAACTTAACAAAGACCTGATCATGGATATTCAAAAGTGGAGAATGAAAGAGGAGGTACTGTTGCTGAGAGATTTCGACCTGCCATATATAGATTGGAACATCCCCTCTACAGAACCAGAAAGTAGGGAGATCTTGGATGCCTTTTAAGATGATCTGCTTAGACAAATGGTGAAGGAACTCACAAGGGAAGGGACAATGGATCTACTACTCACAAATGGAGAAAGTGTGTCTAATGTCCAAGTGGGTGCCCACTTGAACAACAATGATCACCACATGGTGTGGTTCAAGATAAAAACGAAGGCAGAGTCAAGTCACAACAAATTCCAAGTGCTAGCTTCTAGTAAAATGGGGAAGTAATTGAAGGAAGAGCTGGCAGGTGGTTAGAGATAAGGGAATGGAAAGGCAGTGGGTCAAGCTGAAAAGAGCTACAGTATAAAAATGGCTAGAGGTTTGTATATAAGGAACGAAAATAAAAAGAGGAAAAGGAAACAGATATGTTTTTTCAATAAAGTGGCTAAAAAATAAAGGCAAAAAGGTAGCGTTGACAAGAAGAGAAACATTAAAAAAAATACCACCAGATATAGCTCAAAGAAGCAAAGAAAGAAAGATAGCAAAAGCACAGGCAGAAGAAAAAATAGCTAAAGATATAAATCAAGTGATAAAACATTTTTTAGATATGTCAAGGAAAGAAGAAAGTGTAGTTATTCACCTGTAACAGGTGTTCTCCAAGGACAGCAGGAATCAGTCCTCACAATTGGGTGACGTCAGAGCCAACAGAGCCCAATCGGAAGCATTTACCCAGCTTTCAAAGAAAGCCTTTGGGAGATGCACCACACATGCATGGTCCCTTCCCGCGAAAGGGTGCCATCTTGCCCCAGTCTAATGGCATAGCTAAGATGGTAAAGAAGCAACTCCAAGGGGAGGAGGGAGGGTTGTGTGGACTGATTCCTGCTGTCCCGGAGAACACCTGTTACAAGTGAGTAACTATGCTTTCTCCAGGAACAAGCAGGAAGTCAGTCCTCACATATGGGACTCGCCAGCTACAGGCTACTGAGAACCTGTAAAAACGACACGGCGACCTGCAAAGGGTGAGCTGTGATCAGCAGCAGCTGAGTCCCTACTGAGAGACTCTTGCAAGACCCAAGTATCCAGCAGGGAACCAGCACTCTGGTAGCCGGAACACAGAAGGGTCAGAGGGCAGGAGTTGTCTACACCCCGAAGAGATTAAGGAGTACAGCCTGGCCGAAGGCGCTGTCCTGTCGGGACTTGGACCGAAGACCAGGTGGCAGCCCGGCAAATTTCCATCATAGATATGGAACACAGGCTTGCCATTGATGTAGCCATGGCCCTGACATGGTGCGCAGTGACCTTCTGGTCCAGTGAGATCCCCGCCTGCTCACAGGCGAGGGTAATGCAGTCTGCCACCCAAATGGACAGAGTTCACTTAGCCACTGGAAGCCCCAGATGACTGGGGTCATAGGATACGAAAAGCTGAGGTGCTTTGAGGTGGCCCCGAGTCCATTGCAGAATTGCAGATAGAAGGACAGGGCCCTTTTACAATCCAGGATATGGAGAATGGTCTCCACCCTGCCAGCGTGAGGCCTCGGAAAGAAAATGGGGATGGAGGTGGAAAGGGGACACCATCTTCAGCAGAAACGTAGGGTATGTGTGCAGCAACAACCTGTTCTTGTAGATCATCACGTATGGGGGGTTCTACCATCAGAGCCTGGAGCTCGCTGACTCTGTGAGCTAATGTGAGTGCTACAAGGAAGATGACCTTCCAGAAGAGATACCTCAAGTGGCAAGTACCCAGAGGCTTAAATGGCGGCTTAGTGAACTGCGAGAGCACCACACTGAGATCCCACTCCATCGCTGGAGGGCAGATGGGGGATTTGGATAGCATGAAACCCTGCAAGAACAGAAACACAAGGGGCTGAGCCGAGAGGGGCTTGCCCTTAATGGAATGGAGGTATGCTGCGATGGTGCTCATGTGTATTCTGACAGAGTTGGACTTTAGCTCTACAAGCAACAGATGGAGCAGGTACTGGAGTACCACTTGTACTGAGCAGCAGAACGGGTTCACCTGTCTTTCAGAGCACCACACTGAGAATCAGTGCCACTTGAAGGCATATGCCCTTCTTGTAGAAGCCTTACGAGAGGCCAAAAGAACCTTTTCCACGTTCCAGTGGGAGGTTGAAGGGAGCTAATGCTACCCTTTCAGCAGCCAAGCTGTGAGTGACAGGGACCCCAGGATGGGGTGTAGGAGAGAACCCTGCTCCTGTGAGAGTAGTCTTGGGGCTCGGGCCCATGGGAATCGGTGATGCCACCGACAGGGAGAGAAGCGGCGGGAACCACCCTGGGCCACCGGGAAGCTATGAATACTAGTGTTGCCCTGTTGCATTGGAACTTGAAGAGGGTCTTGGTGACCAGTGGTGTCAGCAGGAAGGCATACAAGGATACCTTCCATCCATGGAATGAGGAATGCATCTGCTACCACCCCGAACTGGTGCAGCTGGAGGGAGCAGAAGCAGGGCAACTGTGTGTTGTCTGGGCTGGCGAAGAGGTCCACCAAGGGGATGCTCTAGAGTGGAAACAGCCGGGAGGCCACTTCGGGATCCAGGCGCCACTCGTGTGGCTGGAGGACTCTGCTTGGTTTATCCACAGGGCACTTTCTTGGGCCGGGAGGTAGCCTGCTCTTAGGAGCATCCCTCTGCATGTTGAATAGGAGCAGAGGGCTACCACCTCCTGGCAGAGGGAGTACGACCCTATGCCCCCCCCCCCTTGCTTGTTCACGTAGAATATTGGCAACTTGATTGTCAATCTGGACCAGCACCGATTGGTGCTGCAACCAGTGGCGGAAGGCTCAGAGAGCCAGAAATACCTCCCGGAGCTCCAGAAAATTGATTTGCATCTGTGATTCCATCTGGGACCAGCTGCCTTGCATCTGGAGGTCCTCACAATAAGCTCCCCAGCCCAGTAAAGAGGCGTCTGTGGTGAGGACTCTCTGGGGGGTGGATGCCTGGAAAGGCATCCCAGCCTGAAAGTGACGAGGGATCTGCCACCATTCAAGGAAGTCTGCTAGCTGGCGGGTCACTCTACTCTGTCCCAGAGCCTGCCTTTGGCTTGTAGGCACCACTGGGCCGCTTTCATGTGCAGGCAGGCGTATGGGGTTACATGAACCGTGGAGGCCTTGTGGCCCAAAAGGTGAAGGAGAAGCCGGGCGGGTAGAGACCAGCGTCTTTGTACCTCTGCGGCTAGCCCCCTGAGATGTTCTGACCTCTCTTGAGGGAGAAAGGTCTTGGACTGAAGGGTGTCTAGCTGGGCCCCTATAAACTTGGCATTAAGCTGGAGCGAGGTGGGACTTGGGGTAGTTGATGACGAACCCCATACAAGGCAGGACGTTGATGGTGCTCCCTGTGGTGCATTGCGCCTCTGCGGCTGTGCCTCCTCCAGAAGACTCAGGTGGGCTGTGACCACTGCGAGGCACTTCGTGAAGATCCCTGGCAATGAGGCCAGTCCGAATGGCAGCATCCTGTATTGGTAGTGCTCTCCTCCTCCCACGAACCGGAAGTATTTCCTGTGGCTGGGATGGATCAGGATGTGTGTATAGGCATCCTTTTGGTCTAAAGAACATAGCCAATCTCCCTGCTGAAGAAATGGCATCAATGTTCCAAGGGAGAGCATTTTGAACTTTTCAGGAACTTGTTCAGATCCCGCAGATCCAGGATGGGCCTTAAGCCCCCTGTTCTCTTGGGGACGATGAAATATCTGGAGTAGAAGCCGGTGCCCCTGAGATGTTTTAGCACTGACTCCACCGCTTTGTCCACGAGGAGACCTGCAAGCTCTGTGAGGAGCAGGGTCAGGTGGAAGAGAGGTCTCATAGGCTCTGATGGAAAGTAAGAGGGTGGCATCTGCTAAAGGTGGAGAAAGTAGCCTTCGACTACCTGTAGGACTCAGGCATTGGTGGTGATGATGGACTACCTGTGGGCAAACAGGGCCAGCCTGTAGACTGTAGGGGACCTCCTGGGGGAAAAGAGGTCATGCCCAGGGAGTCAAAAGCTCCCCCCAGGCTGAGCTGGGATTGGCGCCTGGAACTTGGGGGTCTTTTGCTTATGGGGGCTGTGCCCCTGCCCCTTGTGTTGCTGGCTGTGCGACTGAGAAGACTTGGAACTGCAAGGCGTTGCCAAAGCCGTCCTTTTACCTTGGGGCTGCACCAAAGTCTTTTTTGAGAGTCTGGTCCTCGTGAGGAACTCGATCTCTGCTGCTTTGTCTGCCATGGGATTCCCAAAGAAGTTCTCTCCGATGCAAGGGACATTAATAAGTTTGTCCTGAACCCATTGTTCAAGGTCAGACGATTGCAGCCATGCTTGGTGTCGAGCCTCGATGCCAGCTGCGGCCACTCTGGCTGACGACTCAAAGCAGTCCAACAAAGGAGGCAAAAGATCACGTTGTAACAAGAACACAGTCCAAAACGTGATACAGGTGGAAAAACTTTATTCAATCCTAAGACCTAAAGCAACCCGACACAGGCCGTGTTTCGGAGACCTTCATCAGGGGTTGTCGGAATAGGTACTATAAATACAAACATACATATATTAATTATACTTAAAAATAACCATAAGAGAAGGAACAAATAGTAAAAACATAAATACAAATAAATCACCCTTCAAGACAAACATTCACATACAATTTAAATATTAAAAATGTGGATACGCAAATACATAAAAATGCCACATGGTTAAATTCATTACACATAAATTAAAATAGATCAGATTAGACTAGAATAGAATAACAAAATCAGACAAATTAAATAAAAACAAATCTGGAGCTCAAGGGATGTGACAAGCCTCATGACCTGATACCTTAATTGTAGATATGTTGGCCAAGTAATCCTCTCGATGAGGCAACAACACTAAAACAAAGAAAACCAAGTAAGGCATATGTATATAATGGAGTTGTTGGTTTTGCTCACTCATAATCATCAGGACCAAGATTAATAATAAATAACCACTCAGAGGGAAAATAAATTATAAAAACCACTGGAAGGCTGTATGGGAAGGAAAACAACGGGTACTAGTCTACAAAACAAGAAAAAGGAGGTCAAGCTCAAAATAACCCATAACATTGCTCAGTGTAAATTTTAAACTGAAAAATTATAATATTAAAAAATATATTTAAAAATATTATATCGCCCGAGATGGCATCGGGACATTCAAATGTCAGCAATCTCTTTTAATGGTATTAAAATGCATAATAAAAGGAAAGATAAAAAGAAAAAAAAGATAAAAAGAAACTACATCTATTTTTTGTATGGCTAGATCACACCGGAGAGAATACAAGATGCTGTGTAAACGGGGAATTACCCAGCAATGTAAACTAACTGTTTAAATAAAAAGTATTTTAAAAAACGGCGATCATGTGAAACATCGTACACTTACCAAATTGAATCTCTGCCAAGGTTTAGTACTTTGCGCGAGTTCCTTCGACAGCTCTTTGAGGTAGATGCCGATGTACAGCTGGTGGGATTGGACCCGGCATGTCAGCATCAAGTCCTGAAAGGCCTTCCGGCCGAGGGCGTCAAGCATCCGGACCTGCCTGCCAGGGGGCACAGAGGAATGGGTCTTCTGGCTCTTGAGTCTGCGCATGGCAGACTCAACAACTATCGAGTTGTGGGGAAGTTGGACTTTCTGGAACCCAGGGCCTCGGTGGACTTGATACATGGAGTCGAGTCGCCTGTTAACAATGGGCACCAATGCCAGTGTCTCTCACATGCGGAGGACGCGGCATTGTAGGATCAGTGGAACAGGGACAGAGAAAACCTCCTTCGGAGGGGCCTCATACTGGAGGATCTCCAGTTCCTCCATGCGAGGGTCCTCCTCCGCCTCGGTCTCAATGGACAGTGCCCTAGCCATGTCCCGCACAAAGTCAAGGAAGGCAACATCCTCTAGCAGGAAACGACATTGGGATGTCGGGGGAATGGGTCCAAAGGTACATCTCTGTGGTGCCAAGGATCCAAGGACTCTTCGTCTTCAGTCTCCCAATCGAACTGGAAGCCCAAGGTCAATTCCAAGGCTTCGCAGTCACCATAGTCAAGGTCCGAATTGAGGGGCCTGTGGCCTCCGGAGGACCTGCTGTCCAAGCTGCGTGTGCCTGCCGGAGAGGACTGGTGACCCGAGGAATGGAACCGGGACATCATCCAATGGGGCTCTCAAGGCCGATGGCACTTGAAGATCAGCTCAACATCCAGGGAGGACCACTATGTCGAGGGTCCCGTCGTCAGGGCGGACGAACCGGACATGAACGCCCACTGCTGGGCCATGAGGGCAGATATACTGTGCTCTAGAGCTGCCATCCTGATCTTAATGCCTGCTGGCTCCGCAGCCCTTGACGCGGACACCAAGGGTTTCTGGTCTGGTGTCGGTTCTGTCGAGGGGGAGTCCTTGACGATGATGGCCTTGAATGCCTGAGGCCGGTTGGTGGGTACCAATGACTCCTTCCGGGGCAGCTTGTGCAGCCACTCCTGCTCTGACTCATGCTGGGGACTGTGAGACCTGGGATTGGGATTTTCCCATCGTCCTGGACCCAGTCTCTGAGGGGGTCTTTGAGGACTTCGCCTTCTTGCGTTCCATCTCTGGGGATTTCCTCTCAAAGGAACCATGGCCACGGAGCTCCAAGGAGGCCCAGGCTTCACAGGGCACCAAAGTATCAGATGGGGCCCGGGAGTGGGGTGTCGCCGGAGACTCTAGCACAGATGATTCAGACTTTTGGAAAAAAATTTCCTGCTGCTGGTGAGGCTCTTAAGGGACTTTGAGGTCATGGTTCTGCAGAGTTCGCAGTCTGAGTCTTTGTGTTCCGGGCCAAGGCACCAGAGTCAGCAGTCATGTGGATTGGTGAGAGACATCATCTTGCTGCATCGATTGCACTTCTTGAAGCTGCTGGAGGCCACTGGAAAAAAGGGGTCCCTGCTGCCTGGCAGGGGTCCAAGGTCTTCAGCCTAATAAAGACGCGAAAGCTGATAGAGGGAACCTCAAAGCAAAAAGAAAAACAAGAAACGAACCTGAGGAGCGATGCAGAGGTGAGCTGGCTCAGGGGTGGGAAAGGAACCAGTATGAAAATCGGACAGGAATGTAACAAAAAACACACACTTTTTCGGGGGGGGGGGGGGGGACTAGACGGACGTCTGGAAGGCTCTGTGGAAAAATGGAGACTGAGGCAATATGGCATCCTTAGGTGAGAAGGGGACCATGCATGCGTGGTGCATCTCCCAAAGGCTTTCTTTGAAAGATGGGGAGAAGCTTCCACAGGGGCTCCCATCAGCACCGACATCACCGATATGTGGAGAATAACTTCCTGCTTGTTCCCGGATAAAAGCTACTCCAGACTTCCTTATGCCTGGAACAAATTACCTGAGTCGGTATGTCAGGCTCCATCTGTAGCCCTGTTCAAATCCACTTCTTTGCCGCCGCTTTCGGACCTTGACTCGCCTGGTCTCCTTTGTGTTTCCTTACCATTCTCCCTAGCTTTATCCCGTGTCTACAGCTATTGTGTTGTCTGTCTTTACTAGATTGCATGCTCTGATGAGCAGGGACCAATCTGCCACCACCAGGATAAACCAGCCCTTATGTCACTCTATGGGGTGAAGCACATGCCCTACAAGAGGCTATGGAGGAAACACATGCAGTAGAGGCATTGCCTTGGTTAGGACTGAACTAGGAAATCCACACCCTCGGAGCCTGCCTTCCTGAGTCGAGTGAAGAATCATCTTGCTTTGGCACTGGACTGGGTTGCTATCAGATCCATCCAGGGACGACCCCAGAGGCGCAGAATCCGTTGAAAATGCTGATGGACTCTGTTCCCACTACCCGGAATTGAGAGAGTGGCGACTTCCACACTGTCGACTCCCGCAATGTCTTGCGCCAAAAGAGCCAGGGAGTTCTTTTCCGCCCAGGAGAACATGAAGGTCAACTCCAAGGCCACTCCAGCACTCTTCGTGCCTCCTTGCCAGTTGATATATGCCACCGCCATGGCACTGTCCAAGAACATCCAGACCGCTTCCCCTCAAATTAGGGGTCATAAGTGCAAAAGGGCCAACCAAATGGCCCTTATTTATTTTATTTATTTATTTATTTACAGTCTCTTATATACCGCACTATTCAGCATCAGCGCGGTTTACATGGAACAAAAAAATGCTCAGTACAGTTAACATGTATGAGTTTACAGATAACAGGGCAAAAAACTTGGCTAACAGGGGTAAACTATTTACAAAACTGGCTACATAGAGTCATATGAACAGGAGTTTCATAGAAACATATGCACCACTAAGGGTTATAGTATCTGTCTTGGCATGTTGTTGGGCATCCATATATTTGCTAGCGAATTGTATCGTTGGACTTTATGGGGTGACTTTGGGCTCTATGAGGTACTTGTTGAAAAGGTGGAGTTTGAGGGCTTTCCTAAACTGAGTTAGGCTCTTAATAGCCCGGATACCTGGGGGTAATGCATTCCAGCATCTTGGCGCACTGAGACTAAAGGCCCTATTGGCTGTAGATGTAGTGCAGTTAGTGCTTTTGGGATTTTCAGAGAGTTTATAGCCGTGGATCTTCTTGCTCTATTTGGAGATGTGGTATGGATGAGGGAAGTTAAGGATGCAGAGGAGAGCTTGTTAACAGCTTTAAAAGTGAGTAACAAGGTCTTGAAAACGATTCTAGCCTGGATGGGTAGCCAATGTAACTGTATCAGCAGGGGCGTCACGTGGTCGCTCCTAGAGGCTCCGTGGAGGACCCTAGCTGCCGCGTTCATGGCGAGCTGCCGCAGGTTCAAGGTGGATTGGGGTAGACCTTGTAGGATGGCATTGGCATAGTCAAAATGAGGTATGATCAACGCCTGGTAGATTGTCCTGAAATCATTTGGTTCCAGCATGGATCATAAATGCCTAAGTGAGCGGATCTTGTAGTATACTGCTCTGACTGTATTTCCTATGTGGGCCTTCATGTCCAAGCGTTGATCCAAGGTGACTCCCAGGTAACATATTGAAGGTTTAGATTGTAACTCAGCGTCTTGTACTTTAAGATATTGTGGTGGGGTGAAGTTAGGGTTCCTCGTAATGAAGAGTACTTCCATTTTCTTAGGTTGTATTCGGAGGTTTTGGGAGAGAAGCCAGTCATATATTGCATTGAAACAGCTCGTCAGTGGGGAGAGGTCCAAATGTTCAGTAGAGAAGGATATGTAAAGCAGGACATCGTCAGCGTATAACATGCAATCAACATTGAAGGACCGAATGATCTTACAAATTGGCTGCATGTAAATGTTGAACAATAGGGCAGAAAGGGAGGAACCTTGTGGGACTCCCTGGCTTTGGTGGAAGGGTTCTGAAGTTGTCCCTCCAGAACAAACATGCTGCCATCTTCCCGACAGGTAAGATCTGCACCATTCAAGCGCTCTTCCATTAATGCCTTGAGGCTGTTGATGGGCCATGCTGACTCCCATTTACTCCAATGGCACTGAGCTGTTCAGTTCTCGCAAAGGGCTCCTCAGTCAAACAGACTGGCATCCATTGACAGGAAGTGACAGGAATGATTGTCCAAAGACATGCCCCTCCTCAGGTGCTGGGGTTGCCTCCACCAACACAGGCTGGACACCACTGCCAACTGGAGAGGAAGTCTGGTCTCGAGGTCCTGAGAGCTCGGAGACCATCGAGACAGTAAAGACCTCTGCATTGGTCTCATGTGAGTCTATGCTCAAGGCACCATTTCGATTGATGCTGCCATCAAGCTAAGAAGCTACAGGTAGACCCAGACTCTGGGAACCTGCTGAGCTCAGAAAGTTACCAGTCGAGATAAAAGGTACTCACCTGTAGCAAGTGTTCCCCATGGACAGCAGGAATTAGTCCTCACATATGGGTGACGTGCCCGATGGACCCCGCATGGAAATGCTCCCCACTTCTACTGGAAGCTTTTGGGAGGCTCACTGCACCTGTGCACCTCCTTCCCGCCTGCTGCTGTGGCCTGTCTTGTTTGTGTCTGATAACATAGATGTAGCAGAAGGTCGGAGAATTGAACTGCCTTATCATGGTGGGAGAGGGCATGCTCAAAAAATGAAGCTTGTACCCCTCTTTTATGATGGAGAGTGTCCAATGCTCTGCTGTTATCTGTCCCCATCTGGGGGCAAAATGGCCCAACCTTCCTGGAATGGTGGAAGGGTCTGGTCCATTGAGAGTCAGGAAGGCTAGGTTCTCTAGCTGAAAGTCAAAGGCCTTGTGGAGGCTGACACCACTGAGACGGTTGAGGCTTAGCAGTCTTTTACTTTCCTTTGTTTGGGTGGTTGCTGACTTTTCCGGACAGGTTGACCTGCAGAACGTCCCTGCTGAGAATAAGCAGGATAAAATCTTTTCTTTTTAGAAAAGAATGGTTTCTTAAAAGATTTCTTTCTTGCAGGATCACCTGTAGACTTGGATAATCTATCCAAGGTGGAGTTTTCAGCATCCATCTCATTGGCCTTCTCCTGCCAATCTTTACCAAACAGGTTCTCACCAGTACAAGGAATATTTCCCAGTTTGTCTTGTACCCAGAGCTCCAGGTCAGATGCCTGGAGCCAAGCAATTCTACGTGCACCTATGGCAATAGCAGAGGTTCTGCTTATGCACTCAAAACAGTCAAAAGCTGCACGGTTGACAAATTTTGAAACATCCTGGGCATGTTTGACCAATGTGAGAAAATCCTGTCTTCTATCCTCAGGAAGAAGAGGGCCCAAAGCCTCTAAATCTCCTGCGACTTCCTTCAGGAACATTCCCATATATAGACTATAGAAACTGATCCTGGCAGAAAGCATGGAAGCTTGGAAGACACGATGTCCAAAAGCATCCAAAGTTCTGCACTCACGTCCTGGAGGATTAGAGGCATGCCTCTTTGCACTCTTGATCCTTCTCATAGCTGATTCCACTACAATAGAGTGGTGAGGAAGCTGAGTTTTCTGGAAACCAGGACAAGGAGGGACTTGATACAGAGTATCCAGTCTACGAGAATGAGGAGAGGTGGTAAGAGGTGTCTCCCACATTCTTAACATGAGATCATGTAAGATCTCATGGATGGGCAAGGTGGCTGCCTCCTTAGGAGTTTTAGGATATTGTAAAATTTCCAACTCCTTTGCTCTGAGCTCTGTTTCAGGTGCCACAGTAATGGACAGACCTCGAGCCACCTCCCTGATGAAATCCTGAAAGGAAATGTCCTCTGGAGGAGACATCCTACGTTTAGGGGAGGAAGGCTCCTCTGGGAGAAGTATTCCTGCATCAACAGAACTGTCAGAATCCTCAGATTCCTCTGAGGACTCGAAGTATCTTCTGTCAGGATGCTCTTGAAAAGCCCGATACCCGTACCGACCGAAGTCGGTACCGGAGTATCGGTACTGGAAGGTATCGGATGACTGGGTGCCGGCAATGCGGACACCGATGTCGATGCCATCGGTACCAGTACCGATACTGGTGCCGGAACCGGTTGAAAAGTCTGACGCAGTTCCGAGGGCGTGGACACCGCAAGGAGAGCCGCCAGACTGCGCTCAATAGCCAGGACTCTCTGGTCTATCGACGCTGCTGATGCCTGGATGTCGGTATCGGAGAAGACCGCCAGTACCCCAGAGCATGGCACCAGTAGTTCTGCCGAGGTCGAGGCCTCAAGAACATCCTGGAGCCCCGATAATGCTTTGGAAGCCGAAGCCTCCCGCCCAGGCAATTTTGCCGGTGCAGAATCCTCAAGGGCAATGCCAGAGGCATCTCGATGCTTAGAAGGAGATCTACCCTTGGAGGACGGCTAGACTTATGTTTAGTTACCTGAGATCCACAGGAGGAAGACGAAGCCCTGGAAGACGTCGATGCCACCGAAGCTGCATCAGAGGGAAACAGGGTACTGAGCTTGGCGGCTCGGTTCTGTCGACCTCTGTTGGACATCATGGCACAGGCCATACACTCCGAGATGGAATGGTCAGGAACTAAACATTTCAGACACCACTCATGGGTGTCGGTGACGGAGATAGTACCGCCACACTTCGTGCACTTTTTAAAACCCGAGGAGGGTGTTTCCATTATGGAAAAAATCTTGGACCTAAGGCCCAAAATGGCGCGTGCACCTGGAAAAAATGGGAAAGTACTAAGGATTTTTTTTTTTTTTAAAAGAAAAGAAAGACAGAAATAAAGAAAAAACGGTGGTACCGGTAAAGCGTCGAGGAAGGCAGACGCGACCACAAAAAAGAAGGAAAATTTTCTGCGGTGACAGGAACACGACCTGCTGGCTCCGCGGAAAACGAAGAACTGGAGAGAGGCAGTTTTGAAAGGCGGGAAGGCAGCACGCAGGCGCTGTGGGATGCTCCCAAAAGCTTTCTATTTGGATGCTGGGGAGCGTTCCCGCGCAGGCTCTGTCAGTACCGACGATACCCATATGTGATGACTACATTCCTGCTTGTTCCTGGAGATTAATTTACACCACCATCTCAGATACAAGTCAAGGATGCTGCGCTAGAGGTTAAGACTGAAGTTCGATACCTGGGAATACTACTTGATCAAAACTTTAACCTAATACAACATATCAACCTAACAACGTGAACAATTTATAATAAAATAGGTATGATTCAAAACATCAGACCTCTCCTATCAACCGATGACTTCTGAACTGAGTTACAGGCAATGGTATGCCCCCATTTTGATTTCTTCAACAGCATCCTACAGGGTCTGCCAAAACAAGTCATAAACCCCTTACAAATGGCACAAAACACTACAACACGTACCATCCAGAAAGTGCCAAGTCAGAACACATAACACCCATCCTTTACCAGTTACATTGGTTACCAATCCTACAGAGAATCAAAAACAACGCCCTAATGATTACATTCAAGAGAATAAAGAACATAGCACAGACAAGCTTCATCTCACTAAAATGCAGGGTCCAAAGGAGAGAATGCATGCACTCTCTGACAATTCACTGACAATTCCAAAGGCATTCAGAAAAAACAATCAAACTACATCCAACAAAGAGCATTTACATGCTACTCACCAATCCTCTGAAACTCCACACCAGATAATCTAAGAGATATAAATGACCTTAAAACATTCCGAATGAGATTCAAGACATATCTATTTACAGAATATTATCAGAACCTACTTGAAGGCCCAAATCTATTCCATACATAGGATCTGTATCTCCCTTAAGACTGCCTCCTACCCCTGTAATGACTCAAACACCAACCAATGTATTATAGTTTTAAATGCTGACGAATGCAATGTATATAGTTGACCTGCAAATAAGTTCTCCATAACCTATTACCTAATTCAAAACGCTCAGTAAAACGTTGTCACCTTGTTAACGTTAAATATGTTTACTGTAAATGTTCCTTCAATTCCCTGTAAACTGTCTTGATTTTATAGAGAAAGCAGTATAGAAAACACAGAAATAAATAAAATAAATAAGACTAGCTTTCAGGGCGATACCTACGGGAGTCACAGGAATTCCAGGACCCAGATATCAGGTGGTGATGAGGTTTAGACTCGCCCAAATCCTGAACTAGCTTCTCCCAGTCCTCTCCAAACAGCAGCTTTCCTTTGAAGGCTAGCTGGGACAACTGAGAATTGTAGACCGGGTATGCTGCTCAGTAGTGAAGCCAAAGCTAGCACTGAGTCATTGTCAAAAGAGCAATATCTTTAGCTGTCAAGCAGACGAGATCATACATAGCATCTGACAGAAAGGCTATTGCTGACTCCAGGAGAATGACAGTATGCTCTGGAGCGAGTGACTGAATCCACTGAAGAAGTGCTTGAGTCGTCAGACCAGCGCACACACCCAATTGGAGAACAGAGGCAATAGAGAACTGACTATTCAGGAGAACTGCCATCTTACGAGCCAGGTGATCTTTTAGGGCTGCACCACCCTCCACCGGAATTGGTGGTCCACGTCATAAGAACATAAGAAATGCCATACCGGGTCAGACCAAAGTCCATCAAGCCCAGCATCCTGTTTCCAACAGTGGCCAATCTAGGTCATATGTACCTAGCAGTTTCCCCAAAGGACACAGGTTCCACAATGCTTGTATTGGATAAAGCATTGATATCCTGGGTCCCTTCTTAATAATGGTTTATGGACCTTTCCTCCAAGAATTTGTCCAAACCTTTTTTAAACCCAGCTACACTAACAGCCTTTACTACATCCTCCGGTAACAAATTCCAGAGTTTGATTACACGTTGAGTGAAAAAATATTTTCTCTTATTTGTCTTAAATAGTTTACCCTGTAGCTTCATTGCATGTCCCCTAGTCTTTCTATAATCTGATGACGTAAACAATCGATCTACGTTTACTCATTCCACTCTGTTCATTAATTTATAGACTTCTATCATATCTCCTCTCAGCCATCTCTTTTCCATGTTAAAGAGCTCTAACCTTTTTAGCCTTTCTTCACAGGGGTATCCTTCCATCCCCTTTACTATTTTGGTGGCTTTTCTCTGAACCTTTTCTAATAACGCTATAAACCGCACTGATGCAGAATAGCGCGGTATATAAGAGAATTAAAATAAATCCTTTGTAACTTCGTAACTGCCATGATCTGTGCATCCACCTGAAGCGTGTTGAATCACACAACATAGTCTTCCTGTGACAGGGCATAAAGCTTCTTAAGGACCTTTATCCTTTTCACCATGGAGTTGAGCAATTCTCCCTCAAAGCGGGCCATGCTCTTGTATAACCTCTGAGAATGGAAAAGCCCTTGAAGACTTATGAATCCTCTGCAAGAGGGGTGTACCTATGTCACTTGTTATTTATTTATTTATTTTTATTAAACATCTTTTATATACCGCACTATTGTCACCAGCGCGGTTTACATGTAACAAACATATACATACAAAGAACTGTAATGCATTTTACAAGTAACAGGGTTTTTGAAAACTTGGGAATAACAAGGTACAACTACATAGGCTAGTTAACTATTTACAGAATATTGAAATACATTAGTCACATTTGGATATCAGTTGGGAAAAATGTCCTGGTCAGAAAAGTGTCTGTAATATTTTCATGTGCGAAGGTTAGATTGGGAAATAGCTTAGGAAGAGGTGGTGTTTGAGACTCTTTCTGAATTGTGTTAAGCTGGTTATAACTCTCAGTTCTAGTGGGAGGGCATTCCAGGTTATTGGGGCATGGATACTGAAGGCTCTTTTGGTTGTTTCCTTAGTGTATCTGACTGTTTGTTTCGGGATTATTAATGTATTCATTGCAATTGACCTTCTGGATCTATTAGGGGTCTGTGAGTGTACAAGGTTGGTAATGGTTGATGGTGCTTGGTTGTTTATGGCTTTAAATGTAGTGATCAGTATCTTGTAGTGGATTCTTGCGTTGGTTGGTAGCCAGTGGAGTCTTTTTAGAACTGGGGTTATGTGATCTGTCTTTGATATTCCTTCAAGTACTCTGGCAGCAGTGTTCATCGCTAGTTGGAGAGGATTTAATGTTCCTTATCGTCACTCCAGTCCAGTCCCTTCACTTCTGGGTTACGCAACCCTTCCAGCAGCTTGGAGGCTGAGCCCAACCTTTTTGGGGGATGGAGCGGTATAAATACCACTGGGACCACCCACCCATTCCAGTATTCTCAGCCTCCAAGCAGCTGGAGGGTTCCGTAAGCCTGGGGCTTACTGGAGTCCTACCTTGAACTTGTTTAGTTAAATTTCAGCTTTATTTGTGATCAATTTTACTGATTGCATTTATTTCATTTATTTAATTTGATTTTTTTCCTTAGCGTTTTGAGGGGCTCTGCTCCTTTAAGAATTAGCTTTCCTCTCTCTCTCCCCCACCCCCCCCCCGGGCTCCGACGCGGCGCACCGAGCAAAGCCTCGGGTTTGTAGCAGCGAGGAGGTGCTCTGCTACACTCGGCTTCCTGCCCACCTTGCTTTGCCGTCTTCGGGGGAAACAGCCTCGCGCCGAAGCCCTGAAGGTGGCTGAGCGCTAGAGGCTGCAACGACATCTTGAGGGAAGTCTCCATCTTGCCCCGACGTGGCTGACCGCGGGGAGAGAACCGCGCGGTGCTCCGGTTTCCCACGGGGCGATCAGACGGCGATCGCACCCGTGCTGCGGTAAGGGCTCAACGCCGGTTTCAGCGGGGGAGTGCAGGCAGGCACCAGAGTCATTTTCCCCGAGCGGGCTCCACGTGGTGAGGCCTACCACGTGTAGAGCCCTCGGGTGGGATTCGCAGCATCGGGTCCAGGATTTGCAATCTCCAAACAGCAAGTACCTCCCTTAGGGGACCAAGGAGTGATAGCCACGAATTGTTTTTAATTTCAATTTATTTTAGATTTAATTGTGATTAATTTGGATGTTTCTTTATTGCTTTGTTTTCATGCTCGATTTCTGTTTTATGTTAATCGCCATTAACCAATAAGAAATCCCTTTAAGTCTCCTAGGGGTATTTATAGGAGTTGAGTCCTAAGGGAAATTGGGTTTTGGTTGCTAGGGCCTACCAAGATAAGCCCCAACCCTTTCTCATGGCATCCAAGCCACGCTGTCCTTCTTGTGGGACGCGCAGGGGCACCTCCGCAGAAGCAGGAATCTGCAGGAGCTGCGCTGCAGCGGCTGCATCAGTTGAACAGGAGGTACTGCAGCCTTCCCAGGGTTCATCTGACCCTCTAGTAGGGGAAGGGGGGTCCCAGAGTTCGGTCTCTACCCCCTCTGAACTACCCACTCCTCCTCTGCTCCCTCAGCCCCCCCTCTCGAGTGCAGGAGGGGACGGAGAATTTTTACTCCATAAGGCCTACTGTCTACGCAAGCAGGGCCTAGGGGCGGATGAGGGTATCCCCCCAGTGGAAGAGAGATCAAGACTCCTAGGGGCTATCAATCCAGAATCTGGCATCCCTTCTAAGCGTCAGCGGCTGGAAGGGGAAGACCCCCTACCGTCCCTTTCCCAGGGGACTCCGGAGGAGGGGGGCTCGGTGAAGGACTGGGACGAGGATGAGGAGGAGCTGGAAGAAGGAGAGATCCCGGAAGAAGATCAATCTCGGATAGTTAGGGTCTTTAGGCGGGAGGAGCTACCGGCGTTAATTAATGAATCCTTAAAAATACTCAATGTGGCCTCAGATGTGCCATCACAGGAAGAGGCATTGGAGGACCCCTTAATTCAGGCCATTAGGAGATGCCAGAAGGTCTTTCCGGTCCACAGAGTGGTACGCCAGATGATCCAGGAAGAATGGGACCAACCGGAATCCAGTTTAAGGGGAGTCCGCGCCATGTCTCGTCTATACCCTCTCCCAGAGTCGGATAAGGAGCTGCTAAAATCGCCCAGGGTGGACGCAGCGGTATCTGCAGTCACTAAGAAGACTACTATCCCAGTGGAGGGCAGTTCAGCCTTAAAAGACGCGCAGGACAGGAAGCTGGATACACTCCTGAAACAAGCCTTTGATGTAAGCGCTCTTGCATTACAGGCCTCCGTGTCAGGAGCATGGGTAGCTCGAGCCTGCTTAAGATGGGCTCAGCAGCTTCAGTCAGAGGACTCTTCGGCAGAGACCCAGGCAAACTCGGCCAGAGTGGAATCCGGCGCAGCCTACCTGGCGGATAGTCAATATGACCTCATCAAAAGCCTAGCCAAAAACATGGCCTCGGTGGTGGCGGCTAGGCGTTATCTATGGCTACGTAATTGGGCAGCGGACGCTTCCTCGAAGGCTCGGCTTAGTCGGCTCCCTTTTAAAGGGAAACTCTTATTTGGGGAGGATCTGGAGAAGCTGGTCAAAGATCTGGGCGAGTCTAAGGGTGGTAGACTCCCGGAGGATAGACCGAGACTAGGCCGCTCCCAAGCCCCAGTGCGCTCTCAGCCTAGGGAGGCGCGGAGGTTTCGAACAGCCAGGTCAAATCCCTTTTCCAGGGGCAGGTTTCCCTCTAAGGGGCAAGGTTTCAGGAGTTTTCGAGGGGCAGGTCGGGGATTTGGGGCTCCCTCCTCCTCCCCCTCCTCCTTTTCGGGCCCTAGGAAACAACAATGAGGGGTCGGGGGTCCAGGGGGAAGAACAGCCGGTAGGCGGCCGCCTGAGGCTGTTCCTCCCGGCCTGGACCCGGGTCACATCCGATCAATGGGTCCTAGAGGTGATCAGAGAAGGTTATGCGCTAGAATTCGCAAAGCAAATCCCACCAGCTTTTGTTCAGTCGCCCTGTGGAGCTCCAGCAAGAAGGGCAGCAATCGAGTCCACCCTTACCCGTCTAATAGCCTTAGGGGCGGTAATTCCAGTACCTCCAGACCAGTGCGGGTCCGGTCGATACTCGATTTACTTTGTGGTCCCAAAAAGGGAGGATGCCTTTCGGCCAATCCTAGATCTAAAACAAGTCAACCGCTGCCTCAGGGTACCTCACTTTCGGATGGAGACCCTACGCTCAGTCATAGCGGCCGTGAGAGGAGGGGAGTTCCTTACTTCCCTCGACTTGACGGAAGCCTACTTGCACATCCCGGTCAGGAAGTCCCATCAACAATTCCTGAGATTCGCGGTGCCAAGAGGCCACTTTCAGTTCCAGGCCCTGCCCTTTGGCCTAGCCACGGCTCCCAGGACGTTCACCAAGGTAATGATCGTAGTAGCGGCCTTCCTAAGGAAGGAGGGCATATTAGTACACCCCTACTTGGACGACTGGCTGATCCGCGCAAAGTCGGCACAGGAAAGCCACTCGGCAACGTCCAGGGTGATTCAGGTCCTAGAAGAGTTGGGGTGGGTCATCAACCGGACAAAGAGCAGGTTGGCCCCCTCTCAGGAACTCGACTACCTCGGAGCAAGATTCGACACCCGCAGGGGCAGGGTATTCCTGTCACGGTCAAGATCAAGGGACCTAAGAGTTCTAATCACGCAGTTTCTGGGCAGACGAAATCCCTCAGCATGGCATTATCTGCAAGTTCTGGGCACTATGGCGGCATCAATAGAGGTGGTGCCATGGGCCAGGGCCCACATGCGACCACTACAGAGGGCACTATTGCGTCGCTGGTCCCCCCAACTTCAACCGCTCTCGACGCAATTGCCTTGCGCTCCACGGACCAAAACAGTCCCTCCAATGGTGGAGGTGCCCGAAGAACCTGGACCGCGGAATGCCCCTCGATCCCCATCAGTGGCTGCTGTTAACGACGGAGGCCAGCCTGTCAGGCTGGGGAGCGCACTGCGAGGACCAGTTCGTCCAGGGGCGCTGGTCACAGGTGGAATCACAGTGGCCCATCAACAGACTGGAGTTGCGGGCCGTCTCTCTGGCTCTCAAGGCATTCGGGAAATTAGTGCAGGGAAAGGCGATTCGCGTTCTCTCCGACAATGTCACCGCGGTGGCCTACATCAACCACCAGGGGGGCACCAGCAGTCGCGCCTTAGAGAAGGAGGCGGACTCTCTTTTCCAGTGGGCAGAGTCCCGACTACTAGCTCTGTCAGCGCAGCATGTGGCGGGAGAGGACAACATCACGGCCGACTTCCTCAGCAGGTGCAAGATAGACCATGGAGAGTGGGAGCTAGAACAAGAGACCTTCAACCAGGTAATAGCCCTTTGGGGCCGCCCAGTCATGGACCTCATGGCACGGTTCTCGTCAGCCAAGGTGGACAGATTCTTCAGCCGAAGAAAGGAAAGGATGTCCGAAGGGTTAGACGCCCTGTCTCAAAGGTGGCCTTCGGAGGGTCTTCTCTATGTGTTCCCCCCTTGGGCGATGATCGGGAAAGTTCTCCAACGGGTGGAATCTCACCAGGGCTTGGTAATCCTCATAGCTCCAGATTGGCCTCGCCGCCCATGGTATGCCGATCTGATCAGGCTGCTCGCCGACCGTCCTTGGCGGCTCCCTTCCAAAAGGGACCTGCTGAGGCAGGGTCCGGTCCGGATGCCTCACGTGGATCGGTTCTCGCTTACGGCCTGGCTATTGAGAGGGCGCGGCTGCTAAAACGAGGCTATTCAGGGGCGGTGATCTCGACGCTACTGAAGGCCAAAAAGCGCTCGACCTGTCTTTCTTATGTAAGAGTTTGGCGCATCTTCGAAGCTTGGTGCGCGGGGCGTCGTCGGAAACCGCTTTCGGCTTCGGTGCCGGAGATTCTGGACTTCTTGCAAGCAGGTTTCGAGAAAGGTCTGGCACATAGCTCCTTGCGGGTTCAGTTGGCGGCTATCTCTTGTTATAGAGGGAAGGTCCGGGGGAAACCCTTAGGGGCCCACCCGGACGTTGCCAGGTTCCTACGAGCGGTTAGCCGGCTACGCCCGCAACGGAGATCGGTCATCCCCCCTTGGGATCTCAACTTAGTGCTAGGGGCCTTGATCGGGGAACCCTTCGAGCCAGTGAAGAGAGCCTCCTTGAAGGATTTAACACTAAAGACAGTCTTCCTGGTCGCCATCTGCTCGGCCAGAAGGGTCTCGGAATTGCAGGCGCTTTCCTCCCAGCCCCCCTTCCTGGCCTTCCTCAAGGACAAAGTGGTTCTGCGCACAGTACCGTCCTTTTTACCCAAGGTTATCTCGCCCTTTCATGTGAACCAGACAGTTACCCTACCAGTCTTAGCGTCCAAGGGGCGGGCAGGTAAGGACGACAGGCTGCGTCTGCTAGACGTCCAGAGAATCTTAAAACGTTACCTCTCGCGCACAGCACCATTCAGAAAGTCCGAACGACTATTCATCCAGTTTGGAGGACCGCACAAAGGGGAGGCAGCGGCCAAAGCCTCCATCTCCAGGTGGATCAGAGAGGCGATTGCCTCCGCGTATATCCTGAAGGGGAAGCAGGTTCCGGTGGGCCTGCGGGCCCACTCCACAAGGGCTCAGGCGGCTTCTTGGGCGGAGTTTTCCCTGGTACCTCCGCTGGACATCTGTAGGGCAGCAACCTGGTCATCGCTGCATACCTTCTCCAAGCACTATAGGTTGGACGTGCAGAGTGCATCGGACGCCCGGTTCGGGCTAGCGGTTCTTCAATCCGGTATGCCGGAACCCACCCAGGGGTGAACTGCTCTGGTACTTCCCAGAAGTGAAGGGACTGGACTGGAGTGACGATAAGGAAATAGTAATTAGATCTTACCTGCTAATTGCTGTTCCTGAAGGAACGACAGTCCAGTCCCTGATCCCACCCGCTCCAGCAACCGTTTCAGACCGCAGGTACATGGCAAGGCATTGGTTTTGCCGTAGCTCCGGTACGGCAGGGGGAAGACCGGGAGGAAGCCGGCTCGGGTTCAAGCAGACATCTCCTCGAGCTATTCCCAGGCCTCCTCTCCTTTGTTTTTCCCTTAACAAAAAAAAAAAAAAAAAAAAAAAAAAATTTCATCATATATGCCTGTTGCATAGGTTTGAGTTGTTTGTGGTTAGGTTTCATTATAGAGTGTCCAGTAGAAGTTAGTTACATCTGCTTTTTCAGTCGAATACTGGAATGGGTGGGTGGTCCCAGTGGTATTTATACCGCTCCATCCCCCAAAAAGGTTGGGCTCAGCCTCCAAGCTGCTGGAAGGGTTGCGTAACCCAGAAGTGAAGGGACTGGACTGTCGTTCCTTCAGGAACAGCAATTAGCAGGTAAGATCTAATTACTATTTGCTTGAGGGAGTCCGTATAGAATTGCATTTGCAAAGTCAATGTGAGGCATTATCAGGGCTTGGTAGACGGTTCTGAAATCTGAGGGTTCCAGTAGAGGTCGCAGGTGGCGTAATGTACGTATCTTGTGATATATTAGTTTTGTTATGTTTTTTATGTGGGTTTTCATATTGAGGTGCTGGTCAAGGGTTATACCTAGGTAGCGTAGTGTAGGTTTTACTGTTAATTCCTTGTCCTTTATCTTCACGGAGGTAGGAGGTGTGAAGTTTTGGTTTCTTGTTACAAACATCACATCAGTCTTGCTGTGGTTGATTCTTAGATTTTGGGAGATGAGCCAATCTTCTACTGCTTCGAGGCATGTTATCAATGATGTATAATCAGGGTGATTGATGGAGAATGGCATGAATAGTAGAATGTCATCTGCATATGCTAAACAGGTGACATTAAAGGAACGAATGAGGTCACAAATGGGTTGCATGTATATATTAAACATCAACGCTGACAGAGAAGATCCTTGTGGTACCCCTTGGTCTTGAAGAAATGGTTCAGAAGTAGTTTCGTCGATTCGTACTTGTTGCCAACGGTTAGTTAGATATGATATACACTAGTCAAGTGCGGCACCAACTATTCCTTTTTCCTTAAGGCGATCGATAAGTATTTGGTGGCTTACTGAGTCGAACGCAGCTGAGATGTCCAAGAATATGAGTATGAATCCTTGGTGAATGTTATCTATTCCTGTGATTAGTGTGTTGAATAGTGTGATGAGGAGGGTCTCAACTCCATGAGCCTCTCTAAAGCCGTGTTGTGCAGGGTCAAGTGGAGCTTCATTGTCTATATGCTGTTGTATTTGCCGTTGGACTACTTTCTCAATTATTTTCGCTAGGAGTGGGATACTGGATATTGGCCTGTAGGATTCTACATTTTTGGGGTCTAATTTACTGTTTTTTAGTAATGGTCTAATTGAGGTTTGTTTGAGGCTTTGAGGAAAGGTTCCAGTTGAAAAGGATTGTTCAAGGATATTCTGTATGAAGAAGCTTACTTCATGTTTTAGATTTTTTATCCAGGCTGCCGGGCAGGGATCGCTTGCAGCGGTGGTAGCATTTATTGATGCGATAGTGTTCTCAATTTCTTTAATTGATAGTGTATTGAACTTGGTTAATGTGGTTGACTGTGAATATATATCATTCTTTGTTGGTCCAGAGGTACAAATGTTGGATGTTTTTGTCATCTTTGACTTTAGGTATTCAGCATATTCTTGCGGGTGTATTGCTTGCGTTTGTTGAGGTGTTGGTTCCTTTGCCATTGTTCTTACGATGTTGAAGAGGTCATGATGTTTATTTAATGATTTCTTTAGAAGGTTAGTATGGAATTGTTTCCTTCGATCTGCTATTTCTTGGCGATGCTTATCTAAGTATTTGCAGTAAGCTGTGTAGGCTTCAGTAGAGCGTGATCTTCTCCAGTATTTCTCGAGTCTCCGAAGATGGAGGAGGGATGTTCCATTGCCCTAGTCAGCCAAACACAGAGTGAAGGACACTTGAGCAATTAGAGCAGCAAGTCCCATACCAATGGACGCCTTAAGCGGCCCAAACCCAAGAGACAACACAGTGAACAAGGTCGAGTAGCCTCTACATAATAAGTGCTACTCCCCTGTTGCCAGTGCCTGCAGGCACATACCTCTGAAAAGCCTTCTACTAATCTTTGGGGGACAGTCGGGGGGGGGGAGGAATGAGGGAGCACCGAGGTTGTATGTGGCTTGAAAACATAGTTATTCACCTGTAACAAGTGTTCTCCAGGGACAGCAGGAATCAGTCCTCACATATGGGTGACATCGATGCCGATGGAGCCCACGCAGCGCATTTCCCCAGCTTTCAAAGAAAACCTTTGGGACATGCTACCATACGTGTGGTCCACTTCCTGCCCAAGGGTGCCATCTTGCTCAGTCAGATGACATAGCTAGGATGACAGTAAAAACTAAAACAAGGTAGGGAGGCAACTCCAAGGGCAGGAGGAAGGGTTGTGAGGACTGATTCCTGCTGTCCCTGGAGAACACCTGTTACAGGTGAGTAACTATGCTTTCTCCAGAAGCAGGAAGTCAGTCCTCACATATGGGACTCCCTAGCTCAATGCTGCCTACGACTGAAACACGACAGCACCAATGGTGACCAATCGGGTAGCCGCGAGTTGCAGAAGATGAGTCCCCACCAAGAGACTCTCTAAGATCCTAGTGTCCAGTGACACTATCACTCTGGTAACCTGAACACAGAACATCGGAGGGCAGGATTTGCCTACATACCGAGATTATTATGGAGTACCTGCGGGACTCACTCTCCAGGCAGTAGTGATCTGCGAATGTATGAATTTTAAGATCATGTGGCAGCCTTGCAGATTTCCATCACCAGCACTGAGCGGAGGTTGGCCACCGATGCAGCCATCGCCCTCACGTGATACGCTGTGATCTGGTGCTTGAGGGAGAGGCCATCTCGCTCATAGGCGAGGGCAATACAGTCTGCCATCCTAGTGGACAGAGTTTGCTTAGTCACGGGGCGCCACTGTCTGCTGAGGTCATAGGACACGAAAAGCTGAGGAGCTTTTCAATGGGCCCGAGTCCGCTGTAAGTAGAAGGACAGGGCCCATTTGTAATATAGTGTATGAAGTACTAGTTCCTCCTTGCTGGCGTGAGGCCATGGGAAGAAGGTGGGGAGGTCCACCTCTTGATTGAAGTGGAAAGGAGACATCACCTTCGGGAGGAATTTGGGGTGTGCGCAGAGCACTACCCTATTCTTGTAGAATCTTGTATATGGTGGATCTGCCACCAGGGCCTGGAGTTCACTTCGAGCAGACGTGAGGGCCACCGGAAAGGCCACTTTCCAAGATAGGTACTGCAGGGGCAAGTGGCCAGGGGTTCGAACGGCAGTTTGGTGAGCTGGGAGAGCACTACGTTGAGGTCCCACTCTGCCACTGGAGGGTGGAGAGGGGGCTTCAATAACAAAAGGCCCCAGAGGAACCTGGAGACCAGGGTCTGGCTTTAGAGGAGTTTTTCCTCGATATGGTGGTGGTGAACAGCTATGGCACTCAGATGTACCCTCAGCAAGTTAGATTTCAGCCTGGTGTGTGACAGGTGCAGTATGTACTGAAATACTAGTTGCACATAGCAGGAGAAGGGATTCTCCCCCTTTCTGCACACCAGGCGGAAAATCTTCTTCACTTAAAGGCATAAGTCCATTTGGTGGAGGGCTTTCAGGAGACCAGTAGGATCTCCATGACTTCTCCTGGAAGACGAAGAGGAACCAACACTACCCCTTTCAGCAGCCACGCTGTTGGCGTTAGCAACCCCAAATTGGGGTGCAGGAGGGAGCCCTCCTCCTGGGACAGGAGGTCCAGGGTTCAGCCCAGAGGGACAGGGAGTGCCACCGACAGGGAATGCAGAGGGAATCAAGGCTGCCTGGGCCACCTGAGGGCAATCAGTATAATTGATGCCCTTTCGCTCTGGTGACCGGGGGGGGGGGGGGGAGGGTCGGTGGGAAGGCACAGAGTAGGCCTTCAGACCACGAGATCAGGAAGGCATCTGCTGCCACTCTTTCCAGGTACAGCTGATGGGAGCAGAAGCGGGGTAGCTGCACGTTGTCCAGAGAGGCAAATAGGTCCATCACGAGCCTGCCCCAGAGGTGGAAGAGCTGCTTCGCTATATTCTGCAGTTTTGTAGTTTAAGTGCCACTTGTGTGGACAAAGGACTCTGTTCAGCCTGTCTGCTAGGCAGTTGTGCTGGCCTGGGAGGTACACCGCTCGCAGAAGCATGCTGTTCCGCACTGCGAAGGAGAAGAGGGCCACCGCCTCCTGGCTAAGAGAGTACGAATCCATGCCCCCCATGCTTGTTGATATAAAACATGGCAATCTGGTTGTCCGTCTGGATCAGCACAGTTCAGTGTGTCAGAAGGTGGCAGAACACTCATCGTGCCAAAAAGATTGCCCTGAGCTCCAGAAGACTGATCTGTAGGAGTGACTCCTCCCGAGACCAGCTGCCCTGTATGCGGTGGTCTCTGCAATGTGCCTCCCAGCCCAGGAGAGAGGCGTCTGTAGTCAGGGTCTTTGGCAGCGCAGGCGCCTCAAAGGGCATTTCCGCCTGGAGGCAGCGCAGGTTTTGCCACAAATTGAAGGGACTCAGCTAACTGGCCGGTAACCCTGACCTTGTCCCACAGCCTGCCATGGCCTGAGTCCACTACGAGTGTAGGCACCACTGGGCTGTCTGCATGTGTATATGGACTGAAGGCGTAACGTGGCCTAGTAGATGGAGGAGGAGATGAGCCGGTACTCACCAGCGGTACAGTACCTCTCCTGCCCTCTCTCTTGGGAGGATGGCCTCATCCTGTAATGTGTCCAACTGAGCATCTATGACCTCCAAGTCTTGGGCTGGAGAGAGATGGGATTTGGGCTGCACGCTCTGTGGCCTGACTGACCACTGAGGCCGTGCTGCCCCTGATGAGCCAGTCATTCAGAGAGGGGAAGACTAAAGCCCCTTGTAGGTGCAGGTAAGCGGCTACCACAGACAGGCATTTGGTAAAGACCCTTGGCGAGGAGGCCATGCCAAAGAGTAGCACTCTGTACTGGTAGTCCCCTCCTCCCACCACAAACCTTAGGTACTGCCTGTGGGAGGGGTGGATCAGGAAGTGAGTGTACGCATCCTTTAGGTCCAAGGAGCACAGCCAATCTCCCTGGTGGAGGTAAGGCAGCAGTGTTCCAAAGGAGAGCATCTTGAACTTCTCCCTCACCAGAAACTTGTTTAAGTTTCTCAGGTCTAGTATGGACCTGAGGCCCCCAATTCTCTTTGGGACAAGGAAGTATATGGAGTAGAAGCCTTTTCCCCATAGATGTTTGGGTACAGGTTCCACTGCGCTGTCCCTGAGCAGACCTGCGAGCTCTGAGAGCAAAAGGGTCTGGTGAAGGAGCGGTCACACTGGCTCTCCTGGAAAGGACCTGGGTGGTACCTACTGTAGGTGGAAAAGGTATCCTTCCTTTACCACCTGCAGTACCCACTGGTCCGAGGTGACACTGGCCTACCTGTGGGCGAAGAATGCCAGGCAGCACCTGTGGGAAGGCAGGCCCTGCCCCGGGAGTCAAAAGCTCCCCCCGAGCTGGGCGGGAGCTGAGTCTTCTGTGCCTTTGGCTTCTGAGCTCCATGGCTTTGTCTTTTAGGGTGAGAACCCTGTTGCTGGCCCGAGAAGTGCTGGTAGTGGTGACTCTGATGAAGGGGCCTCTTTTTCCTCGGAAACAGGGGTCTTTTCCCTGATGGTTTCTTGCAGGGAAAGGATGCGGTCTTTTTGGACAGCCTCTATTGAGTCACCATGTTGGCCTCGATCTCGGCCTTGTCGGCCATAGGCTTGCCGAACAGGTTTTCCCTGGTGCAGGGGACGCTGAGAAGCTTGTCTTAGACCCACTGTTCGAGGTCCAAAGACTGCAGTCAGGCTTGGCGTTGGGCGCTGATGCCGATCACTGCTACCCAAGCCACTGACTCAAAGCCATCATAGGCTGCCCGAGAAAGGAACTTACAGTTCTTGATCCCAGAGGTCAGAGATTGGAACCATTGAAGGGGTAAGCCCTGCTGAAAACCCAGACAATTCCTAGGTTAGGGCCTTCATGTACATGCCTAGGTACAGTTCATAGGCTTGAATCCTGCAACCCAGCATGGAGTCCTGGTAACACTTGTGTCCGCAGGCATTGAGGGTTCTAGCGTCCCTTCCAGGAGGAACCAAGGAGTGGGTCTTCTGGCTGTTAAGTTTCTGCATGTTCAACTCGACGAACATGGAGTTATCTGGGAGTTGGGGCTCGCCAGACGTGGTACATGGCAGCAAGGTGCCAGTGTTTCCCACATTCTAAGAAGCAGCCACTCAAGGATCAGCTGCACAAGCACTGTGTGAGTCTCCTTGGGTGAAGACTTGTACTGGAGATTCTCCAGTTTCTCAGTGTGCGGATCTTCCTCCACCTAACTTTGCACAAAGAGGGCTCTGGCCATATCCTTGACAAAGTCATGGAAGGCCTCATCTTCCGGAAGAGAATGGCACTGGGGCGCCAGATCTGAGGGAATATCTCAGTGCCTCCTGGTTGCCGGGGATGCCTCGTTGTCAGTCTCCCACTCTGAGTCGAGTGGTGACAATGAGTGGGAGACCGACAACACGTAGACAAAGGTGAGTCGGTTGGTATAGTGTATCTGGATTTTCAGAAAGTCTTTGACAAGGTCCCTCATCAGAGACTTTTGGCAAAACTAAAAAGTCATAGGATAAGAGGCCGTGTACCAGGAACTGGTTAAGAGAGAACTGGTTAAAAGAGAAAGCAGAGAGTGGGGCTAAATGGCCAATTTTCCCAATGGAGAAAGGTGAATAGTGGAGTACCCCAGCGATCTGTGCTGGGTCCACTGCTTTTTGACATATTCATAAATGACCTGGAAAAGGGAATAACGAGTGAGGTTATCAAATTTGCAGATAACACGAAAATATTTAAAGTTGTTAAAACCCATGAGGATTGTGGAAAATTGCAAGAGGATCTGATAAATTGTAAGATTGGGCATCCAAATAGCAGATGAAATTTAATGTGGACAAGTGCAAAGTTATGCACCTAGGGAAGAACAACCCAAACTATAGTTACACGATGCAAGGTTCCACATTAGGAACCACCACCCAGGAAAAAGATTTAGGTGTCATCGTGGATAAAGCACAGTTACTTACCTGTAACAGGTGATCTCCGGAACAGCAGGAATTAGTCTTCACATATGGGAGACGTCGCCGATGGAGCCCGCACGGGAATGCTCCCCAGCATCCAATCAGAAAGCCTTTGGGAGCATCCCCCGCGCCTGCGCGGTGGCTTCCCGCCCTTCCTACTGCCTCTCCCCAGTTGAGTTTCATAGCTGAGCCAGAAGGAGAGGAGAGGAAGGAATAGAGAGAAAGAGATACAACTCCTAGGGGAGGTGGGCGGGTTGTGAAGACTAATTCCTGCTGTTCCGGAGATCACCTGTTACAGGTAAGTAACTGTGCTATCTCCAGGAACAAGCAGGAATGAGTCTTCACATATGGGGACTCCCTAGCTGAGGATGCCCGGGGGAGATCCCGTAAGCCCGGCCCAGGACGGGATGGCATTTGCCCAACCTGAATCCCCGGCATCCCCCGAGGGATGGAGGGTAGGAGTTGAGAGGAGAAGAACAGCAAAACCCAAAGACTACAGGGAGAGTAGTCATTAGAGTGCATGGAGCATCATTAAGTTTTTAATGAATTAATGACTTAGTACCATGTAAAGCTTACCCACTGAGCTGTAGGAAGTAAGACTGTGATGGAGGTACTGTAGATGCAGTAGAGAGGTCTTCAAGGGAACTTCACCGCAGCGAGGAGGAAGTTCCAAATCCGGAAGGCCAGGAGATCCAGGAATCAGCTGGGTCAGGAGGACGGCAGGTCTTCAAGGAAGCTTTATGCAAAGCTGAGCACTCCCTTAGGAGCAGAGTCCATAACTCAGAGGACTAACAGTGGAAGACTGGCCGATCTTGATAGCCCATTCCGGAGAAGAGTAGGGGTGTACCCTGGAGCAGAAGGAGTACACAGCCTGCCCTAGCTAAGAGATAGGGAGACAAGGGTCTGAACCTCCGGGAGGAGGGCATAACTGAAAATAGAAGCTGTTGACTTCACAGCAGTAGAGTACAACCAGTCCGAGGGCCGATCTAAGGAATAGGCAGGCGGACTGGCCGGACCCCGGAGGGGAGGGGGGGGCGTGAGTACCGGCCATTGGGAAAAAAATAGGCGGCAGAACACAGGCACTGTGGGCATCCCCCAAAACGCGCCTATCGAGCAGGCGATATCTGTGGAGAACGCCCCCCCCTCCCCCGCAGTAATGCAGGTATGCTGAGGGACCTACCTCCATGAGCATAACACTGGTATGGCGGATCTGCCAGTGATCCACAGAACGTCCACCTGGGGAGGTGGCGTCAAGATCCGTCCGGGAGAGGGATCTATTCCGGTGGAACACGGGCAGATCGGCGAACGGTAGCGTGAAGGACAGAGGATAGCATCAGTCCGGAAGAACACACCAGGGGGCTCGAGGCCCTATAGGTGTCCCCAGGACCTGCACGCAGAAACTCGCCCCCCGCACTAATCGGGGGACATGAGGGCATAGCCCCCGGTAAGCATAGGGGAACTATAGCGGCTGGAAGGAAAATTCCAGTACGGAAGCAATCAGCAGGCGATACTGCCGAGAAGGATTCGGGGACGTACCTAAGGGTAAGCCAGCTGACCGTGGGCCAGATCTATCATGGAGTAGAGGTGGTCTCCCTCTATCAACGGAAGGAGAGTACCTGAACCCCTGGATAAGCCCCCGAACCATTTGCCCTACTGAACGAACCCCAGAGTAGAGCTCAATTGTAAACTTCTGGTAAGAAGGTAATTGCAGGCAGCCGCCCACCGGAGCCTAAAACTGCTTGGTATGAGAGTACTGGTGCGGCCCCGGGGACTTCAACCCAGGGCGAGGGGTCCTTTGCTTGGGCGCACCTGGCGGTTGGGCGGAGGGGTGACATTTCCTCTTCCTAGGGAAGGAGGGCCTGGTGAGGCGCACACCACCGCCGGGGGGAAGAAGGGCCCTAGGATGGCTTCTAACGCTGGGAAGGTTAGCGAAGCACTGCGCAACCTGACGTAAGGCTTCGCTATTGAAGAGGTGATCTCCGTCACAGGGAGAATTACCCAGGTTATGCTGTGCCCGTCTACACAACTCGGACGCCTGCAACCATGCTGTACGGCGTGCTCTGATAGCAACAGCAGAGCATCTGCTGACCGACAGGAAGGAGTCTAGAGAAGCACGAGAAAGGAACCCAGAGATATTCCTGCAGTGATAAAGAAGCAAGGAATATTCAAAGGCCTTGGTTGCAGACAAGAAGGGAGACAACCGAGATAATCTCTCGGTGACCTCCCGGAGCGACAGACTCATATAAAAAATATATGAAATAATTCTGGACGCCAGCATAGACGTTTGGAAGGTTTGACGTCCTAGGGTATCTAGCGTCTTCGAGGCGCGGCCTGGCGGGCGAGAAGAATGCTTTTCCTTGCTGCCGGCCTTCCTCAGCGCCGATTCCACCACAATGGAACGATGTGGAAGTTGGTGCTGCCGAAACCCCGGGGAGGGAGGCACCCGATACAGAGCATGCATCGCAGTCGACGGTGCCGGAACCCTCAAAAGGCGACCACCAAGCCCCCAGCAGGAGATCCTGCAGAGAGGGATGCAGAGGAAGCATCACGGCGGCCCGTTCCGCAGGGCCTGGAGTTAGGTCCGGGATAGGGATGGCCAGCAAGTCCGCCATGTCAAGGAGGAAATTCTGAAAAGACGGCTCTCCCGGAGGGGCTATGCCGTGGGAGGCGGTGGCGGTAGAGGCCGCCAGGGCGCTGAGAAGCCTCTCGGGCTGCTGCCCGCTGGGCAGAGGAGGGGACCGACAGCCCCGGACTGGGGTGGTCAACAAGGCGTCGTCGGCTCCTGGAACTGATTCCAAGCTAGGCATTGAAGGGGTCGATGGCGCCGACAGAGCTGCCGGAATCGGCCTCGGCCCCGAACCTGGCGGCGGCGCCACCCCCGGCAACTGAAGCGGTTCCGAGGTAGCCGGAGGGCCGTGGCCAACGATCTCCGCTCTGCGTCGCGGGAGGGGACAGGGGCCGATCCCGAGACGTGTCGTGGCCAAGTCTTCGAGGCTGGATACCGATTCCAGGCTGGGCATCGAACCGAGCAATGAAATCGACTCCCTTCTAGAGGGCCCCGGCGGGGGCGGCCGCGTCGGCGGTGCTGATCCCAGGGAGCGGATCGGAACCGTGTCGATCGGTGTCACAAGCATCAAGGGCCCCCGAGGACGAAGCTCGGTGGAGAGGGGCCCATCCGACGCCGGCGCCAATGTCGGGCAGCGGGCACTGCCAGATGCCAGGCCCCCTCTCGAGCCCACCTGACCCGGGGGGAAATCCTTCCGGGACATACGACCCGTCCCCGAGGGTACCCAGGTCACCCGTCGACGAGCCCCTGCGGGAAGGGAAGTGCCAGACTCCTGCGCCGACGCCGGAGTACCGTTGCGGGACGGCGCGGATCCAGGCTGGATCGAAGATCCCGGGGCCCCCTTTCTCGGAAAGGGCGGGGCCCTCGACGGCCGCGACGATGCCGGGGGGTCACCAGTCTGGGGCTGATCGACATACCCCGAGGCTCCCGGGGAAGGCCGACGGCGGTCCCTGGCGCTCGGCGGAGCGGTGCCGCGCAAACCCGGTACCACCCTCGCGCAGGGCTGGGATACCGGCAACCCAGCGCGGGTCGAGGCAACCGGCCCCGAGGCCAGATGACCATACCCGGCGAAGAGTGGAACCATCGACGACGACGACGCGCCCGAAGCGGGTACCACCTCCGCGCATGGTCTGAACATAGGGCCGCCAGACTGTGTCGAGTCGGTCGGCCCTAGAGCTGCCGAGGGCAGCGCCAGGTGATCCCCGGTGGGGAGCGGGTCACTCGACCCCGCTGACGGGTCGGCACCGCCGGGCGCGGATACCACCCCCGTAGGAACACCATACCGGCAGGCGTCTGTTGGCCCCGGAGGCGCCGAGGGCCGGGTGAGGAGCGGAACGCTCGACGCCGGGGTCGGGGGGTCGGCACCGCTCGTGGCGGATACCACCCCCGCGCATGGCAGGGATGACGGAAAGCCAGGCTGGACCGATTCGATCGGCCCCGGGCGATCCTCGGTGAGTAGCAGGACGCTCGACACTGACACCGATGCCGGGGGGCCTGCACCGCTAGAAGCGGGCACCTCCCTCGAGCACGGCTTGGACATAGGGAGGTCAGACTCGGTCGAGTCGATCGGCCCCGGAGGCGCCGAGGACACCAGCTGACGATCCCTGGCGAGGAGTGAAACACTCGACGCCGGCGCCGATGCCGGGGAATCGGCACCGCTCAAAGCGGGTACCTCCCTCGAGCACGGCTCGGGAATGTTCTGTGAGGAGCGAACCCCAGGAACATCCCGAAACCCCATAAATGCTTTGGAGCCCGAGGACTCCCGCCGGGGTATAGTAGCCAAGGGGGACTTGAGGGGTTGGCCGGAGCCGTCGCCATGCCGCGCATGAGACTCGCCCCTCAAGACTTGGCTAGTCTTAACAGACTGTTGCGTGGTTACCTGATCCTGGAGAGAAGAAAAACCCGATGACCGCGCCTTGGGCGTGAAAACATCATCGAGGGATACCCGAAAAAGGGAAGGTCTTCTCCCGACACTGTAGCCCGGAGGACCCGGGGGGAAAGGGTCAGGCCCCAAACAAGAGAGGCACCAGGCATTGGAGTCCATGTGGAAAACTAAGTCCCTGCAGTGAGGGCACTTCTGGGGCTCCATGCTGTAAGCCCAGTAGGCCTCGGCGCCCAGAGGGAAAAAGGTCCCGCTAGGCGACGAAAATAAGTGAGAAAAGAAAAACAAAAGGGCACAGAGGTGCCGCTGTCGGCGGGAAAAGCCGCGACTACAGAACAAGAAAAGAAAAGAAAAAAAAGGTAAAAAGTTCTGCGGTGGCAGGAGGGACGTCCTGCCTGCTCCGCGGAAAACGAAAAACTGGGGAGAGGCAGTAGGAAGGGCGGGAAGCCACCGCGCAGGCGCAGGCGCAGGGGATGTTCCCAAAGGCTTTCTGATTGGATGCTGGGGAGCATTCCCGTGCGGGCTCCATCGGCGACATCTCCCATATGTGAAGACTCATTCCTGCTTGTTCCTGGAGATCATGTTAAAACCCTCCGCCCAGTGTGCAGCGGCGGCCAAGAGAGCAAATAGAATGCTAGGTATCATAAGGAAAGGAATGGAAAATAAAACAAAGGATATTATAATGCCTCTGTATTGTTCCATGGTGCGACCGCACCTTGAATATTGTGTGCAATTCTGGTGCGACCGCACCTTGAATACTGTGTGCAATTCTGGTCGTATCTTTAAAAGGATATAGCATTATTAAAAAAGGTACAGAGAAGAGCCATCAAAATGGTAAAGGAATGGAAGGATACGAAGCCTATGAAGAGAGGCCTAAAAAGGTTAGGGCTCTTCAACCTGGAAAAGAGATGGCTGAAGGGAGATATGATAGAGGTCTATAAATTAATGAATGGAGAGGAACGGGTAAACAGAGATAGATTGTTTACGTCATCAGAATATAGAAAGAGTTGGGGACATGCAATGAAGCTACAGGGTAAACTATTTAAGACTAATAAGAGAAAATATTTTTTCACTCAATATGTAATAAAATTCTGGAATTTGTTACCGGAGGATGTAGTAAAAGCTGTTAATGTAGCTGGGTTTAAAAAAGGTTTGGATAAGTTCCTGGAGGAGAGGTCCATAAACCATTATTAAAAGGGACCCAGGATATCACTGCTTGACCCAATACAAGCATTGTGGAACCTGGGTCTTTTGGGGAAACTGCTAGGAACTTATGACCTAGATTGGACACTGTTGGAACAGGATACTGGGCTTGATGGACCTTGGTCTGAACGAGTATGGCATATCTTATGATGAGTCCAAGGCCCTGTGACTCATAACGTGAAGGCCTGGGCCAAGTGACCGGCAGCCTCTGGAGGACCTGGGGTCCTAGTCTCGGAAACTGGCTGGGGAGGATCAGATGTCTGAGGAACGGGACCGAGACCTCAACCAGCGCTGAGGACTTACCTGAGGCCGATGGCGCTTGGAGCTCGGCTCAATAACCACGGATCACCCCCCCCCCCCCCCCTGCAGATGATGCAGGCGAACTAGCCATCATCGCCTGCTGCAGGGTCAGGATATCAATGATGCTCTGCTCCAAGGCCACCATTCTGGTTTCCAAGCCAGAAAGCTCCATGGCTTTCGGCGTGGGCACCAAGGACCTCAGGGCCAGTGCCAGCACTCTTGCAAGTGCGTCCTCACCGAGGACTACAGTCTCAAGGATCCTCGCATGGTCTCTGCTGGCCAAGGAATCCTTCTTGAGGACCTTGGTAGGGCGTTTCTTGGAGTCGCCTGAGTCCCTCCGGGTGGTTTTACCGGGTTTCTCTGGCGCAACCTTGGCAAACTTTGAGAATTTTTTTCTTTGTTCTCTCAGGGTCCGAGGTCTTCTCGGAGGATCCAGGAGCCTCACAGAAAGTGCTGGGCTTGGAGCTCGGCGTTGGAAAAGCTGGTGCCGAGTCGGACCTGGGAAACAGTTTTTCCTGCAACTCTGACCTCTTTTTATTGGTTTTAGGCATCATGGCCTGGCACAGGAGACGCTGTCATGGTCCGGGCCCAGGCAGCAGTCATGGGTGGCAGTGACTGACATGGTTTGACTACAGCAGTTGCATTTTTTGAACCCACCAGGGGACATGGTGGGGAACACCTGGACAGGGTTGACGACACCAGGGGGAAAAAGGGTGTGAACACTGGTTGAGATGAGCCTCGATCAAAAAAGACAGAAGGAGCCGAGAACAGTGCTGGTGACAGTGCCGGCTCGAGGCGGGAAGAGGAACCGGTACGCACACCAGGAAACAATTTAAAGGATAATAAGCAATGATTTTTCCGGGAAAACAGGACAGACGTCCATTGGGTTCCGCGGAAAAAAGGAGACTGAGCAAGATGGCACCATTTGACGGGAAAGGGACCATGCATGCATAGCAGCATGTCCCAAAGGCTTTCTTTGAAAACCGGGGAAATGCTCCGCGCGGGCTCAGTCAGCGTCAACATCACCCATATGTAAGGGCTTACTTTCTGCTTATTCCTGGAGAAGAATCCTTTTCCAAATCCTTTACAGACGTTTGGCTGCTTAACTAACCTTTAGCAATATAAGGACGAGAAGCTGAACCAATTTCCCTCCAAAAGAGCACCGGTTTTAAGCATGGCTCTAGTGGAGCCTCCAGCGCTGCACTCGAGTGAAACAGTCACCCCAGGGTGGTGACACATGAGCAAAATCAGCCTATTTTGGATCCTTTTTCAGATTTCATCAGAGCTTTACAAAATTGCAGCCACCATCTGCTATGAGACAGAAATACTGGAGTGTCCCCCTAGGGCAGTGGTTGTTAATGGCATGATAATGTCATGTCAAATTAAGTTTTCTAAAATGTTTCTCCATCTCCACATTTATTTATTTATTTTATTTATTTATTTTTTTATACCACGCTCTTTAGAATCAGTGCGGTTTACATGTATACTAACAGGTACTTTTTTATTCCCTTGTCCCCGAAGGGCTCACAATCTAAGTGTACCTGAGGCAATGGAGGGTTAAGTGGCTTGCCCAAGGCCACAAGGAGTGGCCATGGGACTAGAGACCCCAGTCCCTCCGGCCTGAAGTTGCTTGTCCCCCATGCGGGAATTGAACCAGAGGCAGGTCCTCTCAGACAAATCTGATTGATTTCTTTGACTGGGTGACCAGGGAGTTGGACCGAGGGAGAGCTCTAGATGTGGTGTATTTAGATTTCAGTAAAGCCTTTGACACTGTTCCTCACAGGCGACTTATAAACAAACTGAGCACCCTACGGATGGACCCTAAAGTTACTGCTTGGGTTAGAAATTGGTTGGGTGGGAGGCGACAAAGAGTACAAGTAAATGGAGCTCACTCTGAGGAGAAGAATGTTTCCAGTGGTGTGCCCCAGGGATCTGTCCTTGGTCTAATTCTTTTTAACATCTTTGTTAGTGATATACCGGAAGGGCTGTCGGGTAAGGTTTGCCTCTTTGCAGACGATACCAAAATCTGCAATAGAGTAGACACCCAGGAAGGTGTAGATAACATGAGGAGGGATCTAGCTAAGCTTGAAGAATGGTCTAGAATTTGGCAGCTGGGATTTAATGTTAAAAAATGTAAGGTCATGCATTTGGGCTGCAGCAATCCAAGGGAGCAATACAGTATAGGAGGTGAAGTACTTTTGTCCACTAAAGAAGAGCGGGACCTAGGCGTGGTTGTGTCTGATGATCTTAAAGTAGCTAAACAGGTAGAAAAGGCGACGGCAAAAGCTAGAAGGATGCTTGGGTGCATACGGAGAAGAATGGCTAGCAGAAAAAGGAGGTGATAATGCCTCTGTATAAGTCTTTGGTGCGACCTCATTTGGAGTATAGTGTGCAATTCTGGAGACCGCACCTTCAAAAGGATGTGAACAGGATGGAGTCGGTGCAGAGGGTTGCTACTAAAATGATTAATGGGCTTCATTATAAAGCATATGAGGACAGACTTAAGGATCTTAATATGTACACCTTAGAGGAAAGGTGGGATAGAGGTGATATGATTGAGATGTTTAAATACCTCCGTGGCATAAATGTTCAGGGAGAGAGCCTCTTTCAATTGAAAGCAAGTTCTGCTACGAGGGGACATGGGATGAGGGTGAAGGGATATAGATTCAGGAGTGATATGCAGAAATATTTCTTTACAGAAAGAGTAGTGGATCCATGGAATAGTCTCCCAGTGGAGGTGCTAGAGATGAGGACTGTAACTGAATTCAAAAAAGCATGGGACCAACACAGAGGATCTCTAAAGGTAAAAAGTGGACTGTTGTAGTTGTTGTTATGGAAGGACAGACTAGATAGGCCATGTGGTCTTTTTCTGTCATCATGTTTCTATGTTTCTATGAACCTCCGGCCTTCAGGCCTGAGGTAACCTGTCCCAACCACTGAGCCACTCCTCCCACATCTGCTGGTAAGGGGAGTCCAACCCGTTTGTCTGGACTTGTCTAGTAAGACGATATGGAAATATGCTTTCAAAGCTACATCCTATTAATGAATGATTAAGGACATGAGAAAGGAGGTGGTAGTATATAGCTCACACTTTTCCAGTAATAGTAATTTAGTGGATGAACAGAGGGATTTTGCATTTCAAAGCTTTTTCACTCAGTTCTGCCCTACCCATATGATTTACTGGCTGAGAGCCTCTGACCCGCAACAGAAGTGATTTATATTGCTGATCACTTTTGCTGCTGCTTTAAAGCTGCATCAATATTATGATACATCAAAACGATGCCTAGAACATACTGGTATTCTCAGTTCAAACACTCATAACAAATTTGCAAATCATATTCACATGTAAACACCAATTTGTGGGTATAAATGGGCTCTTATAAAATTAAGTCATGTCCAAAAGTACAAGCAGTGCTAACTGGTGCGTCCTTGTACAGTAGGTGTGCTGATAGAGAGTGGGGGGAGAGTTTGGATGGAGCCATGATTTACATGCATATTTTATAAAATATGCATGTACGTGCATAAAATAAGTGCTAACAATATGCTTGTTTATGAGCAGGCGCAATTGTCCATACTTTCAATGTAGATTTGATTTCTGCTCATCCAGCAGCATTTGTACTGCTGTTTATATTATAAAGCACAGTTACTTACCTGTAACAGGTGATCTCTGGGAACAGCAGCAATTAGTCCTCACATATGGGTACGTCGGTACCGACGGAGCCCGCGCGGGAAAGCTCCCCAGCTTCCCAGAAGGAAAGCTTTTGGGGCCTCCCACTGCGCATGCGTGCTGCCTTCCCGCCTTCCTGACCAACTCTCCTCAGTTCGAGTTTAAAGCTGAGATAATAGAGAGAGGAAAGGAAGAGAGAGAGAGAGATACAACTCCTAGGGGAGGTGGGTGGGTTGTGAGGACTAATTCCTGCTGTTCCCAGAGATCACCTGTTACAGGTAAGTAACTGTGCTATCTCCAGGAACAAGCAGGAATAAGTCCTCACATATGGGGACTCCCTAGCTAAGATGCCCGGGAGATCCCCTCAAAGGTATGAGACCCTGAAAGGTTCCTCATCTTCCTATGGATCTCAGGCATCCATTCAGGGAAGGCGGGTGGAGTTGTTCAAGAATGGAACAGGTGTCTGAGGACAGCCTGACCAAACAAGGCATCCCGGCGGGAGTCCTTGTCCAAACAGTAATGGGCTGTAAAGGTATGAACCGAGGCCCAGGTGGCTGCTCGACAGATCTGGTCAATGGACACAGAGTTTAGATGAGCCATAGAGGTGGCCATGGCCCTCACATTGTGAGCGGTGACATGGCCCTCCAGAGAAAGGTTCTTACTCTGGTAAGCAAAAGAGATACACTGAGCAATCCAATTGGAGAGTGTTCTTTTGGAGACTGGAAGTCCTAAATGAGAAGGATCAAAAGCAACAAAATGTTGAGAAGACTTTCGATGTTGCTGTGTCCTGTGGAGGTAAAAGGCAAGAGCTCTTTTACAATCTAGAGTATGAAGGTTCCTCTTTGCAGTAGATGCATGAGGAGCTGGAAAAAAGACAGGTAAATATACCTCTTGATTAAGATGAAAAGGGGAGACCACTTTAGGCATAAAGTGGGGATTGGTCCTAAGGACCACCTTACCATGATGGAACCTTGTATAAGGTGGATTAGCCACTAGAGCTTGCAGTTCACTGATACGGCGAGCTGAGGTGATTGCAATAAGAAAAATAACCTTCCAGGAAAGAAATTTCAAGGAGGCAGTGGCTAAGGGTTCAAAGGGTGGCTTCATAAGCTGACCAAGAACCAAGTTTAAGTCCCATGCCACCGGAGGAGGTCGAATGGGAGGTTTAGTTAAGGTTAGGCCTCTCATGAATCTTGCAATAAGAGGATGAGAGGAAACAGGTTGTCCATTGATGGGCTTCAGGGATGCTGCAATAGCACTCAAATGGACTCTTACTGAATTCTTTTTGAGTCCTGCATTGGAGAGATGCAGGAGATATTTCAAGAGAGAATTCAAGGGGAGTGCTAGAGGGTCAAGACCCTTTTGAACACACCAAATGGAAAATCTTTTCCATTTAAAAGCGTAAGAACGCCTAGTGGAAGGTTTCCTAGAGGCATGGTGGATATCCTTCACTTGCTGCGAAAGATTGAAGTGTTGAAGGTCTAGGCCTTCAGTAACCAAGCTCTGAGGTGAAGGGACTTGGGGTTTGGGTGCCACAAAGTCCCCTCCTCCTGAGACAGAAGGTCTGGAGCCGCTCCCAAGTCCAGGGAGGGGGCTTGGGAGAGATGCTGAAGTAGAGGGTACCACACTTGGCGTGGCCAGCATGGAGCTATGAGGATCATTGACCCTTGATTCCTTTGAAGTTTGAACAGAGTCTTGGGAATCAAAGGAATGGGTGGAAAGGCATACAGGAAGCCCTGACCCCAATGAAGGAGGAAGGCATCCTTGGCCTGAACTCCCTGACACGGAATTCTGGAACAGAACCGGGGAAGTTTGGCATTCCACGGACTTGCAAAGAGGTCTATGTCCGGGGTTCCCCATTTCTGGAAGATTCTGAGTACCTGATCCATGTGCAGGGACCATTCGTGTGGAAGCAGAACTCGACTGAGTCTGTCTGCCCAAGAGTTTTGGATTCCTGGAAGATATACTGCCAGGAGATGGATTTGATGCTCTCTGGCGAAGGCCCATAATCTTAGAGCTTCGTTGCAAAGCGACAGAGAGCCAGTCCTTCCTTGTTTGTTTATGTAAAACATGGCTACTTGATTGTCCGTATGAATAAGGACTGTCATGTTGCTGAGGAGGGTATGAAAAACTCTGACAGCTAGAAAGATTGCTCGAAGTTCCAAGTGGTTGATATGAAGGGTGGTCTCCTGTGGAGACCAAGTGCCCTGAGTGGAGAGATCTTGAAGATGAGCTCCCCAACCTGTTTGGGAGGCATCTGTTGTGACGGTTGCTTGGGGCAACAATGGTTGAAAGGGGGCCCCCAACAACAGATTTTGAGTGGACATCCACCATTGGAGAGACCAAAAGAGACGTTTGGAGTTTGCTATTTGGTCTGAGAGAGCTCCTGATGCTTGAGTCCACTGGGTGGACAAAGTCCATTGAGCTGGTCTCATATGTAGGCGAACATAGGGCACCACATGTACTGTGGAGGCCATGTGGCCTAATAGTTGTAGCATCTCTTTGGCAGTCAAGTGGCTTCTAGACTGAGTCTGGGAGGCCAGGTGCACTAGACGTTGGCAACGGGCCTGAGGAAGATAGACCCTTGCAGTGGTGGTATCCAACCAGACCCCTATGAATTCCAGGGACTGAGTAGGGGTGAGTTGAGACTTTGGCAGATTGATCACAAGTCCCAGATACTGCAGAATGCGTTAGGTGCGATCCAGGGAAGTCTGAGCCTCGGACTGAGATGGAGCTCGGATGAGCCAGTCGTCCAGGTATGGGAAGACAAAAATTCCCAGGGCGCGTAGAAATGCAGCTACTATTGCCATGCATTTGGTAAATACTCTGGGAGCAGAGGCTAGACCGAAGGGAAGTACTCTGTATTGGAAATGTTTTCCCTGGAACAGAAACCGTAGGAATTTTGTGTGAGATGGATGGATGAGTATATGTGTGTACTGTGACACCACTCACCACTCAGCCCCAGTATTAAGGCTGTTAGAAAGTGGGACACAGTTAAAGTTACTTTGTTTGTGCTGTTTGCCTGGTATTCTTATGTAGTTGTAGCCCAGTGATGACAGCCAAAGTTAGGTTAAGGGTGAACAATATATTTATTGTCGCACAGGGTTTCTTCCCCCCAAAACAGAGCAAAAGAGAAGATACGTGTTTGTAACAAATAAAGTCCAAAATGAAACAGTCCTCCTGATACTTCTCAGGGTACAGATGCAACTCAAAAATCAGCCTCTTATATTTCCTCCAACTTTCCAGGATAACAGTATTGCTTCCAAACACCAGCAAGGCTTTCCTAATAAAACTTCTAAAAAGAAACTTCTCCGTGTTGTGGTTTTTATTCCACGTGTGCTTAACAACGATTAGGCTTCCACAGTACCCTTATATACATAGGATACAATTAAACTGCACCTTAGAACTCTTTCTTACAGATGCCACAATCCATCTCCGAGTCACTGCTAGAGGATAAGGGATTGTCTGTCTGCATCGGCTCACTCTCAAGATCTGGGGTTTCTTGAACACAAGGATAAAAAGAATCCACAGACTTCAAGTGTTTAAGGAGAGTCTGTATCTGCTTCCATCTACTATCTTTACGTCTCCTAGGCACTTGCAGGGTTTCAGGCTTATTGGCCCTCTTAAACAGTTCATAGAAAGGGTTTCTCTCTTCCCTGTCTCGCCCGGATATCACTCTCTGGTTGGGTGGAACATATCTCTTCTGACACTGCTTTACAAGTTCCTTTAATACAGCCTGGTCCTCACAATCTGACTCTAGCTCCGTGTCCCGTTGCTGGCAATTAGTAGCTTGCTGACGTGCAGCTGGGCTACACTCTGAACTGCAGCTTCTGAAACGTTCTCTATTATAAGGAAACACTTGTACTTTATGAGCTGGGGTTTCCCTTCTACCCAGCTTTTCTCTTATCAATCTGGTTCTAAGAAAAGTCTCTGAGGAGTTACTTCTATCTCTCTTAGGCAAGAACTCTAATCTTTGCTTCAAAGGTTTATAGGAGTTTCTGACCTGATTCTCCTTGGGCTGAGGGCTGTTCCTTCCAGGAAGCACTTTCAACTGCCTCCCCCGAGACGTGGCTGTTCCTGGGCAAAGTGGTTGGCAATCTTCCAAGTACTTGGTTCCCACCTGGCTCTCTTTGCTTCCAGCTCTGCCTCTTTGGGACTTCAAGTCTCTGCCTGGACCTGACTTTCCTAACCCTCTGGAAAAAGGCTCTGACTCCAAGGCTGCATCCAATTCCCTTGAGTCAGTTTCTCCCCACTGTGTCCACTGTGGGGCTCCTTCCTCCTTCCTTCTCCTTTCCCGTTCTCCTCCTCTTTCTGCTTTCCCTCCTCTCTCTTTCTTGAATCTACTACTTCCTGGTTATGAGGACTGAGTTGTCCAATCGGGCGTGAGTCCACCCCTTTCCCTGATAGGATAGCTCTCCTGGTTAGCCTGGGGCTAGGGTGGGGCTCCCTTTCTACTCTCTCGTGTAGTGAAGCTTTGTGTGCTGAGGTTTTAACCCCTTCCTGCCCTGTATTTCTGGCAGGTTCAGAGGACAAAGAGTATTTAAAACCCTTTTCCTTACTCTCTAAAGCCTCTGCCTTGTCACAGTACGCATCCTTGAGATCTAGAGAACAAAGCCAATCCTGACTCTGTAGGTATGGAAGGAGAGTACCTAGAGAAAGCATTTTGAATTTCTCCTTGCATAGGAATTTGTTCAATTCTCTGAGATCTAGAATGGGTCTGTATCCCCCTGTTTTCTTGGGAATGAGAAAATAAGGGGAGTAAAACCCTGACCCCTGTTGAAGAAGAGGAACCTCTTCTATTGCCCTTTGGGCGAGAAGAGTGGTCACCTCCTGACCCAACAGGTTCAGGAGAGATGGGGGAGAATTGAAACATCTCACCATGGTATGGGGAGGAAGGCTGGAGAAATGTAGTTTGTAGCCCTCTCTGATGATAGAGAGGGTCCACTGTTCTGATGTGATTTGCTCCCATCTGGGAGCAAAATGAGTTAACCTTCCTGGAATGGTGAGAGGCTCTGGATGTTTTAGAGCCAGAAAGGTTAAGTTCTCTAGTATTAAGTCAAAAACCCTGAGGGGGTTGGGACTGCTGGGCTGTAGCAGCCCCTGCAGGTTTTGCCCTGGCCTGTTTAGGCTGCTGACGCTTAGGAGCAAAGCGAGTTGCAGAAGATTGTTGGCCAGTATTTGTAGCAAATCTGGCCTTTTTGTAGAAAGGCTTCTTGAAAGATTTTTTCTTGACAGGAGTAGAGGTAGACTTAGAAAGTCTATCTAAATCAGCATTTTCTGCATCCATTTGAGTGGCTTTGATTTGCCACTCCTTACCAAACAGATTCTCACCTGTACAGGGCAGATTTCCCAACCCATCCTGGACCCAGGGTTCTAGGTCAGAGGCCTGGAGCCAAGCAATTCTGCGAGCCGCTATGGCAATACCTGAGGCTCTGCTAGCACCCTCAAAGGAGTCAAAGGCTGCTCTGTTGGAGAACTTTGAAATATCTTGGGTATGCTTTAGCAAAAGAAGGAACTCCTCCTTTTTATCCTCTGGGATAAAGGGGAGAAAATGGCGTATTTTCAATGCAATCTCCTTCAGAAACATGCCCATATAGAGGCTGTATGAATTGATTCTGGCAATAAGCATACTTGCTTGGAAGATTTTTCTACCAAAAGCATCCAAAGTCCTACATTCTCTTCCTGGAGGAGTAGAAGAGTGTCTTTTGGTACTCTTTATCCTTTTCATAGCTGACTGCACCACAATAGAGTGGTGAGGGAGCTGAATTTTTTGAAAACCAGGAGAAGGAGGGACACGATACATGGTGTCCAAACGACGAGAATGTGGAGATAGGGTGAGAGGAGTCTCCCATAAGTCCATCATGTGTTCTTGAAGAATTTCATGAATGGGCAAGGTGACTGCCTCTTTGGGAACCTTAGAGTATCCTAAAATATCTAGTTTTTTTGCTCTAGGTTCCTTTTCAGAGGTTACTGAAATAGAGAGACCTTTAGCTACTTCAATGATGAAGTCTTGAAAGGACAAATCTTCTGGAGGAGACATTCTCCTCTTTGGAGAAGAGGGCTCTTCAGGTGGAGTAAGGGATACTTCAGCAGAGTCATCTGATGAATCAGAATCATCAGAAGACTCGAAGTATCGTCTGTTTGCTTCCAAGGATCGATAAGCATATCGACCGGTATCGACATCGGGAGTACCCGGAACCGGATCGGTATCGGGAAAAACCCCGGAACCGGGAACCGGAATCGGTATCCTGGTCGATGTGGATGCCCTGGGTACCGGTATCGGTTGTGGTACTGGAACCGGAGTCGGTACCGCTGGCTGCGGTACCGAGGGCGTCGCAGCTCTAATAAAAGCCATAATGGCCTGCTGCATGGATTGAACTGTATGATCCATAGACGCCACGACTGTCTGGATGTCGGTACCGGAAGATTGAGCCGGTACCCCAGAGCAGTCTAACAGGTGATCGGTCGAGGCCATGCCATCGATGTCAACCTGTAACCCCATAGGAGGAGGTTTGGAAGCCGGAGCTTCCCACCGGGGTTGTTTGGCTGGGGCAGAGTCCTCAGGGTCAAGCCCGGGGGCATCTCGATACTTAGAGGGAGATTTGCCCTTTGAGGACCTGCCAGAGGAATGTTTGGTTACCTGAGATCCATCAGGAGAGGAAGACCTGGAAGATGTCGATGCTGGAGTATCTGTAGAAAACAGCATGTGAAACTTGGCTGCCCGGTTTTATAAGCCACGTTTAGACATCAAAGAACAGGATGGGCAATCCGGAATGGAGTGGTCAGGCCCCAAACATTTAAGACATCATTCATGGGTGTCTGTGACTGATATAGTACCGCTACACTTGGTGCATTTTTTAAAACCAGAGGCTGGTTTCTCCATGAGGGAGAATTCTGTGAAGGCCTAGAGGCCTCACAGGACAAACACACCAAGTGGGGAAAAATATGATATATATATATATTTTTTTTTTAAAGAAATAAAGAAAAAAGACCGGCGGTACCGGTCCGGAATCAGGGAAGGCAGACACGCGGCCAAAGAAACAAATTAAAATAACAACTTCTTCAGCGGTGACAGGAACACGACCTGCTGGCTCCGCGGAAAAAGAACTGAGGAGAGTTGGTCAGGAAGGCGGGAAGGCAGCGCGCATGCGCAGTGGGAGGCCCCAAAAGCTTTCCTTCTGGGAAGCTGGGGAGCTTTCCCGCACGGGCTCCGTCGGTACCGACGTACCCATATGTGAGGACTTATTCCTGCTTGTTCCTGGAGATAGACACATACTGCCTACGTGTATTTATAAAATAGGCTAAAAATAGGCTTCTTGCTACCTTATTAACCTAGGCTCCCTGCTACAAAACTACCCCCAAAGTGTACCTGAAAGATTAAATACTGGGCACAAAAAAGTGCCAAACCCCTGCAAGTATGCAAAATAGTTAGTCATCTGCCTAATGATATTATTTCCTGTAACTTCCAGAGGGGCAAAAATCTCCGCTGAAGAAATTATATAAGCAAAAGTTTCAGAACCAAGCATTGTGGGCCATAACAAAAAGGGATCAATTTATGGCCTGGGCTTTTCATATATACCATTTTCCCTCCCACTGTATGCAAAAAATTCAAGCTTTGGGCACAGTGTTGCCCAAACCTTAAATCTGGCTCTAATCTTGGTCTGCATGTATGAACCTATCTGAAGGGGAGCTGGGCTGGGACTCACCTTCAGTCCCAGGATGCTTCAGAACTCCCACAGGTACCATGACGGTGGGAGGTGGGGAGCTCAGGGCTCCAGAAGCCTGAGCCTGCTGCAGGGGAGGGATAGTTGAACAGTATTCAGCAGGATTATTAGGGTTCGGACTCTGACTTGATGCACTCATCATGTTTTCCCAGGCTTGAGCTGCAGCAAACACAGGAGTAGTAAAGGTGAACCAAGAGTAACATTTAACTTAAGCTTTGATCATATTTTAAAAATATACAGAAGTTGTGTTGTACACAACCATTCAAGCCTCTGCCCAGGAGTTTTGAGTGCATGTTTGAGCATAAAGTTAGAGAGACGGAATCAAACTCCTCCAAAATCTCCACCCTTTGGTCTCCATTAACATCATTTTTACATTTCAACTGCTGCTGTAGCCATAAGAAAAATAAAATTTCAGTGCAAACTGAGCCATTCATACAAACACACCTCCCTGATAACCTGCAAGGTTATGTACCTAAGAATATAAGGGACCCAACTTTTGCTGCATTAAAAAAACAACTTAAATACACAGGTACACTAAAAAAAATTTTTTTTTAACTGCCTCTAATGTTTCGATTGATTTTTACGTTTTTTGGTGCGCTGAATCCAAATCTGGTAACCAATTTGCTCCATCACGTACAGATTTGTTGCTACATTGGGTTAGCAGTTTGAGGTGAACGTTTCAGATTGAGTGCGATCGAGATAAAAGTTTCTTGGATGAATTCTTTATACTAATTGTTTAGTAGTTATTCAAATAAGAATAAAGAAAATTGTAACAAGGCAGCACATAATAGAGTAATGTCAACAAAACACACTGTGATGGTAGCAAAATTGTCTGCACTTAAAACAGCCACATACATGTGCACAAACATTGAGCATATAAGAGCGAGGTTAGACACAAAGCAAAGCAAAGAAATGTGCAAAAAATGTTGTACAGGTATGTATGTAAGAATAGAAAACGCAAACCGCACCATTGCAATACATGAAGACAAACACCCAATGGTGTGAAAATAAAATTCTAATAAATGAGATCCGACACTGTGGTAATAACTAGCAAATTTTTATTTCAAAGTTTAGTAAAAACACGATATTTGTCAACACAGTTTAGATTTTAAAGTCATTCTTGGGTCAATCAATCTCCTGGTGGGCCCGTTTCTTCTTCCCCCGAATGCTTCTCTTGGTGCGCTGCTTGGCGTATTTTTCATCTGGGGTTTCCCGCAGCAGCAACCAGCAGAAATCAGCCATCATAGTGGTGTTCCATCTTCCTTGGTACCTTCTCTCTGCGTCCTTGATGTCCTGGTGAAACCTTTCACCTTGTTCTTCACTGTACGCCCCCAAGTTTTCGGGAAAGTAGTTCACATGGGAGTGCAAGAAATGGACTTTCAGGCTCATGTTACAGCCTTGTTCTTTGAAGGCATTGAGCATCCTGGCAACAATATCCTTATAGTTCTCATCCCGCCTGTTCCCCAAGAATTTGAGAACAACATTCTTGAAGGAATCCCAGGCTTCTTTTTCCTTCTCAGACATCGTTTCAGCGAATGCTCCATCTGAAATGAGTTTCCTTATATCAGGGCCAACAAACACTCCTTCCTTTAGCTTTGCTTCAGAAAGTCGGGGGAACTTTGAGCAAAGGTACCGAAAGCACTCACCATCTTTTGGAAGGGACTTGATGAATTGCTTAATGGGACCCAACTTAATGTGGAGGGGTGGTAATAGAATTTTATCACGAGGTATCAAGTTCTCATGAAGAACATTTTTCTCACCGGGTCTCAAATACTCCCGAATTGGCCAGTCTTTTTTCCCCCAGTGTAGGTCGCGGGCCCGGCTATCCCACAAGCAAAGGAAGCAGGGATATTTGGTGAAACCGGATTGCTGCCCTAATAGCATGGATAGAATTTTAAAGTCTCCACAAATCATCCACTTATGCTCATCATAACGAATCTTCTGAAGAATCAGGGCCAAATTCTCGTATTTTTCTTGGAGAATAACAGAGTGAGCAATAGGAACTGAAGCGAATGTGTTGCCATTATGAAGAAGAACACCTTTTATGCTGTCTTTTGACGAATCAATGAACAGCCGCCATTCAGCAGGATCATACTTGAGTTTAAACTTTTCCATCACTCCGTATATATCGTTGCAAAATACCAAATCTTCCTCTTTGCTGAAATACTTCAAAAATTGTGTCTCGCGGTTGCGGTACCAATAAAAAGTTGTTCCTGGTTACAATAGATTTTTCTGTTTAAGCCGAGAACCTAGCAGTTGGGCAGCATCTTTTGGGAGTCCTAAATCCCGGACTAAATCATTCAATTCAGCTTGAGAGAAAAGTTCAGGTTTCGGATCTGGTTCAGTTTCAAACTCGGAAGTACTGGACTCATCGGGAAAAGCCATCTGATGAGTCTCATCATGATCAGAACCGTCCACACAAATATGATCCAAAGATTTTGGTGGTTCAGGCACAGGTACTTCGTTGCTATGAGGCATAGGCCTAATTGCTGAGGGAAGGTTGGGGTAACTTATTACGTTCTTATTTTTTAAGTTGTATCCCTTCACAATGCAAGAGCAAAAATAGCAGTCACTGCTGTGGTCTCTTTGTTCACGCCACATCATAGGTATTCCGAAACGAAATGCTTGTTTTTTACCTTTCATCCATAAGCGTAGATCTTCCTCACATGTCTTGCACACTTTGTGAGGAGCCCACGGTTTGTCTTGATCGCCTAACTTCAAACCGAAATAGGCGAAATATACTTTTTTAATAAATGCAGAAATGTTCCTCTGCCGCTTTTTCACGGTATATTCCCCACAAATAAAACAAAAACTGTCCGGAGAGTTGACGCAACCTCTGGCTCTGTGAGCCATCACAAATACACAGCACTGCAAACTACAACTGTAGTGAACCACTTCGGAATAAAGCTGGATTACGACTGAGCAAACAAAAGGTAATAATGAACTTGCAAGAAATTGAAATTTGACAGGAACGTTCATGTCGCAACCACCGTGTTTGAGCGAGCGAACGAGGCGAGGCGAACAGGAAAGAACATGCGCCAGCGCGAGTACTGGATTTAGCCCCCCGCCTCCCAATTGTCCTGTTAATGTATAAAATGAATACAAAACACTCTAAAATATCATGAGGGAGTGTTTCTAGTTAGTTAACCATTACAACCTCTATTTTGGGCCAAGAAAATAAACTGCAGTCGGCTAAAAAGAAATTATGTGAACATTCCTTATATGGGTAAGAAATCTAATTTTGCTAGAAAACGTGACGTGATGGAACATTTTGGCTATTTTTCCTGGATTCAGCACCCCAAAATCTATAGGAATCAGTTGCAAAACTGGAGGCAGTTTTTTGGTAGTGTACCTGTGTAATCAGTCAGTAAAGAGCAGGCAGGCTATCAGCATGGTCTGAATGTACAAATGTTGTGAAACTTCTGTAACACCCCCTGAATAAACATCTATAGCAAAAGCATGCTTGTCATTCTAAGCAGGGACACCTGAAATTGTATTTTATACCAAAGCTTTGGTCTATGGGTTAGCATTTAATGCAACCAATATAAGAGTTATTCAAAATTCTGGAAAAAAACTGTTTTACTTGCTAGTTTTCTTTCCTTAAGTCTATCATACCAGTCAAGAACAAGTGGATTATGCTCCTCTATAGCAGATGGAGAAAGGATACAGACCACTGTGCAACCACATACTCCTCAGCATTTTCTTAACAAAGCAGGAGATTACAGTCCCCCAATATCGATCTACACCTGGGGAAGGGGGGGATCAAATTTCCATATATGTGGCCAAGAGAGACTGCAGGCACCTTTCACGATGCAACCCAAGAAATAAGAGTGGTAGGAAAAGGCAACCGAAAATAAATAAATCAGCAACAAACCCTTAAGGTTAGCCTTTGGACTGGTCTGGTAGACTCCAGGAATGAAAATTAGCAGGTCAGAGCAAATTTTTCCTTCATCATCATCTGTTACATCCCAATTATTCTGGACAGATCTGGCTTTGGAGAATGTTTCTGCTGCTGCCCAATGTTGGAGCCAAATCCGCCGGTAAAAAAAAAAAAAACGCGTACAAGTTGCTGCCGCTGCCGAGTCCGCTTCTCGGCAGCAGCAAACTCACAGCCTCCCTTCTGCAGCCGTGGCTCCCTGCCTCTTAGGGAACCGCAGCTATGCCTGTAAAACCGTTGCGGAGCCTTCCTGCATCTCGATGGGCTCCATGCAGCATTGTCCCGCCTCCAAAGGAAGTTGTTTACCACTTCCTTTGGAAGCGGAACAATGCTGCACGGAGCCTGTCGAGAGACGGGAAGGCTCCACAACGGTTTCGCAGGCACAGCCGCGTTTCCCTAAGAGACAGGGAGCCGCAGCTGCAGAAGAACAGGGCAGTAGCAGGCAGACAGGGAGAGGGGAGGAGGGGGCAGGGAACCTGCAACGGGGCTGACATGGAGGGAGGGAGGGGGCTGACATGGAGGGATGGATGGAGGGAGGGGGGCTGACATGGAGGGAGGGAGGGGAGGGCTGACATGGACAGAGGGGGGCTGACATGGAGGGATGGATGGATGGAGGGAGGGAGGGGGCTGACATGGAGGGAGGGGGTCGACATGGAGGGAGGGGAGCTGACAAGAAGGGATGGATTAGTTTTGTGAAGCTAACCATTATCTGAGGAGATGATGTTAGCTTCACAAAACTAATGCAACACCCATTTACATTAAAGTATTGTACATAGTTTGAGTTAATATGTATTTAGTTCCCCTGATTTCCTTCCCATGTTCAATTTCCTGTTCTCTGTAAAACTCAATGTTGTGTGTATACATTGTAGTATGCTTGTTTGATGTACACCGCGCTGATTTTAATAGCGCGGTATAGAAGCAAATGTTAAATAAATAAATAAATAAATAAATGGATGGAGGGAGGGGGGCTGACATGGACAGGGGGGGCTGACGTGGAGGGAGGGAGGGATGACATGGACAGATGGGGGCTGACATGGATGGAGGGAGGGAGGGGAGGGCTGACATGGAGAGATGGAGGGAGGGAGGGGTGGCTGACATTGATGGATGGAGGGAGGGAGGGCTGACGTGGAGGGAGGGAGGGCTGACATGGACGGGGTGAGGGCTGACATGGATTGAGGGAGGGAGGGGGTGACATGGACAAAGGGAAAAGACAGGGGGACATACTGGACAGACGGGGGATAAATGCTGGACAGAGGGGAGAGATAGTCCAGGTTAGGATTATAATGTGCAGATTGGGGGGCTAGGACTGGTAATCAGTTGATTAGGGAAGGCTAGGACTGGGAATGGACTGATCAAGGGGGGGTTGGGACTGGTAATGTGCTGATAGGGGGGTAGGACTGGTAATGGACTGATGGGGGGCTAGCATTGGAAATGAGCTGATCGGGGAGGTTAGGACTGGTAATGGGCTGATTAGGGGACCCTAGCACTGGTAATGGGGTTGAGGGGGGACTAGCACTGGAAGAGAGCTGATTAGGGGAGGCTAGCACTGGTAATGGGGTTGAGGAGGGACTAGCACTGGAAATGAGCTGATTACGGGAGGCTAGGACTGGTAATGAGCTGATGGGTGGGGTAGGACTGGTATTGGGCTGATTAGGGGAGACTAGCACTGGTAATGGGGTTGAGGGGGGACCAGCACTGGAAGCGAGCCGATTGTGGGGAGGGGAGGATAGAGCTGCTGGCCCTGGAAGAAGACTGGGGGCTAAGGCTACAAATGGGCTGATACAAGGGGATGGGAGAATGGAACTGGAAGGGAGTGGATCTGAAAGGGGCTGCCATGGTATTTATACTAGAAGGGACTGGTCAGTGGGGAAGCAGGGGGACTGGAAGGGAATGGACACCAGTGGCAGTCATGGGAATGCAAGTTGACATTGGAAGGTACTGGGAGTGAGGACTGGAAAGGGGCTGATACTGGGGAGGGTTACTGGGACTGGAAATAGGCTGATGGAAACAAGTGAAGAAAACGAAAGAAGAGATAAGAAATGGCAGATGGACCATAGACCACAGAAAGAGAGCTAAGAGAAGACAGGAAAGCAGAAGCCTCAGATCGGGACCAGCAAAAGGTAGAAAAAATAATTTTATTTCAAATTAGTGATTTGACTACAAAATCATCATAATTTTGAAATCAAATATTGTTACTTGTTATTGTGATTAATTATTGTGGTTTAAATAAGTAAATTTTATAAATAAAAACATATTGCAAAGGCCTATAATATTTATAATTCAACAAATGATTACAGCGACAATGCGTTAACAGTAAAGGATGAGAGACGCATTTGATTTTATCATTGGGGGTCACCACAAGTTGACCAATGGTAAAAGGGGTCACGGTACAAAAAAGGTTGAGAACCACTGATGTAGGGAGTCAGAAGAGTCCCACTATGACCAGATCATATCCCTGATCACTTCTGACAACGGGAAGACAACAGTGGGGATTCCCACATCCCTTGAAGGAGCGGGTGTACCTTCGGCTCCAGCTCCATGCCAGAAGCATCCATCAAATTCAAGGCAGATGAGACCTTGGTAATCACCCCAGCAGCATCTCCTTCTATAATTGGTAGATCATGCCGGCCTCTACAGAATCTTCTGTAGGTGAGAGCACTTCCTCGTCCACATCAGAGCCCAGTACCGAGCCATCTGAATCCGAGGCGTAGTCAACATTTCAGATAGCACCTAGCTGTTCCTCATCTCCAGGGAGTGTCCCTCACCAGGTATACTTAGCCAAAGGTACAGTTGTGGTCAACATTACTGGCACCCTTGCCTTTTAGGTATATTGTATATAATATCTTGAGATATAATTGGAAATATACCAACTGTATGTTATCATATTTTAATAGTATATTCAAAGGTATACAACAAAAAAAAGATGTCTGTGCAACTTAGACATAGTAATTACTGAGGGAAAAAACAAAAACAAAATATGACCTGGACAGGATTAATGGCACCCACTGGAGCAGAAAAGGAATTGAGATCTTTCTGGGGACACCAGACGGAGTATCTACGCCACTTGAATGTGTATGAACGTCTGGTGGAGGCTTTCTAGAAGCCAGTAGGCTTTTCCTTAACCTCTTGTAGAAGGTCAATACCCTGCAATGCTATGCTCTCAATAGCCAAGCTGTAAGGCAGAGACTGTGGATTGGGATGGAACAGTCAGCCGTTGTCCTGGTTGAGGAGATCGGGCGCAGATGCCAATCAGAAAGGCTGAGTCAGATTCAGTAGCAGTGGAAACCACGGTTGCCGCAGCCAGTGAGGGGCTATGAGAATCATGGAGCCCTGGTCAGACTGAAGCTTGAAAAGCGTCTTGGGAATGAGGGGTATGGGAGGATAAACAGAGCAGACCCTGACCCCAGAGTAGTTGTAAAGCATCCACTTGTTGGTTGCTGGATGTCGGAATCCTTGTGCAGAAGCGAGAAAGCTTGGCATTCTGCGGAGTAGCAAACAGATCTATGTCTGGAGTTCCCCAGATCTGGACAATGCAGGACACTGTGTCCGGATGGAGAGATCATTTGTGGGGAAGAGGGATCAGACTCACCTTGTCTGCCAAGATACTGAGCTCCCCCGGGAGGTACACTGCTCGGAGGTATATTTGATAAAAGATGGCAAAGGACCATAGTTGAAGAGTCTTCTCGCAGAGGGACCATGAGCCTGTTCCTCCCTGTTTGTTCACATGGAACATGGCTACTTGATTGTACGTCCTGACTAGGGCCTGTTGTGTCCTGATGTGGTGTTGAAACAGCCGGAGGGCATTTGAGATAGCATGAAGTTCCAGAAGATTGATTTGGAAGTGTGACTCGTGCATTCTCCAGAGCCCCTGTGTAACCAGGTTTCCCAGGTGTGCTCCCCAACACAGTTTGGAGGCATCTGTCATCAGGGTGAATTGAAGTGGAGGCATCTGAAAAGGTGACACTATGAGTGGAATTTTTGGAGACCACCATCACTGAAGGGAAGTGATCAGAGGGGCAGTGGATTGGATCCTGTCCCGGAGATGGCCCAAGGCCTGCGTCCATTGGGAGGCAAGAGTTCACTGGACTGTGCACATATGTAATCGGGAATAGGTAACGACATGTGGCCGAGGAACTGCGGCATTTCACGGGCAGTCACATAGTCCCACTGAAAAGTCTGGGACACTAGTTCGATTAGACGAGCACAGCGGAGCTGGGGCAGAAATGCCCTGGACTGCTGTGTGTCTAGTAGGGCTCCAATGAATTCTAGCTTTTGAGATGGAGTGAGCTGGGATTTTGGGAAGTTTATGACAAATCCCAAGTGTTGTAGTACCGTGATGGTACGATGCAAGGAAAGCTGCATCTCTTGTGAGGTGTCTGTTTTTATGAGCCAGTCATCTAAGTAAGGGAAGACGAGTATCCCAAGATCGTAGGTATGCGGCTACAACCACCATGCACTTTGTGAAGACTCTTAGGGTAGAGGTGAGTCCGAAGGGAAGGACTCTGTAATGATAATGTGTACCCTGAAAGCATTGTTCCCTCTAAGCTGTGCGCGTGCACACACCTCGCCGAGCAAGCACACATAAAAATTACAGTTCTGATTCTGATAGAAAACAACACAGACGTCTTAAAATTTAAAAGCTGTGATTGTAATTACTAGAAATTTTCTGCTTCATTTAGTAATCGTCTATTTTCATTTAATTTGATTAAAATCAATGTGGTGTACATACTGTATTCTGACGTGTAGTCAAATTTTAAAGTATATAACTCAGAGTGTCGTTATGTGGCGCACAAAAATTTAACGTTCCTTCAAAAGCTGCACAGCTGATATTTCATGCGCACACAGCCTACAGAAAATTAGAGGGAACATTGCCTGAAAGGTAAAGCGTAGATATTTCCTGTGTCCTGGATGGATGAGGATATATTTAATTTAATTTTTAATTAATTTAATTTAATTTAATTAGCAGGTTTTTATATACCGCCACTTCCATGGATCAGTTGCGGTTTACAATGAACAACAATTAACAAGCAAGGCTGTTTTACAAGGAACGGTAATAAGCATCATGCTGTTTTTACATATAACGGTGTTAACAATAAAATCAATTTCTATAATAACAATAATGGGTTCAAACTATCAGAAACAGGTTGATAGTTGAGAACTATATACATTGAACATGTTTAGAACTAAAATACAGTTTTACATAGAATCTCTGGATATCTTACAATGTATTAGTACTTGTTCCAGGTCGAGGGTTGATTATCATTGTTGGTGCAGCTATCCCTTTTCATGTTGTGTTGGTGAGTTCGATACAGAAGCATAGTGTGTTGAGAATAGGTATGTTTTGAGTTTTTTCCTAAACTCCATGATTTGGGGTAATGATCGTAGTTCAGCTGGGATATTGTTCCACAGAATGGGGGCGGCATGGGAGAAGGCTTTCTTGTTCGTTGATTTTTTGGCTTTTATAAATTCCTTTGGTGTTATTAACTTATTTAATTGGTCTCTTCTTTGAAGGTTGTGACCGTGTTCCTTGGTGATTAGGTTATTTACAGTATAGGGTGCCGTGTTATTTAGGGCCTTGTATGTGGTTAACAGGGTTTTGTATTGTATGCGGCATTGGATTGGGAGCCAGTGCAGGGATTCTAAGATAGGCGTTATATGTTGGAAGGGAACTGTTTTTATGATGGTTTTGGCTGCTGCATTTTGTGCTAGTTGTAGTTTTTTTAAGTTTTGATTTGTTACACCTAGTAAGGTTAGGTTTGCAAAGTCAAAGTGGGGGGTTATGATCGCTTGTATTATGCGTTGAAAGTCAAGTAGGTGCAATAGGGGGCGGAGTTGCTTTAATATTTTAAGTTTGAAATAGACTTTCTTTGTTATATTTCTTATCTGTGAGTCCATACTAAGGTGTTTGTCTAGTATAACTCCCAGGTACCGTATTTCAGTTTTTAGTTTGATATCATTGTTTTGCAGTGAGATGTGTGGTGGAGGGGTGAATGATGTGTTTTTGGTCACTATTAGGGCTTCCGTTTTTGCGTGGTTAATATATAAGTTATTTTCGTTTAGCCAATTGTTTATTTCGCTGAGGCAAGTATTGATAAGTAATGTAGGGATGTTTGGTATAGTGAAGGGTACATACAACATTATATCGTCTGCGTAGATGTGATATAATACATTGTGCTTTTTGAATATTTGGCAAATGTGTTTTATGTATATATTAAATAGGAGCGCTGACAGGGCAGAGCCTTGGGGGAGTCCTAGTTCCTGATTGTAAGTTTTTGATGTACGGTCACCGATGCGGACCGTTTGGGTTCTGTTGCTTAAGTATGAGGAAAACCATTTTAGGACCGTGGATTTTATTCCTATTTGTCGCAATTTACTTATCATCGTTGTATGGTGAACACTGTCAAAAGCTGCAGATATGTCAATGAAAATGAGCAGGAATGCCTGTTTTGTACTATCAATGCCTCTTACGAGTGTATCAATTAGGACTGTTAGCAGTGTTTCCACCCCATGTCGAGGGCGGAATATATGTGTATGCTTCTTTTAGATCTAGAGAGCAGAGTCGGTCCTGACTCTGGAGGTAGGGAAGAAGAGTCCTGAGGGAGATCATCTTGAACTTTTCTTGGACTAGAAACCTGTTGAGGTTTCCGAGGTCCAGAATGAGCCTGTATTCTCCAGTTTTCTTTGTAATGAGAAAATACAGAGAGTAGAAACCCATTCTCTGTTGGGATGGCGGGACCTTCTCTATGGCGCCCTGGGTCAGAAGAGAAGACACCTCATCCTGAAGGAGAGCAGTGAGAGGTGGCTGTATTTGAAATTCCCCCATGAAAGTGGAGGAGGGCAGAGTTTGCAGATGAAGTCTATACCTCTCCTGGACTATGTTTAGTGTCCACAGTTCTGAAGTGATGAGGTGCCATCTGTGGGCATAGTGACACAGACTGCCTGCTATGTGGAGAGGGTGGGAGTCCTCCAGAGGCAGGGTGGCAATGTTCTCTAGAATAGATCAAAAACCAGGCACAGACTGTGGCTGCGCAACTGGCTAAGGTTTAACCCTCGGTGGCTTCTTTTGCTGCTTAGGAGTCTGTTGCCTCTTCTGTGGGGCTTGAGCCTGGAACTGAGAGGCAGGAGGAAAAGAAGAATTTCTTCTTATTGTAGAGAAACTTCCTTGCAGTTGCCTTTTTTTCTAACAGGGTCAGCTGTTGTTCTAGAGAGTCTCTTTAGAGTAGTGTTTTCTGATTCAAATTGGGAGGCTTTATCTTGCCAGTCTTTGCCAAAAAGGTGCAAGGTATGTTGCCCAGCTTATCTTGTACCCACTGTTTAATATCTGAGGTTTGAAGCCATGCAATTCTGCGTGCACTGATGCATATTGCTGAGGCCTTGCTTGTTCATTCGAAAGCATCAAAGGTGGCTCTATTAACAAACATCGATACGTTCTGGCTATGCTTGACTAGGGCAAGATAGTCTGCTCTCTTATTTGGAAGAAGAGGGGCAAAGGCTTCAAGATACCTGGATACCTCTTTAAGAAACATTCCCATATAGAGGATATAGGAGTTAATTCTAGCAGAGAGCATGGAAGCACCAACGCCCAAAGACATCGAGGGTTCTTGATTCTCTACCTGGAGAATTAGAGGAGTGGGTCTTTGAGCTTTTGATTCTGCACATCGCCAATTTAACCATCATGGAATGGTGGGGGGAGCCGTGGTTTTTGGAAGTCCGGGCACTCTGGTACCCGATGCATGGTATCGAGGCATCGACTGTGAGGGGAGACCGTGAGAGACGTCTCCCACATACGGAGCATAAGATCATGAAGGATGTGGTACACCAGTAGAGTGTATCAGCCCTGATGTCGTGCTGGCAATTAGTCGATGTCGGTATCGATACTGGTATCGACGGGCCGGTGCCTGGAGCCAAGGGCTTGATAGGCACCGAGGCTGCCAGGAGAGCTGCAAAGCTCCGCTCGATGGCCAGTATGTGCTGGTCTATCAAAGCTGCCGTTGCTTGGGTTTCTGTCACATGCCAGAGCTTGGCACTAGCAGCTCTCCAGAAGTCGAGGCCTCGGGAGCATCCTGGAGCCCCCTCTGTGGCTTTGGAGGACAGGGGCTCCCACCAGGGTTTTTTGGCAGGCCGATCCATCTCCGATGCAATGCCCGAGAGATCTCAATGCTTTGAACGAGATATACCCCTGGAAGTTTTGTCTTGCTTCGACGCAGACTTGGGCTTTGACTTTGAGGATACCAAGGACCCATGAAAGGAGGCTGAGGCCCTCAATGAAGTGGACGCCAATGATACCAAGTCTGAGGCGAAGAGTGTTCCAAATTTAGAGGCCTGGTTCTGTAGGCCTCTCTGAGTCATCTTTTGACAGAAGGGACAGTCTTTTGGCTGGTGATCTGACCGGAGGCATTTTAAATACCAGTCATGTGTGTCAGTTGCTGAGAATGTGCTGGCACACTTGGAATATTTCTTGAAACCACTAGCTGGTTTCTCCATGCCTTCAATGGTTGGGAAGGCTATGGTAGGCTTAAGGCCTAAAAGGGCATCGAGACACCCAGGGTTTTTTTTTTTTTGATAACTAAAATAAAGAGAAGGAAAAAAAACAATGAAGGAACTAGCGATGTCTTCGATGGTGCCGGTGTCGACAGGAAGGCAGAGGCGCTATCCACAAAAAGAGTTCTTCTGCAGTGATAGGATTTGCTTCCTGCTGACTCCACGGAAAACGAAGAACTGAAAAGAGGGAGTTGGGAAGGTGGGAAGACAGTCACTCAGGCACAGTGGGGTACTCATAAAGGCTTTCCTGTTGGACGATGGGAAGCATTACCACGCAGGCTCCGTCAGTACCGACGTCACACACGTGAAGACTACATTCCTGCTTGTTCCTGGAGATAAAGCGTAGTTACTCACCTATAACAGATGTTCTCCAGGGACAACAGGAATCAGTCCTCACATATGGGTGACATCGGTGCCGATGGAGCCCTCACAGAAGCATCTCCCCAGCTTTCATAGAAAGCCTTTGGGAGATGCCCCAACGCATGCGTGGTGCCCTTTCCACCCAAGGATGCCATCTTGCTAAGTGAAATGACATAGCCAAAAGATGGCAAAAAGAAAATGATAAAGAAGCAACTCCAAGGGGAGGAGGGAGGGTTGTGAGGACTGATTCCTGCTGTCCCTGGAGAACACCCATTACAGGTGAGAACTATGCTTTCTCCGGGAAAAGCAGGAAGTCAGTCCTCACATATGGGACTCCCTAGCTACAGGCTACCGAAAGTCTGTAGAGAAAAAACACAGTCGCCATAAGAGGGAGCCGTGAGCAGCAGCAACTGAGTCCACAGATACAGACTGTAGTAGGACCTGTATGTCTGATGGAAACCAACGCTCCATTAGCCTGAATACAGAAGGGTCGGGGGGTAGGAGTTGCCTATACCTCAAAAAGATTATGGAGCATGTCCTGGCCAAAGACACTGTCCCTTTGGGACTCTCTCTTCAGGCAATAATGAGCTGCGAAGGTATGGACTGAAGACAAGGTAGCAGCCACAGAGGCCACCATGGCCCTGACACTGTGTGCTGTGACCCGACCAAGCAGCGTGAGCCCAGCCTGCTCATAGGTGAGGCGATGCGGTCTGCCACCCAGATGGACAGTGTTCACTTGGTCACCACTTCCCCCAGCCGACTGGGATCATAGGAAACAAAAAGCTGATAAATTTTCCGGTGGTCCTGGGTACGTTGAATGTAGAAAGACCAGGACCCTCTTACAGTCCAAGGTGTGAAGGACGGTCTCCGTCCTGTTGGAGTGAGGCCTTGGGAAGAAGGTGGACAGCACCACCTCCTGGTTGAGGTGAAAGGGAGATACCACCTTTGGAAAGAATTTGGGGTATGTGCATAGCACGACCCTGCTCTTGTAGAATCTGGTATTATAGCGCCTCTGCCACTAGGACTTGAATCTTGCTGACCATGCGAGTGGAGGTGAGCACCACCAGGAACACAACCTTCCACGAGAGGTACCTCAGGTGGCAGGTAGCCAGAGACTCAAATGGCAGGCAGATGAGCTGTGCCAACACTATGTTGAGACCCCATTCTGTCGCCAGAGGGCGGATGGGGGGTTTGGACTGCAGGAGTCCTCTCAAGAAGCAGGTCACCAGAGGCTGGACCGAGAAGGACCTGCCATCGACTGAGGTGTACCCTGACGGAGTTCAATTTGAGCCCGGATTGTGAGAGATGAAGAAGGTACTGCAGCACCATCTGCAACGTGCAGGAGAATGGGTTTACTCATTGCTCCGCTCACCACACCGAGCATCTGTGCCATCTGAAGGCGTAAGATCTCCTGGTGGAGGTTTTAGGGAGGCCAGCAGAATCTCTTGCACTTCTCCCAAGAGGCTGAAGGGGGCTAAGGCTACCCTTTCAGCAGCCATGCTGTCAGTGATAGGGACCCCAGGTTGGGGTGCAGGAGAGAGCCTTCCTCCTGAGACAAGAGGCCTCGGGGGATCGGAGTCTCCACTGACAATCAGAGGAGCAGCAGAAACCATGGCTGCCTGGGCCACCGTGGTGCCATCAGGATCAGCGAAGCTTTGTCATGAAGAGCCTTGAAGAGGATCTTGGCAATCAATGGCGTGGGTGGGAAGGCATACATGAGGCCTTCCAACTACAGAATGAGAAATACATCTGCTTCTATCCGGGACGGGTGGGGCTGCTGGGAGCAGAAGCAGGGCAACTAGTAGTTGTTCGGGCTAATGAAAAGGTCCATCCATGGGGTCCCTCAGAGTCGGAAGAGCCGGCTGGCTACTCTGGGGTCCAGCTGACACTTGTGCGGTTGGAGGACCCTGCTCAGTTGGTCCGCCAGGGTGTTGTCCTGGCCTGGTAGGTATACAGACTGTAGGAGTATTCCCTGACGAATTATGTAGGAGTAGAGTGTCATCGCTTTGCAGCAAAGGATGCGAGACCCCATGCCCCCCTGCTTGTTCATTTGGATCAGCATCGACTGGTGCCTCAGGTGATGGCAAAATGCTCAGAGGGCTAGATATGTTGCCTGAAGCTCCAGAAGTTGATCTGCTGGTTGCCCTCAGCTTGTGACCAGCTGCACTGAGTACGAAGTTCTTCACAGTGTGCTCCCCATCCCAGCAGGGATGCATCCATTGTGAGGACCCTTCGGGAATTTGGAGTTTGGAAGGGCATTCCTGCTTGAAGGTGTTGCGGATTTTGCCACCAGGTCAGAGATTCCACCAACTGGTGAGTCACAGACTGTCTTGGAGTCGGCCCGTGGCTTGTGTCCACTGGTCTCGAAGGCACCACTGAGGGACCCTCATGTGCAGATGGGTGTCAGGGGTGACATGGACCGTGGAGGCCATGTGCCCAAGTAGGCGCAGCAGAAGCTGAGCTGACACGGAGGGACAGTGTTGTACATCTGCGGCTAGTGTCCTAAAATGACTGGCCCAGTCCAGGGGGAGGAAGGCCTTTGCCTGAAGTGAAGGGGAGACCTGGGGGACTCTCCCGAGAAGAAAGGAGGGGTGTCTGTGTCAAGTGGAGGAGGTAGCCCTCCTTGACCACCTGAAGTGCCCAGGAATCAATGGTGATGGCTGGCCACCTGTGGGTGTAATGGATCTGACGTCTCCCTGTGGGCTGCTGTCCTCCTTGGGGTAGAGAAGCTATGCCCAAGGAGTGAAAAACTCCCCCCAGAGCCTTCTGTTTATGAGGGCCTTATCCGTGTCCCTTGGCCTGCTGACTGTGCTGAGGAACCGGGGAAGCCTGAAAATGTGGATAGTTTTTGTAAGCAGCCCCTTTTCTTGGGTAAAAGGGCTTTTTACCCAAGCCCTTCTGTCGGAGAGGGCTAGCGGGTTTTTTGAAGAGCCTGGTCCTCGTCATGAACTCCGTCTCCAACTCGATGGCTTTTTCCATCATGGGTTTGCCAAAGAGATTCTCCCCTTGGCATGGAACAACCACCAATTTTGTCCTGAACTCATTGCTCGAGGTTGGAACACTGTAGCCAAGCCTGGTATCAGGCACCGATGCCCGCTGCAGCTACTATAGTCGCCAACTCGAAGCAATGAATTTGGAGCACTCACGGATGGTTTTGACCAGGTTCTTGAACTGCTGCAGGGGTTCCTCGGAGAGACCAGCCAAGAACCCGGCGAGCTCCTTTGCCAGTCTCTCAGGTACATGCCCATGTACAGTTGGTAGGCCTGGATCCGGCCGATGAGCTTCAAGCCCTGGTAACACTTTCTTCCGAGGGCATCCAAAGTGCAAGTCTCCCTACCCGGGGACTCCGAGGAGTGCGTCTTCTGGCTTTTTAGCCAACGCATGGCCAACTCCACCACCATGGAGTTATGTGGCAGCTGTGTCTTCTGGAAGCCAGGGCTCTGGCAGACCCAATACACTGAGTCAAGCCACTTGCTCATGACAGGCACCAACGCTGGTGTTTCCCCACATACGAAGCATTAGCCTTTCCAGGATGGGTGGAATGGGTACCGTGAGCGATTCCCTCGGTGGGGGGCTCCTACTGGAGGATTTCTAGTTCTTCCATCTGAGGATCCTCCTCTGATTCTGCTGGGAATGCTAAGGCCTTTGACATATTCTGCACAAAGTCAAGGAAAACCATGTCCTTGAGTGGGGACTGACGCCGGGGTTCGGAAGGTGGCAAGTCCAAGGGGACCCTATGGTCATGACAGGTGTCCGGGAACTCCTCATCCTTGGTCTTCCATTTCGAGTAGTCGGTAAGATTTGAGGGAAGGGTGTCCCTCAGAGGCCCCGCAGCTGGTGCCATGTGTGCTAGCCAGAGAAGACCTTAGTCCTGTAGAACAGGATCCAGATCTAGACCTCGGCAGAGGATTGACTCGAGGCCATATGTTTCTAGGATCGGCTTGGCCTCCGTGGACATCCTCGATGTTGTGGGCCCGGTGTTCTGGGCGGAGGAACCAGTTGTGCCAGGCAGCAATGCCTGCTGTTGGTCCATGAAGGCAGACAGGCTGTGCTCTTGGGCTGTTATTCTGGTTTCCAGTCCAAAAGGCTCTGTAGCTATTGGCGCGGGCACCGAGGAACTCTGGCGCGATGCTGGTTCCCTGAAGGGGAGTCTTCAACGACGATGGCCTAGGGCATCCGAGGCCAATCTTTGGGCGATTCCTTCCGGGCAACCTTGGTGGGCTGCTCCCGCTATTTGCCCTCCGTCAAGAGTCATGGACTGAGGGACCTGTCTCGGGGCTTACCAGACCTACCGGAACCATCCAGGGATGCTGCCTTCAAGGGTTTCTTCTTCTTCTTGTGTTCTCCTCAATGGAGACCCCCCTTTCTGAAGATCTGCAGCATCGACCAGGGTCTGCAAGGGCACTGCAGGAATCCGTGGCTTCAGAAGGAGCCTTTGCCTTCAGAGGCCCCAGGGACTCCAGGAAGAACTTATTGTGCTGCTGTGTTGGCGGCTCTTGAGGGCCTTGGTAGACATCTTTTTACAGAGACCGCAGGCTGCGGGGTCATGGTCCAGCCCTAGGTAAGAGAAATGACTTTTGTACACCAATCACACTTCTTACCCCAGCAAGGTCGAAGACCCACGGTGCTGCCAGTTGGAAAAAAGGCACAAAGGTGCCAAGGAGGAAAAAATGTGTATGGACCTGAGACACTATGCCAGGGCAGCGGGCTTGGGCAGTGGGAAGAGTACCGGTGCACAACCGGAGGACAATATGAAACTCAGGCACAAAGAAAATCAACTTTTTCCGGGGGGGAAAGCAGACAGACATCTGAAGGACTCCGCAGAAAAAAGGAGACTGAGCAAGATGGCACCCTTGGGTGGAAGGGCACCATGCATGCGTGGTGGCATCTCCCAAAGGCTTTCTTTGAAAGCTGGAGAGATGCTTCCGCGAGGGCTCCATCGGTGTTGACGTCATGTGAGGACTGACTTCCTGCTTGTTCCTGGAGAATACTATATATGGTTTATGATTTATGGTAGATTTGTGCGGTCTGGTAAAAATCCAAGGATACAATTTAATGTACTGAAGATATCCTTGAAACAAGGACTCCCAAATTTATGCACCTTTAGGCTACACAACCAACCAAAATCAGAATTTGGTGGCAAAGAGAGGGCTGTACACTGGAGCAAGGTCTGGTTTCTCGCTCTATGTTGGGAGACCTATTATACTTGTGAAATTTACAACACGGTTCTTACCTCCCCCTATAAAGCTGAAAATAAAATGGGGAAATGCATAAATACCAGAGATAAGCTGAAAAATGAGTTATGTATCACATATAAACGGACTAAAAATGTCCAGATTTTCCCTCACAAGATGGCTGTAATATTTGGAAATAGAAATGCATAAATACGCCAAAATAATTATTTAGTGAAGACGTCTCTTAATACATTTGAGCAACTAAATTCAACTTGGTATCAAATGAACACTTTTCCCAAGACATACAATTACATCTTGCACAGGTGCAGGAGCAAACAGTCATCAATATCTTCTAGGAAGAAGATAATGCTGAAATGTTCCTCTAAATTCACCTTAGTTTTCTATAATACTCCAGCCATCACTGCAGTTTTTAAGACAGAAATGGGCTAACAATATTACATTTTCCAATGAATCTTGGGAGGATATATCGATGTCTTCAAAGCTTGTCTTTAATAATAATAATTTGAAGCTTATTCACTTTAACTTTATTCATAGGATTTATTATACTCAAGGCAGGCTTTTCAAAATATGATGGACTGTGTCTTCAAATTGCACAAGATGCGGGAATACAATAGGAATTTTCTTCCATGTGGGCTTATACATAGATACTGGAATCATATTACATTAATCACTAATAAGGCTTACAATAATGTCTGTTTGCCCTCTAATTCTTCTTTGGGATTGTCTGGAAGAAACTGAAAGTGTGGGTATCTCTCATTAGTTTGGTAGTGGTTCTGGCTCTGATATAAAGAAGAATAGCAATCCATTGAAAAGATCATAAGGCACCATTTAAGAACTGGATAAGTTGACATTTTACTCATAATCCAAAAAGAGAAAGCAGCTTATATGTATAGCAGTTGCATGTATAAATGTGATAACATTTAGACATATTAGCTTAATTTTATTTAATTGATGATAAGATAAGTTATGTGAGGAAACTGTTGATCAACAAGCCCATGATCTGGATGTTGGAAATGTATCCTTACTGTAAACAAAATACACTGAACTCCTAGTTTTATTTTTATTGATTTATTGTTGATTATAAAATTGTTAAAATTGAAAAGGAAAATATAAAAAAAACGTGAGCTGTTTTAACAGAATTGAGAATAATCAGAATTATCAGGGGTTACCCTCTGATCTGTTCAATGTAGCTAGTGTAGCAGGGATTTCAAGGTTGCTGAACTTACCGTTCATTAGCACGGAATGGCAGATCACACATACTCGAGCTTCCTTCCTCTCCATGTATAGCAGTCGGCATTTCAGGCTGCAACATGCAGCACAGAAGACCTAAAGTAAGAGGGGAGAAAATTTTAAAAACAATCACCACTCTTCATTCGTTTGAAAAACCGCAGCACAAGCTGAGACAAAGAAAATTCTCAGCAGAAAAAAGTATTTTTAGAGAGAGTTTAGAATAACATCGCCACATTTCAGTAGAAGCAGCATTGCAAATGATAAAACTTGTATTTAGCAGTTGTATATAAAGTTATAATTATATAATTTGCTATTCATTTCATATGTTTTGAAGATTTCATGTGTGTGTGTGAGTGTGCCATCGAGTCACAGAATACTCCAAGAATTGCAGGCTCTGTACTTCAAGCTGTTCTGTCCATTATGAATAAGCCTCAAAATGTCACTGCCAGCTTTGGAAAAGAAATGCTATAAAATATTCTAGAATTTCATAGGATTTCAGGATACAGTGTGATTTGTAAGATTATGTTTTAAGATCTAAAAGTAGCTACGATAATCTCAATTTATAATGCAGAGCAAACAATTATCTAGTATCTACCTTAAGTTTCTCTTTCTAACATCCTCATAAAAATGAAGTATGGTACATGCATTTTAGTGAATATTATCATGTAGCCGCTGTATTAGTCCACAAAGATCTGCAGCAGTCAAAGCAAAACAATAAATCCTGAGTCACACAAACTCAAAGAGCCATCAGCACATACTTTTACCTGCAGGAAGAGTGGGCGCACACATACATACAAAGTAAAGCTTAATTAATTAAAAGTATGATGCCCGACTATGCATATTTACAGGATTGATATGGGAAGGGTGGTGTTGGGGTGATCATGATTGTTGAGTTTAATTATCAAAATCTCAGGGGGAGAGAGAAGGCATCAGGCTGAAGGTTTGCCCAAAGCACTCAATACTCTTGCACCAGCCCTGATCACAATCATTCTCCTCCATTGCACTAATTTGACATCCCACTGTTTTGGTAAATTCCTCTGATCCTACTCGACTGTTGCGGTTTCTAAAATGTTGGCTGAGTATCTTGTTCTGCCCAGTTGTCACATGATCAGTCACCATCTTGAACTTAACAGGTATTGCCATTTTCAGTCTGCTTTATATGGTTTTCAACTTAATGTAGCATATTATTTAAAACATCCATTAAAAAAGCACTTGGTAGACATCTCCTTCCAAAGTATTTGTTTTCATGAGGAATTTATACCCTAGTATTTATTTATTTATTTATTTAACAGTTCTTCTATACCGCTCTATTTTAGATCAGAGCGGTTTACATTTAACATCAACTATACAACACAGGCACTTTGAGTTGTATTTACAATAAACAGGGAGATCAACTTGGAAGTAACTGGGGGAAACTATGTATATTGTATAATTATATTGTATAATTATTTACATTGTATTACACTGGTACCTGATTTCAGGCAGAACATATCTACATCTTATTTACACTGGGAGTCTGAATTCTAGTTCAGTGGGTACTTCTTAGAGATCTGTTGATTATCCTTTTTCATGCTGAGTCTGCTTGTTTAGTTGGAGTGAGTGATTGTCTGAGGGGCAATAAGTATGATTACTAAGGCTGGATTCAGGGTAGTATGTGGTGAACAGGTGCTGTTTTAATGCCTTCCTGAAGTGGGTTAGGTGGGTGATGTTTCGAATAGAGGTGGGAAGAGCATTCCATGCCCTGGGAGCATAGATTGTAAAGGCCCTATTTGTTGTTGCTTTTGTGCATGTCGTTATTACTTTTGGGACCTCTAGGGTGTTTTGCATCATGGGTCTTCTGTTTCTGTTCAGTGGTACCTTATGTATCATCTTGCTGATAGTTGTGGGGGTCAGAGTGTTTAAGGCTTTGAAGGTTAAGGTTAGAACTTTGTGCAGGGTTCTTGCTTGAACCGGCAACCAATGGAGGTTCATCAGTACTGGCGTTATGTGATCTCTCCGTGAGGCCCCTGTTAGTACTCTTGCAGCAGTGTTCATTGCAAGCTGGAGAGGAGCTTGTGTTGCTTGAGGGAGACCGTGTAGAATTACGTTGGCATAGTCGAAATGTGGTAATATTAAAGCCTGGTAGATCGATCGGTAGTCGCTGAAGTCAAGTAGCGGTCGGAGATGTTTTAAGGTCCTTATTTTCATGTATACTGTTTTTACTGTGTTTTTTATGTGGGTTTTCAGGTCCAGTTGTTGATCCAGTGTAACGCCAAGGTAGCGGATTGTGGGTTTGGTTTTTAGTTCTGTGTTGCCGATTTTTAAAGAGGGTGGAGGGGTGAAGTCCTGGTTCCTTGAGATGAAAAGGACATCTGTTTTGCTGTAGTTGATTCTCATGTTTTGTGTGCTGAACCATTCTGCTACTGCCTCAAAACATCTTGTTAGAGGGGAGAGGTCTGGTTGGTTGGTCCTGAATGGGATGTATAGAAGGATGTCGTCAGCGTAGGCTAGACAGTTGACCTTGAATGAGCGTGCTAGGGCACATATGGGCTGCATATAGATGTTAAACATCAATGCAGATAGTGACGAGCCCTGTGGTACTCCCTGGTTTTGTAAAAATGGTTCCGAGGTTGTGGAGCCTGACCTTACATGTTGCATCTTACATCTATTAGTCAAGTACGACTTGCACCACTTTAGGGCTGTTCCCTGAATTCCTTTTTCGCTGAGGCGTTGTATGAGGATCTCGTGGCTAACCGAGTCGAAGGCCGCTGCGATGTCGAGGAATATGAGGGCGAATCCTTGATGAATTTTGTCAGTTCCAGAGACTAGGTGGTCAAATAGATTGGTGAGGAGGGTTTCCACCCCATGTGCTTCTCTGAACCCATGCTGGGAAGGATCCAGTGGGGCTTCAGTATCAATATGCTGTTGGATTTGGCGCTGTACTAACTTTTCGATTATTTTGGCAAGCATGGGGATACTTGAAATTGGTCTGTATGATTCCACTTTCGTTGGGTCCAGCTTGTTATTTTTTTAGCAGTGGTCTGATTGATGTTTGTTTCAGACTTTGTGGAAACGATCCGGTTGTAAGGGAGTGGTTTATTAATTCGCTCAGATATTGGCTTAAGTCACATCGTAACTCCTTTATCCATAAAGCAGGGCATGGGTCATTGGGTGCGGTAGTGGGGTTGATAGCAGCGATAATGTCTTCAATCTCTCTGCGTGATATTTTTTCAAATTTGGATAGCAGTGATGGTTGGGGCAAGTTATGTTGAGAGCTGTATTCAGCGGAGCTCGAGGTTGCACCAGCCTGGGTCACTTCAGGTTGTAGGTAGTTGGTTGCAGATGCAGTAGTCTGGATCATTTTTGACTGTAAGTAGTTGGAGTATGCCTGGGGGTGTGGCATCTGTGACTGGTCTGCGGGAGGTTCTCTTATGAGAGATTTCACTATATTGAATAGGTCGTGGGGCTTGTTTAGTGACCGCTTCAAGATGTCAGAATGATATTGTTTTCGCTTTTTTGATAATTCGTCACGGTGTGCTCTTAGGTGAGCCATGTAAGTATCTTGTGCTTCAGTAGAGTGAGACCGACGCCATCTTCTCTCAAGCCTGCGCAGGCACTTGAGTGAATCTCGGAGGTCTTTGGTATACCATGGTGCGTGCACTCGTTTCTTTGTTGTTTTATGTGTGGCTGGTATGCATGCGATGGTCTTGAGGCTTTCGTCCCAGGTGGACACCATCGCGTCTAGGTCGTGTGGTATGTTGTTGAGGAGTGGGAGGATCTTCTCTCGAAGCTCTTCTTTATCAAAGGGGCGGAAGCGCTTCAAAGAGGTTTCGTGGACAGAGTTGGCTTTGTTGGAGTTTTTATTGTGTATGTTAATAGGTATCTGGAATTGGAGCAGACTATGGTCAGACCATGGGACAGGAGTTACGGTTGGTGGCATTGGTTGGGTGGTATCTTTATCTGTCTGTGGGGCAAAGATCAGGTCAAGTTTGTTTCCCTTGACGTGGGTGGGATTATTGACTAGCTGATCGTAACCTAGCTCTTGTAACGCTTCTAGGAAAGCAGAGGCTTGAGATTCCTGTAGCGTAGGCAGGTTGAAATCACCTAGAATCCAGTTCTGGGATCGAGGTCTGTTTGAGTTGCAGGCGAGGCCCATTATCGTTGCCAGATCTTCTGAAGATGGTGTTGGTGCTCGGTACAGTAGGTTGATCGTGCAGGTGTCATTAGTATGATGGGGTATATAGGAAGTTACCCATCCCTCTTCAAAGAGATTATCAGCAGTCCACCTTAAAAGAACGGTAGGGTTGGGGGGCATGATTCAGACAGAGGAATTAAGAAGCCAGCTGTGTGCACAAGGGAGAGGAGAGCCCTTGAGAGAGAAGCTCCTTCCAAGCAGGGCTCAGAGAGGAGTCCAGCTATGAGGTAGGAACTGGGAACCATACTCAAAACACTGAAGCCCAAATAACTGCTTGGACTTTGGGATGAACTGAATTCTGCCTCTACTTTGTGGGTCGGAGGAAGGGCACCGAGAACCAGTCTGTGAAGGGAAAAGGCTGGGGAATGATGGCTGTATAGCCGAAGGACAATAAAAGCAGTTTTGTTTAGCCTGAACTGCTTGCTTGCTATTTTAAAAAGCCCCTTGCCATCACACGCCATTCTATACACATGTGGCAGCAGCCTGGGGATTTCCTCTAACCATGTGACAGAGGGAAAATCCACATACCTCTAGGGCTGTGCCTCTACAGCAGATCAGGATGTTTTTGTGCAGGTTAAGAGGGTTAGGCCTCACCCTAGTTAGGGAGAAAAAAGTCTAGTTAGTGCCGGACAAGCAGGGTTTTGTTTGGTCACTAGAAGCTGCTAAAGGTTTGTTGGCGGTGAAATGAAATGCTGCAGTTACCTCCGCTGCAGAAGAGTGCACTGTGGTTGTTTTGTTTTGCAAGCCATGACACAGCTCCCCCAGCTTCTGGTACAGCAACAACAACAGTATCAGCAGCAACAACAGTTTCAACATGTCCATTTGGAAGGACAGTAACAGCAGCAGTTCATTCAGACCCTACAGAGACAGCAACTCTACCCTCCAGCACAAGAGCTACTTAAAGCGACAGCTGAAGATGAGCCTGATCACATTTTGCTGAATTATGAGCGAACCGCCCATATGGCTGAATAGCTGGAGGCGACAAACTACTTATATGGAGAATCTGCTATTGGGCAGCAGTCAGGCTGTATGCCAGGATGACAACCCAGACGGGTGAGCTAGATACGCAACTGTCAAGACCACTGTACTGGAACAAGCCAGCAGTACACCAGAGGCCTACCACCAGCAATTCAGAAAGGAGGGGGCTTCAGATAGAAGAGAGCCCTCTGAGGTTCTTCTATCGACTGAAGGATCTCGCATGAAAGTGGCTACAACTGGAAGGAAAGACCAGGCCAAAGATAGCCAAGATTGTGCTATTGGAGCAATTTTTAGAGGGCTTGACCACTCTGATGAAACAGTGGGTATGCCAGCATCCCAAGCTTACACTGGAGAGTGCCCTGAAAACAGTGAAAGACTATCATGAAGCACAGCCGATGACTGGAGCGGACAGTGAGAAGGGGAGAAAGTCACAGCCCAGGAGGAAAGAAGGGAAAGCCGGGGCGGATGGTGGCTCCCATGTTCTGAACCCCAAAGTCACCTCCTAGGTGAGGGCATGGGCCCAGCCACGACCCCTTCACCTATTTTAGGTGTGGAGTCTGGGAATACTTTTCTCTGGAATGCCCCCTGGGTATGGAGGAAACAATGAATGTCAACCTAACTGGCCCTCTGACCTGTGCTTTTGTAGACACAAAAGCACAGGTGCATCCAATTTTTTTATTCCAGTGGAGCTCGAGGGGACCCGCCTCCAGACCTTGGTAGACTCAGGGAGTGTGCGGACCCTCATTCGCCAAAGAACGATAAACCAATTTCAGATTAATTATGCAAAGACTAACATTGGCCTATGTGCATGGAGACACACACACACCCCTCCCCAAAAGAGGCTGAGTAATCTAAAAGGTAGTTTATTAAAACCACTAAGGGTCGGTTGTAGACCCACAGGAATACTAAACGCTAACCCGACAAGGCAATGTTTCGGCAGAGCCTTGACAGGAGCTTAGTGCTACAAACATAAAAGTATAATAAAAATAAGTGTTAAAATCATAAAAATTAAAAACAAATATTAAAACATAACATAAGAAAAAGCAGAGGCATGCAATACATGAGAGCAACTCAAGATATTATTAAAACAACTAAAATCGTGCAACTAAATAATTAAAATACATGGAAATGAATTAAATGTAAAATAAGTCATGGGGCTAGGAGGCAAGGTTTATCATTATCACGGGAACCTTAAAATGCTAACTAAAAGACAATTAAAGTACAATAAATAAGATAAAAAACATCCTAGAGAAAGTAGTTAGCTGATAATAAAAATACAGGTAATAAAAAAGAAGATAATAAAAAGTAATATAAACTATAAAAATGCATTAAAAAATGAAACCAGAGAGGATCCCATCAAATTTGATCTAAATCAGTGGTTCCCAACCCAGTCCTCGGGTACCCACAGGCCAGTCATTTTCAGAATATCCACAATGAATATGCATGAGATAGAGCTGCATATAATGGTAGCAGTGCTTGCAGATCTATCTCATGCATATTCATTGTGGATACCCTGACAACCTGACTGGCCTGGGGGTAACCAAGGATTGGGTTGGGAACCACTGTTCTAAATAATCATTCCTCTTCTCCAAGATTCTCCTCAGGCATAGAAAGTTACGGAGTCTTCCGATCATCATCCTATTGAGTTTTATATGCATCTAAGTTATTCTGCTCTATTCACATGAGAGTTCCTTCCTCCTTCATTATTTCTTCATTGCTCCATGGGTACTGTTATTTCTTACAGGCAATCGGTTTTACTTATTTTTTTTATAAGTACTTATTTATTGTATTTTTCACTGTATCTTAACTGGTTTCTCTAGGATGTTTTTTGCATGATTTTAGTTTTTTATGGTTTAATGAATTAACAATATTATATGATAATTACACTTACCTGGTAATTGTAATTCCTTTAGTGAGTCCAGTTTAGTCCTCCACCACTGGATAGTGCACCTCCTCCTACAGCTTGGAGACTGGGCATGTCAAAAACGTGACCTCACTGGATGTAGCCTGGAGGTGTCTCCCATCCTCCCCAGTGAACTATTGACAAAGCACACTCAAAGGAGCAACAAATAAGTAGCTAATATTTTAACTCAATTACGAGTACCTAACAACAAAAAACAGTAAACGGATATCCATTAACTATGTAACACTGGATTCTACCCTAGAAAGCCAGGCCATTTTCTCTTGTGCCTTTTCCGTCCCCTCCAAGGAGAATCATAGCTAGAACAGAAAAGATTAGAAAGATGTATACCTACCAGTAATCTCACACTTCCTTGACTTAAACCCCCACTGCTAGTACAACAACCCAGGCGGGATTGAGGACTAAACTGGACTCACTAAAGGAACTACAATTACCAGGTAAGTGTAATTATTTCCATAGTGTTCCTCCAGTTTAGTCCTCCACCACTGGGATGTAACAGAGCAGTAATCATTGGGAGGGACCCTTTCAGCCGACATGCAATACCGCTGATCCGAAACGGGCATCATTCGCTGCAAGCACATCAAGTCGATAATGCTTACTGAAAGTATGAAGAGATGACCAGGTGGCCGCTCTACAAATATCCCCTGGTGGAACTAAACCGTGCTCCGCCCAGGAAGCCGCTTGCGCCCTGGTAGAATGTGCGCGCAACCCCGCAGGCACCGATCTACTCTCCAAAAGATAAGCTGAACTAATCACTTCTCTGATCCACCGGGAAATGGACGCCTTCGCCGCCGCTTCCCCTTTGCGAGACCGCCAAACAACACAAACAGACGATTCGATTTGCGGAAGGGTTCCGAAACTCGTAAATAGTGCCACAGAACCCGCTTTATAGCCAAATGGCGCAAGCCCTGGTCAGACGAGCTTCCCTCAAGCGAACCTAGCACTGGAAGAGACACCGTCTGATTAAGGTGAAATGGTGAGACTACCTTAGGCAAAAAGGACGGGGTACCGGACGCAACACCACCTTTTCCCGAGAAAAAGACAAAAACGGCTCTCTACAGGACAATGCCTGTAACTCCGAAATGCGCCTTGCTGAACAGATTGCTACCAAAAATACTGTCTTCAAAGTGGTATCTTTCACTGATGCTTTGCGCAAAGGCTCAAAGTGTTCCTTGGTCAACGCCCCTAAGACCAAATTAAGATCCTACGGGGGCACCACGACTCTACGAGCGGGCTGCAACCTGGTAACCGCCTTCAAAAAAATGCAACACTTCCGCACTGGCACCGAGCGATAGCCCCTGCACCTTGCCTCTATAGCAAGACAAAGCTGCTAACTGAACTCTCAAGGAACTGGCCGCCAGTCCCTTATCAAATCCTTCTTGCAGAAAACTTAGCACCACTGGAACCGATACCGTCGCCGCACGCAGTTGCCTGCGCAAGCACCAATCCTCAAACAAGCGCCATACACGAACATACGCCAAAGATGTGGACGTCTTCCGTGCCCGAAGCAAAGTCACGATGACTGCTCTCGAGAAACCTTTTTTTTTAGCCTCGCCCTTTCACTTGCCAAACCGTAAGCGAGAATCGATCCACCAGGGGCATCCGAAGCGGACCCTGTAGCAACAGATTTTCCGACACAGGCAACCTCCACAGCTCCCCATCTAACAACCAGATGAGGTCAGCGTACCACGGCCTCCTTGGCCAGTCCGGAGCCACCAGCAACACTCTTCCCCGATGGGCCTCGATCCGTTGAATCACTCGACCTATGAATGCCCACAGCGGAAAGACATAGAGAAGACCCGACGTCGGCCAACATTGCATCAACGCGTCGATCCCCTCCGACATCCACTCCCGTCGTCTGCTGAAAAACTGACTCGCCTTGGCTGAGCGAAAAGTCGCCATGAGATCCACGACCAGCGGCTCCCACCTGCGAACTACTTGTGCAAATACGTTTGGATGCAACTCCCATTCGCCGGCATCCACCTGCACTCTGCTGAGAAAATCTGCCATTACGTTGTCATTCCCTGCAATGTGGGCTGCTGATATCGCTGGCAGTCGTGTTTTCACACAAGCGAACAACGCCTCTGCCTCTTCCTCCATGGCCGCACTTCCCGTACTGCCCTGACGGCTGATATATGCCACCATTGTGGAATTGTCTGACAGAACTCACACCACTTGCCCGGTGACCACCACTTCGAACGTTTGCAGAGCCATGAACACCGCTCTCAACTCCAGCCAGTTGATTGACCATTGGGCCTCCTGAACGTTCCATACTCCTTGCGCGAATCTCTCTCCGCAATGTGCACCCCAGCCCACAAGACTGGTGTCTGTCAGCATTGGGAGCCACTGCGGCTGTTCCAGAGGCATTCCTGCTCGGGAGAAGCCACCACCGCAGAGAGCTCCTGACCCCGAAAGGGCAGGGCAGCCACTTGCTCAGCGAGTCGTCCTGATGTGACCAGCGGCGAAGTAGCGCCCTCTGCAACGGACGCATATGAAATCTGGCCCACGGCACTGCTTCCAAGGCCGCCGCCATCATTCCCAGCACACGCAGGTAACTCCACGCTGAAGGTGCTGGTGCAGCCCTGAACTTGCTGACCAGCTCCCGTAGGACTTGAACCCGACGCATCGGAAGAAACACTGCACCTATCCGCATGTCGAATCTCAGACCCAAATATTCGAGCTCCTGGGTTGGCACTAGATGGCTCTTTGCCACATTGATTACCCAGCCGAGACTCTCCAAAAACTTCACTACTTTGCCTGTAACCTTCACGCTCTCGGCTTTGGGCTTTGCTCGTATCAACCAATCGTCGAGATAGGGATGTACCAAGATCCCTTCCTTTCGCAACGCCGCTGCTACCACCACCATGATCTTGGTAAAGGTGCATGGCGCCGTCACCAGTCCGAATGGCAACGCTTGAAATTGATAGTGCCCCCAAGGGAGAGCGAAGTGTAAAAACCTTTGGTGGGCCTCTCTGATCGGAATGTGTAAATACGCTTCCGTAAGATCAAGGGACGTCAAGTACTCTCCTTGTCGTACTGCCACTATGAAGGACCGTAATGTTTCCATTCTGAAATGAGGCACTCGAAGGCAACGATTCACACCTTTTAAGTCCAAGATAGGGCGAAGCGATCCGTCCTTCTTTGGCACCACGAAATAAATGGAGTATCGACCCATGCCGTAATCTTCCCTTGGCACCGGGGTAACTGCTCCTATTTGCACCAGACGATTTAATGTGTGTCAAACCGCCAGAGTTTTCCTCTGCCCTTTGCAGGGAGACATCAAAAACGAGTCCCTGACGGGCTTTGCGAACTCCAGCGCATAACCCTCACGGATAATTTCTAACACCCACTGATCTGTCATTATTTGGACCCAGGCAGGAAGAAATCCCCGAAGACGCCCGCCTATCGAAATGCTTCCTACCGGGGCCCGCCTCACTTCATTGGGGCTTTCGAGAAACTCCTGCAGCCACCGCTGTAAAACATCTACTTGCGCCACAGAACCCCGAAACCCCTGGGCTCTAGGAGCAAAGCACCCTCTCTGAAATCCACCCAAGCGCGAAGTCCGAAATCTCCGAAAATCTCTAAACTGACCTTGAAACGCCAGAGACGACTTTCCCTGCTTAGGCCTATCCTCCGGGAGCCTACCACCTTTTGACTCCTCTAACTCCTTTACCAACTTGTCAAGATCCTCTCCGAACAACAACTTTCCTTTAAACGGAAGCTTATTGAGCCGAGACTTAGACAAGCCATCTCCCGCCCAATTACGTAACCACAGGAATCTACGGGCGGCCACCAGCAATGCCAATTAAATCCTGCCATTCTTTCTGCGGCTGCCCGCCACGCGGCAAGCACGCTGCTAAAATGGCCGCTGCTGAGCAAATGAACAAATGGCGCCAAAAGCACCTCGCCGAGCCGCACACTGCCCCGGCGCTCCCTGCACTTGTCGGCCTGATGCAATGTCCCTGACGTAACAAGCGTTCACCTGCTGACCCCCGATCACCCTCCGATGCCGTGGAGGTACTGCCCGCGAGTCTCCGCTCACCCGTAGAGAGAGCAGAAGGCCAGCAGACTAGCTCCTGCTGCCGGCTGCAGCAATCACGCCGAGTCACGGCTTCCAAGCACTGCCGACCCGCAGCTGCTGCTGAAAAGAGAGCTCTCCCCCGTCCACTCAAGGGGGAGAGATCTGCCCTGCATCTGCACGACTGTGAGGAAAATAGCGGGGAGAGGCAGGAACCGGCAGCAAGGTACAGGCCACACTGTTCTTTTTTTTTTTTTCTTAAAGTAATAGCAACCAAATCAAGAAAAAACAATGTACAGAATACAAACAAATTTATTTATTTACATTCTCTTATATACCGCGCTATTCTGCATCAGTGCGGTTTACATTGAACAAACTGAAATTACATTGAACAGGGCATTATAACTTGGAGATAACTATTTTACAAGGAACATGGGCTATGGAGGGTTAAGTGGCTTGCCCAAGACCACAAGGAGCACCTGTGGAACTAGAAACCCCAGTCCTTCCGGCCCAAGGTTGCTGTCCTCTAGTGGGATTTGAACCCCTGACCTTCTGGCCTGAAGTACCTTGCCCCAACCACTAGGCCACTCCTCCACTCCAAATGAAATAGACCCTGAACTATAGCTACTCTCACAGCTTCTTATTCGTTCCTCAAGTGAGCCCAGCACCTAGGCTCACTATGTCCTCCTGCTGCATGGAGACTGGACACACTGGGGAGGATGGGAGACACCTCCAGGTTATATCCAGTGAGGTCACGTTTTTGACATGCCCAGTCTCCAAACTGCAGGAGGAGGTTCACTACCCAGTGGTGGTGGACTAAACTGGAGGAACGCTAAGGAACTTGAGTTGCTCTCATGTATTGCATGCCTCTGCTGTTTCTTATGTTATGTTTTTAGTTTTTATGATCTTTAACACATTTTTTATTATGGGCCCGATTTTGAGAAATGCAGGCTATGCGCTGCAGCGGCGCATAGCCTGCCCACTGATCCCCTTAACCTGGATTTTCACTTCCGCGCTGGTAGAAGTGAAAATCCAGGTTAGCCTGGACACCCCAGCAGCCACAAAGGCTATCCAGGTAGCAGAGGTTTTCAATGCTACCCACATAGTCTCTGTACCTTAACGATAGGCAAGGAAAAACCTCACTTATCTTTAAGGCGCAGAGGGCTAAGCGGGTAGCAGTGAAAATCGCTGCTACCCGTGTAGCCCCCGCTCCGCCCTGGAATGCCCCTAACATGCCCTGATGCTATGTGGATAGCATCTGAGCGCATTAGGGACTTAGCCAGGATTTTCAAAGGGCACTACCCGTGTAGGTGCCCTTCGAAAATCCCAGATAAGGCCTTTACAGGGGTAACTAAGGAAGTTACCCCTGTAAAGGCCTTCAAAAAATCAGGCCCTATATTTTTATGACTGTAGCACTAACCCCTGACGAAGGTTCTGTCAAAATACTACCGTGTGGGGTTAGCGTCTAGTATTCCTGTGGGTCTATAACTGACCCTTAGTGGTTCTAATAAACTACTTTTTGAATTACTTGCTCTCTTTTGGTGTGCTTGTCTTTGCGAGTTTCCTGTGCTTTTTCTTTAGCCTGTTCCTATGTGCATGGAGACCAAAGGCAGTATCCAACAGCACAGGTTTCGCTCAAGACTCCAGCCAGGCATGACACGTGTGAGGTTGTAGTGCTGCCCTGGCTCCCATACCCAGTAGTGATCGTCTGAGACTACCCGAGCTTCTGGGCAATATTGACCCGGCTAACTGATGACTCTGCCAAGTCAAACAAGGAAAGTTTCCCATTGGTCTTCTCCCTAGAAGACCCAAATCTGTATATCAAGAATCCCAAGCCTGTTAAATCCAAGGATCCACGCTATCACCAGGATCTTGGCGTGGCTATAGAGGAGTTGTTCAGGTAGGAAGATCCTAGTGAAGAAATCCCTGGGGATAGCTCGGGTCCCAGTGGTAATAACCCAACCACACTAGTCCCCCTCCCAGAGTGGAGGCTGGAGAGAGATTCAGTGAGCTTCAAGAGGGCCCAGCAAGAAGATAAGTCCCTTAAACATGCCCAAGAGTGGGTCTTGGAAGTAGCTAGGGTTCCAGTAGGCAGTGAAGACTCCTCTAGGAAAGTCTTTCCCTGTTTTGTGCTAAAGAGAGATTTATGTTACAGAGTGGCCGAGAGTTCCCTAGAGGGGGAGGAGATAGGGTCAGGGAACTATGAGTTGTTCTATCATCAGCAAGTGATTTCATTAGCGCATAGCCATTTGTTAGGGAGACACCTGGGGGAAGAGAAAATGCTAGAGTGTAATTTACCTTGATTTTTCTGGCCTGGGATCTATAAGCCAGGTGCAGCTGCATTGTCAGTCATGCCACACCTGCCAACTTCACAACCCCACCAGAATCAGACCTGCCCCTCTAGTGCCTATGTCCATTATTGAAACCCAGTTTGAAAGAGAGGCCATCGATCTGGTAGGGGGACCCTGGAGCAAACCACCCGAGGTAATAAGTATATTTTAGTCATACTGGACTATGCTACCAGGTATCCAGAGGCCATCGCTCTGAGAAATATAAAGATTTCTGCAATCGCGAATGCCCTCTGGGAAGTCTTTTCTCATGTGGGAATACCCAGAGAGATCCTCACAGACCAAGGAACATCTTTTGTATCAAGAATGATAGAGCAAGTATGTGCCTTGGTGAAGGTTAAGATGCAGCGAACATCATTATAGCACCCACAAATGGATGGCCTCGTCAAACGATTCAATGAAGCAGATGTTAAAAATGTTTGTGTAGGACGACGAGAAGAATTTGGACATTCTCCTACTCTACGTGATGTTTGCCATCCACAAGGTGTCTCAGAGTTCCAAGGGATTTTCACCTTTTGAAGTGTTCTTTGGAAGATGGCCAAGAGGCATATTAGACATGGTAAGAGAAACCTGGGAAGTGGAACCCCGTCACGGGTGTAATCTGGAGGAGTATGTTATAAAAATGCAAGAACAGCTGAAGAAAGCCAGAGAGGTGGCCAGATTCAGTCTGGAAAAAGCCCAAGCCAAATAGGCCAAAGCTTACAACCAAAACACCAAGCCCCAACACATTCCAACCAGGCCTCAGAGTTTTAGTCTTGCTGCCCTCATCCGAGACCAAGTTAAGCTATAAATGGCAGGGGCCCTATGAAGTGGGAAAGAAAGTGGGGCCTGGTAACTACAAAATTGCCCAGCCCAGATAAACAGAAGGCAGCCAAAGTTTGCCATATTAATCTACTGAAAAAGTGGACTCCAGTGATGGTTGTGGTAGTACAGGAGGACTTTAGACCAGAAAAAAAAATTTAGCCCTGTCTGATCCAGCTCAAGTCCCAATTGGAGACCAGCTCTCCGCAGCCTAGAGAAGAGACTTAGAGGGTCTGATCCACCGGAAACTAGATATGTTTTCCACCTGCCTGGGACAAACCCACCTCACTTATCACAATATCATTACTGACCCTGGGATGGTTATCCGACCACAACCCTATCGAATTCTGGAGGCCCAGCAACAGACCGTCGCCAAGGAACTTGAGGAAATGCTAAATCTGGGAGTTATAGAAGAGTCTATAAGTGACTGGTCGTTCCCCATCATCTTGGCTCCAAAACCAAACGGGAGCATCAGATTCTGCATTGACTTCCAGAAGGTCAATGTCGTTTCTAAAATGAAAGTGTATCCAATGCCCCGAGTAGATGAGCTAATCAAGCAACTCGATGGACTTGAGCTAATCAAGCAACATCCCGGACTTGAGCAAGAGATACTGGCAGGTACCATCGACTTCAGCTGCCAAGGAGAAATCTGCCTTTTCGACACTGCAAGGCTTGTTACAGTTTACCGTACTGCCGTTTGGATTACACAGGGCTCGTGTCACATTTCAATGCCTGGTTGACTGCCTCTGAGACCGCACAAGGAATATGCGGCTGCATAACTTGACAGCAGTATCATCTACAGCAAAGACTGGGCCACCCATCTAACCCTAATACAAGCTGTGTTGACCAGCCTGTGGAAAGCCAGGTTGACAGCTAACCCTAAGAAATGCTTCCTGGGAGGCCGGGATGTCCAATACTTGGGCTACTTAATCGGGAACGGCCAGATACAACCTCAACTACAGAAGATGGATGCCATTGCCCAGGTCCTCACCACGAAGTAAAGCACAGTTACTTACCTGTAACAGGTGATCTCTGGGAACAGCAAGAATAAGTCTTCATATATGGGTACGTCGGTACCGACGGAGCCTGCGCGGGAACGCTCCCCAGCGTCCAATCAGAAAGCTTTTGGGAGCATCCCACAGCGCCTGCGTGCTGCCTTCCCGCCTTTCCAACTGTCTCTCCTCAGTTGAGTTTTATAGCTGAGACAAAAAGAGAGAAAGAGGAAAGGAAGATAAATAGAGAGATACAACTCCTAGGGGAGGTGGGTGGGTTGTGAAGACTTATTCCTGCTGTTCCCAGAGATCACCTGTTACAGGTAAGTAACTGTGCTATCTCCAGGAACAAGCAGGAATGAGTCTTCACATATGGGGACTCCCAAGCTAAGATGCCTGGAGCCCTAGCATGGTGAGGGTTGGAACATGCTACACCTCATATGGCCAGGCATCCTGAGGATGGAGGGTAGGAGTTGAAAAGAGAGGAGCTGTAGGAAAAACAGCTAACCTAAGGACTACCGGAAAGGAGTCCTTGTATGTATGATAATTACCATGAAAAATATTGACATGATCAAAGACAATACGGACCTCACCTACTGGATTGCAGGAAGTAGAGAGGCTGATGGAGTCTACTGGAGATCCAGTAGAGGAATCCTCAAGGTGACTTCGCTGAAGTGAAGGCGAAGGTCCAAATCTGGAATTGACAGGTGACGTGTCAACTGGGGTAGTACAAAAACATCAGGTCTTTAGTGGAAGCTTTATGGAAAAAGCTGCGAACTCTTTTGGAAACAGAGTTAGTAACATTTAGGAGCAAAAGAGGAAGACTGACTGATTTGGACAACTAGTCCAGTCCTGGAGGGAGGAAGGGGTATGGAAAAAAGCCCATATTCCCAAGGAGGACAGATATCTGAAGGGCTGAAACTTCAGATCTACTGAAGATCCACCCTGTCTTTCCTATCTGTTGAAAGATAGGAAAGGAAGTGAAGTATAGAGCTTCAGGGATACCTAGACGTAGGGTTAAAGTAGAAGCTGTCAGTACCACAGAAGTGGTTGTGTGCAGAATACCCCAGACATACTGAGGAACAGTACGAAGATATGGAGCCCACTGTCTGGAACCTATAGGAAGGTAAAACCTTTTATAAGTATAGACAGTTAGAGGGATAAGTATGTAGATACATATCTCCTATAAGGAAGTATCTCGACAGATACACAGATATATATAGGGGGATATATATATATATGTGTATATATATAGATATACAGGGGTATATATATATGTCTATAGAGAGATCTGGAGGGGCATAAGATATGCACACGCAGCTTACAGACATAGGTATCTATAGAAAAGTATATAGAAATATATACATAAATGTATATAGATGTCTAAAGATAAATGTCTGCAACTAAGCAGATAGAGATATGCCTATAAAACATTCACATGGGAGATGTGAAGGAGAAAGATTCATCTAATAACAAGACGGTGGAACCTACTTGAGAAGATATATAGAGAATCTTTCCCCCCTGGCTAAGATGGTGCAGGAATGCTATCCAGTGGAATAACCAGGATGGTTGCGTGAAAAACAGAGGATAATATCAGTCTGTGAACAGCAAGTCCTGAGTCCTATAGAACTCTTGCATGGTAAATGGACAGAAAATGCATAGGATGAGATACCAGGTTGACCCACTAAGGGGGGGGGGGGGTATCATGCGTTGTTTAATTAAATATGTGCTGTCCATGAAGGATTAGGATACCATGAGGACAAGCTGCAAGGGAAAAAAAAAAAAGAGCATATTTCCTGTAGAAACTGGATAAGTCTTTAGACTGTCACATAGAGAAGGCTTATGTCCTTTATTAAAAGGAAACAGAAGGGTGTAAAGAACCCCTACAGTCATGAGGAATGACTGAGGAAGCCTTTTTCAACCATATAGGATAGTAATTAGAGAAAAAATCCCCATGCTCTCTAGCAAGGGCCCATAGTGGAAAGCTTCTCAATAGGATTGCAGAAAGCACTATGCAGGAGAACTGGGAAATAAAAGTGGCTGTTGGAGGAAACCAGCTGCCACCTCAGTTATTCTGCCAACTCCAGAGATTTGGAGATGACAAAAAAGAAGCGATAAGGATTTTCCAAGATAGATGAGCACTATCTTGGAAGCATTACTAAGACCAGAGAAAGTAGTGGAAGACAAGACTGGAACTTGTGGAAAGCACCAGTAGTCAAATCACTGGAACTCCTGCATGGGCAGCTGCTGAATAGAAACAGCAGAGAGAATCCTTCTGTTTGTAACAGAGAGAACAGACAGAACAAGAGGAGAGAATCCTGATCATGTCTGATGAGCTGCCCAATGAAAGCAGGGAGGTAAGTCCAGAGAAAACTCTACACTGGAAAGGAAAGGAAGACTAGAAAGGCTAAGAAAGCCTTCCAGTCGTATAGTACCACTCGTACAGGGGAAGCCCTGGAAAACAAGGGTAAAGAAAAATAGGAGCTGAAGGGAGACTTGCTATATGGTAAGTCTGTAGAAGGAAAAAATTCATGGTGGTAAACTATCATGAGGAAAACTATCATGAGATAGTTGGTAAACCTCTCTTCATGGTAGGAAGAGGAGGAAACCCTGTGACCCACAGACATGAATCTCCTGACAGCTCAGCCTACCTGAGAGCAAGTGGATGTCCTGGAAACAGGAATCCAAGCATAGAGTTTGAAATGAAAAACAATGAAAAATCTTCTGTTGAGAAGAAGTGAACTGTATGTTATAAGAGATCAATTAGAACCCCAAAGAGGGTTAATTTTCATGGCTTGAGTTTGGATTCTTCAGATCAGGGCGAGGTTTCCCATGTTTGGGAACATCTGTATGATAGGCAGGGGAAGAATAAAACCTTCTTCTTTTAGGGAAAGAAGGTTTGGTAGAGCATTTCCTACCTACTGGGGAAGAAGGCGGCTTAGGATAGCCCTCAGAAACAGGGAAGTCAGTGGAGCAATGAGCAACCTGACGTAAAGACTCCCTATTGAAGAGATTTTCTCCAGTACAAGGAGTATTACCCAGTCTTTGTTGTGCCCATCTGTTCAAGTCTGAAGCTTGGAGCCAGGCTTTACGTCGTGCCCCTATAGCTAGAGCAGAGGTTCTGCTAACAGACTCAAAAGAGTCAAGGGAAGCACGAGAAAGAAACCAAGATATATTTTGGCTACGACCAAGAAGTAAGGAATAGTCTGCTGCCTTGGGCTCTGATAGAAAAGGAGTCAAAAGCGATAATTTCTTTGTGACCTCCTGAAGGGATAGACTCATATAAAAAATATATGAGAGAATCCTTGTTGCCAGCATAGATGTTTGGAAGGTTTGACGTCCAAAAGCATCCAGTGTTCTAGCAGCACGACCTGGCGGATAAGAAGAATACTTCTTCTTGCTTTTTACCTTCCTCATTGCTGATTCCACTACAATGGAATGATGGGGAAGTTGAGTCTTTTGAAACACTGGAGAGGGGGGGCACCTGATACAGGAGATTAGTTGCTGTAGAAGGTGAGGAAACCCTTAAAGGTGTTTCCCATATTCTCAGAAGAAGATCCTGCAAAGAATGATGTAATGGAAGCATTATATTTCCCTTTTCTGCAGAAGAGCCTTGTGTAGGATCATAGGTAGGGATAGGAATGGCAAGGAATGTTGCCATGTCAAGGAGAAATTTCTGGAAAGAAGGATCTCCAATGGGAACCATCCCTGGACAGGCTAAACTTGAAGAGCTAGCCTGGGCACCGGAGGATGTATTTGTCCGGTGCAAAAAAGGATCTCTAATGGATGGATACTGGTACTGGCAGTTATAACCTGAGACAGTCAGTACTGCATCGTCCATGCCAGGTATCGACTCCAAACTAGGCATAGAAAGGAGCGATCCTGGTGAAGAAAGCATGGAAGGAGCTGGTCCCAATGATACTGCAGGCACCAGCATCGATACCGATACCGGTAGCTGTGCCGGAATCGAAGGCAATACCGACATTGAAGCAGTCATCGGAGGCTGCTCAAGCTGTACCGAGGTAACCAAAAACTCTTTGTGATTATCCTCGGTACCGCGCATCCGGAATCGGTAAGCGTCGGTTCCAAGACGCGTCGGTACCCAGTCTTCCAGACTAGATATCGATTCTAGACTCGGCATCGAAGGAAGCGAGTCTATCGATGCATGTCTGGAGGGTACCGGCGTCGATGGTCGTATCGGCGGTGCTGCCGATACTGGAAAGTCAATCTGGAACGTATCGGTCGGTCCCGAAGGTACCGAGAACGCCAGATGACGATCCCTGGTGAGGAGTGAATCGCTCAACACCAGTGCCGATGCCGGGGTATCAGTACCGCTCGAAGCGGATGCCACCACCGAGCATAGCTCAGGTATGTTCTGTGAGGGGTGAGCCCCAGGAACAACCTGAAACCCCTGAAAGGCTCTGGAGACCGAAGACTCCCGCTGGGGTTTTGAAGCCAATAGGGTCTTGAGGGCAAGGCCGGAACCGTCATCATGCTTGGCATGAGACCTACCACTCAAGTATTGGCTAGTCTTAACAGACTGTTTGTGGGTTACCTGATCCTGTAGAGAAGAAATGGTCGGTGCCCTGACACTGGAAGGGAACTCGGTATCAAGGGAAACTCGAAATGGAAAATCTCTTCCATAAAATTGTAGCCTAATGGCTCCGGAGGAAAAGGGTCAGGACCCAAACAGGTTAGACACCAGTTATTGGAGTCTAAAAAGAAAACTGTATTTCCACAGTTAAGGCACTTCTTAGGAGAAGGCGGCTCCATGATGGAGAGGCCTTACAGGCCCAAAAAATTTAAGACAGAAACTGAGGGAAATCTCTCCCTAAGTTTGAGAAAAAGAAAAGAAAAAACCCACCGGCGGTACCGGTGGAGGCGGGGAAACAGCCGCGACCACAAGAAAACAAGAATTAAAGGATTAAAGAAAACATTTTCAGCAGTGACAGGAGGACGTCCTGCCGGCTCCGCGGAAAAACGAAAACTGAGGAGAGACAGTTGGAAAGGCGGGAAGACAGCACGCAGGCGCTGTGGGATGCTCCCAAAAGCTTTCTGATTGGACGCTGGGGAGCGTTCCCGCGCAGGCTCCGTTGGTACCGACGTACCCATATGTGAAGACTCATTCCTGCTTGTTCCTGGAAATAAGAAATATGTTCGGACCTTTCTTGATTGGATGGCTATTACTGCCGGTTTATCCCTAATTTTGCAGAGACTGCGGAGCCGTTAACTAATCTCCTCTGGAAGACAGCTCCTGAGCGGCCTCAATCGTCACTGGACCTGGACCGGGCCTTCCAGCATCTAAAGGAGGTCATGTGCTTGGCACGTGTCCTGATTAGCCCCAATTTCTCTCTACCATTTATTGTACAAACAGTTGCCTTGGAAGTGGGCCTGTGAGCTGTTCTAGCCCAGGAAGTAAGAGGTGAAGGACATCCAGTGGCATTCATCAGCAGGAAGTTATTCCCTCGAGTGAAACTTTTATGCTGTGATCAAGAAGGAAGTCCTAGCTGTCAAGTGGGCACTTAAAACCTTCAAGTTCTACCTGCTCGACCATCCATTTACATTGGCTACAAACCACCAACCCCTAAAATGGTTGGTCAACATAAGGAATCCAACCACCATATTATGCGGTGTTTTCTGAGTCTGATGCTCAAGGGAGAGGCCAGCTTGCTCGTAGGCGAAGGCAATACAGTCTGCCACCCAAGTGGACAGAGTTTGCTTAGTCACAGGGAGCCCGTCTATTGGGGTCATATGATACAAAAAGCTGAAGAGCTTTGCAATGGGCCTGAGTCCGCTGTAGGTAGAAAGACAGGGACCATTTGCAATCCAGTGTATGAAGCACTAGTTCCTCCCTAATGGTGTGAGACCAAGGTAAGAAGGTGGGGAGGACCACCTCTTGGTTGAGGTGAAAAGGAGATACCACCTTCGGGAGGAATTTGGGGTGCGTGTGGAGCACTACCCTGATCTTGTAGAACCGTATGTATGATGGATCTGCCACTAGAGCCTGGAATTTGCTCAATCTACGAGCGGACATAAGGGCCACCAGAAAAGCCACTTTCCAAGATAAGTACCGAAGGTAATAAGTGGCTAGGGGCTCGAACGGTGGTTTGGTGAGCTGAGAGAGCACCACTCTGAGGTCCCATTCTGCTGCTGGCAAGCAGAGAGGGGGTTGGATAACAGGAGGAGACTAGGGGATGGCTTGAAAGGGGTTTTCCCTCTATAGGGTGATGGTGCGCGGCTATAGCACTCAGGTGCACTCTCACAGAGTTTGATTTTAACCCAATGTGTGACAGGTGTAGGAGATACTCAAGAACAAGTTGCACCTGGCAGGAGAAGGGATTCTTCTCCTTCTCCGCATACCAGACAGAGAACCTTCTCCACTTAAAGGCATACGCCCTTCTGGTGGAGGGTTTTCTGGAGGCCAGTAGGATCTCCTTGACTTCCTCAGGAAGACTGAAAGGGGCCAATGCTACCCTTTCAGCAGCCATGCTGTTAGTGCTAGCGACCCCAGTTTGGGATCCAAGAGGAAGCCCTCCTCCTGGGACAGAAGGTCCAGGGCCTGGCCCAGTTGAAATGGGAGTGCCATCGACAGAGAAAGCAGCAGAGGGAACCATGGCTGCCTGGGCCACCTGGGGGCGATCGGTATTACTGACGCCCTCTTACTCTGGACCTTGAAAAGGATCTTGGCAATTGGGGGTGGGGGGGTCAGTGTAAATGCAAAGAGCAGGCTTTCTGATCATGGGATCAGGAAGGCATCTGTCGCCACTCTCCCTGGGTGCAGTTGGTGTCAACAAAAGCACGGTAACTGCATGTTGTCTGGAGAAGCAAAGAGGTCTATCACAGGCCTGCCACAGCTATGGAAGAGTTGCTTCGCTACTCTGGGGTTCAAATGCCCATCCATTTACATTGGCTACAAACCACCAACCTAATTGTTTATTGAAGTCTAAACAATAAGATGGGAGAGTTAGAATATATAGCACTAAATGAGAGGTTAGATATGATTGCAATCTCAGAGACATGGTGGAAGGAGGATAGCCAGTGGGACACTGTGATACCTGGATACAAACTATATCATAATGATAGAACTGATCAAATTGGTGGAGGGGTTGCGCTCTATGTTAGAGAGGGTATTGAGTCAGAAAGGATTAAAGTTTTCCAGGAAACAAAATTTGCTGTAGAATCTCTATGGATTGAAATTCCATACATGAAGGGGAAGGTGATGGCAGTGGGGGTGTACTATCGACTGCCTGGCCAGAATGAACAAATGGATGATGAAATGCTCAAAGAAATCAAGGAAGCTAACAAAAGTCACAGCAGAGTAGTAATAATGGGTGATTTCAATTACCCCGGTATCGACTGGGTCAGTTGTCACTGCAGGTCATGCTAGGGAGATAACGTTTCTAGATGAAATAAATGACTGCTTCTTGGAGCAGCTGGTTCATGAACCAACCAGAGGGGAAGCCATACTGGACCTAGTCCTTAGTGGAACACCAGATCTGGTGCAAGAGATAAGGGTGTTGGGACCACTTGCAATAGGGATCATAGCATGATCGTGTTTAATTAGTGGAGGAGGGATAGTAAAGAAATCCACAGTACTACCTTTTAACTTTCGAAAGGGAGTCTATGATAAAATGAAGAATATAGTTAAGAAAAAACTAAAAAGGAGCGGTTGTAAAGGTTAAAGACTTACAACAAGCTTGGGTGTTGTTTAAAAATACTATCCTGGAAGCCCAGACCAGCTGTATTTCACGCATTAAGAAAAGTGGAAGAAAGTCCAAAAAACTGGTTTAAAGGTGAGGCCAGAGAGGCTGTTGCTGCCAAAAAAGCATCTTTCAGGAAATGGAAAAAAGAGCCAAACGATGAAAACTGGAAACAGCACAAGCACTGGCAAGTTAAATGCAAAGCATTGATAAGGCAGGCAAAGCGAGAATTTGAGAAGGAACTTGCTACGGAAGCAAAAATACGAAATAAAGACTTTTTCAAGTACATTCGTAGCAAAAGGCCTGTGAGAGTGTCAATTGGACCATTAGATGATAGAGGGGTAAAAGGGGCAGTAAGAGGAGACAAGGCTATAGCGGAGAGACTGAATGAATTCTTTGCTTCGGTCTTTACTGAGGAAGATGTAGGGATGTTACCCAAAACTGAAGTGGTATTTAAAGGTGATACTGCAGAGGAATTGAGAGAAATATCGCTACACCGGGAAGATGTATTACAACTATTTGATAAACTGAATAGTAGCAAATCACATGGACCGGATGGTATACATCCAAGTGTTGAAAGAACTGAAATATAAGATTGCAGACCTGCTATTAGTAATCTGTGAACTTTCATTAAAATCATCTGTAATACCTGAAGATTGGAGGGTCGCCAATGTAACGCCAATTTTTAAAAAGGGTTCCAGGGGTGATCAGGGAAATTACAGACCGGTGAGCCTGACGTCAGTACCGGGGAAGATGGTAGAAACCACCATAAAGAACAAAATTACACAGCATGTAGATAGTCCTGGCCTAATGGGAGACAGCCAATATGGCTTTAGACAAGGAAGATCTTGTCTTACTAATCTAATATGTTTTTTTGAAGGTGTGAATAAACAGGTAGACAAAGGTGAGTCGGTTGATATAGTGTATTTGGACTTTCAGAAAGCCTTTGACAAGGTCCCTCATCACAGACTTTTGGCAAAACTAAAAATTCATGGGATAGGAGGCAGTGTACTATTGTGGATCGGGAACTGGTTAAAAGATAGAAAGCAGAGGGTAGGGCCAAATGGCCAATTTTCCCAATGGAAGAAGGTGAATAGTGGAGTACCACAGGGATCTGTACTGAGTCCGCTACTTTCTAACATATTCATAAATGACCTGGAAAAGGGAATAACTAGTGAGGTTATCAAATTTGCAGACGACACAAAACTGTTTAAAGTTGTTAAAACCCAAGAGGACTGTGGAAAACTGCAGGAGGATCTGTATAAATTGGAAGACTGGGCAGCCAAATGGCAGATGAAATTTAATGTGGACAAGTGCAAAGTTATGCACCTAGGAAAGAACAACCCACACTATGGTTACACGATGCAAGGTTCCACATTGGGAACCACCACCCAGGAAAAAGATTTAGGAGTCATCGTGGATAACATGTTAAAACCCTCCGCCCAGTGTGCAGTGGAGGCCAAGAAAGCAATAAGAATGCTAGGTATCATAAGGAAAGGAATGGAAAATAAAACAAAGGATATTATAATGCCTCTGTATCATTCAATGGTACGACCGCACCTTGAATATTGTGTGCAATTCTGGTCGCCGTATCTTAAAAAGGATATAGCATTATTAGAAAAGGTATAGAGAAAATGGTAAAGGGGACGGAAGGCTACTCCTATGAAGAGAGGCTACAAAGGTTAGGGCTCTTCAACCTGGAAAAGAGACGGCTGAGGGGAGATATGATAGAGGTCTATAAATTAATGAATGGAGTGGAAAAGGTAAACGTAGATCGATTGTTTACGCTATCAGAATATAGAAAGACTAGGGGACATGCAATGAAGCTACAGGGTAAACTATTTAAGACAAATAAGAGAAAATATTTTTTCACTCAACGTGTAATCAAACTCTGGAATTTGTTACCGGAGGATGTAGTAAGAGCTGTTAGTGTAGCTGGGTTTAAAAAATGGTTTGGACAAGTTCCTGGAGGAAAAGTCCATAAATCATTATTAAAAAGGGACCCAGGATATCAATGCTTGACCCAATACAAGCATTGTGGAACCTGTGTCTTTGGGGATACTGCTAGGTATGTATGACCTAGATTGGCCATTGTTGGAAACAGGATACTGGGCTTGATGAACCTTGGTCTGACCCAGTATGGCATATCTTATGTTCTTAATGCCACTCGTATGGGCGAAGGACTCTGCTCAGCCTGTCCATTAAGCAGTTGTCCTGGCGTGGCAGGTACACCGCTCGTAGGAGCATGCCATTGCATGCTGCAAAGGAAAGGAGGGCAGAGGGAGTACGAGCCCATACCTTCCTATTTGTAAAACATGGCAACTTGGTTATCTGTCTGGATCAGCACAGGTTGGTACTACAGGCGGTGGTGGAATGCTCGCAGGGTCAGGAAGTTTGCCTTGAGTTCCAAGAGGTTATTCTGCAAGAGTAACCCCTCTTGGGACCAGCTGCCTTGTGTGCGGCGGTCCCCGCAAACCGCCCCCCACCCCAGGAAGGTGGTGTCCGTTGTCAGGGTCCTCTGCGGCGCAGGTGTCTGGAAAGGCATTCCTGTCTATAGGTGGTGCAAATTTTGCCACCAGATGAGGGACTCCACCAAGTGGCAGGTGACCTTGACACTGTCCATATCCTGCCCTTGGCTTGAGTACACTGTGAGCGGAGGCACCATTGGGCTGTCCGCATGAGCAAGTGGGCTAATGGGGTAACATGGACTGTGGAGGCAATGTGGCCCAACAGGCAGAGGAGGAGGCAAGCCGGTACTGACCAGCGGTGTTGTACCTCCTCTGCCAGTTGTACGAGGCAGTCTGCTCTTTCCCTTGGGAGGAAGGCCTTTACCTGCAACATGTCCAACTGAGCCCCTATGAACTCCAGATTTTGGACTGGAGAGAGATGGGGTAGTTGATGACGAACCCCAGGTGCTGCAGCAGAAGGGTTGTTCGCTCTGCGGCCTGACTGACCTCTGAGGCCAAACCCCATCTGATTAGCCAGTCGTCCAGGTAAGGGAATACAAAGGCCCCTTGTAGGTGCAGGTGGGCAGCTATCACTGCCAAGCATTTGGTAAAGGCCCTTGGCGCGGAGGCCAGGCCGAAGGGCAACACTCTGTACTGGTAGTGCCCTCCTCCCACGACAAACCATAGGTACTGCCTTTGGGAGGGATGGATTAGGGTGTGTGAATGCATCCTTTAAATCCAAGGAGCACAGCCAATCTTCCTGGTGAAGGTATGGCAGTAGTGTCCCAAAGGAGAGCATCTTGAACTTCTCCCTCACCAGAAACATGTTCAGGTTTCTTAGGTCTAGTATGGGCCTGAGGCTCCCAGTCCTTTTTGGGACAAGGAAGTACCTCGAGTAGAAGCCTTTCCCCCATAGTTGTATGGATACAAGCTCCGCTGCCTTGTCCCTGAGCAGACCTGTAAGCTCTGAGACCAGAAGAGTCTGGTGAAGGAGAGGTCGCACAGGCTCTCCTGGGAAGAACATGGGTTGTAACTGAAGTAAGCGGAGGAGGCATCCCTCCCTTACCACCTGCAGCACCCACTGGTCTGAAGTGACCTTGGCCCATCTGTGGGCAAAGAGTGCCAGGCGGCCCCCTGTGGGCTGGTGAAGGTCTCCTGGAGGAGAGGGGACCCTGCCCTAGGAGTCAAAAGCCTCCCCCTGGTTGGGCTGGAGCTGGGGCTAGGAGCTTCTGAGCTTTGGGCTTCTGAGCTTCCTGCCCTTGTGTCTTGGGGTGAGAACCCTATTGCTGGCCTGAGAAGGGCTGGTAGTGGTGACTCTGTTGGAAGTGCCCCTTTTTCCCTTGGGCTTTTCCCCCGAGGGTTTCTTGCAGGGAAAGGAAGAGAACTTTTTTGAGAGCCTCTGTCAGGTCAGGATTTCGGTCTCTATCTCCGCCATCTTGTCGGCCATGGTTTTGCTGAACAGGTTCTCCCTGGTGCAGGGGACGTCGAGCAGCTTGTCCTGGACCCACTGCTCGAGGTTCGATGACTGTAGCCAGGCTTGGGATAGAGCCCCGATGACTGCTGCTGCTACTTGAGCTGCTGACTCAAATCCATCATAGGCTGCTTGGGAGAGGAACTTTGAACAGTCCTTAATCCCGGAGGTCAGGGCTTGGAACCGTTGGAGAGGTTCCCTGACCAGCCCCACTGAGAACCTGAACAACTCCTGGGTTAAGGCCATCAAGTAATTCCTATGTACAACTCATAGACCTGGATTCGACACCCCAGCATCGAGCCCTGGTAGCACTTGCGCCCAGGGGCGTTGAGGGCTCTAGCATCCCACCCAGGGGGGACAGAAGAGTAATTCTTTTGGCTCTTGAGTTTCTGCATGATTGACGCAACCACCATGGAGTTGTGTGGGAGTTAGGGTTTGTGGAACCCCGGCCCCTTCCTGATGCGGTATATGGTGTCAAAGCATAGGCCGATAACCGACACCAACACTGGGATCTCCCACATTCAGTGGAGGAGTGGCCTAGTGGTTGGGGCAAGGTACTTCAGGCCGGAAGGTCGGGGGTTCAAATCCCACTAGAGGACAGCAACCTTGGGCCGGAAGGACTGGGGTTTCTAGTCCCACAGGTGCTCCTTGTGGTCTTGGGCAAGCCACTTAACCCTCCATAGCCCATGATCCCTGTAAAATAGTTATCTCCAAGTTATAATGCCCTGTTCAATGTAATTTCAGTTTGTTCAATGTAAACCGCACTGATGCAGAATAGCACGGTATATAAGAGAATGTAAATTAAATAAAATAAAATAAAAGCAGCCACTCAAGGACTGGCTGCACCAGCACAATGAGAGTTTCCTTGGGTGGAGACTCAAACTGGAGGATCTCCATTTCCTCGGTGCGGGGATCCCCCTCCGCTTTGGTTTGCACAGATAGGGCTCGGGCCATATCTCTGACAAAGTTATGGAAGGTCACATCCTCCGGAGGAGAATGGCGCTGGGGCACCGGGGAAGACAGGTTCAAGGGGATGTCTCTGTGCAGTCTGGTTTCCAGGGAGGCCTCATCATCAGTTTCCAACTCAGAGTCAAGGGGATATGATGAGTCCAAGGCCTTGTGGCTCCGTGCCTCAAGGCCTGGGCTGAAAGGCCAGGGAACCCCAAGGACCCGGGGTCCAAGTCTCGGAAACTCGCCGAGGAGGGCTGGATGCCCAAGAAACGGGACCAGGACTTCCCCAAGGCCAGTGGTGCTCAGAGCTCGGCTCGACGACCAGGGACTCCCTCGCAATCGGGGGGCCCAGTCGTTGGGGCAGATGAAGATTTCGGGCCCAGCACTAGCACTCTTGCGAGTGCATCCTCAATGAGAAAAGTGCTGGGCTTGAAACTCGGCGTCGGGGAAGCCGGTGCCAAGTCAGACTTTCGGAACAGCTTCTCCTGCAATTCCAACCTCTTTTTATTAGTTTTAGGCATCATGGCCTGCATAGGTCACAAGCGATGCTATCATGGTCCAGTCCCAGGCAGCGTAATCAGCAGTCATAGGTGTCAGTGACAGACAGTTTGACTGCAACGGTCACATTTTTGAACCCACCAAGAGACATGGTGGGGGACACCCGGCAGGGGTCAATGACCTCCGGGTGAAAAATGGCACAAACATCAAGGGAGCAATATAGTATAGGGGTGAAGTATCTCTGTCCACAGAAGAGCAGGGCCTAGGCATGATTGTGTCTGATGATCTTAAAGTAGCTAAACCAGTAGAAAATGCAACGGCATAAGCTAGGAGGATGCTTGGGTGCAAAGGGAGAGGAATGGCCAGCAGAAGAAAGGAGGTGATAGTGCTTCTGTCTTTGGTGAGTCCTCATTTGGAATATTGTGTGCAATTCTGGAGACCGCACCTTCAAAAGGATATAAACAGGTTGGAGTCAATACAGAGGGTGGCTACTAAAATGGTTAGTGGTCTTCATTATAAAGCATACGAGGACAGACTCAAGGACCTTAATATGTATACTTTGGAGGAAAGGCGGGACAGAGGTGATATGATTGAGACGTTTAAATACCTCCATGGCATAAATGCACAGGAAGAGAGCCTCTTCGATTGAAAGAAAGCTCTGCTACGAGGGACATAGGATGAGGGTGAAAGGGGATGAACTCAAGAGTAATATGCAGAAATATTTTTTTTATGAAAGAGTGGTAGATCTGTGGAATAGTCTCCCAGTGGATGTGGTAGAGATGAGGACAGTGTATGAATTCAAAAAGGCATGGGACAAACATAGAGGATCTCTAAAGAAAAAAAGGGGACTGTTGTAGTGGTTGATATGTAAGGACAGACTAGATAGGACATGTGGTCTTTTTCTGCAGTCATGTTTCTATGTTTCTCATCCTACAACATTATTGGTATCTTTTGCACTAGTTTCTGATAGAGACCGGTTACTTCGGGTATATTTTAAGAAGAGAAGGGCACCCTTTTGTGGATTAAATGTTTTCATGTTTCCTGATCTCACAAGAGAAACGCAGAAACGGCATAAACAATTTAGGTTACTGAAATCAGGTGTGCTCCAGATTTGGAGCAACATATTTTTAAAGTTTCCATGTAAGTGTTTGATAACATATAGAGCCATTCATTATGTGTTTTTTTCAGCCATCAGATCTGTTAGCTTTTGCAAACGCAAAATTGCTGGAAACATCTGCTGTCGTAATCTGAGCCGAGAATTTATGACCGGGCTTGGTTATACCTGACCACAGTAGTTGCCCCCTATATATTGCATGTTGTTTTCTATGTACAATTTCCTCTTTACCGCTGTACTATCGTGGGCTATTGGATAACCTAAAATTTGGTTGATAACCTTTTCCCATTTTGACTTCTTGGACATTACAAATAGTTAATGGAGACCCTTTTTCCTTACAAGTTTATATCTTGGTTGTTATTTGAAAATTTTAATAAAAATAACATTTAAAAAAAAATAAAAGTATGATGTCCAATTATATATCTTTAAAGGATTGTTGTTGGAAGAGTGATGTTCAGATGACCATGACTGTTGAGATTAATTATCAAAATCACAGTATTGCTTCTCAAGCAGATGACCTTTTAGGTTTCTTGGTTTCCTAACCACCTTCTCTGGACCCCGATGATGGAGGCTCCATAGGAATTCCTTCAACCCTTTTCTACCTCCATCAGGAAATTAATTTCCATATAAGGACATCTCTATCCAAAAATCTGTTCATATGATAGTTAAAGAAGTTCTTTTTCTCTGCATCAAAATGGGACCCTAGAACTGATGTCTTTAGCCTGTTCAAGTATGTTGGGGTTCCCAAAACAACTCTAGCTGTTCCAATTCAGGGTTTCCTTAGAGATCAGTGCTCCCATAGGTGACAGAGGTTGCTTGTGGTTCAGCTAGTCTCCAAAAAAGTTGAACATGAAATAGAAGATTCAGCCAATGACAGATTTCAACAACATCCAGTTTTCTCGCTCAGCTATTGTTGTGTAAGCATACTCTATCCCCTTGTGAAGGTACCATTTCTGGTTTCTTCTACTAGTCAGGTAGGACAAGAATTCCTGTATTACTACTACTAATCATATGTATTGTGGTACAAAGTGTGCACAGCACTATACACATAGAGTGAGACACAGTCCCTGCTCAGAGCTTACAATCTAATCAAGATGAAAAAACATCACAGAACTGGGAATTAGAGCACGGCAAGATACACATTAGTAGTGGATAAGAGAATAAGGAGTATCCAGATCCAAAAGAGGTAGATCTTCAGCCTGGACTTGAATAGAGCCAGAGAAGGTGCCTGACACATCGACTCAGGTAATCTGTTCCAGGCATATGGAGCATCAAGATGGAATTTTATTTATTTAACCAGTTTTCTATACCGCCTTATCCTTCAATCAAAGCGGTTTACATTATATAATCACTAAACAGGTACTGGATACATTCCCTTGTGTACCTGAGGCAATGGAGGGTTAAGTGGCTTGCCCAAGGCCACAAGGAGTGCCTACAGGACTAGAACTTCCAGGGTTGCATTCTCCAAAATGCTTCCTGTTCCACGCGCAGGACCCAAAAGGCAGGCAGAGCTCCGGAGTCTCAATGCGTGGATGAGACAATGGTGCAGAGATGAGGGTTTTGGATTTGTTAGGAACTGGGGAACATTCTGGGGAAAGGAGGGGTTCTTCCGAAGGGATGGGCTTCACCTTAACCGGGATGGAACCAGGCTGCTGGCATTAACCTTTAAAAAGGAGATAGAGCAGCTTTTAAACTAGATATTAGGGGAAAGCCGACAGTCGCCCAAGAGCAGATGGTTAGGAAGCATGTATCCTTGAAGGATACTACCAAAAGCAGAGAGGTTCCACAAAAGAGTAAAGTAGCCCAAATGCCCACAAGTATGGAGCAGACACAGCTTAAAGATCCCAAATTACCCATGTCTAACAATAGCCAAATTAATATGAATAACATACAATCTCTAAAATGCTTGTATGCAAATGCTAGAAGTCTAAAAAATAAGATGGGAGAGTTAGAATATATAGCACTAAATGAAAGGTTAGATATGAATGGAATATCAGAGACATGGTGGAAGGAGGACAACCAGTGGGACACTGTGATACCTGGGTACAAACTATATTGTAATGATAGAGCTGATCAAATTGGTGGAGGGGTTGCTCTCTATGTTAGAGAGGGCATTGAGTCAGAAAGGATTAAAGTTTTGCAGGAAACAAAATTTGCTATAGAATCTATATGGATTGAAATTCCATGTAAAAGGGGGAAAGCAATGGCAGTGGGGGTGTACTATCGAGCGCCTGGCCAGAATGACCAAATGGATGATGAAATGCTCAAAGAAATCAAGGAAGCTAACAAAAGTTACAGCGCAGTAAGAATAATGGGTGATTTCAATTACCCCGGTATCGACTGGGTTAGTGTCACATCAGGACATGCTAGGGAGATAAAGTTCCTAGATGAAATAAATGAATGCTTCTTGGAGCAGCTGGTTCATGAACCGACCAGAGGGGAAGCCATATTAGACTTAGTCCTTAGTGGAACACCAGATCTAGTGCAAGAGATAAGGGTGTTGGGGCCACTTGGCAATAGTGATCATAGCATGATCGTCTTTGATTTAATAAGTGGAGGAGGGATAGTAAGGAAATCCACAGTACTACCTTTTAACTTTCGAAAGGGAGACTATGATAAAATGAGGAAAACAGTTAAGAAAAAACTAAAAGGAGCAGTTGCAAAGGTTAAAGACGTACATCAAGCTTGGGTGTTGTTGAAAAGGAAGCCCAGATCAGCTGTATTCCACGCTTTAAGAAAAGTGGAAGGAAGTCCAAAAAACTGCCAGCATGGTTTAAAGGTGAGGTCAGAGAGGCTGTTGTTGCCAAAAAAGCATCTTTCAGGAAATGGATAAAAAAGAGCCAAACGACGAAACCTGGAAACAGCACAAGCACTGGCAAGTCAAATGCAAGGCATTGATAAGGCAGGCAAAGGGAGAATTTGAGAGGAAGCTTGCTGCAGAAGCAAAAACATGAAATAAAGACCTTTTCAAGTACATTCGTAGCAAAAAACCTGTGAGAGAGTCAGTTGGTCCATTAGATGATAAAGGGGTTAAAGGAGCACAGAGGCGACAAGGCGACAGCGGAGAAACTGAATGAATTCTTTGCTTCGGTCTTTACTGAGGAAGATGTAGGGATGTTACCCATGACTGAAGTGTTATTTAAAGGTGCGAAAGAATTGAAGGAAATATCGATACATCGGGAAGATGTATTACAACTATTAGATAAACTGAAGAGTAGCAAATCACCTGGGCCAGATGGTATACATCCAAGGGTGTTGAAAGAACTGAAATATGAGATTGCAGACCTGCTATTAGTAATCTGTGAACTATCATTAAAATCATCTCTAATACCTGAAGATTGGAGGATCGCCAATGTAACACCAATTTTTAAAAAGTGTTCCAGGGGTGATCCGGGAAACTACAAACCGGTGAGCCTGACATCAGTACCGGGAAAAATGGTAGAAACCATTATAAAGAATAAAATTACTCAGCATGTAGATAGTCATGACCTAATGGGAGACAGCCAACATGGCTTTAGACAAGGAAGATCTTGTCTTACTAATCTGTTATGTTTTTTTGAAGGAGTGAATAAACAGGTGGACAAAGGTGAGTCAGTTGATATAGTGTATCTGGACTTTCAGAAAGCCTTTGACAAGGTCCCTCATCAGAGACTTTTGGCAAAACTAAAGAGTCATGGGATAGGAGGCAGTGTACTACTGTGGATCAAGAACTGGTTAAAAGATAGAAAGCAGAGGACGACGTGACATCACCATCCAGGATGGCTGCCTGATCGAAGAGCTCTCCTTGAGACGGGAGAAAAATAGCTAAAAGTGATTGCATCGGGCCTCCTTAGAAGTGCACATTATATAGCACATAAGAGAACTCAGCCTCGGGAATGTCAACCAAAAAAAAATTGGAAAAGTATCGATCCCCCTATGCTCCAGCGCGATTACAGACGGAGCGGGGTGACGGTGACGAAATGGAGGAGGAAGAGGAACCGGTGAATGCGGAGGAGCAGTGCACCAGAGGTGATTTGTGGCGCTGGTGCAAAGAGATAAAGAATGAAGTGCTTGGGGTGAAAAAGGATGTGAAGGCGATGCTGAATGAATTTCGGGTAGACTTGCAGGCTCTTGGAGATAGAGTGGACTATTTGGAGGAGCACATGGAGGAGACCGTAATGGCGGCTGAGAGCACTCAAAGCTTGTACATGGAGTGGCAGAAAGAACGGGAGGAATTGTGGGATAAGATCGAGGACCTGGAAAATAGGTCGAGGCGCTGCAACATACGCATCCGGGGGGTTCCCGAAGAGGGGCAATTCCAGCAAGCACATCGGGTGGTTCAGGACATATGTGGCCCTGTTGGCGGAAGGGGATCAAGAGCCCGCCGGGGCTAAGAGGCTGATTGGCATTGAGCGTGCACATCGGGCCCTCCGACCCCCTCAAGGGAACTTACCCCGGGATATTATTGCCTGCCTTTCGAGCTACCCAATGAAGGAGGAGATTATGAAAGCTGCGGCCAAGAAGGGCAAAATAGAGTGGCAAAATGTGACTATAGAGATCTTTCAAGATTTAGCTCCCTCCACATTGCAACGTCGACGAGCTATGCGCCCAGTGACTTTGTACCTCAGGAATGAAAATATTAAATATAAATGGCTCTTCCCGTTTGGGCTGCAATTTGAATTGCAAGGGGAGTCCAGCGGGTACGGACTGTGGCGGAAGCCTGGAAATGTTTGGAGAAAGCAAAAGCGCCCAATCTGCCTCAGACTCGGACTCAGCCAGCAGCCAGCGATCGGGTGAAAGGGCCTGGGTCCTTATCAGATCAGCAGAGGTGGCAACGGATTAATTCCAAGGGCCGGCGGCTCCAGCGCCTATCTGGGGCGTCTTCCAGAGCGGAGGAGGGGGATCGAAGTGGCTCTCTGCAGACTACCTGATGTTGAGAGACTTTGCTAGAGTTATGATAATGGACCACTGTAGGGTTTACCTTGCAGGAGGATAGCTGTGTCTAGCTATATTTTGTGGATTGTGGTTGGGGGGGGGGTCTTTCTTTAGGGTATAAAGGGGGGAGAGCTTGGGGGGTATGAATGGGGGGAGGAAGTACAGTATTGAATACCAAAGAGGGGAGGGGAGTGGATGATGGATGAATGGGGATTAATGGAGGAATAGGGGGGATTTAATGGGGGAGGGGGGCTTCGTGGGTAGGGGCGAGGGCAGGTCTCGGGTGGGGAGCTTCGTCCTCCGGTTAGGAGTCACAGGGAGAAATGGCCTGTGGTGGGTTTTTGGGGAGGTGGGGGGGGAGGGGGGATGGGAGGGGGGGAAGGGGGGTAGAGGGCAGGAGGGAAGGGGGGTAGAGGGCAGGAGGGGAGGGGGGCATCATACATACAAGTAGCTCTCATTGCTAACTTTCTGAATATGTTACCATGGTGGGACTTAGGGTAGGCTCATTAAACGTTAGAGGACTCAATACCCCACAAAAGCGGAAGATGCTGTTTAAGGAAGTGCAGCACCATAAGTGGCAGGTTGGTTTTTTGCAGGAAACTCACCTGCTGCCAAAAGATGAGCCTTTGGTCAGGCATGGGGCTTTCCGTAATATTTGGTTTAATGCTGAGGGACTTCACAAGAAGGCAGGGGTGGCAATACTAATTCGGAATGATGTTCCCTTTCAGGTGGGGGGAGTAATAAAGGGGATGAAAGGGCGTGTGCTATTAGTGTGGGGGGAATTACAGGGGCAGGAGGTCACGTTCGTCAATGTTTATGGCCCTAATGACCCCCATACGTCCTTTTGGGAGGCTTTAACAAGTTGGCTGATCAATAAGATCCATGGGGCGCTATTATTGGGGGGGGGGGATTTTAATGAAGTATTAGACCCCCAGAAGGATAGAATGCGGTCAGGTGTGGTTGAAGGGAGTAAGGGGCGGTCGCAATTATTAGATCTGATGGCGCAATTAAGGGTGTGTGATCTTTGGCGTCAGTTGCACCCCCAAGAGCGCGATTACTCCTACTATTCTCCAGTACATCAAAGTTATAGCAGGATAGATTTCTTTTTAGGGGATGAGTGCTCGACCCGAAAGGTCACTAGAGCCAGCATTGAGCCGATTACCTGGACAGATCATGGCCCAATCTGGGTGGATTTTGGGGGAGAGCAGGATAAGGACGGCCGGGCTTTCTGGCGACTAAATGAAAGTCTCCTGCAGAATAAGGAGGTCATTAAAGATATCGAGGTAGCTATCGACGAGTACTACCAATGGAACGATACAGGGGAGGTAGCCTGGGAGATACAGTGGGATGGGCTCAAGGCGGTTTTGAGGGGGAAATTGCTATCGTGGGCAGTGCGGCTAAAGCGGGAGAGAGAGGGACAGGTAACCCAACTACTAGAAAAGATCTCAGAGCTGGAAAAGTGTCATAAACGTGAGGGAGGAGTGAAAGTACGGGCAGCATTGGACTGTGCCCGGTCGCAACTAATGGAGTTGCGGACGGAGACCATCCAATATCAGTTGCAGCGCGTTAACCAACATTATTATGCATTTAATAATAAGGCTAGCACACTGCTGGCTAGGAAGCTGAGAGATCAGGAAAGACGATCTGCTATATTGAAAATTAAGGGCCCGGGAGATCAGCTGTTGTTTAGTACTAAGGCGATTAGGAAGCAATTTGTGCACTACTATCAAACATTATATACTAGCTCGTTAGGGGGATTGGAGCAGCGAGCGGAGGAATATCTGAAGGAAGGGGATATAATCCCGGAATTATCAGACCCAGATAGGGAAATGCTTAATCGGCCGATTGGGCTGGAGGAAATTGGGCTGGTAATCAAGGGCCTGGCTTTGCATAAGGCACCTGGCTTGGATGGCTTTTCAGCTTTGTTTTATAAAAAATTTGTGGAACGGCTAGCCCCCTTGCTGCAGCGGCTATTTAATGAGGTACTGCATGGTAAACCGTTGGCGCCTTCTATGCAACAGGCGGGGATTACTGTTTTGGCGAAGCCGGGTCGTGACCCCGCGTTGTGTGGATCCTATCGTCCAATTTCTTTATTGAATACGGACGGGAAGATCCTCGCAAAGGTGCTGGCGAATTGCCTCGGGGTCATCCAAAGGTGATCCATTCGGACCAAACCGGGTTTATCCATGGGAGAAATACGGGGGATAATATCTGGAGAACTATTCAAGTGATGAGGTCAGCGCGGCAACAAAAACAGGAATTGTTGTTGTTAAGTGTCGATGCCGAGAAAGCTTTCGACCGGCTGGAATGGAGCTTTATGTTTGCAGTGCTGAAGAAGCTTGGGATTGGATCGAATATGATGGCCTGGATTAAGGCCTTATACGCTAACCCGGTGGCAGCTGTTAAAGTAAATGGCCGCTATTCTGAGTTTTTTCACTTGGAACGGGGGACTCGACAGGGTTGCCCATTATCCCCCTTGTTGTTTGCTCTAACTATGGAACCACTGGCGAGACGATTAAGAAGCAATACGGACGCCAAAGGTTTACGGGTGGGTACGGAGGAGCATAAAGTGGCGTTGTTCGCCGATGACATGTTGCTGTTTGTGGCCAGTCCTTTATTGGCTCTGCCCATTTATATGGAGGAATTAAAACAATATGGGAGGGTAGCGGGCTTTAAAATTAACTGGGATAAAACGGCGGTGCTCAATGTCAGCTTATCGGATTCTATGATGAGGCATTTACAAGGGAATTATAATTTCCGCTGGGCCTCACGGGCTATCCAGTATCTTGGAATACGTCTCACTGCGGATCCAGCGAGGTTGTATGGGGCGAATTATCCCTCTCTGATAGGCCAGACAGAACGAGATCTTGACAAGTGGAATAAGGAGGAGATCTCTTGGCTGGATAGAATAGCCACGCTCAAGATGATGGTGCTGCCTAGGCTGTTGTATTTTTTTCAAGTGTTGCCAGTGCGGGTGCCTCGAATAGTCCTCCGATTACAAAGGAAAATGTTTCTATTTGTGTGGCGGCATCGACCCCCGCGCATAGCGCGTCGAATATTGTATCGCTCCCGACGGACAGGAGGGTTGGGGATGTTAGAGATTGCTGATTATTATTTGGCGGCCCAGATGCGGCAGGTTATGGAGTGGCGGGAATCTGAGAATACTAAACGGTTTCATGCTATAGAACAATTTTGGGTGGAGGGTTGGCGCCTTCAGTATCTCCCTTGGTTGCAGAAAGGGGTGTTGCACGGCGAATGGACAGCGAATCCCTTTCTACGACATTTATGGGGAGAATGGCAGCGGGGATGGAAAAGGATCAGTGTATGGGTAGGGGCTTCCCTATTGGCGCCCATTAAGGCTACCCCTGCCTTCAGTCCAGGGAGAGAGGGAATATTCCAAGGTTGGGCAAGGAAAGGGTTGGATAACTTTATGCAATTCATCGATTTGGGGGAAGTTAAGTCTTTTGAGCAATTAAAGGCTGAGTTTCAGCTGGGGCCCAGAGATTTTTTTTTGCTCATCTACAGGTGACGCATTATTTGCGCCAGAAGGATAACATGGAAAAGATAACAGAGGGACCTAATGATTTGGAGGCCCTATGGCTAGGCCATCATCAATCCCGAGGATTGATTCGGTTGCTGTACAGTAGCCTCCAAAGGGCTCGAAAGGGGGAGGGCAGGCTTAGTTATATGCTGGAATGGGAAAAGAATCTGGGGGTACAGTGGGACGAGGAAGAGTGGATGGCGATTTTTAGGGGGGCGTCCAAGTCCTCTTTATGTACCATTATTCAGGAAAATGCTTATAAAATAATGATGAGATGGTACTATACTCCGGTACGCTACCAGAAGATGTTTCCTGGGGGCCCGGACCTTTGTTGGAGGGGCTGCAGCACCCGGGGGTCCTATATCCACATGTGGTGGGATTGTCCAGTAATATCCCGGTACTGGACGATGATAAGAGAACAAATGGGGGTGATTTTTGGGGTAATGCCAGAGCTGAGTCCCTCTTTATTTTTATTGGGGGTGTGGCCTACTACTCTCAACTTCCGATGGCGTAAGCCAATGCTTGCATGCATTATTGCGGCTAGGTGTGACATCGCATGGAAGTGGAAACAAAGTACGCCACCGGAGTTGTTCCAATGGCATTCCAGGCTACATAGGGTCTAAAATATGGAGCGTCTCACAGCGCTTCAGAGGGGACAGGGGGAGAGGTTCACTAAGCAGTGGCAACCTTTGGTGGTATATTTGGAAGCCCGAGCTGCTTGATGGGGTGGGGGTGGGGGGGGGGACAATGGGGAAATGGGAGGGATAGGAGGTTACACGGGGGTAAGTTTGTAGCTTTTTGTTAGCTTCTGCCTGGTTTATTGGCTCTGTTGCTTATGTGTATTTGGGCTTCGGGATTGTATAGGGGTGAAAATTATGTGTGTTACAAGTTGTTCTTTTTTGTGTGCTACGTAATACCAATAAAAATTTTAAGTTATAAAAAAAAAAGATAGAAAGCAGAGGGTTGGGCTAAATGGTCAATTTTCCCAATGGAGAAAGGTGAATAATGGTATACTCCAGGGATCTGTGCTGGATCTGCTGCTTTTTGACATATTCATAAATGACCTGGAAAGTGGAATAACGAGTGAGGTTATCAAATTTGCAGATGACACAAAACTATTTAAAGTTGTTAAAACCCAAGAGGATTGTGGAAAATTGCAAGAGGATCTTGATAAATTAGAAGACTGGGCATCAAAATGGCAGATGAAATTTAATGTGGACAAATGCAAGGTTATGCACCTAGGGAAGAACAACCCAAACTATGGTTACACGATGCAAGGTTCCACATTAGGAACCACCACTCAGGAAAAAGATTTAGGCGTCATTGTGGATACCATGTTAAAACCCTCGGCCCAGTGTGCAGCGGCGGCCAAGAGAGCAAATAGAATGCTAGGTATCATAAGGAAAGGAATGGAAAATAAAACAAAAGATATTATAATGCCTCTATATCATTCCATGGTGAGACTGCACCTTGAATATTGTGTGCAATTCTGGTCACCGTATCTTAAAAAGGATATAGCGATTTTAGAAAAGGTTCAGAGAAGAGCCACCAAAATGGTAAAGGGGATGGAAGGATACTCCTATGAAGAAAGGCTAAAAAGGTTAGGGCTCTTTAACCTGGAAAAGAGACGGCTCAGGGGAGATATGATAGAAGTCTATAAATTAATGAACGGAGTGGAACGGGTAAACGTAGATCGATTGTTTACATTATCAGAATATAGAAAGACTAGGGGACATGCAATGAAGCTACAGGGTAAACTATTTAAGACTAATAAAAGAAAATATTTTTTCACTCAACGTGTAATCAAACTCTGGAATTTGTTACCGGAGGATGTAGTAAAGGCTGTTAGTGTAGCTGGGTTTAAAAAAGGTTTGGACAAGTTCCTGGAGGAAAGGTCCATAAACCATTATTAAGAAGGGACCCAGGATATCAATGCTTGACCCAGTACAAGCATTGTGGAACCTGTGTCTTTTGGGGAAACTGCTAGGTACTTGTGACCTGGATTGGCCACTGTTGGAAACAGGATACTGGGCTTGATGGACCTTGGTCTGACCCAGTATGGCATATGTTCTTATGTAGAAACCCAAGTCCCTCCAGCATGAGATTGCTATCCACAGGTGGGACTTGAACCTCCAGCCTGAGGCACCGTGTCCTAACCACTAGGTCACTCCTCCCTTGGAATGAAAGTGGTCTGGAGTTGGCAGTGGCAGATGAGAACACAGATAAAAGGTATCTGCCAGAGGAGCATGCTTATCCACTCTTTAGTCACCTCCCATTTAGACTACTGTAGCCTATTCCTTGCTGGTCTCCCTCTGAATCATCTCTCTCCCCTTCAATCTGTTCAACATTCTGCTGCACAGCTAATCTTTCATCAGCCTCATCACAGTCATATTATCCCTCTTCTCAAGTCACTTCATTGGCTCCCTATCCGTTTCCGCTCCATTTCAAACTTCTCCTGCTGACTTATAAGTGCATTCACTCTGCAGCTCCTCACTACCTTTCCTTCTATTGCTAATTCCAGACTTCGCTTTCACCTTGCTGCTCCTTATGCCTGGAACAAGCTACCTGACCCTGTGCAGCAAGCGTCTTCTCTGACCCTTTTCAAATCCAGGCTGAAAACTCACCTCTTTGCTGCCACTTTTGGATCTTGACTGACCTGATCTCCTTTGTGTTTCCTTACCATTCCCCCTAGATGTATCCTATGCCTACAGCTACTGTGTTATGTCTTGATTAGATTGTAAGCTCCAATGAGCAGGGACAGTGTTTTACATATATCTGTGCAGCGCTGCGTATGTCTTGTATCACTATACAAATGTTCAGTAATAGTAGTAGTAGAATGAGATAAGAAAGGAAAGGTAGTGAGGAGTCACAGAGTGAATGCTCTTGTAGGTAAGAAGGAGAAGTTTGAACTGGATGTGGAAACAGATAGGGAGCCAGTGAAGTGGCATGAGAAGACGGGTTAAATGAGCATAGAGACACTGGTGGAAGATAAGTTGTACAGCTGAGTTTTGAACACATAGAAGGGGAGAAAGATGATTCAGAGGGAGACCAGCGAGGAGCAGGATACAATAGTTAAGACGAGAGGTGATTAGCGAGTGGATGAGGGTCTTAGTAGTGTGTGTAGAAAGGAAGGGACAAATTTTACTAATGTTATAGAAAAAGAAGTGACAGGTTTTAGCTATCTATAGTGAACAACCTCTTGGTGTCTCCTTAAGGAACTGCATTTGGAAGCACCAAACTGGGTGGGGTCCACTCCCAATACAGGTCAATCAGGTTTGGGTACCACTGCCAGGCTCAGAAGTCAGCCTGCTCGTCTGTGGGCAGAAATCAACTTTTGAACAATCTCAGCTGCCTTCAGAGCTAGAGTTCAGGTTGTACAGGTGAACTTTCTCAGCCAGCATGCACTAGATCCAGAAGAATGGAAGTTAAGGCCCTCTGCCTATCAAATCATAGTGGGCCAGAAGATTTCCTCAATCAACCTAATGGTGATGCAGCAGAATGTCAAAATGTCATGGGTCTTCTATCACAGAAGAGAGTTTGGCTCAGACAATACAGTCCCCAATGATTCTTCCATGGCCACAAAAGGAGACATGTTCTATGTCCTTCCCTGTGGCCACTAGTTATAAGAACTCTGCACAGAATAGCAAATCATTCCTCTCTGGTAATTCTAGTCGCACCTCACTGGCCATAGTCTGCTGACCTGGAAGTCCTGTTGCCTTGGTTAACTGGCCATTCCCCAAAGGATTCAGAGTCTGCCCCCTCATGCTGAAAACAGACTACATCCCCAAACTACCTCTAAGCAACTGCTCCACCCCCCAAAAATACCACCCTACATAAATGCCCCACCAACCCACTATCGAGTCCCACACACAACTGCCCCACCAACCCTCAAAAACTCACCATCTCAACTGCCCCATTAGCCTGCAAACTACCCCATCTCCAAACCTACATTCCCCAAAACTGTCCTTCCACCTCCTGGTATACCCACCCTCACACACACACACGTAACAAATGCAGAACATACAACAGGGATACACACATGATCACCACTACACACACAAACACATGGACAGCAAATAATTCCCTTGATATACTGTATTTTAAATTATTCACATATATATTTCATTTACTTTTCTGTTATTTCTACTGTGAAAGCTGACTGAATTGTACAGCTTTCTTTTATGGTTGCCATGTATACTCCCAACTAATATCCATTCCCACTGGCAGAACTAGATTAAGGTACTAGCATGCTAGCATATCTAAGGTCCACATCTAAGGGGGGTGAGTAGCATTGTCAGATGTGCTCAATTATCTGGCTTTTTTGTAAACGAATTTTAATAAATACTTTGAACAAAAACCAACATACAAATCTTAAGCTGCAGCCCATCTTTATTTAGAGTGGAGTGCAACCTAATGATTAGAGTAGCAAGTTGAGAACGGGGAATCAGGGATCAAATCCCACTTCCGTTCTTGTGATCTTGAGCAAGTCACTTTACCCTCCACTGCCTCAGGTACAAATAGATTGTAAGCCCTATGGAACAAGAAAATGGAGGAGTAGCCTAATGGTTAAGAACTCTGGCTTGGGAACCCAGAGACCAGGGTTTGATTCCCACTAGCACTCCTTGTGGCCTTGGGCAAGTCACTTAACCCTCCATTGCCTCAGAAAAATCCAAGTTATCAATGTCCCTGTTTAATGTACATTACCAAGTTTAAGTTTCAATGTAAACCGCTTTGATTGAAATGATACAGCAGTATATAAAATCTGATAAATAAATAAAAATATCTGCTGCACCTGAATGTAACGTGCCTTGAACTACTGAAGAATGCATGAACTAAAATCAACATCCCAGGGAGGAAGTGACATCACCGTCCGTGATGGCAGCTTAAAGCCTGAGCTCTCGTCAGGGCTTACCTATAGTGCAAATTACTTACTCATCCTGTTTGATAAATTACGTGGGAATCAAGCTGATAGGCCGAGAAAACACCCCAATGGCACAGAAAAAACTGGAGCGGTTTCACTCGTCCTACGCCAGCAAAGAGGGCATGGACAGCGCCATGCCAGTAACAAGATGGCGGCGTCCGGCACCAATATGGAGGAGGAAAAAAGCGTGCAGAGGTGGTGACATATGGCGCTGGGTAAGGAACTCCACTGCAAAGTGGTTTCTGTGAAATAAAATTTGTTGGAAGCCATGGTGAAGTTCAAAAATAGCCTCAGAGTTAGGACAGTGTGTGGAGCATGTGGACCAGCAAGATGAAATGGCGGGTGCCATGCAATAAAACCTTCAGCAAATGCAGCAGGAGCACAAGTAGATTAAAGATAAGTTAGACCTAGAAAACCAGTCAAGCCACTGCAATATCAGGATCAGAAGGGTCCCAGACGTGGAGAAATATCAACAAGCAGCCCAAGTGGTGAAGGCAGTGAGAAGCTACATCATACAGAGTGAAGGCGGTGGCATTGGGGGTGAGGATATGGCAGCAGAAATTGGACTGGAATGGACCCATCGGGCCTTAAGGACATCCCCTGGTGCTAAACTGTGGGCATTGCTGCCTGCCTCACCAGCTTTGGCCAAAAGGAACTTATTATGTGGGCAGCCACATAAAAAGATTGCTTCAAGTGGGAGAACTGTGAGTTCAAGATTTATCATGATCTGGCTCCAGCTATGCTGCAGCACCATAGGATGATGCGGGGACTCACCACCTACTTGAACAAGAAGAAAATAAGATACAAATGGCTCTTCCCGTTTGGCCTACAATTTGAGATCAATGACCAGGTCAAACGAATCTGCATGGAAGCTGAGGCTTGAACACAGCTTTCTAGAGGGTGCTCCTAATGTTCCACAGCAGTGCAGGGGTGATAGGCACCCACACAAGGTGGTGTGGACCTCCCAAGATAGCAGCATGTTCCAGAAAGAAGCCAGCACTTCAAGCACATATCCCCCAGAGAGGTGGCGACTCCAACCCTGTCGACACACCAGCAGGGACCTGACCGCAATGGGATAGTGCTGAACTAAGCAGGAGTAATTTGTATTGGGGGTGGGTTTGATACATGCTATGTCTACTTTGGGGAATTTTCTCGAGGAGGTGGGTGGTCGGGAGGGGGGGAATCATTGGATGTGTAGTGAATTAATCTGAGTACCAACTGGAGTGGGTTGGGGGTCAGGGGAATGGGAGGTGGTAGAGTGGCATGGTTATGAGGGGAGATGCATATGGGGTGGCTGAGGAGTGCATGTGATGAAGACGTGAGTAGGTAGGATGACTGAATGGGGAGAGAATGTGGGGTATGTTTAGAGAATGAATGAGGCAGACAGTAGCAGTGAAGTCCTGGGCAGGGGCGGGTCCTTCCTCCTGAGAGGAGAATGCAGACAGTGGGTCTGCATGAGGGCTTTTCAGGGGGTAGGGGTGGGCCAGAAGGTCACTGAGGCACTGGGGGGGGGGGGAGTGATCTGTTATGGTGTCAGAGCTGCGGATAGGAAGACAATGTTTGTGGCTTCAACACTCCGCAAAAATGGAAACTACTTTTTCGGGACCTGCAAAGGCATCTGTGACGCTCTTGCTCCTGAAAGATGAGCAGCTTGTATGTCAGAGCGTATACTCACGCTTATTTTAATGCTTATAAGACTCACAAAAAAGTTGGAGTGGTGGTGTTGATAAGGGGCAATGTCCCTTTTCAGCTGGGAGGGCAAAAAGGATAGTGGGGCAAGTGTTGCTGGTTTGGGGTGAACTTTATGGGTACATGTTAACCTTTTTGAATGTTTATTGCTCGAATAGAAAGCAGCGGGAATTATGGGAGAGGGTGGGGGTATAGTTGGAGGGAAAAGTGCATGGGTCCTTGTTAGTGAAGGGGGGGATTTCAATATGGCTATGGATAGTGTTTTGGATAGCTCTAGAGGGGGGGGCGTCGCATATTTAAGGAATGGTTGAGGAAGTACAGTTGTGGTCCACATTATTGGCACCCTTGCATTTTAGGTATGATGTGTACAATATCTTGAGAAATTATTGGAAATATTCCAACTGTTTGTCGTCATAATAATTTAATAATATGTTCAAAGGTATACAACAACAAAAAAAGATGTCTGTGCAAATTAGACATAGTAATTTCTGAGGGAAAAAAAACAAAATACAAACTGGACAGAATTAATGGCACCTTCACTAATATTTGGTTGCAACCCTTGACAGTGATGACAGCCTCCAAACATTTCTCGTAGCCATCTGTAAGTTTCGTACATTTGTCTGCTGATAGTTTCTTCCACTCTTCAACTGCAATTTGTTCCAGTTCACGAATGTTTCTAGGATTCCTTTTCCCAACAGCAGATTTCAGCTCTTTCCAAAGGTTCTCAATTGAACGGAGATCAAGACTCATTGCTTTCCACTTTAAAACATTTCATTTGTTCCTTTTTAACCATTCTTTTGTACTCTTGGATGTATGTTTTGGGTCATTGTCCTGCTGGAGAGCCCATGACCTTCAACCCAGACCTAGCTTTCTGGCACATTTCACTCCAAAATACCTTGGTAATCCTCTGAGTTTATGATTCCTGAGGCAGCAAAACAGCAATATAATGAAACCGCTACCATATTTAACTGTAGGAAGGGTGGTATTTCCTTATAAGCTTCATTTCTTCACCTGTAAATGTATCGCTGCTCTGCATTGACAAGTTTGGTTTCATCTGTCCACAGAACATTTTCCCAGAAGGATTGTGATTTCTCAAGGTGGATTTGGGCAAAGATCAGGCATGTCTTTCTATGTCTGCCTTTGAGCAGTGGGGTCCTCCTTGGCCTTCGCCCATGAAGTCCTTCTTTGTTTAGCATTCAGCATATAGTGCGAGTTAAAACCACCACTCCAGATTGCTCCAGGTCAGCCTCAAGTTCTTTGGATGTTGAATGTGGTATTTTTCCAACAGTTTGCACTAACCTTCAAAAGACGTCTTGGATTAATTTTCTCACCATGTCCTGGGAAGTTCTTGACAGTTCCATGAGCAGAAAACGTCTTAATAACATTGCAAACTGTAGACAGAGAATTCCCAAGGTCTTTGGAGATGGTCTTGTACCCCTTTGAAGTTTGATATTTTCTGATAATGGCTTTTTTGATGGTCTCAGGCAGCTCTCTTGTCTTCACCATTGTCAAAATAAAACAAGGAGTGAATGTGCCATTTTAAACATTAGAGCCATCATTCACTGGTTGATTCAAGTCATGTGAGAACTGGCAATTGATCACAGGTGTGTCTAATTTTACTATAATGGTTCTTCTGTTCAGACTGATTTGAATTGTTTATAAGGGTGCCAATAATCATGTCCTTGTTTCATTGTTTTGTTTGTTTAGGAGATATTGGACATTAAGGGGCTGAACTGCAAGGGTGCCAATAATATTGACCACAACTATATAGCCTGGCGGATCTATGAAGAGTGGCCCATCCATCGGAGAGGGATTATATTTATTATTCCTAAATCCATGATAGCTATAGCCAAACAGACCACCTTATGGGAGATTCGGACTGGGTACAGAAGCTAGAGACCGTCACTATTGAGCCATAAACCTGGAGCGACCATGCCTTCTTGTGGGGAAGCTTTGGAGTGGAGCCTGGGGGGCGGGGCATACTTTCTGACTGCTCAACGAAAACTTATTGAGTGATCCGGCGGTAGTATGGTGCCCAGAAGAGACTATTGATGAATATATGACAATGGGGCAGTGGGAACAGGTTTACTCTGGGATAACATAGGGGGAAACTGATACAGTGGGCAGCCAGGAAGAAGGTGAGACAGGCCAAGATAGAGTTGGTTGCTCTGGAGAGAATTCATAAGCAGAAAGGGGATTGCAAGGTAATAGCACAGCTAGATAAAGTTGGGCTGGAATTGGCGGATACTAATTTGGAGCTTATAGGGTACCAGCTCCAATGGGTGAACCACTATTATGATGAATTTAATGATAAAGCAGGGGCCTTATTGGCTAGGAAGCTTAAGGAGCAAGAGAGGTGTACTCATTGTTAAAATTAAGGGGACAGGAGAGAGGAAATGACGTCATCAGCCTGAGCAGCAGCAAAAATACGGGGCTCCGTGAGTGCGTGAGTTTGTGAGGAACCCCTTCCCAAATTGCGGGGTCTGGAGAGCCAGTGCAACGGTAGAGCGCTGGGCGAACCGTGAGACAACCCGGCGATGAAAAAAAGTGGCGCTGATTTAAAGGCGTTTGCCTACAAAAACGCGTCGGCGGCTGGAGCCGCAGGAAAATCTAAGATGGCGACGCCACATGCGGGCAGTGACGAGGAGGCCTCCAAAGCGGAGAAACCGAAGGGCAGTGATGTGGAGGTACTCCGGGGTGAGCTGAAAACTTGGTTTACCACCATCCGGCAGGATATGTCCCTGTTTAAGGCGGATGTTCAGGGCTGGATGGAGGATCTGCGTGGTGAAATTCGGGAGGTGGGACAACGCCTGGAAGATTTGGAGGGCAAAGCAGAAGTGCAGGACAGCACAATACAAAAGCTGCAAGAGCAGATGGAAAGTCTGGAGGGGGAACAAGAGGAGATATGGTCCAAAGTGGAAGATTTGGAAAACCGAACCCGGCGGGCTAATATTCGCTTGCGGGGTCTTGCTGAAACAGCGGAAAATTTGGACTGTGTACCCCTGGTAGAAAAAGTGTGTAAACAGTGGGTGCTCGAGGCAGGTTTGCAGACGGAAGGCCTGTGCTGGAAGATTGATAGAGCCCACAGAGCGTTGGGGTCCAAAAAGGAAGGCTTTAACAGAGACATCATTGTATGTTTTCATGAGTATTCTACTAAATCCATTGTGGTGGAAGCCGCCCGGAAAGTAAAGTAATTTAAATGGGACAATCAGCGTCTTGAGATCTACGCAGACCTTTCCGCTATTACGATGCGAAAGAGAAGAGAGTTTTCACAGATCACTATGCAGCTGCGAGATAAGGCCATCAGATATAAATGGCTGTTCCCATTTGGGCTTCAATTTTGTATTGAAGGAGTCACTTCATATGTGAAAACCGTGGAGGAAGTGATTAAGGCTATGGAGAAAGCGGGATGGACGGAGATACCCGAGATTGCGACGACGGAGTGCCAAAAAACTCCGAGGAAGCGCCCAGGGGAAAGCGGCTGGAGGAGAGCAACGCTGGGGGACCGGCGGCTACGCAGACACCAACAGCAACGGATGGTGGAGCCTGAGGGTTGAGGTGGAGAAGTGGACTCTCTGGACAGTATTGATTAATGCCCGAGGAGGGAAGGAGGGGTGTTTTGTGGTATTTATCCTGGTACTATAAGGTGATGCTGGGGGGGGATGTTCCTTGGAAATTTGAAGAGGGAGCTTGGGGCTCAGGCTGGTGTGTCATGCCTCATGCTATGGTGGTTGGGGTGCCTTGGAAAGGCCTGGGGGAGGGAAGGGGAGGGGGGTGGGTGTGGGGGGGAAGGAGGGGGGCGGGTTAGGTAGGGGGGGTATCACCAAACAGCGTAAGATTTGGATGAGTGCTAGATGTGGGGTTGATGGATAAACTAAGGGTGGTCACAATGAATGTGCGAGGTCTAAATTCCCCAACTAAGAGACAAAGGGTGTATAAAGAGATCGGTAGATTGCGGGGTGATGTGGTGTTCCTACAGGAGACACATTTGTTGAAAAGGGATGAGCGGAGAATGGCAAATAAAAAGTTTCAGGGTCGCTGGTTTGCTTCCAATCGGGTGGGGGGTAGGGATTTTAGTGCATACACACGTACCCTTCCAAGTACACGATATTCAACAAGACCGGGAAGGACGATATCTGATGGTTAAGATTAGTATAAAAGATCAGAAATTTACCTTGGTGAATATTTATGGGCCTAATGTGGCTCAGGGGGCCTTCTTCGGGGAATTGACTAGTCGAGTGACTGTTTTTGAGGAGGGGCAACTAATATTGGGTGGGGATTTTAATTTAACGAGTAACCCCCTGCTGGACAATTCCAAGGGGAAGGCCCTAGGAAATGTGAAGAGTAGGAGAGCGCTGCGAGTGATGGGGACACAACTGGGTGTGGTGGATGTGTGGCGGGAGCTACCGGGGCGGAGGAGAGATTACACTTACTGGTCCCCTGTGCATGATTCTTTGTCTAGGTTGGATATGGTTTGGGTGGCTAAGACACTTGTTCAGGACTTGGGTGGGTGTGAGATTAGTGAGCGCACGCTATCCGATCATGCCCCGTTCTGGGTAGAGATTAGGATGGGGGGTAAGGGTGGGAAAGGCTCGGGATGGTGTCTAAATGAGTCTCTGTTGGAGATCCCAGAAATAGTTATGCAAATTAAGGAACAGATTAAAGAATACTTAGAGTTTAATGACACGCCCGAGTGTAAAATTGGTACACTTTGGGAATGTCTTAAGGTGGTGGTGCGAGGGAAGTTGATATCCATTGGCTCATATAGGAAGAGGATACAGGAACGGAAAAAGGGTATAATCTATGAGAAGATAAGGGAGCTGGAGGGGGTGCAAAAACATGGGGATCTGGGACGGCTAGGTCAGAGTGAGTTGGACCGGGCGCGAATGGAGTTAAGGGAAATAGAGCTCGGAGAGATTAAATATGCCCAGGATAGGCTAAAACAAGTCTTTTTTGAATAGGGGAATAAACCTGGGAGGCTATTAGCTCACAGGTTGAAACAACAGCGTCAGCGAAATTATATCACAAAAATTAAGGATGCTCAGGGGAAAGACATGCGTCAGTTGCGGCAAATACAAGAGCGGTTTGTTGAGTATTATCAGCAGCTGTATACCCCGGACCAGGGTGCTGGGCAGACGGGAATGGATGCTTTTTTGCGTATGGAATTACTCTGCTTGAGTGTGGGGCAAACGGAGCTGCTCTCCCGGCCCATTGAGGTGGGGGAAGTGCTCGCAGTAATTAAGAGCCTGCCCTCGCTAAGGCGCCGGGTTTGGACGGGTACACAAACAAATTTTATAAAACGTTTGGGGCAGATTTGGGGGAGGTCCTGACTAGGCTTTACAAAGCCTTTGCTGAGGAGGGAGTGTTGCCAGAAACTATGCGCACGGCGGGTATTACTGTCCTACCTAAGGAGGGAAAAGATTTAACGCTTTGTGGATCCTACCGACCAATTTCTCTGTTAGGGTCAGATTTTAAAATCTACACTAAGGTCTTGGCTAATCGGATTTTACCTCATTTACCATATTTGGTTCATGAGAACCAGGCGGGGTTTGTGCCGGGGCGACATACCTCTGACAATATTCGGAAAGTGATGAATGCTGTGTGGCGTGGGCGGCGAGAGAAACAGCAGATGTTACTATTGACAATTGATGCCGAGAAAGCATTCGACCGCATATCCTGGCCCTTTCTTTTTCGGGTTTTGGAGAAGATGGGGATTGGCGGGAGGTATTTGCAATGGGTTTGAGCGATTTATAACCAGCCATGGGCGAAGATTCACATTAATGGTGACTATACGGCTGCCTTTGAGCTAAAGAGGGGTACGCGGCAGGGGTGCCCGTTATCGCCCATTCTGTTTGTGCTATCGATGGAACCTTTGGCCCAGAGGGTGCGGGAATGTGGTGAGGTTACTGGGGTTAAATGGTCGACAGTGGAAAGCAAGGTTTCACTCTTTGCTGATGATTTATTGTTTATGGTGACTGAACCCCAGAAATCTTTAGCCGCACTGTATGAACTCTTAGTGGATTTCGGAGAATATTCGGGGTTTCGAGTTAATGCGACCAAGTCTCAGATCATGAATATTTGGTCCCGGATGAGACTGTGCGCCTGCTTAAGGACCAGTTTCCATTCAAATGGGCTAAGCATAGCATTACATACCTGGGTATCAAATTAACGGCGAAGGAACAAGATTTGTTTGAGGCTAACTATGGGGCTATGGATAAACAGGTTCGGAGGGAACTGGAGGGTTGGGGGTGTAAGGGGTTATCCTGGTATGGGAGGTTGTCAGCAGTAAAGATGGTGATTTTGCCTAGATGGCTGTATCTGTTTACGGCGTTGCCTCTCTGGGTGCCAAAGAATTGTTTAGTAAAATGGCAACAGGTACTTATGAAATATGTGGGCGGGCCACGGAAAAACAGAATAGCAGGGAGAGTTTTGGTGCGTCGAAAAGAGGAGGGGGGTTTGGCACTTCCGGAGTTAGGGCAATATTGGGAGGCTGCTCGACTGAGTGCATGCGTGGAATGGTGGGGGGATGAGAAAAAAGAATGGGTGTGGATGGAATCGGAGGAACTGAGGGGTGGTTCGCTTGGGGATCTTTTGTGGTTGCCCCGGGAGGGGAATAGAGGTTTTCCAGGAGAGAACCCCCTCGTGCTTCTCACCCTGAAAATATGGAACAAATGGAAATGTGTGTGGTTAGGTAAGGAGGGGATTTCGCGGTTGGTGCCTATACGGGGGAATTGGGGCTTATTTACAATGGGCGAGGAAAGGGTTGGACTGGGTTGGTCAACTACTGGAGGGTAGGACTGTGAAAAGTTTTGCTGTATTACGAGACCAATATCAGTTGGAGGAGAAAGATGTTTTTCGTTTTCAACAACTTACTCACTATATCCACCATAGGATAGTACCTGGGCTGCAGGGTGATCCTACTGAGGTGGAGCAGATGTTTTTGATGGGGTGGCAGAGAAAGGTTGTGACTAAATTTTATGCTATGATGCAAGGGGTTGGGGGTAGAGAGCATTTTCAACAGCGATGGGAGGAAGATTTGGGTGTTGAGTGGGGGGAGGATATGTGGAAGCAAATCTACCGATCTCGATATAAGGGAATATTGGCGATCTCTTTAATTGAAAACAATTATAAGATATTGTATAGATGGCACTTGACGCCTGTGCGTTTGAATCAGATGTATCATGCCACCAGTGATCGTTGTTGGAGAGAGTGTGGGGAACGTGGTACATATATGCACATCTGGTGGTCATGTGATTTGATTCGGGGGATGTGGGCGGAGGTGTTTAATCTTTTAGGTTTGATTTTGGGGAAAGACCTATCGCCTTCGCCTGCCTTGGCGTTCCTTGGAGTGCGGCAGGTAGATCTTAATAGGTGGGAGGGGGATTTTGTGCATTTTGGGTGTCTTGCTCTGCGGGTGTTGATAGTAAGGAAGTGGAAACAGGTGGGAGTGCCAACCTTAGCAGAGTACTGTAGCTCCCTAGACCACCTCCACTTGATGAGTAAGCTCACGTCGATGAAGAAGGAGCGCTCACAGACGTATGATCAAGTGTGGGGAAGGTATGATATGTGGAGGGCCACAAAGTGAATTTGTTTCTTTATATGTTTATGACTGCTGTTTGGTGGGGGAGGGGAGGGGGGGTATGGGCGGTTTGAAAAATCATGCCAGTGGGAATGTTTTGTGTCAAGTTGACTTTATGGTGATGTGTATAAATATGTGGCTATGATGTGTCCCAGATATCGTGTTTCTGTTTTGGTGTGTATTAAAAATAAAGTTAAAAAAAAAAATAAAGGGGACAGGAGACAAGCTCCTCTTTAAAGTGGACAAGATCCGGCCCAATTTAGGGAGTATTATGCTAAACTTTATAGTTGGGAAAGTGGGATATCCCAGGAACAGATTGCAGACTATTTAGAAGCTGGGGGGGGGCGCTGGGGAATTTGGTGGGGAGGAGAGGGAAACACTTGATAAGAGAATTGGGGAAGGGGAGATTCAACTGGTCAATAAGGGCCTGGCCTTGAATAAAGCTCTGGGGTTGGATGAACTGATGGCCTTTTTTTTTTTAACACAAAAAATTGCAGCATAAAGGTCCTCCCCTTGCTGAGAAGGGTTTTCATTGGGGTGCTGGAGGATGAATCTTTGGGTCCTTCAATGTTTCAAGCATCCATCTCGGTGATATTGAAATCGGGAAGAGACCTGATGTTTTGCAACTCATACCAGTCGATTTCATTGTTAAATACAGATGTTAAAATCTTGGCCAAAGTGCTGGCCAATTGTCTAGGGGCTGTCTTGCCGGCCCTGGTGCATCCCAATCAGATGGGGTTTGTTCAGGGGCGAAAAATGGGGGATAGTATCAAGAAGACACTCCAGTTATATGGACTACCAGGAAGGACCAATAGAAGTTGTTATTGGCTATCAACGCTGAGAAAGCGTTCCATAGGGTCCAATGGAACTTTATGTTCGCAGTGTTGGAATGCATTGGGGTGGGACTGGTCTTTATGGTTTGGCTAAGGGCTCTTTATAAAGAGCCTGAAGCAACGGTCTAGGTCAATGGAAGGTGCTCTGAGTTCTTTCCACTGGGGCAGGGAACTCGGCAAGGGTACCCACTCTTGCCTTTACTTTTTGCACTGGTGATGGAGCCACTGGAGGGATGGAAAGGCGCAAAACAGGATATCAAGGGGTGGAAGTCTGAGATTATACTCTTAACGGTAAGCTCTATTTGCTGATGATGTTTTGCTTTTTGCGACACAACCACTGCTTTCCTTGCCGGTCTTACTCTGGGAGGTTGGGGGACTTTGGGGCCCTGTCAGATTTTTAAGATTAATCTGAGCAAGACTAAGACGCTTAATATCAGTAAAGGGGCAGTTACAGCAGAGACTGAGGAAGGGTTATCCCTTCCACTGGGGGCAGGCATCTATACAGTATTTGGGGGTGCAGATTACCCTCCCTCTGGAGGGAATTTATGTGGCCAATTACCCTCCCCACCTTGGCCAGCTTGGTTCAGACATGGAGCGAAGGGGAAGGAAGCACTGTCCTGGCTCGGACGAATTGCTGCTAAAATGAACGTCCTTCCCAAACTGCTATACTTCTTCCAGGTCTTAGTGGTCCCTCACTTGGAATTGCAGCAGCTGCAGTGTAAAATTTCACCTTTATCTGGAGGCACAGTCCACCGCACATAATGTCCAGAGTGCTCCATGCGATGTGCCAGAAGGATGGATTAGGAGTCTCCAATATCTCCAATTAATACCTGGCAGCCTAACAAACAAGAGATGGATTGGAGGGGGGGGGAGAGACTAAGATTTTAGGCTATTGAACAGTACTGGCTTCAGGGAAGTGGTCTGTCTTATATCTCGTGGTGGGGGGGGTGGGGCTACCCAAGTTGGAGAAGGTGGACGGAAAACCTCTAGATGCAGCATCTCTGGGCCCAGTGGCAGAAAGAGATGATGGATCATACCATTGTCATGATTTTGGCTCCCATTTTGGCCACCCCAGACTTTAGCCCTGGGAGGGAAGAGGTGTTTAAAAGGCGGAAACAGATGGGCCTCGATACTTTTGCCAAACGTATTCAGAACTGCGAAGTGTAAACATTGAGGCCTTAAAAGGTAGCTATCCTCTGGGAATGAGGGATTTCTTTTTGCCTATCTTCAGGTCTCCCATTATTTGAAACAGCCACAACAACAGTAAGCTTGTAGCACAAGCTTATGATCTGGGGCATAATGATTTGGAGATATTATGGGTGGGCTACATTAAGTCCCAGGGGTTGAACCAGCTCCTGTATCGTAGCTTGCAATCCTGTCAGAGAAGCGTTCCAGTACATGCTAGATTGGGAGAGAGATTTGGGGTAGTTTAGGATGAAAAGGAGTGGGAGTCTGTATGCATGGGAGTGACGAGGTCTTCCCTATTGGTTATAATTAAAGAAAACACAAGATTCTGATGCACTGGTATTATACTCCAGAACATTTGCATGCTATGTTTCAGGGAGTATTGAATAAGTGTTGAAGGGCTTGTGGGGAAGTGCAATCGTTAATGCATATATGGTGGGCCTGCTCTGTGATAAAAGCGTGTTGGGGACAGTTGAAGGGGCTAATCCATATCATCTTTGGGGTTTGATCCAGCATACTATTCTCTTGGGTGTTTGGCCAGGAGAGGTTTGATACCACTGGTGTAGATCCATTTGGGCTTGTGTTGTGGCAGGTGAAGGCCTGTGATCCACAATGTCTGACATAAGCAAGCAGGCCTAACTAGCCTGACCTGTAAATGAAGTCTGTGGAGAGGCTAAAAGGAATTGCACATCCCCCAACATGCTGCTATTGTAGAATTAGAACTCAGTAAAAGTATTGAACTAGCTTAGACAAGCAGAACTGAAAGTTGGAAAAATACAGAAAAATATGTTTAAATGCCCCTGATAAGAAAATACAGCTGTAAGGGATTTAATTAAAACTGCTGACAGAAAGGTTACAGAGCCTTGCTTCCCTGCACGTACTAACTAGCCCAATGGCCTTGGAAGTAGGAAAGTAACAAGTTGGTGAACTGGCCATTGTAATTGGGACTAGAAGGGGGGTGAGCAGGTGCTGGGCCCACTCCAAGAACCTAATTGGATAATCATATCAGTACCGGGACCAATAGAGGAGGTACGGGAGGTTACCGGGACCAATGAAATGTTTTCCTATACCTAGAATGGAGCAAAAGTCTATAAAAGTTGTTGTTTTGCCAGAGAACATTGCTCAGCCATTTTGAATTTGATTCTGCTTGAGACTTGTGCACAAATAAATGATTTGGACCTTCTGAACAGACTCCTGGTATTATTGGTCTGTCTGCGCTCTGCTGCTAGTGTCATTACAATCAATGTGTGCCTTCGAGTCAGTCCTGACTCCTGGCGACCCAGAAGCTCCTGGGTTTTCTTGGCAGTGTCACCGGAAGTAGATTGCCAGGCCTTTCTTCCGAGGCAATGGAGGGTTAAGTGACTTGCCCAAGGCCACAAGGAGTACTAGTGGGAATTGAACCCTGGTTGCTTGGTTACCAAGCCAGTGTTCTAACCACCAGGCTACTCCTCCACTCCATGTCATTACAGCCCATTGTGAAATAGTTTGGAACTTGAAACAATCCCAGCCACCAGAGATGCTAGCATGCATGCAGAGGGTGAGGAAGAAGGTTCTGATGGAGCGTCTTACTGTAATTCACAGAAAAAGAGGAGAGACTTGACACTGCTTGGAAACCATTGTTGGACTTTTTTGCTAACAAACTAAGCCTTCTGGAGAGGCAGGGGGAGTGGGGAGGAGGATTGGTTGCTGGTTTTGTAACAATTTTGCCCCCAAAAAGAGGGGATGTATGTATTTTTGTAAAGATGTCCATAAAAATTAAAAAAAATTTAAAAATCCCTTCCCCTTCTCTTTCACCACTCCTTCATCCTTATTCCCATTTCCATGTCATGTTTGTGGTGATATCATGTAAACGGCAACAAGCCAAACCCTATGAGCCAAATCTCATCACCCAGCTCCACAAAATACACACTATGAAAGTGAAGGGATAAGAAACGCTCCCATCCAAAAATATTTTTTTGTCGGACTATATAATACCCCGTCCGGAGACATTGAAACCAGACCTGCAGACCCTGGTAAATATTAGTCCATTTTAATCAAACAAGCAGTAAAAGATAAACTTAAACTTAACTGCCCACGGCAAACTCCTCAAGGTGAAAGACACGACACAGTCCTGAGTTTCGGGCATAAATTTCAGTTCGCCCTGCTTCAGGTCAACATTGTCATCACCAATCGAAAGCCGTCACCAACCAGTGAGTAAAAACATTTGTGGGAGAGCACTTTTAAAAAACACGGCATCTGACATCATCCAATCTTCTGAACCAATCATGAAAAAGAAGTAGGAGAAAAAGAGAAAGAAAAAGAACCCAGCCACATCCCAAAAACCAATCAAAAAAGGCTGTGCCAGTCCAATTCCAGATTAAGACCATGTGGAGCCACTGTATTAAGGCGAAAGATCCAACGCTGTTCAGTGTATTGTAATTTCTGAATCCTATCGCCCCCACACAAGTTCAAGGGAATCCAATCAATCGCTCTCCACTGCAATTCCTCAAACGTATGACCACAAGTGAGCATATGCTGCACTAATGGGGCCGAAATCGTCCGAGCACGAAACCGGGATGCATGTTCAGATAATCGAACCCGCAACGGGTGAATAGTTCGACCAACATAGATCAACCCACACGGGCAACAGATTAAATATACCACATATGAAGAATCACATGTGGTGGCATGTCGGAACGACCATGATCGTTTTGTACGAGGGTCAACCCAAGTGGTGCCCAATAAAGATGCTGGACAATAAGGACAATGCCCACAAGGAGAATGTCCTACTTGATCCATAGGAGTGCCGGATTGCGGAAAGGTCTTAACTAGTTTATCCCGCAAGTTCTTTCCTCTAGTGATATCATGTAACACATAACTGACCCAAGCTGTTATCTCCAAAGCCTCATCATAACTAAGGATATAATGGTTAAAGGCTTAACCAATAAGTATGTCTTACAATTAATATCTACAATTAGTGATGCTGGGAAGCTTTCGCCAAATCAGAGAATTATTGATCTGAAAAATAATCTTAAAAACTTAGTGTGAATCAGAATTTGAAAGCAGGGTAAATGCCAACCCAGAGCTCTGAAGGAAATGTGCAAGGAGAACTATGTTCATATTCATTTATTCCATAATCACCATTCAGAACAGTTTCTCCCCTAGTTCTGAAAAGGGTTTGATCCCCTCATTTGTGTTCATTTGGAGAAAGCATTTCAAAGCATCAGAACCAAACCCAGAGTGTCTGACAGTATTTATTTTTTTTATTTAACAATTTTTCTATACCGTCTTTCAATAAGTCAAGGCAGTTTACATGAAACTCAATGCAGAAACAGAATCTTTGGTAAACAGTACATATTACACTGAACACATACTAACGTAACAGTTGACAACTAACCCCATTAGCATCTGTTATATGTTAACTATGTACAATTATGTTGAGCTATGATACAGATGTGCGTTTGACGTCAAAGTTATTAATTGTTTGGGCTTAGTCCATAGTGTTCAATGAATAAAAACATCTTCAAACTTTTGTGGAAATCTTCCATGTGTTGTGGGGTTTTTTGTGCCGTCAAGTCAGTGTTGACTCCTAGCGACCCAGCTTCCTCTGGGTTTTCTTGGCAATCTACCACCGGAAGTAGATTGCCAGGCCTTTTCTTCCAAGACAATGGAGGGTAAAGTGATTTGCCCAAGGTCACAAGGAGTACACCAGTAAGAACCCTTGATCTTCTGGGTGATAGGCAGTTGCTCTAACCATTAGGCTACTCCTCCATTCCCAAAGCGGTTTACATGTAACAAACTTGGTAATGTACATTAAACAGGGACACTGATAACTTGGATTTATCTGAGGCAATGGAGGGTTAGTTGACTGGCCAAGGCCACAAGGAGTGCTAGTGGGAATTGACCCTGGTCTCTTGGCTCCCAAGCCAGTGCTCTATTAGGCTACTCGTCCACTCCGACAATCCATGTGTTGTGCGACTCTTATTTATGGTGGGAGTGAGTTCCACAGTGATGGGGCATATGAGAAGGCCCTGTTATTGGCTCTTTGGTTGCATCTTGCTCTATCAGTTGGTATTTCTAGTGCATTTATGTTGGTCTGTCTCCTAGGTCTATTGTGGCTGTGAGTTGTGATTAAGAATTCTAGGTTGACTGCTGAGAGATTGTTGAAGATTTTATACATATTGATGATGGCTTTATATTTGATTCGTTGTGATATAAGTAATCAGTGCAGTTGCTTAAGGAGTGGCATGATGTGAGCCTGAGGAGACTATCCAAGAATAAATTTTGCTGCCGTGTTCTGTGCTAACTGAAGTGGATATAGTGAGCTCTTAGAGATACCATGGTATATCATGTTACAGTAATCAAGCATGAGTGTGATCACTGCTTGGCAAACTGTACGAAAATCTGAAGCTGATAGGACTAGGTGTAGATTCTTCATGGTTCATAACTTATAGTAAATTGCTTTAGTGGTGCAGTTTGTGTATGGAGTGAGATTAAGCTGTTGAACTAATGTTACACCGAGGTAATTGATTTTGGTTTTGATTGTGATTTAGATGTTATCAATAGTGATTGTTGGTGGTGGGATGAAGTTCTGGTCCCTCGAAACATGCAAGATTTCCGTTTTGTCGTGGTTTATTATGAGGTTATGAGCCTGTAGCTATTTGGAAATTGCCGTGAAGCAGCTATTGAGTTTTGTGTAGTCAGGAGAGTTTGTGGTGAATGGTCTGAACAACATGTCATCTCCGTAAAGTAGGCAATTAAAGTCAAATCTTTTGATAAGATCACATATAGGCTGTATGTAGAGGTTAAATAGGATAGTTGATAGTGTTGATCCTTGCAGTACTCCCTGTCTGAAGGAGAAAGGTAGAGATCTGATGAGACCTATATTTATCTGCTGTACCCGGTCAGAAAGATAGGACTGAAACCATTTTAATGTGGTATCCTGGAGGTCAACTTAATAAAGGTTGTTCAGGAAGAGCTGATGTGAAACAGAATCAAATGTGGCGGAGATATCCAGGAACAAGAGTATAAATCCCTATGATATTATTTCTGTGCCTCTGATTAAGGTGTCGGTGAAGTAGGTAAAGAGGGTTTCCACACTGTGACATGGTTGGAACCCATGTTGCTGTGGGCCCAGCAGAGCATATTTGTCTAGGTGGTCCTGGAGCAGAGTTTGAACGGTCTTTTCAATAATCTTGTCTATGAAAGGTATACTAGATATTGGTCTGTGGGATTCTGGGTAGGATGATGCTGGGCTTCTTGAGGATAGGACGTATAGAGGATTGTTTGAGTTCGGGTGATAGGCTTCCTTTCTTTAGTGAGTCATTAATCATGGTGTGTATTGTGATAAGGAAGCTTATCAGGACCCAGGAGACAGGGATAAAGAGAAGGAATTCACCCTTATCAAAGGACCTATTTTACAAGGTCAGAGACACAAAACTCCATTTACACCTAGAAAGCAGGTATTTCCTAGCTGCACTAGGTTGCAGAATGCCCCTAGTGGAGAAAAGGAGAGGGAATGCAGGCCCAGGGTAAGGAACCCTTACGTCACTGAATTCCCCAATTGCTCAGCTGCCACGAGGCAGTTTGATCTCCAACACCTGAGAGGAGAAGGGGTGGGGCTGGAGCCTGAGAGGTTTAAGACTAGGTCAGATTATCCAGAGAGAGAGAGAGAGAGGAGTAGGAATGCTTACTGGAAGAGGAATGGAGCTGGAACAGTAAGAACAGCAGGAACCAGGAACACAAGTTGGAGGACAGGACGAGGAAGCTCAGGTGAATGGTGGCCAGAGCATGAGAGAGGAGAAGCTGATACAAACCTTGACCCAGGTAGGAGCATTAGAAGCTTGTCTAATTTGGAGCACTACAGAGTTGCAAGAGACAGCTTTTGCCCTAACGGGAGGCAGTCAGCCAAGCCCTCTGAGCCAGATACAAAGGTAGAGCCAATGCAACTGGGTGAACAAGACCTAGCTGTAGAAGAAGATGACTCATACATGGATTGCTCTTTATGCCAATCTGAAAATACAGAAGGTTTGGAAGGGCGTCAACCGTAAGGAAAACCTTCAGAGTCTAGTAACCCTGAGAGCCTGTTGATAACTTGTGAAAGTCCTGTATTAAAGGAGAAATACCTTTGTAGCTGAGCAAGCTGAAGCTTTCTAATTAAAACCAGCTGCTAGCCAGTGCAGTGCACAGCCTGAAGCCGTGCTGACGGTGAAAGTAAGAAAAGCTTTGATTTTGTTTTCACTATTCCTAAAAACCTTGCATAGAGAATTGTTTGCCTATGAAGAGTTTGAATTCTTGTTGAAAGTTTTTACTGTGCTTAAGGAGACAACAGCCGGGAAGTGTTCTGGACTGAGAGAAAAGAAACCTGCTTTAGGAAAAGCTGTTTCTGTTTGTTTTAAAACAGCACTGCTAGCCATATCTGATAGCACTGGCTGTTGAAAGGACTTTTCTTTATGCTGAAGAACATTATAAGCTGTTTTGTTTTGAGTTCAGTTATATCCTGATGTATTTCTGAAAGAATCCTGGAGAAGCAATCCAAAGGTGTTATTTTGTGAACTTTGCGTTACCCCATAAATAAATATCTGTCAAAGCCTTACCACTCAAGCCAACTACAAATGTGTTTTTTTTACTTGAAGCCAAGTACCTCCTGACTGAACTACCTTTCCCATGAGGCATTACAAGGCAGCCAGTCAGGTAAAGGCTAAATGGTGAATCTCTCCTATGACAAGCACGCCCCTCCATACTGCCTGTAAGGGGCTAAGGGCGTGACAGTATGAAAGGAGTTAGGTGCACTCTTGCTAATTTAACCCATGACACTGGACAGGGGGTCCAGAGAGGAGGTAGTGGTATTTGAGCTGCTAAGTGCTGATGGGATCGAAGGAGATCCACTGATTAATCATGTCATTCTGGTTGTTTGAATGAGGTAGTTCAATTTTGCTGTGGATTGCATTACTGACCTTGACTTGTAGATGCAGTGCCATGTGTTCAGGGCTGAGTGGATTGTCGTTATGTTTTGAGATGGGATTTTTTTGTAAGAGAGTTAGCTATATTGAATAGCTCTCTAGGCTTGTTGATTGCTGTTTTGATGAGGTTTGTGTAATATTCATTTTTGGCTTTAGTGGTGATATCCTAGTACTTGTTTAGTTCTTACAGATTTTGCTATTGAGTCTGTTTGTCAAGAGTACGTCTCCACTTCCGCTCAAGGCGACGTAAGTTGCTTTTTAGTTCTTTAAACTCTGTGGAATACTATGGCAAGATCCTGCTGCGTTTGATTGCATAGGTGGTTGTTGGGGTTTGTGCAACAGCTGCTATTGTTGAATGCCATGTTTTTATCAGGAATTCTGTGTGTTCGGATGTGTTGTATTCTGTTAGTTGTGGTGAAACTCTGCTAATGAAATCTTGATTGTCCACTGTTATGAACTTTCTCTTTGTGGTATTGTCTTCAGTTCTTTGTTTTCTGATGGTTTGGCGAGGGAGCGTGAATGTGATCAGGTGGTGGTCTGACTAGGAAATCGGGTGGATAAGAACATAAGCATATAAGGTATGCCATACTGGGTCAGACCAAGGTCCATCAAGCCCAGTATCCTGTTTCCAACAGTGGCCACTCTAGGTCATAAGTACTGTCATGAGGCTGGAGTCACGGAAGGTGCAGGTTTAGAAAAAAAAAACTGTCTTTCAGAGAGCTGTGGATGTGCAGAAGATGCAATTACCTCGCAGCACAGCTAGAGGGGGCAGGAGTAAGCCTACAGAGGCTGAGTCAACGTGCCCAGCCACTGATTGTATGAGTGTTAACCAGCTGCACCTGAAGGCAAGCCCGGGAGTTTCAAAGGTAAAATGCCTTTATAAAGGAAAGACAGCCAGAGGGTGTAGGGTGTGCAAGGAGTGGAGGAGGAATCCATTCGGAGGGAACTCAGCCGGCAGCAGTTCCGCCAGAAGGAAGGAGAAGGAGTGTGGAGAAAGAGAGAGTCCACACTTAGCAAGCCCAGAGGGACAGAATCCAGATGGATAGAGTCCAGAGGGGCAGAGCACAGAGAGACGGAGTCCAGAGAGAGGCTGCCAGGAGAAGCAGTTTGACTGGAAGGAGTGACACTCCCAGCCCAAGTAATGTAGCTGGATCAAGCAGCTCAACAGGAGCAGTAACGGCTGAAAGAGGAGCACAGGATACCAAGGAGCCATGCTTTAAGAGAAGCCTACATTCACCGGAGTTCCCTGGATCAGGATTACAAGGTACCAGAAGGAGAGGTTTGTAAAGCAAAGCTACCTTTACACAGAAGCACGGAGGTTGGGAATCCTCACCAGGTTTTCCTGGGCTTCAGGAAGGCAAAGCACTGCACAAGGAAACCTGTCTCCAGAGAGAAGTACGTCAGATAGAGAGCTCCAGGTGTAGCAGCTGCAGGAAGCCAAGGTATGGTGGCTCTTTACTTTTAAAAGAAAGCCTTGCTCCTAGAAGCTCTGATAAAGCAGACACTCAGTATATGAGAAGAGGGAACAAAGCAGAGCTTTTCAAAACTATACCTAAGGGCTTAACAGGACAGTCTTACTGGAGGCAAAGAAACAAAGACAGACCCTGTAAAATTGTAGCCACAAGGGAAAGCTCTTATTCAAAGGGAGAAGCCAGTGACACAGAGTCCATGGAAATAGAATTTGAGAATACTATTCCCATCCCTCAAGAGGAATCTATGGATTGTAGCTTTTGTGTTGCTACTAGCCATGAGTCCTTAGTAGAACTGTAAATATAGCACAGTTACTTACCTGTAACAGGTGATCTCTGGGAACAGCAGGAATTAGTCCTCACATATGGGTACATCGGTACCGACGGAACCTGCGCGGGAATGCTCCCCAGCTTCCCAGAAAGAAAGCTTTTGGGGCATCCCACAGCGCATGTGCGCTGCCTTCCCGCCTTTCCTACCAACTCTCCTCAGTTCGAGTTTAAAGCTGAGACAATAGAGAGAGAGAGAAAAGGACCGGTACCGCCGGTCTTTTCTTTTCTTTTCTTTTAAAAAAAAAAAATATATATATATATATATACTTTCCCTCACTTAGTGTATTTCTTTTCTTAGGCCTACAGGCCCACAAGAAATTTTCCTTCATGGATAAACCAGCTTCTGGTTTCAAAAAATGCACTAAGTGCAGCGGTACAATTTCTGTTACAGACACCCATGAATGGTGTCTTAAATGTTTGGGGCGTGAACACTCCATTCCGGATTGCCAAGCCTGCTCTCTATTGTCTAAACGAGGGTTACAGAACCGGGCAGCCAAGCTCCATGTGCTGTTTCCCACGGATGCACCGGCGGTGGCATCGACATCTTCCAGGTCTTCCTCTCCTGATGGGTCTCAGGTAACCAAACATACTTTTAGCAGGTCCTCGAAGGGCAAATCTCCCTCTAAGCATCGAGATGCCTCCGGGCTTGCCCTTGAGGATCCTGCCCCAGCCAAACAACCCCGGCGGGAAGCTCCGGCTTCCAAAGCTCCTCCTATGGGGTTACAGGTTGACATTGATGGCACGGCCTCGACCGATCACCTGTTAGACTGCTCTGGGGTACCGGCACAATCTCCCGGTACCGACATCCAGGCAGTCGTGGCGTCCATGGATCACACTGTGCAATCCATGCAGCAGGCTATACTGGCTTTCATCAAGGCTGCGACGCCGTCGGTACCACAACAAGCTCCGTTGTCGGTACCGATGCCGGTACCGGCTGCATCGACATCGGCCAGGATACCGGTTCCGGCTCCCTGTCCTGGGCTTTTTCTCATCATAAAGAATAAAATTACCCATCATGTAGAAGTTGCCATAGCTCTAACCCTCTGCGCCGTGACTCGGTGCTCCACTGGTAGCCTAGCTCGGTCGTGGGCAAAGGTAATGCACTCAGTCACCCAGATGGACATCCTCCCCCAGACGACTGGGGTCATAAAAAATGAAAAGCTGTGAGGCTTTATGGTGGCCCTGAGTACGCTCCAGATAGAAGGACAGGGCCCTTTTGCAGTCCAGAGTATGAAGAACAGCCAATGCCTTGTTGGCATGGGCCCCGGAAAGAAGATGGGGAGGACCACCTCTTGGTTGAGGTGGAAGGCAGACACCACCTTAGGAAGGAATTTTGGGTGGGTGCGAAGCACGACTCTGTTCTTGTAGAACCTGGTGTAGGGCGACTTGGAGCTCACTGACTCTACGAGCAGAGTTCAGTGCCACCAGAAAGACAATCTTCCAAGATAAGTACTGCAGATGACAGGTAGCCAAGGTTTCGAAGGACGGTTTGGTAAGCTACATCAGAACCACACTGAGGTCCTATTCCACCAGAGGCGGCCGGACAGGAGGCTTAGAGAGCAACAAGTCACACATGAAGCAGGTGATGAGGGGGATGGGCATTAAGAAGTTTGCCCTCTATAGAGTGATGATGCACGGAAAACACGCTCAGATGTACTTTAACAGAGCTGGATTTAAGTCCAGCCTCTGAGATGTGAAGCAATTATTGTAGCACCGTGTGCACCTGGCACAAGAATGGGTCAAGCCATTGCTCCACGCACCAGACTGAAAACCTGCACCACTTGAAGGCATAAGCCCATTTCATAGAGTCTTTACGAGAAGCTAGGAAGACCTCCTCCATCTCCATGGGAAGATTGAAGGGCACTAGGGCAACCTGTTCACCACCACACTGTGAGCAATAGGGATCCCAGGTTGGGGTGGAGAACCGAGCCCTCCTCCTGGGTCAACAGTCCCAGGGAACTTCCCAAAGGGACCGGGAGCTCCGTCAAGAAGTGGAGCAGCAGAGGGAACCAGGGCTTTCTGGGCCACCATGGGGCCATCAGGATCATGGAAGTCCTGTCCCACCGGAAACTGAAGAGGGTCCGTCTGATGAGCGGTGTGGGAGGGAAGACATATAGCAGGCCCTCTGACCACAAGACGCGAAGAAGGGTAGCTGAGCATTGGCTGGGCTGGCAAAGAATCTAGGCTCAGGGTTCCCTACAGTCGGAACAGCCACTGCGCCACCTTGGGGTCTAGGCGCAACTCGTGCGACTGGAAGATTCTGCTCAGTCTGTCTGCATAAGAACATAAGATATGCCATACTGGGTCAGACCAAGGTCCATCAAGCCCAGTATCCTGTTTCCAACAGTGGCCAATCTAGGTCATACGTACCTAGAAGTTTCCCCAAAAGACACAGGTTCCGCAATGCTTGTACTGGGTCAAGCATTGATATCCTGGGTCCCTTCTTAATAATGGTTTATGGACCTTTCCTCCAGGAACTTGTCCAAACCTTTTTTAAACCCAGCTACACTAACAGCCTTTACTACATCCTCCGGTAACAGATTCCAGAGTTTGATTACACGTTGAGTGAAAAAATATTTTATTTTATTAGTCTTAAATAGTTTACCCTGTAGCTTCATTGAATGTCCCCTAGTCTTTCTATATTCTGATAACGTAAACAATCGATATACGTTTACCCGTTCCACTCCACGTATTAATTAATAGACTTCTAACATATCTCCCCTCAGCCGTCTCTTTTCCAGGTTAAAGAGCCCTAACCTTTTTAGCCTTTCTTCATAGGAGTATCCTTCCATCCCCTTTACCATTTTGGTGGCTCTTCTCTGAACCTTTTCTAATAACGCTATATCCTTTTTAAGATACGGCGACCAGAATTGCACACAACATGCAAGGTGCAGTCTCACCATGGAAAGATATAGAGGCATTATAATATCTTTTGTTTTATTTTCCATTCCTTTCCTTATGATACCTAGCATTCTATTTGCTCTCTTGGCCGCCGCTGCACACTGGGCCGATGTTTTAACATGTTATCCACAATGACGCCTAAATCTTTTTCCTGGTTGGTGGTTCCTAATGTGGAACCTTGCATTGTGTAACCATAGTTTGGGTTGTTCTTCCCTAGGTGCATAACTTTGCATTTGTCCACATTAAATTTCATCTGCCATTTTGATGCCCAGTATTCTAATTTATCACGATCCTCTTGCAATTTTCCACAATCCTCTTGGGTTTTAACAACTTTAAATAGTTTTGTGTCATCTGCAAATTTGATAACCTCACTCGTTATTCCACTTTCCAGGTCATTTATGAATATGTCAAAAAGCAGCGGACCCAGCACAGATCCCTGGAGTACACCATTATTCACCTTTCTCCATTGGGAAAATTGACCATTTAGCCCAACCCTCTGCTTACTATCTTTTAACCAGTTCTTGATCCACAGTAGTACACTGCCTCCTATCCCATGACTCTTTAGTTTTGCCAAAAGTCTCTGATGAGGGACCTTGTCAAAGGCTTTCTGAAAGTCCAGATACACTATATCAACCGTCTCACCTTTGTCCCCCTGTTTATTCACACTTTCAAAAAAACATAACAGATTAATAAGACAAGATCTTTCTTGTCCAAAGCCATGTTGGATGTCTCTCATTAGGCCATGACTATCTACATGATGGGTAATTTTATTCTTTATGATGGTTTCTACCATTTTTCCTGGTACTGAGGTCAGGCTCACCAGTCTGTAGTTTCCCGGATCACCCCTGGAACCCTTTTTAAAAATTGGTGTTACATTGGCGATCCTCCAATCTTCAGGTATTAGAGATGATTTTAATGACTGAAGGGGAAAGAGATGGTTTTGCAGGAAGGCCAGCAAGGAGAATATTGCAGTAATCAAGACAGGAGGTGATCAAGGAGTGGACAATCATTTTAGTAGTGTCATCAGAAAGGAAGGGGTGAATTTTGTTAATGTTATAAAGGAAGAAACGGCAAGCCTTAGCTGCGAGTTGGATATGAGTGGAGAAAGAGAGAGAGGAGTCAAAGATAACACCCAGGTTATGGGCCGAAGAGACAGGAAGGATTAAAGAGTTATCCACAGAGACTGAGAAAGGGGGTAGAGGAGGGGAGGCACTGGGGGGAAAGATAAGAAGTTCAGTCTTAGTCATATTTAATTTCAAGCGGTGGTGAGACATCCAAGTAGCAATGTCTGAAAGGCAAAGAGTGATCTTGTCAAGGATTGCTGGAGAGATATCAGGCGAAGAGAGGTAGATTTGAGAGTCATCAGCATAGAGATGGCAATGAAAGCCATGGGAAGAGATAAGAGCACCAAGAGATTGGGTATAGAGAGAGAAGAGGAGCGGTCCCAGGACAGAACCCTGGGGAACACCAACAGGGAGCGGGGTGGCAGAGGAGGAGGAGCCACCAGAACACACACTAAAAGAGCGATGGGAAAGATAAGAGGAGAACCAAGACAGTACAGAGCCTCTAAAGCCGAGTAATAACAGGGTGATAAGAAGACAATTGTGGTCAACAGTGTCAAAAGCAGAAGAAAGATCAAGAAGGATGAGAACAGAATAAAGACCTTTGGATTTTGCTAGGAACAAGTCATTTGATACTTTAGTGAGAGCTGTTTCAGTTGAGTGCAAGGGACGGAAGCCAGACTGTAAAGGATCAAGAAGGGCATGAGATGAAAGGAAATTGAGACAACGAAGGTGGACAGCACGCTCAAGTAGTTTAGAGATAAAGGGAAGGAGAGAGATGGGTTGATAGTTAGACGGACAGGTAGGATCGAGTGAGGGTTTCTTGAGGAGGGGTGTGACTATGGCATGCTTGAAGTCGGTAGGGAAGGTAGCAGTGGAGAGGGATAGGTTGAAGGTATGAGAAATGGAAGGGACAATAGAGGATGAGATGAGGCATAAGAGACGGGTGGGGATGGGGTCAGAGGAGCAGGTGGTGGGTTTGGAGGAAGAAAGAAGGAGTGCTGTTTCATCATCAGAGACCACAGGGAAGGAGGAGAGGGTAGCAGAAGTTAGTGGGGAGAGATGGGAGAACGGTGAGACAGAAGGGGTAATGGGGAATTGGAGGGTAATCTTCTAATATTAATATTCTACGCAGTGCAACTCCCTTGGTATACGTTGTGAATGAATCTATTTTATTTTATGTTTACCAGCATGGTTACCTTAATATGTGTTGGGCAAGTATCTGTTTTGTTATATCTTGATCAGCGTGTGGAATTATGTGGGATTATATTTTTTGATGGTCAGTTACAGGAATGCCAATTCATAATGATTTCTTTAGCATTTAATTGAAACCATACATTAATAATTACATGACATGTGAGTCACTCGCTCGCGTTTGCGTCAACTATGTTTCCCTTCAGTGCTGTTGAGTGCTCTTCTTGCTTTTGTGCACATACTGGTAGACGGTGGTTGTGGTGGAGTCCTATGTTGCCTCTGTTCTTTGCAGTGTTTTGGGATGTCAGTGGTTCCCCGCCAAAGGCACACCTATGTGTGCCTGTGCTTTTAAATCTTGTGAGTGAAGTGCAGCAGTTTCCTACTCCCTGTGGCCCAATTGGCCTTGACGGCAGGGAGCGGGGGGGGGGGGGGGGCTTGCCTGCCCACTCTCCCCCAATGATGCTGATTGGGTCCTGGGGCAATCCAGAGAGTTTATAAACTAGGTTGCAAACTTAATAGTTAAACAGTTATTAAATATAATTTTAATATTTTAAATGAAATCTTTTAAAACATTTACATACTGCAGCACAACATTCCCTATTTAAAGTCACATACATTTTGTAATGATTTCACAGAACCTACTCCACACGTAACCATTTCTTTAGAGTCAAACTCATGGCTATTCTTTCTATCAGTCTCATCATATGAGCTGTACTTAAATTTCTTAAAGTTATGTTACAGAGAAGTGCCTTAGCAGTCTAAAGGCACTGAAAGTCTAAGTTTGCCGATAGTATTCCTTGTCTGCATTGCAAAAACAGAAGATATCAAACCTCACACTAAATAAAATTATTTGCACAGAGCAAGGGTTATTTGCTCATTTTAAAACAATAATGTGGATGCAGCTATGCTGGTTCTGTAACAGATGCAAAAAGAAAACTAGATACATGCTACATAAAACACAGCATGTCAAATGACAGATTGTACAATTTATAAAACTGGTTAATTCTAATCATCATCTTCTGGCTTTCCACTATAACGATCATTTGTATGGCATCAGCCCTTTGTTCCTTTATCTGGAACTCATCCTGCTGCCTATCCACTTCTTATGTCATAATGCTTTTCTTGTAGCATCACATTCATTGCCATAGCAACAGAGACTGAAGTCACAAGGCAAGCTGAGTATTACGACTGCAGATGAGACTAAGCAACACAAAGCAGAGAAGTTGTTAGAAAAATAAATGATCCTATTTCCCTATTAATAGAAGTCAGATATCTGCCCATCGAGTTCAATATTCTTCAAACCAACAGTGGTTAACAATCGTTTGTTGTTATCTGAAGGGAAGCAAAAGCCCTGCAGAAATTCAGTTAATCATATTTCCCACATTAAAAATAATCATTCCTAAAATGGTTCATGCAGCTTGGCACAGTAGGCCCATGCTGGATGCTCCTCTCTGGAAAGGACTGCAAGACTTGTAGTCACTGAAAAAGCGTAGTTACTCACCTGTAACAGGTGTTCAACAGGAACAGCAGGAATTGGTCCTCACATATGGGTGGCGTCGGCACCGACAGAGCCCACATGGAGCATTTCCCCAGCTTTCAAAGAAAGCCTTTGGGAATGCCACCATGCATGAGTTGTCCCCTTCCTGCCCAAGGGTGCCATCGTGATCAGTCAGTTGACATAGCTAAGGCAAAGGATAAAAAGCTAAAAAACGAGTGGGCAACTACTAGGGGAGGTGGGTGGGTTGTGAGGACTGATTCCTTCTGGAGAACACTTGTTACAGGTTGTGGCAGGCTATGGCCTATAATAGTCTGCAAATATGAAAGGCCTGTAAGTTAGGCCCTGATTCCAACCCCCATCATAGCTAGAAAAGAGCCAAAAATCTGTGAAAAATGAGAAAACTGTTTTAAACTGCTTAACAAGAAGTTTTACATGAATTCATAAGTCTTTCATTATTCTCTTGTGTGCAAAAGATAGAAATGTTTCAATACATGCATTCCTGGAGCTAGAGACGACCTTGCAGTAGAGAAGTATCAAAACCTAGAAACTGCACCATTGTTAGAACAGTCCTAAGGGAGGGAGCTGGGTGCTAGACCCAGGAGGGATTTCTGATTGGACAGGTGCAGGGGGCGTTGGAACCAATAGAAAGTTTGCATGTATCAAACTGAAGAAAAGGTATAAATGAATATGTTTCTGTAAAAGCTTTGCTCAGTCCATTTTGAAGCTTTGACTAACTGGGCCTTGTGCACAATAAACTGGCTTGGACCCTGTAAATTGACTCCTGGATTTATTCATTGATTACACTTCGCTGCAGCAAGGTGAGTAACTACGCTTTCTCCAGGAACAAGCAGGAAGTACCCAGCTACAGGCTACTGAGGACCTGTAGGAAAAAAAAATGTCACGGCGAGTTGTGGTCAGAAACTAGTAAACCGATGACAGCCCGAGGACCCCGGGTCCCCGGAAGACCACACTCCCGGTAGCCACAGAAGGGGGGTCGGAGTTGCCTAAACCCCAAACAGATTATGAAGTACAGCCTGGCCAAAGGCACTGTCCTGACGGGACTCCCTCTCCAGGCAGTAATTCATCACGAAGGTGTCAGCTGAGGACCAGGTTGCGGCTTAACAGATGTCCGCCAGAGGCACGGAGCGCAGATGTGCCACTGATGCTGCCCTCGCACGGACACCGTGCGCCATGATTCGGTTGTCCAACGGTAGCCCAGTCTGGTCCTGGGCAAATGCGATGCAATCTGCCACCCAGAGGGAAAGGGTCCACTTGGTGATCACAAGCCCCAAACAGGCAGGGTCGTAGGAAACGAAGAGTCGCTCGGACCTGCGGTGGGCCTGCATGCACTGCAGGTAGAAGGAGAGAGCCCTACTACAGTCAAGGGTGTGGAGGATCGCCGAATTCCAGTCAGCGTGGGGCTTCAGGAAAAAGGTTGGTAGCACTATCTCCTGGTTGAGGTGAAAATCCGAGACAACCTTCAGGAGAAACTTGGGGTGCATTCAGAGAACCACCTGGTTCCCATAGAATCTCGCGTAGGGAGCATCAGCCATCAGGGCCTGGAACTCACTGACTTCCGGCCAAGGTGAGGGTTACCAGAAAAAATACAAAGCGAGCAGGACGCCATTGGCTCGAAGGGCGGTTGGGTTAGTCATGTGAGGATGACATTGAGATCCCACTCCGCCAGAGGCAGTCAGATGGGAGGCCTGGAAAGAAGCAGCCTGCACATGAAGCGGGAAACTAGCAGCTGGCCCCAGAGGGGTCCACCCTCGACTGGGAGGGGTTGGCTGAGATCACGCTCAGGTGGACCCTGACCGAGTTGGACTTCAGGTCCGCCTGCGAGAAATGAAGTAGGTACTGCAGGACTAGGTGGGTGGGGCAAGAGAACGGGTCAGCCCTTACCTCCGAGCACCACACCGAGAACAGACACCACTTAAAGGCTGTGACAGAGACGCCCGTCTTGAACCCATGAGAATAGAAAAGGACATGGGATTGGACTTAGGGGGGAGCGCAGTTGTGTATTTCAGGGGTAACCTGAATCCTGCGTACACCGATATCCACAAAATCCCTGCCTTGCCTGGATCTCAGGCCCTGCGAAGGGGGAGAAAGAAGGGAGAGAGATAGCCTAGGGTGCCACACCCAGACTCCTATGAGGTCCCTGCAGGCATGAGAAGAGATTATTATCACCTGGGAAGGGCCGGAAGGGAGGAGGAGGGGCGGGAACCCTGGAGGTGGAAATATAAACCCCTACTAAAGCTGGAGAAACAAGGAAGGCTGGAGAAACAAGAGGCTCAGGAGAGTCAAGAGAAGCAGCGGAGCCATAGAGGAGAGCCCTGGGAGGAGCTGAACCACAGGGAACACATCCGAGGAGACGGGCCGAAGGCTGAAGGTACTGACTGGCTGTCTCAGGTAGAGCTGGGAACAGGAGTGACTCTAGGACCCAAGGGGGAGCTGTTTACTGAGCACTGCTTTGAGAACCCAGAACAGGACACTGCTCCAACAATTGAAGATATGCAAGTCGATACTGCTGAGGATGACTTGAGGGCTATGGATATTCCTATGGATTGTACTTTATGCCAAGCCAAGTGCGTTGAACCGTTATGCTGAGGGCTAACACTTTCTGAGAAGGTCTCCCAAAGCTGGAAATAACAAGACCCAGAGAACCGACAGGAGGCCGGGGATACTTTTGCTAGCACCCAGAGGTTTGTGACGCAGCCAGGAAAACTTGCAGGGAAGCTAAAAAGCTTGGTGAATATTTGCTGCCCGTGTCTCCCATATTTTGGTTTAAACTTAATCCGGGAAGGGAGTTAAGAAGCAGCTTTTGGTCCAGTGGGACTAAGTCTTATTGTTGCCATTAATTATTTTACAAGGCAAGGCTGAAAAGAGGCATTTTTACCCTTGCTAAATAAGTGCTGAGAAACGTTTGAAGCAGCTGTGTGTGTTTGAAGCTTGTGAAGCAGTTGTGCTGTTTTAGTGCTGTATTACCAATAATCCTGCATAAGGAGGAGTCCTATGTACAGGGTACTTGAACTTTTGCGTAAGAAATAAAATTCTGTCACTTTGCCTTACCTCCGGACCATGACTACAACTTCTTCTTGAAGCCATTTTTGAAGGCAAACTACATATCCCATGATACGCCTGGGGAAAGTTAGTTTGCTCAAGCCAATCAAGAGAAGTTCCTCCCATACCACGCCCCTCTAGGCTAGAGGCGGGTGGTGAGGGCGTGACAAGGCATAAGCCCTCCTAGTCGAGTCCTTGTGCGACGCCAGCAATATGTCCTCTATCTCCACTGGGAGAAGAGAGGCTAGCGCAACCCGCTCAGCCGCCAAGCTGTGAGGGATAGAGACCTCAGGTTCAGGTGAAGCAGGAGACCCTCCTCCTGTGTCAACAAGCCCGGTGTGCTGCCGAGGGGGAAACCAGAGGCTCTGACGAGAGGCAGTGCAGCAGCAGAATCAGGGTTGTTGAGGCCACCATGTGGCCATAAAGATCGAAGCCCCATCCCGCTGAATCTTGAGGAGAGCTCGCACTATGAGTGGGGTGGGAGGAAATGCATATAGAAGGCCATGCGTCCACGGCAGCAGGAAGGCATTGGAGGCTTCCCTGCTTGGGTGGGGAACTAGGCCGCAGAACAGCAGGAGCTGCGAATTCATAGGGCTGGTGAAAAGGTTCGACCAGAGTCCCTCAGCACCGGAACAGCCACTGTGCTATCTACAGGCAGAGACACCACTCGTGTGGCTGAAGGATCAGACTCAGTCTGTCCACCAGAACGTTGTCCTGACCTAGGAGATAGGTGGCCCATAGGACTATGCCTTGGTGGATCGCAAAGGACCATAAGGCTACCGCCTTCAGGCAGAGGCTGTGAGAGCCAGTGCCCCCCTGCTTGTTCATATAGAACATTGCCACCTTGTTGTCCATCCGGACAAGCACTGTCTGATGGTGAATATGGATCTTGAATACCCGGAGGGCAAGGAGGCCCGCCCGGAGTTCAAGGAAGTTGATCAGCAGTCGGGACTCCTTGAGGGACCATGTCCCCTGCGTGCAGAGTGCACCACAATGTGCATCCCAGTCAGTTAGAGAGGCGTCCGTGGTCAAGACCACATCGTTCTGTGGAGCCTGGAACGGCATGCCTTGAAGCAAATCCGGATGTCCTGCCACCAGTCGAGGGACTCTGACAGTTGGGAGGTGACCGAGATGGCATCTTGGAGATAGCCCGTAGCCTGAGCCCACTGAGTGCGAAGGCACCATTGCGCCACTCGCATGTGTAGACAGGCGTTGGGGACGACGTGGACCATCGAGGCCATATGGCCGAGAAGACAGCGCATCGCCCGGGCCAAAACTGCGACACAGCGCTGGACCACCGAGGCCAGAGCGATGAGGCAGTCTGCCCTGTCCTGGGTGAGGAAGACCGTCACATGGTGGGTGTCAAGGCACACGCCAATGAACTCTGGGGATTGGATCGGAATGAGGTGGGACTTCGGGTAATTCATCACGAATCAGAGGTGATCGAGAAGATGGACAGTGCGGGCCGCGGCCTACCGTGCCTCATCGGCTGTTTCCCCTGTAATGAGCCAATCATCTAGATAAGGGTAGACAAAGGTGCCCTGTGACCGAAGGTGCGCTGTGGCTACCGCAAGGCACTTGGTGAACACTCACAGGGCAGACGCGAGACCAAAGGGAAGCACCATGCATTGGCAGTGGCTCCCTTGTACTCTGAAGCGTAAGTATTTTGTGTGCTTTGGGTGGACCAGGATATAAGCATACGCACCCCGAAGGTCCAAAGAGCATAGCCTGTCTCCGTGCCGGAGGAACGGCAGCAAGGCGCCAAGGGATAGCATTTTGAACCTCTCCTGCACCAGGTATTTGTTGAGATTTCTTAAATAGAGGATGGGTCAGAAACCGCCTCTCCGCTTTGGCACAAGGAAGTAACTGGAGTAGAACCCGCAACCTCTGAGGTGCGATGGGACCACTTCCACTGCTCACTCCTCGAGAAGGTTGGCAAGCTCCTGCGCCAAGACCTAGTGGGGAGCAGAGGGGGCTCCGCGGGGCAGAAGGGAGGAGGAAGCCGGTCCAGATGGAGATAACCCTCTCGGACAACATGGAGAACCCAGGTGTCTGAGATGACCGACTCCCATCGGGGAGCAAAGTGGACCAAGCGCCCTCTCACCAGTAGCTGGGTCGCTGGAGGGCGAGCAGCTATGCATCTGGCATCAAAAACCCAGGGTCGATTGGGCTGGTGCCGGGGTCTGGCTTTTGGGATCCTTTGTCTTACGCGGACCCTGTTGGCCGCTCTTACTCTGTCCATCTTGAGGTGGTGCTGGCACCGGAGAATAAGGTGGGTAGCCTCGCTAGGGGAGATCCTTCCTCTGAAAGAAAAGCTTCTTACCCTGCTGCTTCTTTCGCGGGAGGGAAAGTCTTCCGGGAGAGCCGGGTGCGAGTTACATACTCCATGTCAATCACCGCCGCTTTGTCCTCCATCGGTCTGCCGAACAACTTTTTGCCTAGGCATGGTACATCAAGCAGCTTTTCCTTGACCCATTGTTCGAGGACCAAGGAATGGAGCCAGGCCTGTCGCCTGGCTCCAATACCTGCAGCCGCTACCCGAACAGAGGACTCGAAGCTGTCGTATGCAGCGCAAGAGAGGTACTTCAAACAGTCCCCCACTGATTTCAGAAGGGACTGGAAACGATGGAGGTAATTGCTGTCGAGGCAAGCTTGGAAGCCCCCCAAGTTCCTTCATGAGCTCAAGAAGGAACATACCAATTTATAGCTCGTAAGCCTGGATGCGGCAAGCCAGCATAGGACTTTAGTAGGCCTTTCGCCAGAGGGCACCAAGGGCACGAGACCCCCTACCTGGCGGAACCGAAGAGTGGGATTTGGAAACTTCTGCTTCCGCATGGCAGATTCCACTACCATTAAGGTATTGGGGAGCTGGACCTTCCGGAAGCCAGGCCCCTGCTGGACCCTGTACATGGTGTCCAGGTGCTTGCTGACATTGGGGATAGGGCCCTCCGTATCTGTACGAGGTACCTTTTGAGGCCACTCCTTCTCCAACTCTAGGGATTGCCGAGGAGGGCTAAGGGACCAAGCACAAGGACGCTTACGCTTGTCCGGAGCCCCCAACAGGGTCCTCGAGGCCTTCTTCTTCCGCTCCCTTTCAGGGGACCCTTGCTCAGGGTGACGTCAGGACCACGGGGCAGCCACAGGGGACCCCAGAGGCGGAGGGTCAGCGGAGCAGGAAGTTACCAGGGACACCAGGGTCATCTTGTGGAAAATATCATACAGTTTCTGCTTACGGCTCTGGACGGCCTTGGAGGACATCTTTTTACAAAGGGAGCAGAGCTCCGGGTTATGGTCTGCTCCAAGACACTGAAGACAACAGTCATAAGTGTCCGTGAGAGACATGCTTTTGGAGCATCTGTCACATGTTTTGAAACCAGAGGCCATGGGGGCAAAAATTATCCCCCGCAATGTCAAAGACCTTCGGTTCAGCCAGCAGTTGAAAAGGACGCAAAACGCACTGGAGATGAAGAAAAAAGAGTAAAGGAAAAAATAGCTAGGTCCCAGAGTTCATTGCCGAAGCAGGGGCACTGGGACAGCAGGAAGAGGACCGAGAAACCGGAATAGAAGACAATATGAAAAAACCTTTTTCCAAGGTATAGAGACGTACGTCCGAAGGGCTCTGCGGAAAAAGGGAGACTGATCAAGATAGCATCCTTGGGCAGGAAGGGGACAACGCATACGTGGTGGCATTCCCAAAAGCTCTCTTTGAAAGCTGGGGAAATGCTCCACGCGGACTCTGTCGGTACTGACGTCACCTATACGCGAGGACTGAATTCCTGCTTGTTTCTGGAGAATGTGATGAACATGGGTCCAGTGTCAGAAAAATCGACTGCTGTTGCAGGAGCAACCCCAGATGACTAAATAGTGGTGATGAAAGCTAGCAAGGGAACATGTATCAAGAGAGCAGTCATCCTGAGGAGGAAGTAAAGGAGAAAGAAACCTTTCTAGACTCCGAAGTCACCAAAACAATCCCCAGGACTTTGACGAGCACTTATGCATCAGAAATAGAAACAAGAGAAAAACGATGGCATGACAGTTACTAAGTTTTACAATCCCTCTTTTTCTTTAGAGCTCCTCCATATTTGCCCCATGCTTTCTTGAATCTCACAACTTCTAGCAATAGTACATACCTGTAGAAATTCACCTACTTTAATTTTGAAAATGCTCATCTCATTACACAAAATAAAACATGCTCCATAGCATAATAAATCATTTTCTCAGAAAGAGTTTAAACCTCTCCTTCACATCTCAGTGGGTCATTTTTTGTCCTCTCCCAAGTTCTCAATGTGAAAAAGGCTTTCCTAACCAGGGCTCTACAGATCAACATACAGTAAGGATTTGAGGGTTTGTTTGTTTTTATTATATTACATTGCTAGCTCTCTGACTGGGAGCTCTTAAAAGGGTTTTTTGTATATTTTTTAAAGCAAGGTTACTTTCTTTTTGGTGCTTTAGGGGAACTTTCCTTGAGCACAGTAGGTTGCTGAACTCTAGTAGCCTCCTCAGGTTTAGAAACTGCTAACACCTAATCAGGAGTTAGTGGGCCTGATTTCCTGAGTGCAGCTGAGGCCTGCATAAAAGGCTCCAGTGCCCTGCCCTGTTGAGGCTTTCCTAACCAGGGCTCTACAGATCAACATACAGTAAGGATTTGAGGGTTTGTTTGTTTGTTTGTTTGTTTTTATTATATTACATTGCTAGCTCTCTGACTGGGAGCTCTTAAAAGGTTTTTTTGTATATTTTTTAAAGCAAGGTTACTTTTTTTGGTGCTTTAGGGGAACTTTCCTTGAGCACAGTAGGTTGCTGAACTCTAGTAACCTCCTCAGGTTTGGAAACTGCTAACACCTAATCAGGTGTTAGTTACCTCCCTACCCAACCCGATTCCCACCCACCCCTAGTGAGCAGTCTTGCTTTATAGGGCACCTCCCCATTTAACAAATCACAGAGAATTGGACCAGCACATTTTGAATATAATTAAAGAGATTTAACTGCTTTTTCTCTGAAAGAACAGCTGGGAAACCGGCTGGTACTTAGTAGATCTCTCTCTTTTGCTTTAACAGATACCTAAGCTCCACGAACAGAACAATGGCTGGGAAAAATGGTATTGCTAAAGCTGTTGCCCCTGTTACAGCTTCTGCCTCGGTCCAGACAGAAGTCCTAATGCCAGTTGAAGGACCAGTTCCATGTGCAGGGTGCCTACACGCTGAAGCTCTGAGGAAACAAGTGGAGGAACTCAGAGAGGAGGTGGCGAGGCTGAGGAGCATTCAAGACAGTGAGAAGAACATTGATGAGATGCTTCTTGCAGCAACCAAACTCTCCAGCACAGGAGAAGATGGGTGCCAACAGAATGTCGATGGTTGGACACAAGTCACCAGGGCCTGCAAAATCACCAATCCAACTTCTCCAGCCCTTGAATTGAAGAACCATTATGCAGCCCTGGAAGTGGAGGAGGTGAAAGCATCCCTGGAAAGGGAAGAACCAGAGTTAAAGTACCCCAAAGTTGCAGAATCAGTAACCAGAAGGAAACGAAGGGTAGTGGTGGTTGGAGACTCTTTGAGGGGTACTGAGGCGTCCATCTGCCGACCAGACTTGATGTCCAGAGAGGTATGCTGTCTGCCTGGTGCCAAAATCCAAGATGTTACGGAGAGTTTGCCGAGACTCATCAAGCCCACTGACTATTACCCAATGTTGCTAATCCATGTTGGAAAAAATGATACTGCCAGGTATACCTCGGAACGTATCAGAAGTGACTTCATGGCTCTGGGACAGAGGGTGAAGCAGTTAGGTAAACAGGTGGTGTTCTCTTCAATCCTCCCTGTTGAAGGTAAAGGTCAAGGCAGAGAGGCTCACATCCTGGAGATGAATGCATGGCTGCGTGGATGGTGTCATCGAAAGCGTTTTGGTTTCCTAGACCATGGGTTGCAGAGCAGAGATGGCATCCATCTGTCCAAGAAAGGTCAACGCATCTTCGGTAGTAGACTGGCTAATCTACTGAAGAGGGCTTTAAACTAGATTCGTTGGGGATGGGTGAAGAAAGCCCCAAGGTAAGTGAAAGCCCCCAGGTAGGTGATACATTAAATACCTTTATGGAAATGGGTAACAGGGGGTAACATATGGAAAGCAGTGTGTATAAATGCCCGTAGCATGGGAAATAAGATCCCTGATGTTGAAGCTTTGGTGGGAGTGGCTGACTTGGATTTAGTGGCAGTTACAGAAACATGGTTCACAGAAAACCATGATTGGGATGTAACTATACCTGGCTATACTTTATTCAGAAAGGACAGGGTAGGAAGAAGGGGAGGAGGAGTGGCACTATATGTAAAAACTACTATTAAAGCTTTGTAATTAGAGAGCTTAAAAGGGAGAGAGGAGGCATTGTGGGTTAAACTAGAAAGAGGGAAAGAGAAATCTATTTGCATTGGTGTGATATACAGACCTCCCTCACAAGAGGAAGAGGTGGACAGAGAGTTAATTGAAGACATATGCAGCATTGCTAGGAAAGGGGGAAAGTGCTACTGATAGGAGATTTCAATATGCCAGATGTTGATTGGCACATTCCTGCTGCAGTATCATCTAGAAGTAAGGAGATCCTGGATTCTCTACAGGGAGAACTATTCAGGGCAATTGGTAACAGACCCCACACGTGAAGGGGCCATACTGGACTTGGTGCTTACCAAAGGTGAAAGTGTTTCTGATGTTGTAGTGGGAGATCATTTTGCATCCAGTGATCACCAGATGGTGTGGTTCAGTATTAGGACTAGGGCTGTTAGAATCCATTCCAAGGTGAGGATCTTAGACTTTAGGAAGACTAACTTTGCGAAGATGGGCCAATACCTCAGGGAGTCATTAGTGGGATGGGAACAGCTGGGGGATGTAGAAAAACAGTGGGCAAAACTAAAAGGGGGTATTTTAAGGGCAACCAACCTTTCTGTTAAAATGGTAAATAAAGGCAAAAGGAAAAGGAGACCGCTATGGGTTTTGAAGGAAGTAGCTGAAAAAGTGAAGAAAAAGAGGGAGGCCTTCATGAAATACAAGAGATCACAGAGAGAGGAAGACAGGCATCTGTATTTGGAAAAACTTAGAGAAGCTAGCAAAGTAGTCAAGAAGGCAAAGATTCAAAAGGAGGAGGAAATAGCCAATGCAATAAAATGGGGGGATAAGACATTTTTCAGATATATTAGTGAGAAGAGGAAGGGCAAAAGTGGTATTATCAGACTCAAGGGTGCAGGGGGGGAATATGTAGAAGCTGATAAGGATAAAGCGGAATTGCTTAACAAATATTTTTGTTCTGTGTTCACAGATGAAGAACCAGGAGCAGGACCTCAGAAAACACCCACAAATAGGAACAGAAGCGAGGGACATCTTGAACAATTATCAGAAGACTGTGTTCGTGAGAAACTAGCTCAACTTAAAGTAGACAAAGCGATGGGACCGGATGGAATACACCCTAGAATACTGAGGGAACTTGGGGACGTTCTAGCAACTCCACTGACTGACCTTTTCAATGTCACGTTGGAGTCGGGAGTGGTGCCAAAAGACTGGAGAGAGGCTCATGTGGTGCCTTTACACAAAAGCGGAAGTAAGGATGTGGTTGAAAACTACAGGCCGGTTAGTTTAACTTCGGTGGTGAGTAAATTATTTGAAACGCTGCTGAAAGAGAAAATAGTGAGGTTTCTGGAGTCCAGCGGATTACAGGATCCGAGGCAGTATGGATTCACCAGAGGCAGGTCTTGTCAGACAAATCTGATTGATTTCTTTGACTGGGTGACCAGGGAGTTGGACCGAGGGAGAGCTCTAGATGTGGTGTATATAGATTTCAGTAAAGCCTTTGACACTGTTCCTCACAGGCACCCTAGGGATGGACCCTAAAGTTACTGCTTGGGTTAGAAATTGGTTGGGTGGGAGGCGACAAAGTGTACAAGTAAATGGAGCTCACTCTGAGGAGAAGGATGTTACCAGTGATGTGCCCCAGGGATCTGTCCTTGGTCCGATTCTTTTTAACATCTTTGTTAGTGATATAGCGGAAGGGCTTTCGGGTAAGGTTTGCCTCTTTGCAGATGATACCAAAATCTGCAATAGAGTAGACATCCAGGAAGGTGTAGATAACATGAGGAGGGATCTAGCTAAGCTTGAAGAATGGTCTAGAATTTGGCAGCTGGGATTTAATGTTAAAAAATGTAAGGTCATGCATTTGGGCTGCAGCAATCCAAGGGAGCAATACAGTATAGGAGGTGAAGTACTTTTGTCCACTAAAGAAGAGCGGGACCTAGGCGTGGTTGTGTCCGATAATCTTAAAGTAGCTAAACAGGTAGAAAAGGCGACGGCAAAAGCTAGAAGGATGTTTGGGTGCATACGGAGAGGAATGGCTAGCAGAAAAAAAGGGGGTGATAATGCCTCTGTATACGTCTTTGGTGCGACCTCATTTGGAGTATAGTGTGCAATTCTGGAGACTGCACCTTCAAAAGGATGTGAACAGGATGGAGTCGGTGCAGAGGGTGGCTACTAAAATGATTAGTGGGCTTCATTATAAAGCATATGAGGACAGACTTATGGATCTTAATATGTACACCTTAGAGGAAAGGCGGGATAGAGGTGATATGATTGAGATATTTAAATACCTCCGTGGCATAAATGTTCAGGGAGAGAGCCTCTTTCAATTGAAAGCAAGTTCTGCTACGAGGGGACATGCGAGGAGGGTGAAGGGAGATAGATTCAGGAGTGATATGCGGAAATATTTCTTTACGGAAAGAGTAGTGGATCCATGGAATAGTCTTCCAGTGGAGGTGGTAGAGATGAGGACAGTAACTGAATTCAAAAAAGCATGGGACCAACACAGAGGATCTCTAAAGGTAAAAAGTGGACTGTTGTAGTTGTTGATATGGAAGGACAGACTAGATAGGCCATGTGGTCTTTTTCTGTCATCATGCTTCTATGTTTCTATGTAACCAGTTTCCCTGATAAGCTCTTCTATGTTGAGAATTTGTTTTGCTCAGAACACAAACCATACAAGAACACTGCTCTGGCTCACTCATTTTCAATAGTTTCTGTCTTTAAAAACTGCAGAAGGAAGCTTATGCCTAAGCAGATCTTGAAACACAGTAAGAGGTTTCAAGAGGTCGTTTGTTCCACAAAGGCATTCTACTGTATTTTATGTCCAACCACACCACAGTTTTGAATTCTGTCACAATAAGCCACTTTCCCAGTGTTGAATAGTTTGCTGATTCAATAAAATGCTTTGCATAAGGAAGCAGCCGAGATAGCATAGTTACTTACCTGCAGCAGGTGTTCTCCGGGGACAGCAAGAATCAGTCCTCACATATGGGTGATGTCAGAGCTGACGGAACCCTCGCGGAAGCATATCCCAAGCTTTGAAAGAAGGCCTTTGGGAGATGCCACCATGCATGCATAATCCCCTTCCCGCCCAAGGGTGCCATCTTGCTCAGATAACATAGCTAAAAGATGGCAAAAAATCAAATATGGCTACAGGCTACCGAAAGCCCATAGACAAAAATCACTGTCACCCTCAGGGGAAGCCATGGGCAGCAGCAATTCAGTCCACAGGTGCAGACTGCAGTAGGACCCATGTGTTCGTTGGGAACCAGCACTCCGGAAGCCTGAACACAGAAGGGCTGAAGAGTAGAACTTGCCTAGACTCCAAAAAGATTACGGAGCATGGCCTGGCAGAAAGCACTGTCCCATCAGGACTCCCTCTCCAGGCAGTAATGAGCTGCGAAGGTATGGATGGACGACCAGGTGGCGGCCCGGCACATATCCAACATCGGGACAGAGTGCAGATTTGCAACAGAGGCCGCCATGGCCCTGAGACGGTGCTTCCAGCAAATGCCCCGCCTGCTCACAAGCGAGGGTGATACAGTCCGCCACCCAGGTAGATAGTGTACGCTTGGTCACCACTTCCCCCAGCCTACTGGGGTCATATGGGACAAAAAGATGAGCAGCTTTATGGCGGCCCTGGGTACGTTGAATATAGAAGGACAGGGCCCTCCTACAGTTCAAGGTGTGGAGGACAGTCTCTGCCCTACTGGCATGAGGCCTCAGGAAGAAAGTGGGGAGCACCACCTCCTGGTTGAGGTGAAAGGATGATACCACCTTTGGAAGGAATTTGGGGTGTGTGCAGAGCACAACCCTCTTCTTGTAGAACCTGGTGTAAGGCACCTCCGCCACCAAGGCTTGGAGCTCGCTGACCCTGCAAGTGGAGGTGAGTGCAACCAGGAACACCACCTTCCACAAAAGGTATCACAGGTGGCAAGTAGCCAGGGGCTCAAAAGGCGGACAAGTAAGCTGCACCAATACAACAGTGAGGTCCCACTCGGTTGCTGGAGGACGTACCAGAGGTTTTGATAAAAGGAGTCCCCTCATGAAGCAGGTCACCAACAGCTGGGCCGAAAGGGGTTTGCCATCCACTGGGTGGTGATGTGCCGCCAGGGCACTGAGGTGCACTCTGACAGAGTTTGATTTGAGTCCGGAGTACGAGAGATAGAGAAGGTACTGCTTCACCAGCTGCACCAAACAGGAGAATGGACGAATACCGTGCTCTGCACACCAGACTGAAAATCTGCGCCACTTGAAGCCGCATGCTTTCCTGGTGGAGGGCTTATGGGAAGCCAGCAAGATCTCTTCCACTTCTTCCGAGAGGTTGAAAGGGGCTAGAGTCACCCTTTCAGCAGCCACGCTGTCAGAGCGAGGGACCCCAGGCTGAGGTGCAAGAGAGAGCCCCCCTCCTGCAACAGGAGCCCTGGGAGCTCCCCGATGAGATGGGAGTCTCCACCGACAGCCGGAGGAGTAGCGGGAACCATGGTTGCCTGGGCCATCGAGGGGCTATGGGGATCAGCGAAGCCTTATTGTGGAGGGTCCTGAATAACATTTTGGCAATTAGTGGTGTGGGTGGAAAAGCATACATGAGACCTTCTGACCACAAGATGAGAAACGCATCTGCCACCACCCAGGAAAGGTGGACTTGCTGAGAGCAGAAGAAGGGTAACTGGTACTCGTCTGGGCTGGCAAACAGGTCTATCCATGATTCCCCACCAGAGGTGGAAGAACCGGCTGGCCACTCTGGGTTCAAGCTGCCACTCATGCAGCTGGAGGACCCTGCTTAATCTGTCGGCCAGTGCATGTCCTGGCCTGGCAGGTATATTGCCCGTAAGAGTATGCCCTGCTGGACTGAGTAAGAACAGAGGGCCATTGCCTCACAATAAAGGGCTTGGGACCCCTTTGCCCCCTCCTGCTTGTTCACACAGAACATAGCCATCAGGTTGTCCGTTTGACCAACACTAGTTGGCACCGGAGGCTGAGGCAAAAGGCTCCGAGGGCTAGGTGTAACGTCCGTAATTCCAGGAGGATGATCTGCTAGTTGCTCTCGCCCTGTGACCAGCTGCCCTGGGTGCAGACGTCCTTGTAGTGGGCTCCCCATCCCAGCAGAGAGGCGTCAATTATGAAAACCCTTAAGGGACACAGAGTCTGGAAGGGCAACCCTGCCTCAAAGTACTGGGTATTTTGCCACCAGGTCATGGCTTCCGCCACCGGCGGGTCCCTACGGTCCCAAAGGCACCACAGTGCGGCCCTCATATGAAGGTGGGCATCTGGGGTGACATGGACCATGGAGGCCATGTGTCTGAGTAGGCACAGCAGGAGTCAAGCAGACACCGAGGGATGGTGTTGTATGTCCGGGGCCAGAGCCCTAAGCTGGGCAGCTCGGTCCCCTGGAAGGAAGGCCCTTGCCTGGAGGGTATCTAAGTCTTACCCCTATGAACTCTAGACACTGTGTCGGGAGGAGGTGGGACTTGGGGTAGTTTATTACAAACCCCAGATTTTGAAGGACCTGGATGATACATGTGGATGCCTGCTATACTTCTGAGGCCGTGCCTCCCTTTATGAGCCAATCATCCAGGTAGGGGAAGACAAACACCCCCTGGAGGTGGAGGAAGGTGGCCATGACTGCCAAGCACTTGGTGAAAACCCTTGGGGTGGAAGCCAAGATGAAGGGCAGCATCCTGTACTGGTAATGACTTCCCCCCCACCATGAACCTCAGGTACTGCCTGTGGTTGGGGTGAATGAGGATGTGTGTGTAGGATGTGAATGAGGATGTGTGTGTAGTTCAGATCCAAGGAGCATAGCCAATCTCCTTGCTGGAGGTAAGGCAGCAATGTTCCAAGGGAGAGCATCTTGAACTTCTCACTCATCAGGAATCCATTCAGTTTGCGCAGGCCGAGGATGGGCCTTAGGCCCCCTGTTCTTTTTGGTACGAGGAAGTACCTGGAGTAGAACCCCTTGCCCCTGAGATGATGGGGAACTGGTTCTACCGCTCTGTCCTTGAGAAGGCCTGCCAGTTCCTTCAGTAGAAGGTTCCAGTGAAGGGGAGACCTGAGGGGCTCTCCCAGAAAATAAGGGGGAGGTGTCTGTGTCAAATGGAGAGGGTAACCCTCCTTGACCACTCAAAGTGCCCAAGAATCGGTGGTGATGGTTAGCCACCTTTGGGCATAGTAAATGAGACGTTCCCCTGTGGGCTGCTGACCTCCTTGGGGTGGAGAGGCTATGCCCAAGGAGTCAAAAGCTCCCCCCTAGCTGGGCCAGGGCCGATGCCTGGGACTTGAGAGCCTTCTGCTTATGAGGGTCATGCCCATGTCCCTTGGCCTGCTGACCCTGCTGGGGAGCCGGGGAGGCCTGAAAAGATAGGTAGTTTCTGTAAGGAGCCCCTTTCCTTGGGAAGAAGGGCTTTTTATCCGAGACCTTCCATCGGGGAGGGGCAGTAGTCGTTTTAGTGAGCCTGGTACTCGTTATGAATACGGTCTTCAGTTCGGCAGCCTTGTCAGTCATGGGTTTGCTAAAGAGGTTCTCTCCTTGGCATGAGACACTGACCAATTTGTCCTGAACCTATTGCTCGAGGTCGGACGACTGTAGCCAAGTCCGGCGTTGGGCACTGATGTCTGCCACTGCTACTAGAGCCGCTGACTCAAAGCCGTCATAGGCTGCCTGAGACACAAACTTGAAGCACTCACGAACGGCTTTGGCCAGGTTCTTGAACCACTGCAGGGGTTCCTCGGAAAGACCAGCTGAGAACCCGGCGAGTTCCTTCGCCAGGTCTCTCAGGTACATGCCCATGTACAGCTGGTATTCTTAGATCCAGCCAATGAGCATCGAGCACTGGCAGCACTTTCTGCCGAGGGCATCTAGGGTGCGTGCCTCCCTGCCGGGGGGCACCAAAGAGTGCATCTTCTGACTCTTTAGATAATGCATGGCCGACTCCACCACCATGGAGTTGAGGCAGCTGTGACTTCTGGAAGCTTGGGCTCCAGCGGACTCGATACATCGAGTCGAGCCACTTGCTCACCACCGGCACTGATTCTGGTGTCTCCCACATATGGAGCATTAGCCATTCAAGGATGGGAGGGATGGGCACCGTAAGCGATTCCCTCAGAGGGGCCTCGTATTGAAGGATTTCTAGCTCCTCCGTCGGAGGGTCCTCCTCTGAATCCATCGGGAACACTAGGACTTTGGACACATCCCTGACTAAGTCGAGGAACGCCATGTCCTCGGGGGGGGGGGGGGGACAGACACCAGGACTCCAAGGGAGGAGAGTCCAAGAGGACATCTTGGTGGCAATGGGTGTCCAGCGATTCCTCACCCTCCATTTCCCACTCAGAATAGTCCGTCGAGGACTCTAGGGAAGGATGTCTCGCGGGCTCCGGGGCTGATCCCCACCCACAGCCCTCAGAGGCATTGGGCACACTGGCTGGGAAGATCGCGGCCCTATGGAACGGGATCCGGATTGAGACCTTGGCTGAGGATCGATTAAAGGCCGAAAGACCTCAAGGATCGGCTCGACCTCCAGGGACATCCTCAACATCGAGGGCCCAGTGGTCTGGGTGGAGGAACCAGTCGTACCAGACAACAGCGCCTGCTGCTAGTCCATGAAGGCAGAAAAGCTGCACCCCAAGGCCACCCATTCTGGATTCCAGGCCAGAAGGCTCCGCAGCCATCGGCACGGGCAAGGAGGGAATCGGGCCTGACGCCGGTTCCCCCAAAGGGGAGTCCTCAATGAGGATGGTGTCAGGCGACTAAGGACAGCCCAAGGTACAGACCTTTCAGGGGACCTTCGCAGGTTGCTCCTTCTCCGATCCCTCGAACGAGCATCTAGGACTGCGGGACCTGGCTCAGGACTACCCAGCCCATCTGAGCCATCCAGGGATGCTGTCTTCAAAGCCTTCTTCTTCTTCTTGAGTTCCCTTGAGGAAGACCCCTTTTCCGAGGAACTACAGCATCGGCTGGGGTCCATAAGGCTATCCCGGGATTCCACGGTTTTGGAGGAGGCCTTGGCCTTCGGAGATACCAGGGACTCCGGGAAAAAACTTATCATGCTGCTGCTGGCAACTCTTGAGGATCTTGGTGGACATCTTCTTACCGAGACCGCATGCCATGGGGTCGTGGTCCGGTCCCAGGCAATGAAGGCAGTAGTCATCGTGTCGGTCAGGGGCATTATTTTGGCACACCGATCACACTTTTTAAAACCAATGGTAGCCATGGGAGAAAAAAAGTATCCCAGTGAGGTCGAAGACCCGCAGTGCCACCAGTTGGAAAAAAAGGCGCTAAGAAGGAAGAAAAACTATGAACCTGAGACTCGATGCCAGGGCAGCAGGCTTGGGTGGTGGGAAGAGAACTGGTGCGCTACCGGAGGAGAGTATGAAACTCAGGTTGAGAAAATCAACTTTTTCCAGGGGAAGAGGAGACAGACATCTATGGCTCCGTGGCAAAAAGGAGACTAAGCAAGATGGCACCCTTGGGCGAGATGGGGATCACGCATGCAAGGTAGAATCTCCCAAAGGCTTTCTTTGAAAGTGGGGGGATGCTTCCGCGAGGGTCCCGTCGGCACCAACATCACCCATATGTGAGGACCTACTTCCTGCTTGTTCCCAGAGAATAACAATTTATTAAAGTAATCTGATGTGACACTGCATTCTGAATAGTTTACTAGCATATGCCTTGAGACCATTGGTCTCGGTTTATATTTTTGCCCTGAAAAATTTCAGTGTTTATTACAAGAACAAAAACAAGAGAAAATTAGTGGACAATATGATTCATTATTTTACTAGGTAAATATTTTTTTTTATTTTAGTGAACAGAAGCCAGAAGAATAAAAATATGATGCATATTCAGTCAGCTTTGTTCATCCTCTTTTCCCAGTCCTCAATACTCACTCTCATGTCTCTTTCTGGGTTCACACTGCTTAGCCTGTCCCATTACCCATGACCTCCATGCCTTATTTTCTACAAGTCTCAGCCAACTCACAGCTGCCTGCATAGCTCTCAATTATTTTGAGCCATGCAATTCCAATATGCCTGTGCTTCTTGCCAATAACTGCAGAAACAGCATGGGATTATCTGTACTGTGTGGTTCAAACTTCCTAAGACCTGTACTGAACCAAGAATCAGCAGCACAGTGCCACATGACAGGATGCACTTCCTCCTCCTAGCTAAAACGCCAAAGCATGTAATAGTTGGAGTCTGGGCTGTGACTCGGAATACAAAACCACTTGCCTTTAACTGTCTAAAATTAGTAAAATATGTATTGGTGGAAAATCCGTTTAAAATGATAATGAAGAACCCGACATACCTTAAGTGTGTTGTGAATAGTAAGGATAGAGGCATAGTGACTTCTACACTTTGGGCTATATGCAGCAATGTATATGCACACATTAAGCAAGGCAAAGCATGAATAACACAATCCAAAGGTTTATGCAATGGCCCAGTTAGTTTCAAAATGGAACTTCTGAAGCCTCTCTGACTCCAAACGAAGCTTTACAAAATTTGGGCATTCTTACAAGAAGACTGCATAAACATTGTTTATGGGGAGGGGGGAGGGTGTAAGAAGGAGGAAAATCATGCTGATGCTACTTCCACTTTAACTTCCTTTTATAAGTCCAGACTTTCAAATAAACATCAGGTGCCATTTTGACACAGCTACCAGTACACTTGGAACCTGCAACCTCAGATATCATCATAGCAGTCAGGCTCCCTGAAACCACTAGAAGAGGGGTTCTCTGCCCAGAACTTGAGACCCACCTAGTCAGGTTTTGAGGATAACCGTAATTTATAAGCATTAGGAAGATCTGTATACCATGAAAGCTGTGTATAATCATCTCTAAAGCATATTCACTATGATTATCCAGAAAATCTGACTGGCTAGGTGTGTCCCGAGGACTGAGTTGAGAACCCCTGTTCCAGAGTACAGCAGAACAAAGCAATTTGCAAATAAAGCTGAAGTAGGCTTTCTGATGACTTCCGATGTAATTAGATTTTCTGTCATTCTGAATTTTCTCCATGCTCTGTTAAGCTCTAGAAGAACTTCTCTCACATCAACATCATCAGAAAAATGAGGGGCACTAGTGGCATGCTGGGAACCGTCTGAAAACAGGACTTGAAGGGGAATTGGCTGCAAAGAAAGCCCTGAAGGAAAACAGACATACATAAAAAGTACCATAATTGGAACAGCTATGGGAAATGAAGGAAAACCAGGCTTGGTACTTTTAAAAAGAAAATACATACAAAAAGAAATGACGACACCTGGAAGCTTTTAATGCATTCCTTTGGGCACCACCACCCTTTTCTTTTTAAAACACTTTCAAAGGATAATAGGGCCCATTAAAATAGGGACAATACATTAACATACCTTATTGGAAATGTATTATAATTATAACAAGCAGTATAGCCAGGGCAGTTTTTGAGATGTTACACAGTGATATGGAGTACAGAAATCTTTTTCCCTGCCTGCTAAAATTGACAAGGTCCTCGTGTATTAATGAAAGAGCCCTGCATAGGTAAAACGCACAGAGTATAGCTATACTGCCTTCTGATCAGCTAAACACATTCACATTCTTACCTAACCATGAGGCTGATATAATAAGCCATGCATTAGAAAAGTGTGCTAAGTTTCAGCGCAGTCTTCTAATGCACACCCTGAAAAAAGCTTTTACTCCTGATGAAGTAAATTGACAGCATGTGAATTACTGTAGAGATGAAATCTGCACCTACAGAATAAAGAGAGTGCACACCATCGTAGTATCATGCCGCTGTTTTAATCATCAGGTGGAAGGGATTTTTGTCGCCTCTTCCCCTTCCTGTAAGTCAATAAAATAAAAACAAAGGGGGGGGGGGGGCAGGACAAAGCCCTGAAGCTCTCTGGTTCAAAGCTGCTACACCCCCTACAGACCAATAATATTTGCCTGGTCCCAGAAAGGTATCCGGCAGCAGCATCTTCTTCATGCCGTCATTCCGAAAAGTGACAGCACCTGACTCCACCATGCAGTACAAAGCGATGCAGTACTTCCCTTATTTGGCAGGCTGACCGCTAGGAGTCTGGCATCACCATTTTCCAAGAAAGCAGCACTGGTGGCAGAGGTTAGTGGACATCTGTACTGCTTCCTGACCCAAGATTGGCAAATCTGGAGGATCGGGAAAGGGATCCAGAATCCACGGCCCACCAGGCAGATCCTTCTTGGGGGAGTGAGGGGGCGGTGTTTCAAAACCACTAGGTAATTTTTTCCCAGGGTGGGATTGGGCCCACGAGACCAGCAAGGATCTTTGCCCAACAGAGTCATCTGAGGTGAAGTTTTGAACATCACCACAGATGATTCTGTGCTCCCACTCTAGAATCATTACTTCAGCCCTGAGCTTGAGTAAAGATTCAGCACTACAAAGGGAGTAAAAAAAAAAAATCTGCCAAAATTTAGCTCAATTTTTATTCTATCCAATCCAATGGAAATTGGAAAGAGTTATGAAAAAGGGGTCAAGACATGTCTGTCTGTCCATCTGTCTAGGGACAAAATAATGATCCCAAAATTAAACAGAATGAGATGAAACTTAGCATGTGGGGAAAAAGGTGAAAAAAAGACATGAATTTGAAAATGAGCCAGATCGAACTGATGATTCTAGAGAAATAAGCCCCCCAAAAATATCCAATACATTTCTATGGGAGGAGGAGTTCCAGTTTCTTCAGCATAGAAATTTGCACACAGTGAAGCACAGCACTTAGGGAATTGCTCCATTCAACATGTCTCTCTGCTGTTTTCAAGACTCCCACAAACCTGAAACCACCCTTGAAAATGTTTCCCCGCCCCTAAAAATACCCCCACCACTACACCACAATCCCAATGCCACTACCACCAAAAACTACTCCAACTGCCCCATCCCAAAAAATAACCCCTTACAACAAAGTCCCACCACCATACAAACGGCTCTCTTCCTAAAAATTAAACCCCACAACTGCCCCACCTCACAAAACCCTCCACGTCCAAAAATTATCCATACAACTTCCCCATCGTCCCACTCTCTCCAATGCAAAAAACAAATGCCACACAACTGAACCACCACCAAAATTTAACCCCTGCAACTGCCCCAACACACCACCTTGCAAACTGCCCGACCCCCAAAATCTACCCCAACTTCCCCTGTCATGCAAACTGACCCACTACCTCACAAAATCCCAAAAAAACCTTACAGCTACTCCATCACCATGTAAACTCCCCCACCCCTTAGAACTGTCCGCCCTCACTAATACCCCACATTCTGCAAACTGCCCTACCCACAAAAATACCCCCACAATGATCTCACCATTCTGCAAGCTGTCCCATTCCCTAAAAATATTTCCCCACGACTGCCTCACCATCCCACAAACTGCCTCAAAAATTATCCCTCCCCCAGAAATGCCCCGCCACACAAACTGCTGCATCCACAAAAACTACCTCCTGTAATTACCCCATCACCCCACAACATACCCGTCCCAAAAGATATCCCCTGTAACTGCCCTACCACCTCAATTACTCCACCCCTAAAAACTAACCCTCCACAACTGCTCCACCACTAAGAACTAACTCTCTGTTAACTGCTCCACCACCATGCAAAAACTCCACCCTGAAACTTCTCCTACCCCCTAATTGCCCTCACCACCAAAATATACCTCCCAAAAACTGACCCACCACCTCACAAAATATCCCAACCCCCCAAAACTACCCCCAGTAACTACTACACTACCTCGTAGACTGCCACACCTCTAAAACCTACCCTCTGCAAATGCCCTACCCCCTCAAACTCTTCCATCTCCAAAAATATCCTGTTCCAACAGCCCCACTACTGTGCGAACTGCCCCAATCCCCAAAAACGTACCACTTTTCCCTGGAAAAATGCAAAGCCTATTGTAGAATATTTCTATCCTGTGCTACAAAGAAGTACACTATGCTGTTTCTCTAAGATCTGATAACTCAAAAAATCATGCAGAATTGTATTTTAACTTTGGTTATACCCCAACAAGTCAGTCAAGATTGTACGCTCATGGCTGAAAGTACTCTTACCTTGCCACAGGCCCTGCAGTGATGCCTTCGTTTGGTGAATGTAAATCTGGCCTCACATTTCATGCAATTTGGTGCTTGGGAGTCTGGAACCCATACTGGAGCTACCTCACCCAAGGCAGTAAATGGCTTTCTGTTGGGAATGCCAAACTGACCTATAGAGAGGTCATTATCAGGATTATCTGGAGTTATTCCATGGCACAGACTCCCAGAGGCTCCCACCTGATACTCCTCTGAATGTTCCCCATTTGCATCAACAGATGGGCTGTGTAACTTCTCGTCATGTAACCCATCAACCACTAAATTGTCACCCAGGTTTGGCTTACAAAAAGCATCATTTTTATTTTTAAGGTTGGCTCCACTGCTTTGAGGTCCTAGATCATTTTGTAATTGGTCTGATAATGGCTTTGAGATTTGCAGTTTAAGATTTGAAGGTTGTTTGGGACGTGCACCACCAAAAGGAACACTGATGGGTTGCAGGTTAGCTGCCATGTGTGATATCTGCCCTTGCACAGCTGGCAGTTGATTACACAGATTATGCAAATAACTTTCCTTTGTTTGATCAAAAGTGCTGTTCAGAAATTCATTCCCTTCTAGAGCCTCGATACCTCTTTGCTGTTCATAAACATTGGTGTAGCACTCAGATTTGCTCTCTTCTATCTCCTTCTCTTCAGTCACCGAATCTTCCTTGGATGGTAAAGTCTTTGGGATATGAGCAACAATTGGATTCTGCATTCCATAGGAATCACAACCATTAGATACATTGTTTTGTGCTGGTACAGCCAGGACTCCAGACAAGGAGCAAACTTCTAATTCTTCCGTACAAGTCCCTTTCAAATTAACAACCAATTCTGCCACATTGTCCTCAGAATCACTACTCTCAGTGCATGGTTTCCTGCTCTTAACCATTGCAGATCTTCCATTCTCTCCTCGTTTCTGTTTATTAGTCATCTGACTGAGATTCGTCAGCTCACCGTTCATCATTGTCTGAGGTTCAGAGAAGTGTTCTGTCACACTGGGCAATCCAGTTGTGTCGCATATATTTTCATCCTCAACAATGTCACTTTGACTAGTATCAGGTCTTTCCATTTCTGTGTGTTCTGAAAAGCATTGGCTGATGTCAACACTGCCAGGAACAGCAGACTGACTTCTCGCAGGAAGCAGGGGTACCCTGGTTTGCCACTGCTCTCCAACCACTCTGCCTTCTGCAGGCTCTCCACATATTAAGCTTGCACTGCTTGAATGAGGCACATGGTTTTTAATTTCAAAGACTGCTTTGCTACTAAAATTTTCAACTGATGCACATCTATCTTGCATTTTAGCAGCATCGATAACTATTCGCTGGGATAAGGAAACAGCAATAGTCTCTCCAGTTTTAGATTCAGAAAACTTATTGATTTTGTTTTTTGTAAAATTATGCTTTAGTGGAGAAAGGGCACGAGTCCTGGTTACATCGTCAGCTAGAGCATTAACCAAACAATCAGCAGAGCCTTCCTCGACATACAGTGGCTTTAATGCTGCTGCTTGGGTTTCTGTATCCTTGTCTTCAGACTCATTTACACTAACATTCATCTCCTCATTTGGTCTATCTTCATTATCCAATGTGACGCTAACAGAATCTATCAGAGACTGACTATTGGAATTGTTACAATCCAGTAAATCCCCACATGGTAGTGTCCTATTGTCACAGTTATGCATGACTGCTACAACAAGAACATTCTTCTCTTCTGGAAAGCAAGTTACATTTCCATAAACCTTTTCTTCCACCACAAAAGCATTATTACAGGGAGCACAGTGTCTACTGCTTTTGCTGTATAATTGATCACCAGCCACAGTCTCATCACCAGTCCTTAAAATAGAAGTCACTGGCTTCATATGCCAGTCATCATTGGCACAGCAGTCTCCTTCTCCAGTTGCCATGGTAAAAGCAGCAGCTTGGGAAAAAGGCTTGATAACTCTATGCTCTGCCTCATTAGGCATCGTCACTTCATTCATGTTGGCCAGGGCTGGATTACATGACAGCCGAAGAGAGGGAGGGTCTAGAATCTGACTCCACTTTGGATCCGATAGCTTTGATGATCCAGTGTCATCTGGAAAATAAATGATTAAATGATGAGAAGTACAAACATGAAATAGTGAAGAAAGTTTTCAGTGCTGTATTGTAAACAAAATTATACAAAGCTCCAGCAATATTACCATTCAAAGAAACTACCAACACAAAAAAGTAAACCTCTGTATTTCCATAGCAAACATTCCCAATCTTCTACGTTTATTTTGTCTACAGCTAAAAGGAGGCAGATTTTCTTTTATTTTAATGTGAAAACCAGAACACACATACATATATTTGAAGACTGCTCAGACTTTAATCCCTTTTGTGGAAAATGAATGAATGAAGAAAATAGCAGAATATGTGTATAGCTGAACTTGCCACCCTAACATATCCCTTTGGTCTTTTAAAGGATGAAACTCATATGGAATAGAAAAATACATTTGTTAAAAGTGTTAAGTAACAGATAAGAAGTTAAACAAAGTTAAAAGACCAAACTATACCCATTACTTCAAAAATAAGCAACCAGAAAGGAGAAATTTTACATACCTGCTAATTTCCTTTCCTTGTATCCTGCTAGATCAATCCGGACAAGTGTGTTATGCTCCCCAGCCAGAAGATGGGGGAAGAGAATAAAAGAGTTTTTAGTGATGTCATCACCAGTATATACTCTGGTGCAGCACTGAGAGAAACAGGCAGGATACTTCCCAAGCAGAAGCAAGACTGAAAAACTCACTAACTCAAAAAAGAACAACAACAATAACTTTATACAAATACTTTTTGGTTCTGCAAAATACACTGATACTGATAGTACAGTTAAAAAGCAGCAGGGCTCCAAAACCTGTAGTAGCTGTCTTCCTAGGGTAGGTTCTCATCTGGTTTAGCAGGATTCAAGGAAAATAAATTAGCAAGTATGTGAAATGTCTCTTCCTTATCCTGTTAGACCAGTCCAGATAACTAGGACATGCCCAAGCAGGTAGGACGCAGTGTAGGAGGAAGACAATGGTCACGACAACTACTCTGCCAAAAGGCATCATCCACTCCATCTCCCACATGCAACCTGTAGTGCTTTACAAAGATGCTCAGAGATTACCTAGTCACCTTACAGTCTTCCACAAACATCAAGGTGAACTCAGCTCACGATTATGTCCTAGTGGAATGAGCTCTAGACTCCCTCTGGTATGCATTTTTCACACAGGAGGTAGATTGAACTAACAGCTTCGGGCGAGACCGAATCCTGCATAGAAGCCTGCTCACCAAGGACCACAGGGGAAAGACATACAAAGATCCCCTTCTGGTGCCACGCTTGCAGAAGAGCTTCCAAGCCCTGCCCCCTACAGATCTTTTCTGTGGCTGAAAAAGCTCTTAACATTTTCCTGGGTGGCCATCAGGTCCCACCTCCACATGATAAAGCCAAATGCAGAAGGGCTTATCTCCCACTTGCCAGGATCCAAGGTGTTCTGAGCTTAAGAAGCTGGTTTGTAAATTGCTCTCTCCCAAAATATTTGCAGCCAACAGATCCACCAGATGAGCTACTGCCCAATGACAGAACTCCACCACCTCTGCAGCCACCAAGGCAATGCGAATGGTGCCTTACTTGTTGATGTATGCCAATATCATGGCATTGTTTGAGGGCACTCTAATCGCCTTGCCCTACAGGACGGTCCAGAACCTCTCCTCCAAAGCTAGGTAAACTGCCCTAACCTCTAGTCTGTTGATCATCCAGATTTCCTTCAGGGGCCAGCATCCCCGGGCAACCTGACCTAGACAATGAGATCCCATCCCAAAAAAGATTGGCATCCAATGATGACTATCAACCATTCCAGTGCCACCAGGCCAGCTCCCTTTGATATTCAGGGGAAGTGGGAGGTGTTAATCGAACAACTGGGAACAGGGGAACCAGTGAATCAAAAAGTGCCTCTAAAGGGCACACATATGCACTCTGGCCCAAGGCACAGCTCCAAAGTTAAAGCTGCCCAAGAACAAAAACTCTTGAGCTGCATCTGCAGTTTTGCTAGTCTCTCCAGGGTGAGAAATACTTGAGTGTCGAAGCAGGCACCTAGATACCTCCCTCTCAGGACTTGGAGTAAGCTGCCCCTGACCACCTGTCCCTCAGGTTCCTGCTGGATTTCATTGAGATGGCTTACCGGCTCTCAAAAAGGCTTCTGTTGAGTCCTGCGATAGCTGGGATCCACTGAAGGACTAACCTTGCTTGGATTTAGACCCAAAGGAGGAAAAGGCAATACCAGAACTCTTCAGTCCCTGAAATGCCCCCATGCTCCCCACTATGACCTGCAAGACGAACCTCTGTGGGTGAGCCTCTCCCAGGTTGCTCACCAGCTTTTCTAGGTCTTCCCCAAAGAGCAACTTGCCCTTAAAGGAGAGTTTTCTCAGTCGCAACTTGGAGGTGGTATCAGCAGATCAATTTCACAGCCAGAGCCAGAGCCAACCCCAGGCTGCCACAGCCACCAAAGGCCTTAGAAGAGATCCTAATCAAGTCATACAGGGCATCTGCCACAAATGCAGCTCCCAACTCCAATCTCAAGACCTCCAAGCTGACTGCCCAAGGACAAAGCCACAAAGGCATTCTTGAGGAGAGCTTCCACTCTCCTACCGAGACTCCTTCAGCATGCTACCTTCCACTAGAAAGGTTGGGTGCTTCATCACATTCGGGACCCCTACAAGTTGTTCCATCTCCCCTTGGGGCAGAGGATACAGCCAAGTCAAGACTTTGGCACCTCTCAGTACCAGCTCCAGGGCCTCCCACAGAGGACACACAAGCTTTTACAAGGTTTCAGGAAGGGGCGATAAAAAAGGCTGGTGGGCCAACACAACCTCTCCAGGATAGGGTCCGCTTAAGAAACCTGTACTGGAGGGGGGCAGAAGGGTCTGCAAATTTGCAAGGTCGCCATAGCATCTTGGATAAGTGTAGCCAGGTTTTCCCTGCGAAAAAGGAGAGTCACTGGCTAATCTTCTGCCTCCACCAGAGAAAGCTCTCCCTCCCCCTCTGCTAACTCATAAGAACATAAGATATGCCATACTGGGTCCTACCAAGGTCCATCAAGCCCAGTATTCCTGTTTCCAACAGTGGCCAATCTAGGTCATACATACCTAAGAGTTTCCCCAAGAGACACAGGTTCTACAATGCTTATATTGGTTCAAGCATTGATATCCTGGGTCCCTTTTTAATAATGGTTTATGGGCCCTTCCTCCAGGAACTTGTCCAAACCTTTTTTAAACCCAGCTACACTAACAGCCTTTACTACATCCTCCGGTAACAAATTCCAGAGTTTGATTACACGTTGAGTGAAAAAATATTTTCTCTTATTTGTCTTAAATAGTTTACCCTGTAGTTTCATTGCATGTCCTCTAGTCTTTCTATATTCTAATAACATAAACAATCAATCTACGTTTACCCAATCCACTCCATTCATTAATTTATGGACCTCTATCATCTCTCCCCTCAGCCGTCTCTTTTCCAGGTTGAAAAGCCCTAAACCTTTTAGCCTCTCTTCATAGGAGTAGCCTTCCATCCCCTTTACCATTTTGGTGGCTCTTCTCTGTACCTTTTCTAATAATGCTATATCCTTTTTAACATACGGCGACCAGAATTGCACACAATATTCAAGGTGCAGTCGCACCATGGAACGATACAGAGGCATTATAATAACCTTTGTTTTATTTTCCATTCCTTTCCTTATGATACCCAGCATTCTATTTGCTCTCTTGGCCGCCGCTGCACACTGGGCGGAGGGTTTTAACATGTTATCCACGATGAAGCCTAAATCTTTTTCCTGGGTGGTGGTTCCCAATCTGGAACCTTGCATCATGTAACCATAGTTTGGGTTGTTCTTTCCTAGGTGCATAACTTTGCACTTGTCCACATTAAATTTCATCTGCCATTTGGATGCCAAGTCTTGCAATTTTCCACAATCCTCTTGGTTTTTAACAACTTTAAATAATTTTGTGTCAGCTGCAAATTTGATAACCTCACTCGTTATTCCCTTTTCCAGGTCATTTATGAATATGTCAAAAAGCAGCGGACCCAGCACAGATCCTTGGGGTACTCCACTATTCACCTTTTTCCATTGGGAAAATTGGCCATTTAGCCCTACCCTCTGCTTTCTATCTTTTAACCAGTTCCGGATCCACAACCTACTGTCTCCTATCCCATGACCTTTTAGTTTTGCCAAAAGTCTCTGATGAGGGACTTTGTCAAAGGCTTTCTGAAACCATCAGAAATAGGGAATCCTCATCTTCTTCCCAGCACTCATCCATAGGGCATAAGACTGGGCTCCCAGAGGAGCTAACAGATGAAAAAGAATAACGTGGGTGCTTCACTCACTAACTGCAAGAGAGAGAGACCCCAGAGTCTCTGGTAAGAAAGATCAGAGTGCCAGATCCCTGGCAAAAGGGACTACTAGGCGATTTTTAGGAACTGCTGCTCAAATCTGGTTGAAAAATAGACCCTGGGGCCCCAAAGGACCTTCAGGGGCCTACTGGCTTGTTGAGGCCAACTCACCATGTTCCCCTTCAGCCAGGACCATGCTGGTATCCAAGATGGTCACCGTTCCCCATCAGCATGAAAATCACTGGGAAAAGTGGCAGAGGCTGCAAAAATGTGCCCTGAGGATTGTTCATCATACTCGGGAAGAAATGAGGGCAACTGCAGAGTTCATTCTACAGAAACCATAAGCAGCACACCTCCATGCACAGGGCGTGGCTGCAGAGCTTAAATGTGGTTAAAAGAAAAAAACATGCAAAGAAAGAACACAAAAAAGAAAATCTAAAGCAAAAAAGGAACCCCCAGTTGGTAAGGGGGTTCTCTCACCTGACAGGCCAGACAGAGAAACCCAAAAAAGGCCTTCCCAGCTGCCTATACAGGCCTGGAAAGCAAAGCTGCCTCAAGGGTTTTTTTTTTGTTCCTTTTAGGTTTTCCTTTTTTGGGGGGGGGGGGTTGTTTTGTTTGTTGTTGTTGTTGTTGTTTAAGGTTTAAAGCTCCTTTATTAAAGCAGCATAAAAAAGAGCCAATTAAAGTAATAAGAGAAATTTAGAACACTAGTAAAAACTAGAAAAAAAGCAGAACATGCACATACAGGACAAGAAGAGGGGCTTGGGCCCAGATTTCTCACTCTCTCAAAGGCCCTATGAGGTCCCTCCTGTTCACCCTTTGACCCACCAGCACTAGAAACCCACAGGAAACAATGCTGGACATAGGACAGCCATCAGCTTTAGGAGGCAATGGGCGTACCCAAGCTCTGAGCAAACACCGGACCAAAGGTCTCAGACAGGCTACAAACCATGATCTGGGCCTGGGGAGAAAGGCCTATCTGTACTGCTGCAGCAGTCCATACATCTTGCCACCTGCTGGAACAGACTATATCAGCTTCTTTCAATCCTGCACCAGAGTATATACTGGCAATGATATCACTGACAGCTGTTCTAGTCTGTCTCTACTAGGGAGCATAACCCACTCATCTAGACTTGTCTAGCAAGATAATAAACTTTGATATGCATTCCTTAATTTGCATTCCTATATACCTAAGGGAAGCAGATACCCAATGAAAAGAAAACACTCCATGCCATTCTGCATCTTCATTGTCTAGGACACTAATTCAAAATTTTAAATTTCATCATATTTGCTCTGAAATCTCATAATACCTCCATCAAGGCGCTGAGAGAGGTTTCAGGATCTGTAAGTGAAACTATCACCTGCAAATACAGAGATTTTGTACTCCCCATTAAGGATCCCTAGATCTCTAACCTGCCAGTTGACTCTTACTTTTTGTGCTAGAAGTTCCATAAACAAAAGCAAAATGTAGCCCTTCTTAGTTCAAAAGTATGGGAGTATCCCCTCCCTCCCCATTGACCTTCACATAATCCAGGAGTTTATTACAGAGAATTCAGGTCCAATTAACAAATCTTGATCCTAACCCAGCCTTCCTCCCTCCCCCTTTTTAGAATCAAAGTTATTAGCAAACACCAGCAAGGAGCATCTAAACAGGGGCCGCCCAAGGGGGGTGGGGGGCCATGTGCAAAGACTCACTGCAGCGTCTCATTTGCATAAATATTTGCATAACGTTAACATGCACTAATTTTTAGTGAACATGCCTCTTAATGAGTGTCTGGATAAAGAAAGACTACCAGATTTCTACTTACTATACTCCAGTGCCAACCACCAAGCACATTATTAAGAGCAGTTACTCACCTGTAATAGGTGTTCTCCAGGAGCAGCAGGAATCAGTCCTCACATATGGGTGACGTCGGCGCCGACGGAACCCTCGTGCGGAGCATTTCCCCAGCTTTCAAAGAAAGCCTTTAGGAATGCAGCGCGCATGCGCACTCCCCTTCCCGCCCAAGGGTGCCATCTTGCTCAGTCTGATGACATAGCTAAAAGACAGCAAAAAAACAAAATGAAGCATATGACTGCAACTCCAAGGGGAGGAGGGAGGGTCGTGAGGACTGATTCCTGCTGCTCCTGGAGAACACCTGTTACAGGTGAGTAACTACTCTTTCTCCAGGACCAAGCAGGAAGTCAGTCCTCACATATGGGACTCCCCAGCTTCAGGCTACCGGGAACCCAAGCTGAAAAAATAAGCTCCCTCTAGAGCGTCAGCATCCATGAAAGAATCCTCTCTGAGAACGCCCCCATACGGTAGCCCAACACAAGGGCCGGAGGGTAGGAGTTGCCTAAACCTCAAAGAGATTACGGAGTACCGCCTGTCCAAAAGCAATGTCCCTACGGGACTCCCTCTCGAGGCAGTAGTGGGCCGCAAAAGTTTGGCTTGAAGACCAAGTAGCGGCCTGGCAGATGTCTGCCAACAAAACAGAGCGGAGGTGGGCTACTGAAGCGGCCGTCACCCTGACACGATGGGCCGTGGCTCGACCCTGCAAGGAGAGGCTGGCTGCCCTGTACGCCCAGGCAATACAGTCCACTACCCAAAGGGACAACGTATGCTTGGAGACAGGCAACCCCAGTTTATTAGGGTCAAAAGATACGAAGAGCTGAGCAGCCCTTCAATGCCACTGCGTACGGTCTATGTAAAAGGACAACGTCCATCTACAGTCCAGGGTATGCAGGACTGTTTCAGCCCAGCTGGCATGCGGCCTGGGGAAGAATGTTGGAAGAACCACCTCCTGATTAAGTTGGAAGGAGGAGACAACCTTCGGAAGGAACTTAGAGCGAGTCCATAAGACCACCCTGTTCCTACAGAACAGTGTGTACAGTCTATCAGAAACCAGAGCTTGTAGTTCACGCACACGCCTGGCCGAGGTAAGAGCCACTAAGAACAACGCCTTCCAGGAAAGGAAGCATAAGTGACAGGTAGCCATCAGCTCAAACGGTGGGCAAGTAAGTTGGTGCAAGACAACATTCAAATCCCACTCAGTGGCTGGTGGACGGATCAGAGGCTTGAGCAAAAGCAGGCCTCTGAGGAAGCAGGACACCAAGGGGTGGCCCGACAGAGATTGGCCCTCTACCTGTGAGTGGTGTGCCGATAAGAGCACTGAGGTGGACCCGAACAGAGTTGGATTTAAGGCCTAGGTACTGCAGCACCACTGGCACCAGGCACGAAAAAGGATCCTCCTGGCACTGAGCACACCAGGTGGAGAACCTACGCCACTTGAGGGCATAAGATTTCCAGATGGATTGCCTCCTAGAGGCCAAAACCACCTCTTCAACTTCCTTAGGTAGAAGTAAGGGGGCTAGAACTACCCTTTCAGCAGCCAGGCCATCAGATTAAGGGACTTGAGGTTGGGGTGCAGGAGAGATCCCTGATCCTGAGATAGGAGATAGGGCTGCACCCCCAGAGGGAGTGGAGTGTCCACCGCCAACTGCAGAAGGAGTGGAAACCATGGTTGCCTCGGCCATCTGGGGGCTACCAGAATCACCAAGGCCTTGTCCTGAAGAACCTTGAACAAGGTGCGGGCCACTAGAGGCGTGGGAGGAAACGCATACAGTAGGCCCGTGGACCAAGAGATTAGAAACACATCTGCTGCTATTCGCAGAGGATGCGGTTACCTGGAACAGAACCTGGGTAGCTGACGGTTCAGTGGACTCACAAAGACCCCATCTTAGAAAGATCCCTTGGACCACCAGAGGATTCAAATGCCATTCGTGAGGCTGTAGAATCCTGCTCAATCTGTCTGCCAGGCAATTTTCCTGGCCAGGCAGATAAACTGCCTTTAGAAACATGTTGTGTTGGATTGCCAAGGAGCACAGGGCCTGTGCCTCCTGACACAGAAGTTTGGAGCCTGTGCCCCCTTACTTGTTCACGTAGAACATTGCCACTTGATTGTCTGTCTGAACTAAGACAGACTGGTGAGAGAGGACATGAGAGAAAGTCTATAGAGCTAAGCGGATAGCTCGCAACTCCAACAGATTGATCTGCTGTGTGGACTCCCAAGGAGACCAGAGGCCCTGAGTGCAAGCCCCCTGGCAATGTGCACCACAGCCTAGAAGGGAAGCATCGGTTGTCAGCACCTCTGTGTGAGGAGGCGCCTGAAAAGGCACCCCTTGGACCAGGTTCGGGAGATGTAGCCACCACCATAGGGAGGCTGCCAGCAGTTTGGACACCCTTATCTTGTCTTTCAAGTTGCCTGTGGCTTGCACCCACTGAGCTCTGAGGCACCACTGAGCCGGTCGCATGTGCAGACGGGCATTCGGAGTTACATGGACAGTGGATGCCTTGTGGCCCAAGAGCCTTAGGAAGTTTCGGGCGGAGACCAGAGAACCACTCTGGAACTGTTTGGCCAAAGCCATCAGTCTGTGGGCCCTGTTTTCGGGCAAATAAGCCTTCGCCTGGAGGGTATCCAATTTTGCCCCTATGAACTCCATGTTTTGTGAGGGGAGCAAAGTGGACTTTGCGAAGTTTATTACGAAGCCTAGATGCTGGAGAAGAGAAACAGTGTGAAAGGTGGCCTGTTTGGCCTCTTGTGGAGACTGATCCCTGATGAGCCAGTCGTCCAGGTATGAAACATAGAAACATAGAAACATGATGACAGAAAAAGACCACATGGCCTATCTAGTCTGTCCTTCCATATCAACAACTACACAGTCCACTTTTTACCTTTAGAGATCCTCTGTGTTGGTCCCATGCTTTTTTGAATTCAGTTACTGTCCTCATCTCTACCACCTCCACTGGGAGACTATTCCATGGATCCACTACTCTTTCCGTAAAGAAATATTTCCGCATATCACTCCTGAATCTATCTCCCTTCACCCTCATCCCATGTCCCCTCGTAGCAGAACTTGCTTTCAATTGAAAGAGGCTCTCTCCCTGAACATTTATGCCACGGAGGTATTTAAACATCTCAATCATATCACCTCTATCCCGCCTTTCCTCTAAGGTGTACATATTAAGATCTTTCAGTCTGTCCTCATATGCTTTATAATGAAGACCACTAATCATTTTAGTAGCCACCCTCTGCACCGACTCCATCCTGTTCACATCCTTTTGAAGGTGCGGTCTCCAGAATTGCACACTATACTCCAAATGAGGTCGCACCAAAGACTTATACAGAGGCATTATCACCTCCTTTTTTCTGCTAGCCATTCCTCTCCGTATGCACCCAAGCATCCTTCTAGCTTTTGCCGTCGCCTTTTCTACCTGTTTAGCTACTTTAAGATCATCAGACACAACCGCGCCTAGGTCCCGCTCTTCTTTAGTGGACAAAAGTACTTCACCTCCTATAATGTATTGCTCCCTTGGATTGCTGCAGCCCAAATGCATGACCTTACTTTTTTAACATTAAATCCCAGCTGCCAAATTCTAGACCATTCTTCAAGCTTAGCTAGATCCCTCCTCATGTTATCTACAGCTTCCTGGGTGTCTACTCTATTGCAGATTTTGGTATCATCTGCAAAGAGGCAAACCTTACCCGACAGCCCTTCCGCCGCTATATCACTAACAAAGATGTTAAAAAGAATCGGACCAAGGACAGATCCCTGGGGCACACCACTGGTAACATCTCCTCAGAGTGAGCTCCATTTACTTGTACACTTTGTCGCCTCCCACCCAACCAATTTCTAACCCAAGCAGTAACTTTAGGGTCCATCCCTAGGGTGCCTGTGAGGAACAGTGTCAAAGGCTTTACTGAAATCTAAATACACCATATCTAGAGCTCTCCCTCGGTCCACCTCCCTGGTCACCCAGTCAAAGAAATCAATCAGATTTGTCTGACAAGACCTGCCTCTGGTGAATCCATGCTGCCTCGGATCCTGTAATCCGCTGGACTCCAGAAACCTCATTATTTTCTCTTTCAGCAGCGTTTCCAATAATTTACTCACCACCGAAGTTAAACTAACCGGCCTGTAGTTTTCAACCACATCCTTACTTCCGCTTTTGTGTAAAGGCACCACATGAGCCTCTCTCCAGTCTTTTGGCACCACTCCTGACTCCAACGAGGCATTGAAAAGGTCAGTCAGTGGAGTTGCTAGAACATCCCCAAGTTCCCTCAGTATTCTAGGGTGTATCCCATCCGGTCCCATCGCTTTGTCTACTTTAAGTTGAGCTAGTTTCTCACGAACACAGTCTTCTGAAAATTGTTCAAGATGTCCCTCGCTTCTGTTCCTATTTGTGGGTGTTTTCTGAGGTCCTGCTCCTGGATCTTCATCTGTGAACACAGAACAAAAATATTTGTTAAGCAATTCCGCTTTATCCTTATCAGCTTCTACATATTCCCCCCCTGCATCCTTGAGTCTGACAATACCACTTTTGCCCTTCCTCTTCTCACTAATATATCTGAAAAATGTCTTATCCCCCCATTTTATTGCATTGGCTATTTCCTCCTCCTTTTGAATCTTTGCCTTCTTGACTACTTTGCTAGCTTCTCTAGGTTTTTCCAAATACAGATGCCTGTCTTCCTCTCTCTGTGATCTCTTGTATTTCATGAAGGCCTCCCTCTTTTTCTTCACTTTTTCAGCTACTTCCTTAGAAAACCATAGCGGTCTCCTTTTCCTTTTGCCTTTATTTACCATTTTAACAGAAAGGTTGGTTGCCCTTAAAATACCCCCTTTCAGTTTTGCCCACTGTTTTCCTACATCCCTCAGCTGTTCCCATCCAACTGACGACTCCCTGAGGTATTGGCACATCTTCGCAAAGTTAGTCTTCCTAAAGTCTAAGATCCTCACCTTGGAATGGATTCTAACAGCCGAAGTCCTAATACTGAACCACACCATCTGGTGATCACTGGATGCAAAATGATCTCCCACTACAACATCAGAAACACTTTCACCATTGGTAAGCACCAAGTCCAGTATGGTCCCTTCACATGTGGGGTCTGTTACCAATTGCCTGAATAGTTCTCCCTGTAGAGAATCCAGGATCTCCTTACTTCTAGATGATACTGCAGCAGGAAATGTGCCAATCAACATCTGGCATATTGAAATCTCCTATCAGTAGCACTTCCCCTTTCCTAGCAATGCTGCGTATGTCTTCAATTAACTCTCTGTCCACCTCTTCCTCTTGTGAGGGAGGTCTGTATATCACACCAATGCAAATAGATTTCTCTTTCCCTCTTTCTAGTTTAACCCACAATGCCTCCTCTCTCCCTTTTAAGCTCTGTAATTCCAAAGCTTTAATAGTAGTTTTTACATATAGTGCCACTCCTCCTCCCCTTCTTCCTACCCTGTCCTTTCTGAATAAAGTATAGCCAGGTATAGTTACATCCCAGTCATGGTTTTCTGTGAACCATGTTTCTGTAACTGCCACTAAATCCAAGTCAGCCACTCCCACCAAAGCTTCAACATCAGGGATCTTATTTCACATGCTACGGGTATTTATACACACTGCTTTCCATATGTTACCCCTGTTACCCATTTCCATAAAGGTATTTAATGTATCACCTACCTGGGGGCTTTCACTTACCTGGGGGCTTTCTTCACCTATCCCCAACGAATCTAGTTTAAAGCCCTATGGAAAGACAAAGATGCCCTGGTTTATGAGATAGGCCGCCACCACCGCCAGGCACTTGGTGAAAACCCTGGGGGCGGAGGTGAAGCTAAATGGAAGTACTCTGTATTGAAAATGACTTCCTCACACTACAAATCTGAGATATTGTCTGTGGTCTGGATAAATGAGGATGTGAGTATAAGCATCCTTCAGGTCTAAGGAGCATAGCCAATCTCCCTGCTGGAGGTAGGGCAGCAGGATTCCAAGGGTAAGCATCTTGAACTTTTCCTTCTCTAGGAACTTGTTGAGATTTTGCAAGTCTAGGATGGGCCTGAGGCCTCCTGTCCTTTTTGGTACTAGGAAGTACCTGGAATAGAAGCCTCGCCCTATCAGGTGGTGGGGCACCGGTTCCACCGCCTGCTCCTGTAGAAGACTTGCCAACTCCTGAAGGAGGAGGTTCCTGTGCAGAGGGAGTCTTGGAGGCTCCCCTGGAAAATAAGAGGGGGGTAACTGGTTGAAGTGGAGCAAATAGCGCTTTTGGACTATGCTCAGTACCCAGGTATCCCCTGTTATGGCTGACCACCTGTGGGCGTACAGTGTCAGCTGGCCTCCTGTGCTGAGAGGAGCCAGCTGAGGAGGAGAGGCTGTGCAGTGGGAGTCAAAACCCCGCTCCCTGCTGTGCAGGAGCCGGAGCTGATGGCTCGGGGGTTTTCTGCCTACGGGGCCCATGTCCCTGCCCCTTGGCCTACTGACCCTGATGGGGAGCTATAGAGGCCTGAAACTGAGGGTAGGATTTGTAGGCAGTAGCCTTCCTCGGGTAAAAGGGCTTTTTCCCCGAGCCCTTCTTCTTCTGAGAAGGGGCAGAAGTTTTCCTGGACAGCCTTGTCCTGGTGAGAGTCTCACTCGAGTTCTGCAGCCTTTTCAGCCATGGGTTTGCCAAAAAGGTTCTCACCTCGGCAAGGGACATCGACCAACTTGTCCTGTACCCATGGCTCGAGGTCCGATGACTGTAGCCAGGCCTGACGGCGTGCACCGATGCTGGCCACGGCTACTCGGGTCGAAGCCTCGAAGCCATCATAGGCTACCCGAGAGATAAACTTTGAGCACTCTCGAATCCCGGATGACAAAGCCTTAAACCTCTGCAAAGGTTCCTCGGAGAGGCCAGCTAAGAACCCAGCAATCTCCTTTGCCAGGTCTCGGAGGTACATGCCCATGTACAGCTGGTAAGTCTGGACACAGCAAGCCAGTATAGAGCCCTGGAAGCACTTTCTACCAAGGGCATCCAGGTTCCAGGCCTCCCAGCTGGGGGGCACCGAGGAGTGCATCTTCTGACTCTTTAGACGATGCATGGCCGATTCCACAACCATGGAATGGTGCGGTAGCTGTGCCTTCTGGAACCCAGGGCTCTTAAGGACTCAATAAATGGAATCGACCCATTTGCTGAGAACCGGCGCCGAGGCCGGTGCCTCCCACATGCGGAAGGGCAGCTGTTCCAGCATCGGAGGAACCGGTACAGTAAAGGCCTCCTTAGGCGGAGAGTCATACTGAGGGCCTCGAGCTCCTCGGCTCGAGGCTCCTTCTCGGGATCCGCGGGGAAGGCCAAGGCTTTGGCCATGTCCCTCACGAAGTCCGAGAACCGGGTATCCTCCGGTGGAGACCATCTCCGAGGCTCGGACTCCAGTGAGTCCGATGGGACGCACTGGGTCCGGAAAGTGTCCAAGGACTCCTCGTCCTCCGTCTCCCACTCCGACCCCTCCGAAGAGGAATCGAGTGGCTCCTGCCGGGCGGGCACCGATGCCATCTGCCCTGATGCCGAGGGCACCGGCGTCGATGACATCGGCCCCGAGCGGGAGGCCGAGGGGGACCTTGGCCGAGGATCGACTCGAGACCGCATCAACTCGAGGATCGGCTCGGCCTCTGGGGTCGACTTGGACATCGAGGTCCCGGTGGTCGGGGCAGATGCACCGGTGAAACCGGCGATCAGTAGCTGCTGCTTCTCCTTGAAGGCAGCCAAGCTGCTCTCCAAGGCCATCAACCTGAGACTCAGCTCAGGAGACTCAGCAGCCCCCGACGGTGTCAGGCCCGACTTAGGCTCCCCCGGAGGGGAGTCTACGAGGACAACAGCACTCACGTGACTCAGGGACTCGGGCTCCACGCGAGGCAACTTGGCAGGCCTCTCCGACTCCGATGACCCGGGACGGCGGTCGGGGCTATGCGACCTGCCCCTCGAGGGGCCAAGAGCGTCCACCAACGCCACCCTCGCGGGTTTCTTCTTCCTTCTGTGTTCCTGAGAGGGAGACTCCCTTTCAGAGGAGCCTCGACGGTGCTCGGGGTCGGACTCCCGAGATGTCGAGGCCTCTGACGAGGTCCGGGCCCGGCCAGACGTGGAGTCAGAAAAGAGTCTTTCACGCTGATGCTGATGGCTCCTCGGTGCTTTAGAGGACATTTTGCCATATGGGACACAGACCACCGGGTCATGGTCAGGCCCGAGGCACCAGAGGCAGTAGTCATGTGTGTCGGTGAGAGACATCAGCTTCTTACACCGATCACACTTCTTGAACCCGCTGGCAGCCATGGGAGGAAAAAGGGCCCCTGCAAGGTCAAAAACTCGGGCTGCCAGTGAAAAAGAGTAAAAAAGCGGGAACGCTAGTCATGAAGGACAAAAACCGAAAAACTAGCTCCGGGCTCGATACCGGTGTACCAGGCCCAGGTGGGAAGGGGAACCGGCGTCAAACCGGGCAAAAAACATGAATCCAACGCAGGAAAAATCAACTTTTTACCGGGTGACAAGGACACATACATCGGGCTCCGCGGAAAAAAGAAGAATGAGCATGATGGCACCCTTGGGCAGGAAGGGGACCGCGCATGTGCGCTGCATTCCCAAAGGCTTTCTTTGAAAGCTGGGGAAATGCTCCGCACGAGGACTCCGTCGGCACCGACGTCACCCATATGTGAAGACTGACTTCCTGCTTGGTCCTGGAGAAAGTACTATAACACTGCCCATTTAGATTCCATAGCAAACCCATCGTATCATAATAGCACTACCAGGACTCAAAAAGCACCAAACCCTACCTATCAAAAAGACAACACTGCAAACATTAAACCAATACATCTCAGAGAATACCAATACATCTTCTACTGGGGAAAGAAAACAAGTGGCACTGTTAAATAGAAACTACATAAACAAAATACCTTAGCTTGGTTACACATGCAGAAGATAGACCATCACCAAACAAAGAACAAGGAATCACAATTTAGAAATAGAGACAATAATTAAACTTGGAACCCTAAAGGCCAAAGTTGGAACATACAACAATACTGGAGAAATAAAACTATAAATTAATTTCCTCTTGCACTAAACAAAAACGCAAAGATGTTAGCAATGCACATTTCCTACAGCTGACGTATTCTAGTTAATAAATTCAAAATACAAAAAAGTATTTTTCTACCTTTTGTTGTTTGGGCATTTTATTTTTCAGCTGCAATTGCTCCAGTCACTTTCTTCTGGTTTCTTCGTATCTTCGGCTAACTCTCCATTGTCTGCTGTCCATTTGTCCTTTCTTATTTTTTTTTCCTATTCTCTCTCTACATCTGCTTTAACATACTGATCTTCTCCTTTTGTTCTTTTCTCCATTTCTTTCTTTCTTTTTTCATCCACTCAAATTTCACCCACTTACCCTCTCAATACCTGGCTAATCGTAGATTTTTCTTCCCTCCCACACAAAATTTCTTTTCCCCTCTCCATCCTCACTCCCCCAGCCCCATCCCCTTCTAGTCCTCCCCCAACAGCAGCTCCCTTCTAGTTCCAGCCTCGCCCAGCGTCCACTCACTTATAGTCCCATTCTCCCATCCCCCCATCAGCTCATTTCCAGTCCTAGCCCCCCCATCAGTCATTTCCAGTCTTATCCCAGCCACCATCAGCCCATTTCCAGTCTTATTCCAGTCACCATCAGCCCATTTCCAGTCCAAGCTCCCCCTCAGTCCATTTCCAATCCTAGAACCCCATCAGCAATTTCCAGTCCTAGCTCACGTTGAATCCTAGCTCCCCCCCACCCCCGTCAGCCCATGTTGAATCCTAGTCCCCCCATCAGCCATTTCCAGTTTTATTCCAGCCCCTCCCTACTCAGCCCATTTTCAATCTTAGGCCCCCCCCCCATCAGCCCATTTCCAGTCCTAGCCCCCCCCCCCCGTCAGCCCATTTCCAGTCCTAACCCCACCCCCATCAGCCCATTTTTAATCCTAGCCCCCCCCCTCAGCCATTTCCAGTCTTATTCCAGCCGCCAACAGCCTATTTCCAAACCAACCCCCCCCCCCCACTCAGCCCATTTCCAATCTTAGGCCCCCCCACTCAGCCCATTTCCAGTCCTAGCCCCCCCATCAGTCCATTTCCAGTGTTATTCCAGCCACATCAGCCCATTTCCAGTCCAACCTCCCCCCCCCCCCCAGTTCATTTCCAATCCTAGCCCCCCCCCCCATCAGCCCTTTTCCAGTCCAAGCCCCCACATTGGCCATTTCTGGTCCTATCCTAGGCCCTCCCCTCCGAAGAGTCCCGCACCTTTCTAAACTGCTTCAGAGGTGAGCCGGGGCAGACGCGCAAGGCCCCAGCTCACCTCTGCACAGCCGCCAGCGTGAAAGGCGCTGTTTTCCCTCACGCTAGTGGCTGTTACTTTGAAGCATGCTGAATGCCGGGAAAGATTAAAGGGCATTTCCCAGCACTTGCGTGCTTCACAATAACAGCCGCCAGTGTGAGGGAAAACAGCATTTTTCATGCTGACGGCTGTGCAGAAGTGAGCTGGGGCCGCATGCGGCTTCCCCGGCTCACCTCTGAAGCTGTCCATTGTGCAAGAATGAAGTTTGTGCAGGGCCCTGTGCGAATAACATTCTCGCACAATGGACGGGCCGGCCCTGCATCCAAATACAGAAAACATACTGGACAACCAACTGTATAACAATGAAACGAGGACAAAGCCTCAGCAGTTGCATTTTTCTTTTATCCACAACATCCACTTCCCCCCCCTTTTTTTAAATATATGTTTTAGCACATCTTAACAGACACATAAAGCATAGTTACACACCTGTAAAGCACAGTTACTTACCTGTAACAGGTGATCTCTGGGAACAGCAGGAATAAGTCTTCACATATGGGTACGTCGGTACCGACGGAGTCCGCGCAGGAACGCTTCCCAGCGTCCAATCAGAAAGCTTTTGGAAGCATGCCAACACGCCTGCGCAGTGCCTTCCCGCCTTCCCAACTGCCTCTCCTCAGTTAAGTTTTAAAGCTGAGACAAAGAGAGAGAAAGCAAGGAAGGGAAAGATAGAGATAGAGAAATGCAACTCCTAGGGGAGGTGGGTGGGTTGTGAAGACTTATTCCTGCTGTTCCCAGAGATCACCTGTTACAGGTAAGTAACTGTGCTATCTCCAGGAACAAGCAGGAATGAGTCTTCACATATGGGGACTCCCAAGCTCAGATGCCCGGAGGGAGTCCTAGCATGTTGCAAGTCTAGAACGAGCCATGCTATTCCTCAGGACCTCAGGCATCCTGGGGATGGAGGGTAGGAGTTGAATACAGAAAAGGAGCTGTGGAACAGCTGGCTAGAACAGGGCTTCAAAAGGGGAAGACCCTGTATCGAGGGCATTTGGTAGTAAAATATTGTGATCTGGGCCTCCCTTGTTGGCATTGCACAGGTGCACTGAGCTACATATGGATCTGATAGAAGAGCCCGTGAATGTGCTCAAGGGGTACCTCACCGAGAAGTAGAGGTAATAAACAAAAACAAATGGAGGTCAGAACCCCTCAGGGTGAGAAATAGCCCCAGGGGAAAACTGGGGTAGTATAAGAGGTAGAGCTTCAGCGGAGACGCAGAAGGTACTATTAAAAAAAGCTTAAGCTGTTTTGGTCCAAGAGAAAAAAATGAGTCTGACCCAACTGGACTGGGGTTGGATCAGTCCATGTAGGGGAGAAAGGGTATGGAGACCCTTGTATCTGATAAGAAAGTAAAGACAGACTCAGGAGCGCTAAGCTTTAGAGCAACTGAAGCTCTGCAAAGTCTTTCCTAAATGGGGTCAATTAGGAAAGAAAAAAGGTACATGGAGAGCTTCAGGAGTACCTAACCTGAAAAGGTTATGGTAAAGATAAAGGTTGTTAATTACCACAGGAAGTGGTTATAGATGTAGCCCCCTAGTATGTTGGCACAGCATTGATAGGGGTAGTGCCCATCTGTCAGGATCATAAAGGAATGTAAGGATATCTGAACCTAACAGACAGATAGATAGATAAGTAGATGGATACAGATCTATCTAAAATATATCTCATTATATCTGTAAATATATATATATATATATATATATATATATATATATATATATATCTATCTGTAAATAAATATATAGATAGATAGATAGATATACACATATAGGGTATATATGCATATATCTATAAAGAGATATATATGGGCAGAAGACACACAGATAGATATAGATAAATATATATCTGTATCTATATATATCAATATCTACATCTACCTAGATCAGGGGTCACCAACCTGCGGCCCGCGGGCCGCATGCGGCCCACGAGGTCCCTTCGTGCGGCCCGCGAGGCTCTACCCCGGTTAACATTACGTGCGGCCCGCCAAGGATTCCCGCCATTGTATCCACGCACTCGCAGCTCACTGACGACCACCTGCAAGCGTCCCTTCTCCTGTCAGTGTCATCTGTGAAGCCGGACTTTAAGAGTTTGTCTGCTAGCATGAATCATCGGCCATCTCATTAAATTCAATAAAGGTGATCAGCCATTGTTTTCATAATTTTGCGTTTGTTGTTTTTTTTCGCAGGGGCGGGGAGAAGGGGGGTGCGGCCCGCGAGGCTCCCGGTAGTCGGCTGTGCGGCCCGCGGCCCTCTGGAGGTTGGTGACCCCAGACCTAGATGAATAGGCAGGCATATAGAGACATGTCTCCAGGTATGGATGGAGAGATGTCCAGAGAACCCCATCCCCCCTTATAGGGAGAGAGGAAGATTCATCTGACAGCAAGAAGGTTGATACCTGATTGAGTAGATAAATAGAAAAAATCCTCATCTCCTGGATATGACTGGCATAGTCAGAGGAGGGTGTCCCTGACAAGAAGGTGACTTAATTCTTTGCAGAAATTGAGTTCTTGAATAACCAGGATGGCCTACATGAAAAAGGCAGAGGATAACGATAGTCTGCAGACAGGAAGTCCAGATATCTCCAGAATTGTAGTATGGAGATTGGATAGAGGAGGCCTCTGGAGGAAGATACCCTAGTGATCCGCCTATGAGGGCAAGATGGGTATTAGGTGTCCTCTAGTTGCCAGTGAAGAATTTATTCCTGACGGGAAAACCCAAGGCGATATGGGCCAAGCCAGGGAATTGGCCCTTCTTTTAGGCTTTCACGTAATGAAAGGCCTGAGGCTTATGCCTCAACAGAGGTTTAAGATAAGATGGAAAGGGTAGAGAATACCTGCCAGGCATGAACATGACTGGGGGAAACCCTTTTTAACCATCTGGGGTTATCTGTTAGCAAGATACTAATGCTCTCTAGCAAGGGCCCATAGTGCAAAGCTACTCTGTAGAGTTGCAGAGAGCATGCTGCAGGTTGGTTAGAAGAAAAACTGGCTGTGGACGATCCTTGGTGAGGAATGTGGAAAGCCAGTAGGTAACCAACTATTCTGCCAAGGACAAGGGGGGCAAAGAATAGAAGTTAACCAACCAAACAGTGATAACAGGGTTTCCCAAACGAGGTTGATAACCTGTTTGGGACTTAGCACTGAGGCTAGGAGGATTGCTAGTGGAGGGGAAGCCCTGGTTGTGTAGTGAACAAAACCTGTGGCCTAACCACTAGGAATTTTTGCATCTGCAGCAACTATCAGGGCAGCATGGAGAATTTCTTCTCCCTCCTCTTTTTTTTTAGATTGGGAAAAAGAAAAACAACAGACAAGGTAGGACTTCCTATTGTCTGAGGAGCTGCCCTAAGGTAACAAGGGGGAAGACAACTCCAGAAGGGAGAATCCCCTGGTAGAACAGATAGAAGACCATAGGGGCTTACCCGTGTAAAGTGTCACTCTTACAAACCAAATGTTGTAGTAAGAGGGAGGTAAGAGTTGCAAGAGACCCACTATGGAGGAAGTCTCTGACAGGTGAGATGATACATGCCAGAATAGGGAAACAACTGTCTATTGATAGTTGTTACCTCTCTTTCCTCCAAGAGGAAGAGGAAAATCTGTTAAGTATGGGCATGATCATCATAAAGACTCTTAGAGAAAAGATGTGCCATGAAGAGATATCTAGGTAGGTTAGGATAAAATTAGTGCAGATACTTCAAGTGAAAAGAAGCAGACTACGATCCTAACCCCCCAACCGAAAGGGGCAATAATCTATTTGAAACCCTGCGACTGCTGGGTTTGTTGACCCTGTTGAGGTTGTGGATTCCTCAGACCAGGGCGATGTTTCCCCTGTTTGGGAACATCTGAATGATGGGCAGATGATGGGTAAAACCTTCTCCCCTTAGGGGAAGAAAGTTTGGTAGGACATTTCCTACCTACTGGAAAAAAAGAAGGCGTAGAACAGCCTCTGGAAAAAGGAAAGTCAGTGGAAAACTGAGTAACCTGAAGTAAAGACTCCTTGTTGAAGAGATTTTCTCCAGTGCAAGGAGTATTTCCCAGTCTTTCTTGTGCCCATTTGTCCAAGTCTGAGGCTTGAAGCCAGGCTCTACGTCGTGCCCCTATAGCTATAGCAGAAGTCCTCCTAACAGACTCAAAGGAGTCTAGGGTAGCACGAGTAAGAAACTTAGAGATATTCTGAGTATGACTAACCAGTGAGGAATAGTCTGTACATCTGGGCTCTTGAAGAAAAGAAGTCAAAAGATGTAATTGCTTTGTGATCTCCTCAAGAGATAGACCCATATAAAAAATATATGAGAGAATCCTTGCTGAAAGCATAGATGTCTGGAAGATTTGACGTCCAAAGGCATCTAGTGTCTTAGACTCACGACCTGGCGGACAAGAAGAGTGCTTTTTATTACTCTTCACTCGCCTCACTGCTGATTCCACCACAACAGAATGATGAGGAAGTTGAGTCTTCTGAAACCCTGGAGAGGGGGGCACCTGATATAGAAGATCAGTTGCTCTAGAAGGGGGGGATAACTTTAAAGGAGCTTCCCACATTCGTAGAAGGAGATCCTGCAAAGAATGATGCAAAGGAAGCATTATGTTCTCCTTTGCTTTGTTAGGAACAGAGAGGTATTCTGCATTCCCATGTGTAGGATCTTGTCCAGAAATAGGAATGGCAAGTGATTTTGCCATATCCAGGAGGAAAGTCTGGAAAGAAGGATCCCTAAAGGGAACTTCCCCTGGATAGGCTAGATCTGATGAAGAACTAGCGTTGGCACGGAGGCATCTATCTAAGTATATAGGCTTAGATGGTGGTCGCTGGTTCTGCAGGTCAGGACCAGCGACAGTCGGTAACAGATCGTCTATGCTAGGGATCGATTCCAAACTCGGCATCGAGGGAAGCGAGCCTGACGAGAGAAGCATGGAGGGTACCGACAACAAAGGTAATGTGGATATCGGTGCCGACTTCGATACCATATCTGATACTGGAAGATGAAGGCCAGCCGGTGGCAACTCTAATGGTATCGGAGGAACAGAGAGTTGCGGATCCGAAGTATCGGAACCGAGCCTTCGGTACCGATAGGAGTCGGTACCCAAGCGAGTCGGTACCCAGTCCTCCAGACTAGAGATCAATTCCAGACTCGGCATCGAAGGAAGCGAGTCTATCGGTGTACGTCTGGAGGGTACCGACATCGGTACTAGTATCGGTGTCGATACCGATACTGGAAAGTCGGTCTGAAGCGTATCCACCGGGCCCGTAGGTACCGAGGATGCCAGAAGATGATCCTTGGTGAGGCATGTTTCATCCAACACCAGTGTCGATGCCGGGGTATCGGTACCGCTCAAAGTGGATGCCACCACCGGGCATGGCTCAGGTATGTTCTGTGAGGGGTGAACCTCAGGAACAACCTGAAACCCCACACAGGCTTTGGAGGCCGAAGACTCCCACCGGGGTTTTGAGACCAGTGAATTCTCGAGGACAAGGCCATAGGCATCTCTATGCTGTGCATGAGAAGTGCCGCTCGAGGACTGGCTAGTCTTAATAGACTGTTTTTGAGTTACCTGATCCTGTGTAGAAGATATGGTCGGTGCCCTGAAGTTGGAAGGGGACCGCGTGTCGAGGGGAACTCGATGTTGAAAAGTGCTTCTCACAGTACTTGTGCCCGAAGGCTCCGGAGGAAAATGGTCAGGACCCAAGCAGGTTAGACACCAACTGTGAGTGTCTAAAAATAAAGTTGTACTGCCACAGTTTGTACATTTCCTAGGGAAAGTGGCTGGCAGTTCCATGAGGAAAAATGGAGAGGCCTAGAAGGCCTGAGAACCGTGAGACACTAAGAAGAAAAAATATATTCCTTAAGGAAAAACTTTTACAAGAAAAGAAGAAAGAAATACCGGCGGTACCGGTGGCATCGGGGAAGGCAGCCGCGACCACAAGAAAACTAAAAGATAAAAGAAGAATTTTCTGCGGTGACAGGAGGACGTCCTGCCGGCTCCGCGGAAAAACGAAAAATGAGGAGAGGCAGTTGGGAAGGCAGCGCGCAGGCGTGTTGGGATGCTTCCAAAAGCTTTCTGATTGGACGCTGGGAAGCGTTCCCGCGCGGACTCCGTCGGTACCGACGTACCCATATGTGAAGCCTCATTCCTGCTTGTTCCTGGAGATCAGGTGATCTCCGGGAACAGCAGGAATTTAGTCTTCACACATGGGTATTGTCGGTACCGACGGAGCCTGCGTGGGAACGCTCCCCAGCGTCCAAGAGAAAAGCTTTTGAGAGCATCCCACAGCACCTGCGTGCTGCCTTCCCGCCTTTCCCAACTGTCCCTTCTCCAGTTGAGTTTAAAGCAGAGACAAAAGAGAGGGGGAAAGAGAGAGAGAGATAGAAAGATACAACTCCTAGGGGAGGTGGGTGGGTTGTGAAGACTAAATTCCTGCTGTTCCCGGAGATCACCTGTTACAGCTGAGTAACTAGGCTATCTCCAGGAACAAGCAGGAATGCAGTCTTCACATATGGGGACTCCCTAGCTGCAGATGTCAGAGAGATGGCCCCAGAAAGTTGCGTGCCCTTGTGAAAGGGCTCCACTTCCCCCCATGGATCTCTGGCATCCTACCAGGGATGGTGGGTAGGAGTTGATTAAGTCTGGAACATAGAAACATAGAAACACGACGACAGAAAAAGACCACATGGCCTATCTAGTCTGTCCTTCCATAACAACAACAACAGTCCCCTTTTTACCTTTAGAGATCCTCTGTGTTTGTCCCATGCTTTTTTAAATTCAGTTACTGTCCCTCATCTCTACCACCTCCACTGGGAGACTATTCCATGGATCCACTACTCTTTCCGTAAAGAAATATTTCCGCATATCACTCCTGAATTTATCTCCCTTCCCCTCATCCCATGTCCCCTCGTAGCAGAACTTGCTTTCAATTGAAAGAGGCTCTCTCCCTGAACATTTATGCCACAGAGGTATTTAAACATCTCAATCATATCACCTCTATCCCGCCTTTCCTCTAAGGCGTACATATTAAGATCCTTCAGTCTGTCCTCATATGCTTTATAATGAAGACCACTAATCATTTCAGTAGCCACCCTCTGCACCGACTCCATCCTGTTCACATCCTTTTGAAGGTGCGGTCTCCAGAATTGCACACTATACTCAAAATGAGGTCGCACGAAAGACTTATACAGAGGCATTATCACCTCCTTTTTTCTGCTAGCCATTCCTCTCCGTATGCACCCAAGCATCCTTCTAGCTTTTGCCGTCGCCTTTTCTACCCGTTTAGCTACTTTAAGATCATCAGACACAACCACGCCTAGATCCCGCTCTTCTTTAGTGGACAAAAGTACTTCACCCCCTATACTATATTGCTCCCTTGGATTGCTGCAGCCAAAATGCATGACCTTACATTTTTTAACATTAAATACCAGCTGCCAAATTCTAGACCATTCTTCAAGCTTGGCTAGATCCCTCCTCATGTTATCTATCCCTTCCTGGGTGTCTACTCTATTGCAGATTTTGGTATCATCCGCAAAGAGGCAAACCTTACCTGAAAGCCCTTCCGCTATATCACTAACAAAGATGTTAAAAAGAAATCGGACCAAGGACAGATCCCTGGGGCACACCACTGATAACATCCTTCCCCTCAGAGTGAGCTCCATTTACTTGTACACTTTGTCGCCTCCCACCCAACCAATTTCTAACCCAAGCAGTAGCTTTAGGGTCCATCCCTAGGATGCTCAGTTTGTTTATAAGTCGCCTGTGAAGAACAGTGTCAAAGGCTTTACTGAAATCTAAATACACCACATCTAGGGCTCTCCCTCGGTCCAACTCCCTGGTCACCCAGTCAAAGAAATCAATCAGATTTGTCTGACAAGACCTGCCTCTGGTGAATCCATGCTGCCTCGGATCCTGTAATCCGCTGGACTCCAGAAACCTCACTATTTTCTCTTTCAGCAGCGTTTCCAATAATTTACTCACCACCGAAGTTAAACTAACCGGCCTGTAGTTTCAACCACATCCTTACTTCCGCTTTTGTGTAAAGGCACCACATGAGCCTCTCTCCAGTCCTTTGGCACCACTCCCGACTCCAACGAGGCATTGAAAAGGTCAGTCAGTGGAGCTGCTAGTACGTCCCCAAGTTCCCTCAGTATTCTCGGGTGTATCCCATCCGGTCCCATCGCTTTGTCTACTTTAAGTTGAGAGAGTTTCTCACGAACACAGTCTTTTGAAAATTGTTCAAGATGTCCTTTGCTTCTGTTCCTATTTGTGGGTGTTTTCTGAGGTCCTGCTCCTGGTTCTTCATCTGTGAACACAGAACAAAAATATTTGTTAAGCAATTCTGCTTTATCCTTATCAGCTTCTACATATTCCTCCCCTGCACCTTTGAGTCTGACAATACCACTCTTGCCCTTCCTCTTCTCACTAATATATCTGAAAAATGTCTTATCCCCCCATTTTATTGTATTGGCTATTTCCTCCTCCTTTTGCATCTTTGCTAGCTTCTCTAAGTTTTTCCAAATACAGATGCCTGTCTTCCTCTCTCTGTGATCTCTTGTATTTCATGAAGGCCTCCCTCTTTTTCTTCACTTTTTCAGCTACTTCTTTCGAAAACCATAGCAGTCTCCTTTTCCTTTTACCTTTATTTACCATTTTAAGAAAAAGGTTGGTTGCCCTTAAAATATCCCCTTTCAGTTTTGCCCACTGTTTTTCTACATCCCTCAGCTGTTCCCATCCAACTATCGACTCCCTGAGGTATTGGCCCATCTTCGCAAAGTTAGTCTTCCTAAAGTCTAAGATCCTCGTCTTTGAATGGATTCTAACAGCCCTAGACCTAATACTGAACCACATCATCTGGTGATCACTGGATGCAAAATGATCTCCCACTATAACATCAGAAACACTTTCACCATTGGTAAGCACCAAGTCCAATATGGCCCCTTCACGTGTGGGGTCTGTTACCAATTGCCTGGATAGTTCTCCCTGTAGCAAATCCAGGATCTCCTTACTTCTAGATGATACTGCAGCAGGAATGTGCCAATCAACATCTGGCATATTGAAATCTCCTATCAGTAGCACTTCCCCTTTCCTAGCAATACTGCGCATGTCTTCAATTAACTCTCTGTCCACCTCTTCCTCTTGTGAGGGAGGTCTGTATATCACACCAATGTAAATAGATTTCTCTTTCCCTCTTTCTAGTTTAACCCACAATGCCTCCCCTCTCCCTTTTAAGCTCTGTAATTCCAAAGCTTTAATAGTAGTTTTTACATATAGTGCCACTCCTCCTCCCCTACTTCCTACCCTGTCCTTTCTGAATAAAGTATAGCCAGGTATAGTTACATCCCAATCATGGTTTTCTGTGAACCATGTTTCTGTAACTCCCACCAAAGCTTCAACATCAGGCATCTTATTTCCCATGCTACGGGCATTAATACACACTGCTTTCCATATGTTACCCCTGTTACCCATTTCCATAAAGTTATTTAATGTATCACCTACCTGGGGGCTTTCTTCACCCATCCCCAACGAATCTAGTTTAAAGCCCTCTTCAGTAGATTAGCCAGTCTACTACTGAAGACGCGTTGACATTTCTTGGACAGATGGATGTCATCTCTGCTCTGCAACCCTTGGAACAGCATCCCATGGTCTAGGAAACCAAAACGCTCTCGATGACATCATCCACGCAGCCAAGCATTCATCTCCAGGATGCGAGCCTCTCTGCCTTGGCCTTTACCCTCAACAGGGAGGATTGAAGAGAACACCACCTGTGCACCTAACTGCTTTACCCTCTGTCCCAGAGTCATGAAGTCACTTTTGATATGTACCGAGGTATACCTGACAGTATCATTTGTTTCAACATGGATTAGCAACATTGGGTAATAGTCAGCGGGCATGATGAGTCTCGGCAAACTCTCCGTAACATCTTGGATTTTGGCACCAGGCAGACAGCATACCTCTCTGGACATCAAGTCTGGTCGGCAGATGGATGCCTCAGTACCTCTCAGAAGAGAGTCTCCAACCACCACTACCCTTCGTTTCCTTGTGGCCACTGATTCTGCAACTTAGGGGTACTTGAGCTCTGGTTCTTCCCTTTCCAGGAATGCTTTCACCTCCTCCACTTCCAAGGCTGCATAATGGTTCTTCAATTCAAGGGCTGGAGAAGTTGGATTGGTGATTTTGCAGGCCCTGGTGACTTGTGTCCAACCATTGACATTCTGTTGGCACACTCTTCTCCTCTACTGGAGAGCTGGGTTGCTGCAAGAAGCATCTCATCAATGTTCTTCTCACTGTCTTGAATGCTCCTCAGCCTCGCCACCTCCTCTCTGAGTTCCTCCACTTGTTTCCTCAGAGCTTCAGCATGCAGGCACCCTGCACATGGAACCGGTCCTTCAACTGGCATTAGGACCTCTGTCTGGACCGAGGCAGAAGCTGTAACGGGGGCAACAGCTTTAGCGATACGATTTTTCCCAGCCATTGTTCTGTTCGTGGAGCTTAGGTATCTGTTAAAGCAAAAGAGAGAGATCTACCAAATACCAGCCGGTTTCCCAGCTGTCCTTTCAGAGAAAAAGCAGTTAAATCTCCTTAATTATATTCAAAATGTGCTGGTCCAATTCTCTGTGCTTTGTCAAATGGGGAGGTGCCCTATAAAGCAAGACTACTCGCTAGGGGTGGGTGGGAGTCGGGGTGGGTAGGGAGGGAACTAACTCCTGATTAGGTGTTAGCAGTTCCCAAAGCTGAGGAGGTTACTGGAGTTCAACCACCTACTGTGCTCAAGGAAAGTCCCACTAAAGCACCAAAAAGAAAGTAACCTTGCTTTAAAAATGTACAAAAAACCCTTTTAAGAGCTCCCAGTCAGAGGGCTAACAATTTAATATAATAAAACAAACCCTTAAATCCTTACTGTTGGTTGATCTGGACAGCTCCTGTAGGTGTTGAAGAATAACCTGACCAAACAAGGCATCCCGGCGGGAGTCCTTGTCTAAGCAGTAATGGGCTGTGAAGGTATGTACCGAAGCCCAAGTAGCTGCTCGACAGATGTCGTCAATAGACACAGTTAAGATGAGCCATTGCTGCCATGGCTCTCACATTTTGAGTTGTGACATGGCCTTCAAGAGGAAGGTTCTTATTCTCATAGGCAAAATATATAGACTGTGAAATCCAGATGGACAGTGTCCTTTAGGAGACTGGAAGTCCCAAATGACTAGGATCAAAAGCAACAAAGAGTTGAGAGGATTTTCTATGTTGCTGTGTCCTTTGCAAGTTAAAGGCCAAAGCTCTTTTACAGTCCAAAGTATGAAGGTTCCTTTCTGCATTTGAGCCGTGAGGCCCTGGAAAGCATACAGGAAGGTAAACCGCTTGGTTTAAATGAAAGGGCGAAACCACCTTTGGCATAAAGTGTGGATGAGTCCTAAGGACTACCTTATCATGATGGAACCTTGTATAAGGAGGATCAGCCACCAACGCTTGCAATTCACTGATGCGACGTGCTGATGTGATTGCAATGAGAAAGATAACCTTCCAGGAAAGGAATTTCAAAGAGGTTGTGGCTAATGGTTCAAAGGGCGGTTTCATGAGCTGCCCAAGAACCAGATTCAAGTCCCATGCCACCGGTGATGGCTTAACGGGAGACTTCGTTAAGAGAAGGCCTCTCATAAATTTCGCTATGAGAGGATGAGAGGAAATAGGTTGTCCATTTAGAGGCTTGAAAGAAGCTGCAATAGCACTCAAATGGACTCTCACTGAATTGGTCTTAAGCCCTGCATTTGATAAATGAAGGAGGTACTCCAGTAATGATTCCAGAGGTATCGCAAGAGGGTTAAGACCCTTCTGCGAGCATCATATGGTAAACCTTTTCCACAAATGCATAAGAGCGTCTTGTGGAAGGTTTCCTGGAAGCATGAAGGATATCCTTTAACTGCTGGGAAAGGTTAAGACCGTGAAGTTCTAGGCTTTCAGCAACCAGGCCCTGAGATGCAGAGACTGGGGATTGGGATGCCACAGCATCTCGTCCTCTTGAGAAAGAAGATCTGGAGCAGATCCTAACTCCAGAGGTGGAGCTTGAGAGAGATGTAGGAGAAGAGGGTACCACATTTGCCGTGGCCAACGTGGAGCTATGAGGATCATATTACCTCTGTCTCTCTGAAGCTTGAACAGGGTTTTGGGAATGGGTGAAAAGGCATACAGGAAGTCCTGACCCCAATGGAGGAGGAAAGCATCCCTGGCCTGACAACCTCGAGCTGGAATTCTGAAACAGAACCGGGGAAGTTTGGCATTCCGCGGACTTGCAAAGAGGTCTATGTCTGGGGTTCCCCAAATTTGAAAAATTTGGGCCACCTGGTCTGCATGGAGAGACCATTCGTGTGGAAGCAGAACTCGACTGAGTCTGTCTGCCCAAGAGTTTTGAATGCCTGGAAGACACACCGCAAGGAGATGAATCTGATGCTCTCTGGCGAGGACCCATAGTCGCAAAACTTCGCTGCAGAGCAACAGAGAGCCTGTTCCGCCCTGCTTGTTCACATAGAACATGGCTACCTGATTGTCCGTCTGAACTAGGACTGTCTTGTAGCTGAGCTGGGTGTGAAATATTCGAAGAGTAAGGAAGATTGCTCTGAGCTCCAGGAGTTTGATATGGAGATGGGCCTCCTGTGAAGTCCAGGTACCCTGGATAGAGGCCTTGCAGGTGGGCTCCCCAACCCACCTGTGAAGCATCTTTTGTTAGAGTGGCTTGGGGTGGGGGTTGCTGAAAAGGAGACCCCACCAGAAGGTTTTTGGGTGACTGCCACTATTGGAGGGACAAAATAAGGCGATATGAGTTTGCTATTTTGTCTGACAGGCAACCTGATGCCTGAGTCCACTGAGTGGATATGGTCCACTGGGCTGCCCTCATATGGAGGCGAGCATAAGGTACCACATGCACGGTGGATGCCATGTTGCCTAGCAACTGTAACATTTCCCGAGCAGTGAGGTGAGGTTTTAGCACTGCTTGGAAGGCTAACTGCACAATGCGAAGGCAGCGTGGCTGTGGAAGGAAGGTCCTTGTCTGTCTGGTATCCAGAAGAGCTCCTATAAACTCTAGGGATTGAGTGGGAGCAAGGTTGGATTTTGGTAAGTTTATAACAAGTCCCAAATATTGAAGGATGCGCATTGTGCACTGGCTCTCAAGGGGCTCGAATAAGCCAGTTGTCTAAGTAAGGGAAGACGAATATTCCCAGGGTGCGGTGAAATGCTGCTACCACAGCCATGCATTTTGTGAACGCCCTTGGTGCAGAAGCCAGGCCAAAAGGAAGAACCCTGTATTGGTAGTGCTTCCCTTGAAACAGGAATCAAAGGAACTTTCGGTGAGTTGGATGGATGAGAAAATGAGTGTACGCATCCTTGAGATCTAGAGAACAAAGCCAATCCTGATTCCGAAGGTATGGCAGCAGAGTTCCTAGAGAAATCATTTTGAACTTCTCTTTGAACACAAATTTGTTCAATTTTCTGAGGTCTAGAATGGGTCTGTGTCCTCCTGTTTTCTTTGGAATAAGGAAATAGGGGGAGTAAAACCCTGTACCCCGTTGGGGAATGGGCACCTCTTCTATTGCTCCTTGAGCAAGAAGCATTCTAACTTCTTGACCTAACCGGTCGTTGGGAGAGGTCTGAGAATTGAACTGTCTTACTATTGTAGGAGGGGGCATGCTGAGGAAATGAAGCTTGTACCCCTCTCATACAACAGCCAGAGTCCAATTTTCTATTGTTATCTGACACCATCTGGGGCAAAATAACATAACCTTCCTGGGATGGTGGAGGGTTGTGGGCCGTTTAGGGCCAGGAAGGCAAAGTTCTCTAGATAGCAGTCAAAGCCCCTGTGGAGGCTGAGTCTGCTGAGCCAGTTGAGGCTTAGCTGCTTTTGGCTTCCTTTGCTGCCTAAGTTGTTGCAGACTGACCTGAACGATGTCCCTGCTGGGTATAGGAGGGATAAAACTTCTTCTTACTGAAGAATGGTTTCTTAGAGGATCTTTTCCTCGCAGGATCAGCTGTAGATTTGGACAATCTATCCAAAGTGATATTGTCAGCATCTATCTCATTAGCTTTTTCCTGCCAATTCTTGCCAAAGAGATTCTCTCCTGTGCAAGGTATATTCCCCAGTTTGTCCTGTACCCAGATTTCTAAGTCAGATGCCTGGAGCCAGGCAATTCTACGTGCACCTATGGCAATAGCAGAGGTTCTGCTTATGCATTCAAAGCAGTCAAAGGCTGCACGATTCACAAACTTGAGCATGTTTAACAAGAGTAAGATAATCTTGCCTTTTATCATCAGGAAGGAGAGGGCTCATAAGCTCTAAGTCTCCTGTGACTTCCTTACGGAACATTCCCATATACAAGATATAGGAACTGATCCCAGCAAAAAGCATGGAAGCCTGGAAGGATTGACGTCCAAAGGCGTTAAGGGTCCTACACTCACATCCTGGAGGATTAGATGCATGCCTTTTTGCACTCTTCATTCGTCTCATGGCTGATTCCACCACCATGGAATGGTGTGGTAATTGAGTCTTCTGAAACCCAGGACAAGGAGGAACTCGATACATGGTGTCGAGCCTTCGAGAATGAGAGATGTGGTTAGAGGTGTTTCCCACATCCTTAACATAAGATCATGCAAGATCTCATGAATAGGTAAGGTAATTGGGAGCTTTAGGGTATTGTAGAATTTCTAACTCCTTTGCCCTAGGCTCTTTTTCAGGAGCCACAGTGATGGAAAGACCTCGGGCCACATCTCGGATAAAATCCTGAAAGGACATATCCTCTGGTGGAGACATCCTACGTTGAGGAGAAGAGGAATCCTCCGGAAGAAGTACTCTGGTATCGGCAGAGCCTTTGGAGTCTTCAGACTCATCCGAGGATTCGAAGTATCTCCGATCCGGGTGATCGTGCAAGGCACAGTACCGGTACCGATCAAAGTTGGCATCGGAGTGGTCCGGTACTGACTTGTCGATGCCGGATAGAGACGCATGACTCCGTCCCAGTAGAATACCTGCCGATGTCGATGCAGGTCGGTGCCGGTACCGGTTGAATTGTCTGAAGCGGTTTCAGGGGCATCGAGGCTGTGAGAAGAGCCGCCAGACTGCGTTCAATAGCCAAGAAAGCACAGTTACTTACCTGTAACAGGTGATCTCCGGAACAGCAGGAATTAGTCTTCACACATGGGAGACGTCGCCGACGGAGCCCGCACGGGAATGCTCCCCAGCATCCAATCAGAAGGCCTTTGGGAGCATACCCCGCGCCTGCGCGGTGGCTTCCCGCCCTTCCTACTGCCTCTCCCCAGTTGAGTTTCATAGCTGAGCCAGAAGGAGAGGAGAGGAAGGAATAGATACAAAAAAGAGATACAACTCCTAGGGGAGGTGGGCGGGTTGTGAAGACTAATTCCTGCTGTTCCGGAGATCACCTGTTACAGGTAAGTAACTGTGCTATCTCCAGGAACAAGCAGGAATGAGTCTTCACACGTGGGGACTCCCTAGCTTAGGATGCCCGGGGAGGTCCCATAAGCGCAGCCCAGGACGGGATGGCATTCGCCCAGCCTAAATCCCCGGCATCCCCTGAGGGATGGAGGGCAGGAGTTGAATAGAGGAACAGCGAATCTACAGACTACAGAGGGAGTCTTTAGAGTGCAGAACAGGTAACATTAAGATACAGCAAAAAAAAACCCAGGCTACGGGAAGAGTAGCCAGAGGGATGCACAAATAGTATCAGTAAGCATTTAATGAGTAAATGCCCTAGTACCGTGTAGAGCTTACCGGCCACTAAGTTTTAATGAAGTAATGGTGTGGAACCCCGTAGGGCTTACCTACCGGGTTGCCGAAAGCAGACCTGTGGTGAAGGCACCGTAGACGCAGTAGCGAAGTCATCAAGGAAACTTCGCCGCAGCGAGGAGGAAGCTCCAAATCCGGAAGGCTAGGAGATCCAGGCGTCAGCTGGGTCAGGAGAAAGACGGCAGGTCTTCCAGGAGGCTTAGTGCAAGCTGAGCACTCCATTAGGAGTAGAGTCCAGAACTCAGAGGACTAACAGTAGAAGACTGGCCGAACCAGAGAGCCCATTCCAGAGAAGAGTAGGGGTGCACCCCGGAGCAGAAGGAGTACACAGGCTACCCTAGCAAGAGATAGGGAGACAAGGGTCCGAAACTCCAGGAGGAGGACCTAACTGAAAAGGAGCTGTAGACTCCACAGCGGTAGAGTACCACCAGTCCGCGGCCCGATCGAAGAATAGGCAGGCGGACTGGCCGGACCCCGGGGGGGGGGCGTGAGTACCGGCCATAGGGAAAAAGGTGGTATAGCACAGGTACTGCGGGCATCCCCCCAATATGCGCCTATCGCGCAGGAGATATCTAGTATATCTAAGCCGGTGGGCATGAGGGCGCCCACTCCGGTACTAATGCAGGTATGTCGAGGGGGCCTGCCTCCCTGCGCATCACCCTGGTAAGGCGGATCTGCCATCGATCCACAGAGCGTCCACCTGGAAGGTGGCAGCAAGATCCGTCAGTAGAGGGATCTATTCCAGAGGACAAGGGCAGATCGGCGAACCAACAGCGCGGTAGCGTGGGGGACAGGGGATAGCATCAGTCTGGTAGAACGCCACAGGGGCTGGAGGCCCTATATGTGTCCCCACGACCTGCACGCAGAAACTCAACCCCCCCCGCACAGACGGGGGACAGGAAGGTAATTCCGGTATGGAAGCAATCAGCAGGGGGATACCTGCTGAGAAGGGTTCGGAGACGTACCAAAGGGTAATAAGTTGGCCGTTGGCCATAACTATCACGGAATAGAGGTGGTCTCCCTACCAACGGAAGGAGAATACCCGAACCCCTAGATAAGCCTCCGAACCATTTGCAACTGAACGAGCCCCCGAGCAGAGCTCAATTTTTAAACGTCCGATAAGAGGGTTAAGTGCAGGCAGCCGCCTGCCTGAGCCTAAAAATGCTTAGAAGGAGAGTCCTGGCGCGGGCCCGGGGGCATCAACCCGGAGTGAGAGGCCCCTTGCCTGGGCGCGCCTGGAGGGTGGGCGGAGGTCTGATATTTCCTCTTCCTAGAGAGGCGTTTACCGCCGCCGTGGGGCCGGGCCCTAGGCGGGCTGCTAACCCTGGGAAGGTTAGCGAAGCACTGTGCGACCTGACGCAAGGCTTCGCTGTTGAAGAGGTGATCTCCGTCGCAGGGAGAATTACCCAGGTAGTGCTGTGCCCGTCTACACAACTCAGACGCCTGCAGCCATGCTGTATGGCGTGCTCTAATGGCAACAGCAGAAGCTCTGCTGACCGACTGGAAGGAGTCCAGCGAAGCACGAGAAAGGAACTCGGAGATATTCCTGCAGTGATAAAGGAGCAGGGAATATTCAAAGGCCTTGGTCGCCGATACGAAGAGGGATAACCGAGACAACTTCTCAGTGACCTCCTGCAGCGACAGACTCATATAAAATATATATGAGATAATTCTGGCCGTCAGCATAGACGTCTGGAAAGCTTGACGTCCTAGAGTATCTAGCGTCTTTGAGGCGCGGCCTGGGGGGTGAGAAGCATGCTTCTCCTTGCTTCCGGCCTTCCTCAGCGCCGATTCCACCACAATGGACCAATGTGGAAGCTGGTGCTGCCGAAAACCCGGGGACGGAGGCACCCGGTATAGAGCCTGCATCGCAGTTGATGGTGCCAGAACCCTCAAAGGCAACCGCCAAGCCCCCAGCAGGAGATCCTGCAGGGAGGGATGCAGAGGAAGCATCACGGCTGCCTGTTCCTCAGGGCCCGGGCTCGGGCCCGGGGTAGGGATGGCCAGCAAGTCCGCCATGTCAAGGAGGAAATCCTGAAAAGGTGGCTCTGCCGGAGGAGTTATGGCGGGGGAGGCTGCCGGGGCACACAGAGGCCACTCGGCCCGATGCCCGCTAGGCATAGGAGGGGACCAACCGCCCCGGATCGGGGCAGTCCCCATGGCATCGTCGGCTCCTGGGATTGATTCCAAACTAGGCATTGAAGGGATCGATGGCACCGCAGGAATCGGCCTCGGCCCCGAACCCGGGGGTGGCGCTGCTCCCTGCGATCAAAGCGGTTCCACGGCCGCCGGAGGGCAGGGGCCAGCAGTCTCCGCTCTGCGTCGCGGAAGGGGACAGGGACCGATCCCGAGACGTGTAGTGTCCAAGCTTTCAAGGCTGGATACCGACTCCAGGCTGGGCATCGAACCGAGCGAGGAGATCGACTCCCTTCCAGAGGGCCCCGGCGGGGGCGACCGCGCCGGTGGTGGAAAACCCAGAGCGCGGATCGGAACCGCACCGATCGGTGCCGCAAGCATCACGGGTCCCCGAGGGCAGAGCTCGGTGGAGAGGGGGGTCATCCGACGCCGGCGCCGATGTCGATCGGCGGGCACTGCCCGAAGCCAGGCTCCCTCTCGCACCCGTTCGACCCGGAGAGAAAACCTCCCGGGGCATACGGCCCGTCCCCGAGGGGACCCCGGTCACCCGACGACGAGTCCCTGCGGGGGTGCAAAGCCCCTGCGCCGACGTCGGTGTACCGTTGCGGGGCGGCGCAGATCCAGATCGGATCGAAGCGGTCGAAGGCCCCGAGGCCCCTTCTCTAGGAAAAAACAGGGCCCTCGATGGCCGCGTCGATGCCGGGGAGTCGTCCGAGTGCTGGCCGACACACCCCGAGGTCCCCGGGGAAGGTCGATACCGGCCCCTCGTGCTCGACGCCCCTGCCATCGCCGGCGGAGCGGCGCCGCTCGAACCCGGTACCACCCTTGCGCAGGGCTGGGAAAACAGCAACCCGGCGCGGGTCGAAGCGAGCGGCCCCAAGGGGAGGGAGGCCCGATGACCATCCCTGGCGCGGGGCGGAACCACCGACGCCCGCGCGCTCGAAGCGGGTACTACCCCCGCGCATGACCCGAACGTAGGGCCATGTCGAGTCCATCGGCCCCCGAGGTAGGGAGGACAGCGGCCGGCGATCCCCGGTGGGGAGCGGGTCACTCGACGCCGACGGGTCGGCACCGCCCAAGGCAGATACCGGCCCCCTAGGAAGGCCATACCGGCGCAAGTCGGTTGGCCCTGGAGGCGCCGAGGACCTCAGCCGCCAATCCCCGGTGAGGAGCGGAATGCTCGACGCCGACGGGTCGGTACCACCCGAAGCGAGCACCACCCACGCGCATGGCAGGGATGAAGGAACGCCAGACTGGACTGAGTCGATCGGCCCCGGAGGCGCCGAGGACAGCAGCCGACGATCCTCGGTGAGGAGCGGAGCGCTCGACACCGACGCCGATGCCGGGGGCTCAGTACCGCCCGAAGCGGCTACCACGCCCGAGCATGGCTTGGATGTAGGGATGTCAGACCCGGTCGAGCCAGTCGGCCCCGAAGGCGCCGAGGACACCGGCTGACGATCCCCGGCGAAGAGTGGAACACTTGACGCCGACGCCGATGCTGGGGAATCGGCACCGCTCGAGGCGGGTACCTCCCTCGGGCATGGCTCGGGAATGTTCTGTGAGGAACGAACCTCAGGAACATCCCGAAACCCCGTAAATGCTTTGGAGCCAGAGGACTCCCGCCGGGGTATATCAGCCAAGGAGGACTTGAGGGGTTGGCCGGAGCCGTCGCCATGCCTCGCATGAGACTTGCCCCTCAAGACTCGGCTAGTCTTAACAGACTGTTGTGTGGTTAATTGATCCTGGAGAGAAGAACAACCCGACGACCACGCCCTGGGCGCGAAGACGTCGTCGAGGGATACCCGAAAGAGGGAGGGTCTTCTGCCGACACTGCAGCCCGGGGAATCCGGGAAAGAGGGGTCAGGCCCCACACAGGAGAGGCACCAGGCATTGGAGTCCCCGCCGAAAATGCAGTCCCCGCCATGAGGCTGGGGGGAAGAAGGCTCCATGCCACGGTCCTCAGCGCCCGGAGGGGGCGACGAAAATTAAAGGAAAATAAAGAAATGGGGGGGCACGGAGGTGCCACCGTCGGCGGGAAAGCCACGACTACAGAAAAACGGAAAAAAATTTCTGCAGTGGCAGGAGGGACGTCCTGCCTGCTCCGCGGAAAACGAAAAACTGGGGAGAGGCAGTAGGAAGGGCGGGAAGCCACCGCGCAGGCGCGGGGTATGCTCCCAAAGGCCTTCTGATTGGATGCTGGGGAGCATTCCCGTGCGGGCTCCGTCGGCGACGTCTCCCACGTGTGAAGACTCATTCCTGCTTGTTCCTGGAGATTCTCTGGTCTATCGACGCTGCTGATGCTTGGGTATCAGTGCCAGTTAAAGCGGCCGGAACCCCAGAGCATGGCACCAGTAGTTCTGCCGAGATTAAAGCCTCGAGAACATCCTGGAGCCCCGTTAGTGCTTTGGAAGCCGAAGCCTCCCGCCGGGGCAATTTTGCCGGTGAAAGTCCCTCAAGGGCAATGCCAGAGGCATCTCGATGTTTAGAAGGAGATCTACACTTTGAGGACCAGGTACATTTATGTTTAGTTATCTGAGATCCATGGGAGGAGGATGAAGCCCTGGAGGACGTCGATGCCACGGAGGCCGCATCTGAGGGAGGGAAAAAGGGTGCTGAGCTTAGCAGCTCGGTTTTGCCGGCCCCTTTTTGACATCATTCCACAGGCAACACACTCTGAAATAGAGTGGTCAGGACCTTAACATTTGAGGCACCACTCATGGGTGTCGGTGGCGGAGATGGTACTGTCACACTTAGAACACTTTTTAAAACCCGAAGCGGGTTTTTCCATTTTGAGGGAAAAAGTTGGGCCTAGTGCCCAAAATGGCACGTGGCACCCGAGAAGAAAATTACTGGAGAAAGACTCCAGAAACAAAGGATTTGTTGTTTTTGTTTTGTTTTTTTAAAAAGAAAAGAACCACCGGCGGTACCAGTATAGCGTCGAGGGAAGGCAGACGCGACCACAAAAAAAAGAAGTATAAGAAGGGAATTTTCTGCGTTGACAGGATGTGCGACCTGTCTCTTGGGGAAACTCTTAGGTACGTATGACCTAGATTGGCCACTGTTGGAAACAGGATACTGGGCTTGATGGACCTTGGTCTGATCCAGTATGGCATATTTTATGTTCTTATGTTCTTTGTAGATGGAGGTGGGCTGCAACTACTGCCAGGCATTTGATGAACACCCTTGGTGAGGAGGCCAGTCCGAAGGGCAGCACCCTGTATTGATAGTGCTCTTCTCCCACCACAAACCTTATTTACTGCCTGTGGAAGGAATGGATTAGGATGTGTGTGTAAGCATCTTTTAGGTCCAAGGAGCAAGGTCGATCTCCCTGGTGGAGGTAAGGCGGCAGTGTTCCAAGGGAGAGCATCTTGAACTTCTCCCTCACCAGAAATTTATTCAAGTTTCGCAGGTCTAGAATGGGCCTGAGGCCTCCGGTCCTTTTTGGGACAAGAAAGTACCTGGAATAGAAGCCCTTGCCCCAAAGGTGCCTGGGCACTGGCTCTACTGCCTTGTCCTTGAGGAGATTTGTGAGCTCTGTGAGGAGCACGGTCTGGTGAAGGAGAGGTCTCAATGGCTCTCTCCTGGGAAGAAATCTGGAGGTGCCTGCTGTAGGTGGAGGAGGTAACCCTCCTTGACCACCTGCAGTACCTAGAGGTCTGTGGTGACTGAGGCCCACCTGTCCGCGAAGAATGCCAGGCACCCCCCTGTAGGCTGAAAGCGGCTTCCTGAGGGGGAGGGGGCCATGTCCAGGGCGAGTCAAAAACTTGCCCTGGACTGGGCCGAAGTCTGTGGCTTAGGGGTTTTGGCCTTCTGGGTCCCATGCCCTTGTCTTTTGGGCTTGGTACCCTGCTGAGGCCCTGAATAGCCTTGGTATTGTTGAATATGAGAGAAGGCTCCCTTCTTTCTGGGGAAAAAAGGCTTTTTCCCCTGGTGATTATCTGCAGGGAGGCCCCAAGGTCTTTTTGGAGAGTCTTTTTCGAGCCACAAACTTATCTCGGCAGTCATGGGTTTTCCGAAAAGATTCTCCCCGGTACAAGGGACATTGAGTAGTTTGTCCTGGACCTATTGTTCGAGGTTGGATGATTGCAACCAGGCTTGACATTGGGTCCCGATGCCGACAAACGCAACTCAAGCCGACGACTCAAAGCCGTCGTAAGCCACTCCAGAGAGGAATTTTGAGCAGTCCTGTACCGCCGAGGTCAGGGTCTTGAACCGCTGGAGAGTTTCCCTGTTGAGGCCTGCTGAGAACCCAGCAAGCTCCTTGGTTAGTGCCTTGAGGTACGTGCCGATGTAGTGCTCATAGTCCTGGACTCTGCACCCTAGCATCAAGCCCTGGAAACATTTGTGCCCAAGGGTATCGAGGGTTCTAGCCTCACTGCCCGGGGGTACGGAGGAGTGGGTCTTCTGGCTCTTTAGTTTGTGCACTGTCGACTCAATGACCATGAAGTTATGCAGTAACTGGGTTTTGTGAAACCCTGGGCTCTTGCGGACGCAGTACATCATATTGAGCCAGCGGCTAACAATGGGCACTGACGCCGATATTTCCCACATCCGGCAGAGCAGCCACTCGAGGATTGGTTACACCAGCACCATGAGGGTCTCCCAGGAAGGGGCCTCATACTGGAGGATATCCAGATCCTGAGTGTGTGAATCCTCCTTGGCCTCGGACTGGACCGACAGCACCTTAGTCATATCTCGTACAAAGTCGTGGAAGGCCATGTTCTTGGGTGGAGATCGGTGTCGAGGCGCCAGTGGAGATGGGTCCAAGGGGACATCTCATTTTATCTGGGTGTCCGGGGATGCCTCGTCCTCAGTCTCTCTCTCGGAGTCGAGAGGTGACGAAGATTCAGAGGCCCCGGACTCCGTTGATTGAAGCCTGTGCCCAGAAGCCTGTCCAGGAACTGAGGTCCGAGTTGCGGACACTAGCCAGTGAGGACCAGATACTCGAGAGATGGGACCATGAACTCGACCAGCACCGAGGGCTTACTCGAGGCCAGCAGCACTCGATGCTCAGCTCGATGACCGGTGACCCCCTCACTGGGGCAGATGAGCCGGGCAAACCTGCCATCATCGCCTGCTGCACGGCCAGGATATCAATGATATTCTGCTCCAAGGCCGCCATTCTGGTCTCCATGCCAGAAAGCTCCACAGTTTTCGGCATGGGCACAGACAGCTTTGGGCCTGATGCCAACATTCCTGAGAGTGTGTCCTCGATAATCATCAAAGCCTCAAACATCCTTGGCCAGTCTCCGCTTGCCGAAGGGTCCCTTTTGGAAAGCTTGGCCAGGCATCTCTTTGACTCCGAGTCTCTCCGGTGCAATTTACCGGGTTTCTCCAGACCAACCTCCGGGACCTTCGAGGACTTATTTTTCTTCCACTCCTGCTCTGGGGTCCTTTCGGAGGATCCGCAGCCATGGGACTTGCTTGCTTTGGAGCTGACGATGGGGATGTGAGTATGGAGTCGGACTTCAGGAACATCTTTTCCTGCAATTCCAACCTTTTTGTTAGTTTTTGCCGACATGGCCTGGCAAAGGTCACAATTGGAACTGTCATGGTCTGGTCCCAGGCAATGCAGGCTGCAGTCGTGGGTATCGGTGATGGATATGGTTTGACTGCAGCGGTCACATTTTTTGAACCCACCAGAGGTCATAGTGGGATGCATCTGGACGGAGTCAACAACCCCCTGGTGAAAAAGGGTGCAAAGCGCCAGTCAAGGTGTAGGACTGGTACCTATTCAGAAAGTAATGTCTGAATCACCAGTATGGCTTCTTGTTACAAGATGGGGCCTGTTCAGAAACCAAAGCCTGAACCATGGGGGCCTGCTCTGAACCAAAGACTGAATTAAACAAGATGGAATCCTGTTTTGTTATAACTCAGAATTAAAACTTGCAAATCCAGCAATGCTGGCTGTTTATGATACTTCACAGTAAAAGTATTTTTTTCCAGCAGACTACGTGCAGAAGAACATGGCTAAAACCTTCACTGTGTCTGGCTTTGGCAACACTATATGAACCTGCATACCAGCAGTTTTCAAGCACAATGGATCTTTGTTTACAGAAGGACCCCCTATTAGCTGTTATCGAATTTGCTAAAGATGACATACAGGGTTCGAGTCCAGCCAATCACCAGATCTTCTGGACAAAGAATTATATGGCTGTCCACCGAAACTCAGAGCTCAGGAAAGAGATGCAGAACCCAGAGGGCAGAGAGAGAACTCAAAGAAAAAACTCTGAAAAAGAAGAACAAGAGAAGGGAACTCTAACTTCTGGTACAGACTGTTCAGTTGCCTTTTCTCTCTGGCTGAAAAAGTCAGATAATGTTCAAAGCCAAAACCTCGAGATGGAGTGAATTTCTCCCAGAGACCGACAGCTCAGTGTGTGACTACGCAGGTCATTTCAGCTAACGTTGGAGCTCTGCCATACCTTGACTTCGTTCCATTCCTGAGACCCGGACCACAGCCACAGGTGTTTTGGCACGAGCTAAGGTACTGGTCTTTAATTTCTCCCGGAGGTTGGGGCTAGCCTAGACAGACAGATAATTTACTGTATGTCAGAGTGCATGCAAATCAGTGGCAATGGTTTCTAAAACAGAGATTAGATCTCTCGGTAATTGTAACATAGAGCTGAGTAACATACTACCTCGGAAAGCTAATTTATTCTGATATTTCCTCTATTTTTGCTATCAGAAATAAAGTCTAATTTTCATACAAACAGGGCTTATTCTTGTTTTATCAGATGGTCCTATGGAATCCTGGGAGAAGGAGTGCAATAGAACCCCATAGTCAGACTGAGACTTTATATATGTTTATTTATCTGCTAGATAATATATCCTACAGAGAACCTCAAGGAAAAACAGTGAAAAAGGATGCCGCTGGCTCAGGGCAGGAAGAAGAACCGGTACACTTACAGAATAGCTTAACTGAGTTTTAAAGAAATTTTTCCGGGGACACTGGACGTGCGTTCATTGGGCTCCACAGACAAAAAGGAGACTGAGCAGGATGGCACCCTTGGGCGGGAAGGGGACCACGCATGCATGGTGGGAGCTCCCAAAGGCTTTCTTTGAAAGCTGGGGAGATGCTCCCGCGCGAGCTCCGTAGGTGCCAACGACACCCTTATGTGAGGACTGACTTCCTGCTTGTTCCTGAAGAAATATCCCTTGGGTACTCCTACAGATAGAGTCTGAAATAAAATAAAGTAGCCCTAGTAATATATTCATTTTAACTACTGATATTCTACCCCACCGAAACAGCAATTCATTATCCCATCTTTCCATATCTTTTCTAATTTCCCTGAAAGATTTCATGTAATTATTCTTAAAGATTTTTCCTAAATCATTCCCAATTCGAATCCCCAAATATCTTAATGGAAAAAATTCACTTAAATGGTGGACCTATTTCTCTCTAAGCTTACATTCAAGGCTTCCATCTTTTCCATGTTCACCCAGAATTTAGCCACTGCTTCAAATTCTTTCAGCTCCCTTATCATCAGCAGCAGCAGCCTTGGTGATGTTACATACAACAGAAGATCATCTGCAAACAGGGCCACTATGTTCCCACCCCCCTCCCCATATGCCCCTAAAATTGTCATTGCTCCTTATAGCTTCTGCCAGTGGCTCCACCAAAACTGCACAAAGCAACAGGGGATAAAGGACACCTCTTTCCAATTTAAACACCCTGCAGTAGCTCCTATTTACTCTAACCCATGCTACTGGGTCCCAATATAACTTTTTTGTATCCAGCACGGGACATAGTCCACCCCCTTTCTGAACGGACCACATTGATTGTAGTGTTTTGTTTGATGTTGTCTCAAGCCTGTTTACCTGGGATAAACCCAATTTGATCTTCATGGATTAAAAGTGCGATCTCATCTGCTACCTGCATTACCAACACTTTTGCCAAGATTTTTACATCTACGTTCAGCAAAGATCTTTCCCTTTTTTAGGCAAAACAGTTATATCCACTATCTTCATGGATTCCATAAGTGGTCTACCCCGCAATAACCCACTGAACACTAGTCAAGTTCTCAAAAACTCCCCTTGAAATTTCTTGTAGAGGAAGTGACGTCACCCGGGAAGATGGAAGCCTAATTTTAGTGCTCCCGTCGGGACGCTCACTTAAGCGGTGAAAAGTGCTTGATTACCCCATCTTTCCAGGCAGAACTGGTGCGGGAAGTGACAGTTTCTAGCGTGATGTCGGTGAGGAAGAAACTGGCAAAATTTAAGTCCCCATATGCGGAGGGAACGGAGAAGCAGGCCCGGGATCCACTTGACCGCGTGGTATCAGGCGAGGACTCAGATGAGGAGCCGGAGAGGGCCGAGGAGACTTGCACCCGCGGAAACATGTTTGGCTGGATGCGATCCCTGCGAAAGGAAATTATCGCTACCCGGGGAGAGCTTAAGGAATCCCTGACTGGCATCCATGCTGATATTCGGGACTTAGGCCACAGAGTGGAGGTGTTGGAAGAGCAGGCCGACCAACTGGCTGAGCGGGATACGGACATAGAGGCGTCTATGAAGGGCTTGCAGGAGGAGCAGCTCAACCTTAAAGATAAGCTAGACGACCTCGAGAACCGATCCCGCAGGAACAATGTGCGTCTGCGAGGTGTTCCGGAGACGGAGGCCTATGTGGATGCTGTGGCGGTGACCCAAGCAATATGCCAATACCTACTGCGGGGCGACAATGGGGAGGCAACAGTGCCCGAGATCTCTGTGGAAAGAGCGCATAGGGCGCTGGGACCGGCACGCGGCGGGAAGCCGCGTGATATAGTGGCTTGCCTGACCTCTTTTGCCGTGAAGGAGAAGATCATGAGGACAGCGGCGGCCCGTACGAGCTTTAAGTGGGAAGGCCAGACTGTGGAACTATATCATGATCTATCTGCGGGTACTCTGCAACGCCGCCGGGACATGCGACCAGTGGCTCAATACCTACGGACTGAGAATATGAAATATCGATGGCTCTTCCCCTTTGCGATGTTGCTGGACATCAATGGTCGCAGCTTCCGGGTTCGTGGGGAGGAGGAAGCCTGGAAAGTTTTGCGGCAGGAGGGGGCCCCCCGGCTCCCTGATCAGGCTAAGAAACCCGTGCCGGATGGACATAAAGGGGGAACCTCCAGATGGGAACGTAAGCCTTCGAAGGGCCAGCGTTTGCAGAGGAAGGCGGGAGAGCCTGGCCGAGGAGAAGTCGAGAGGGCCTCGCCGGTCCGGACCACTTGAATGCTTCATGGACAGCGTGGGGTTCCGGTTTGTCCTAGATGCAGGCCCGTGGCTTGCTGTTGAAGCCTGGTGTCCATCTTTTCAAATTGAAGGACCCCTGGGGGGGGAGGACCCTCTGAACGAACGTTGTTTATGAGGAGAATACCAGGGGGGGTGGGGAGGGGGATTATTCGTAGGGTTGTTGTGGGTTAAAGTTGTGGGATATTTATAAGGGTTATATGTTGTGTGCTTTACGGAGGGGTTGGAGGGGGGGAATTGATTAAGGCTGCTTGATGTTATTGTTGGATTAATGGAGGGAGGGGGGTAGGGATGTTGTGTAAGGGACTGTTGCCTGGAAGGGTGGGGAATAGCGTTCCTGGGTGGGGCCCTTCCTCGATGACTGGCAGAGTGGAGCTCTGCATGAGGGGTGGGGGGAAGGGGGGTGGGGGGGGAGGGGGAGGCCTTGCAGGAGTATGTTAGGGGTGACCTAGTGGCCTGATTGAAGTTATGGCTGCCGTGAAGGTGGGGAGTCTGAATGTTAGGGGACTGAATTCCCCTCAGAAACGGAAGCTGCTATGGAAAGAGGCTCGTGAGGGCCGGTGGCAGGTGGTGTTTGTGCAGGAGACACATTTGCGGGGGTGTGACGAGCGATTGATGGGGGGGGGCTCCTTTCAGGGGTTCTTTGCAGCGGAGGAGGGTGGTCGGAGGAGGGCGGGGGTTGGGATCCTGATTCGGAATGATGTGCCCTTCATTCCTGGGACGGTGTTTAGGAAGAGTGATGGGAGAGCGGTGGGGGTAGTGGGGGAGCTGGGGGGAGAATTAGTAACTCTTCTCTCAGTGTATGGGCCAAATGCAGCACAGGGCTCCTTTTGGGAAGGGCTGGGGGAGTGGTTGGAGGGGAAGGTTCAGAGTAGGCTTTTGGTAGGGGGGGATTGCAACCTAGCCCTTGATGGGAGGAAGGGGACAGGGGATGGGGGGAACCTGGGGTTAAAGCGGTTTCAGGAGTGGATACAGGTGTATGGGGTGGAGGATTTATGGAGATTGGCTCACCCGTCCGCCAAAGATTTTACTTACTACTCGGCGGTGCACGCGTCCTATAGCAGAATTGATTACATTCTGGGCGACGCTTATTGGAAGGAAGCGCTGGCTGAGATTTCTATTGGGGTGGCCACTTGGTCGGACCATGCTCCGGTGGGGGCGGCTTTTGGCCCTCCCAGGAAGCCTGAGCGGAGACGATTCTGGAGGTTAAATGAATATCTTATACAGGGGGAGGCGGCGAAGAAACGACTTCGGGAGGTGATTCGGGATTATCTGACTCATAATGATACGGGGGAGGTGTCTACTGGGGTACTCTGGGATGGGATGAAGGCGGTTGTGCGGGGTCACCTGGTCCAGTTGGGAGCGCAGCGGAAGAAAGCGCGGGCTGTAGAGGAGAGCCGTCTTAAGGAGCGGCTGGAGCACTTGGAGCAGGCTCACAAACGGAGCGGAGGTGTGCGGTTGCGGGGACAACTTGAGGAGGTCCGTAGGCAATTAAATAGCCTCCAGTTGGAGCAAATCTCACACCAACTTGACTGGGCCAGGCAGCGCTACTATGAGTTTGATAACAAAGCGGGGCATCTTCTAGCAACTCGGCTCGCTTCCCAGCGGCAGCGGCGGACTATTGTAAAAATCAAAGGGTCGGGTGATAGACTGTTGTTCAAAAATAGTACTATTAGGGAGAGGTTCCGGTCCTATTATGAGGCCTTATATACCGCGGACCCCCCGGGGGACGTGGAGCAGCTCCGGCAGTATCTGTGGAATGAGGGGAAGGGCAGTGCGCGGTTGGAGAGTCCTATGGGGGACGGGTTGGAAGGGGAAGTCACTCTTGATGAAGTGCAGGGGGCTATCAGGGCTCTGGTAGCGGGCAAGGCCCCAGGTGTTGATGGATTCTCCGGGCTTTTTTATAAATCCTTTGCGGTTGAGTTGGGCCCTCTGCTGGTGAGAGTGTTTAATGCGGTCTTGCAGGGGGAGGATCTCCCGACATCCATGCGTCAGGCGGTAATAGTGGTACTTCCTAAGCCCGGGAAGGACCCGACAGTATGTGGATCGTATCGGCCCATTTCCCTTCTGAACATTGATGTCAAGATTTTAGCTAAGGTATTGGCATTGCGACTGGGGCCGTGTATGCCGGGGCTTATTCACCCAGACCAGTCTGGGTTTATTATGGGACGGCAACCGGCAGATGGGGTGAGGCGAGTTCTCCAATTGGGCTGGTTGGCTCGGCAGGAACACCAGAAAGCCATGTTTCTATCAATTGATGCTGAGAAGGCCTTTGATAGAGTAAATATTGATTTCCTTATGTCAGTTCTGGAATATATTGGCCTGGGCTTTAATTTTCGGGCGTGGATTAGGGCGCTGTACAAGGCGCCTGAGGCGACCGTCTGTCTTAATGGGGGTTATTCTGATTTTTTTTCGTTTGGGTCGGGGGACCCAACAGGGATGTCCCTTGTCCCCGCTTCTTTTTGCCTTGGTTATGGAGCCCTTGGCGGCTCGGATTCGCTCGGTGCCCGAGATCCACGGAATAGGGGTGGGGGATGCTGAACACAAGATGGCACTGTTTGCTGATGACTTGATGTTTTCGCTGACTCAGCCGGTGGTTTCCTTGCCATGCCTCATGAGGGAGTTGGGGGCCTATGGGACCTTCTCTGGCTTCAAGGTTAATTGGGACAAGACTGAGGCTCTGTCCTTGACGCTTTCCCCCCAGGTGGTGACGAGCTTGCGGGCCGCGTTCCCCTTTCGCTGGGCGGGTACTTCACTTAGATATCTGGGGGTACAAATCACGGCGCACCCACTTCGGCTGTATGGTGCAAATTATCCGCCCTTGTTCGGGCAGTTGCGAAAGGATATGGGGCGTTGGAAGGGGGTAGAGCTGTCCTGGTTGGGCAGGATTGCAGTGTTGAAAATGAATTTGTTGCCTCGCCTCCTCTATGCCTTTCAGACGCTCCCGGTGGGGGTGGGAGCTAGGGATCTTAGGATGTTGCAAAGCCAGATTTTTGCTTTTGTTTGGAGGAATGGCAGGCCACGGGTGAGTCGGAGGGTGTTATATGCCACTTGTGAGAGAGGGGGGTTGGGAGTTCCTGATGTGGGCCGATATTACGCAGCGGCTCAGTTACGGCAGGTTTTTGAATGGAGGGATCGGGGAGAGCCATATAAGCGTTTTTGGGAAATAGAGCAATACTGGGCGGAGGCGATTCCTCTACGATACTTGCCGTGGATTTGGGATAAGCTGCCCGAGGGTAGGTGGCGGGACAACCCCTATATCTGGCACTTGCTCATGCAATGGCGGAAGGCTAGGAGGAAGTTTTGCCCAGGGGCCAGTTTCTCGTTGATGGGGCCGTTGAGGGGGACGGTGGGATTTATTCCTGGCAGGGAGGGGGTCTTTCAACGGTGGGAGAGGGTGGGACTTGATACCTTTGATAAGTTCCTGGATGGGGGTGAAATTATCCCCTTCCCGGACCTTAGAGTGAAATACCAGCTGAAGGGAGGTGATTTTTATGCACATATACAGGTTAAGCATTTCCTAGCCACTAAACTAACGCCAGCACTCCGTGAAGGGGCACTAGATGTTCGGGAAGGGCTTTGGCGCTGTTGGGACAGTTCCAAGGGTTTAATAACCCAATTGTACCGGGGCTTAGGGGGGGGACCTTGGCGGAAGTTTAAGCATCATCTTGACTGGGAGCGGGATTTGGGCCGGGAGTTAGATGAGCAGGAGTGGCAGCGTGTACACTTGAATATTGGCCGGCAGGCTCTGTCGGTGGCAGTCCGGGAGACATCCTATAAATTGCTTTATAGATGGTATTATACCCCTTTGAGGTTGCATAGGATGTTTCCGGGAGTGTCCGATAGGTGCTGGCGCGAGTGTGGTGAGGAGGGGTCCTTTATTCATGTGTGGTGGGAGTGTCCCCGGGTTAGATTATACTGGAAGGCAGTGCAGGAATGTCTCCAGAGCACCTTTGGGAGGGGAGTGGAAGTGGATCTGGGTTTTGGGCTGCTTGGGATTTGGCCCGCACAGAATGCTCGGGTGGCAGAACGTCCTATAAGGGCCTGTATCCAGGCCGCCCGTAGTGAGATCGCTCGGGCCTGGAAGCAGGTGGACCTTCCGAGTCTGGCACTATGGCGGTACCGACTGCGGCGGATAGTTTTGATGGAGCAGCTAACCGCGATTAGGCGGCAGCAGCATGAGAAATTTACTGGTCTTTGGTCACCCCTGTTGAAATTTCTTGCGGAAGGCTAGGCCTCCGGGGGGGAGGGGGGGAGGGGGGGGGGGGGGGGGGTTTGTTGCACTGTTGGGAAAGTTGATGTAGTTGGGGGTTACCCTGTTTGGGGCCTCCAGTTTTCTATGCTGTAAATGTATTTTGGGTTGTAATGGGGGGGAGGGGGGAGAAAAATTGAAAATGGGATTGTTTTGAAGGCATGTCGCTATATATAGGATGACGGAGTCTGTACTGTGTCCTTTGCTTTGCTTTTGTATTCTTTTTGTTTTGTTTTGTTTACCTGCTTTGGATACTGTGATATGTAGTTGACTCTGTGCCAATAAAAATTTAAATAAGGAAATTTCTTGTAAAACCCTGCTGTCAACCTATCCAATCCTGGGGCATTATCTAGCAGGAGATTCTTAATTACCCATTTAATTTCCAGGCTCAAGATGGGGGCATTTAACCTTCCCCTTGCTTCCTCGGAAGCACAGGTAAAGAAATTTTCCCTGAACACTTATCACTCTCCCCCACGCAATTCACTTCATCTCTCATGTAAAGCTTGGAATAGAACTGGACATACTGCTCTCTAATATTCTTATCATTGTACCAATTCCTATCCCTCCCCTCATTTTCTGCACATTTGTGGACTTTACTTTTTGCTTTAATCTCCTTGCCAACCACCTGCTAGGTTTCTTTCCATGCACATAAAGTCTTTGTTTCAACTTATTCAACTGAAAGTCAGTCAATCTCATCCAATTACAACTCTTTCATTCTCCTCTTGACCTCCTCCAAAGCCTCTTTATTCTCCTTAGTTGGACACAATCTGTGCTTCTGCTCAATTTTAACCAATTCCTCATAGTACCTATGCGTTTCCTACTTTCTTATCCTCTTCTTCCTTGCTCCCCCTAACCATTGCTTTCATGGTATCCCACAACATTTCCTTTCCTACTGCCCCCATTGTCATTCTGCTCCCAGAACTTCCTAACCCCCTCCTCACAACATCCACCACCCCTATCATCCCCTAACAATGATTCATTAAGCCTCCAGAAACCTCTTCCTCTTTCTAGTCTCCAATCCTCCACTTCCACCCATAAAAGCACATGACTGGAAATAATGACATTAGAGCCCACCGCCCTATGAAAAATATTCTTTCCCCAGAACACAATCTATTCTAGTGTCCACCTAATGTATATGTGAATAAAGCACAGTTACTTACCTGTAACAGGTGATCTCTGGGAACAGCAGGAATTAGTCCTCACATATGGGTACGTCGGTACCGACGGAGCCTGCGCGGGAAAAGGAAAGCTTTTGGGAGCATCCCACAGCGCATGCACGCTGCCTTCCCGCCTTTCCTAAACAACTCTCCTCAGTTCGAGTTTAAAGCTGAGACAATAGAGAGAGAGAGGAAAGGAAAGAGAGAGAGAGAGAGATACAACTCCTAGGGGAGGTGGGAGGGCTCTAAGGACTAATTCCTGCTGTTCCCAGAGATCACCTGTTACAGGTAAGTAACTGTGCTATCTCCAGGAACAAGCAGGAATGAGTCCTCACATATGGGGACTCCCTAGCTAAGATGCCTGGGAGATCCCCAAGGGTATGAGACCCTGAAGGGTTCCTCGTCTTCCTATGGATCTCAGGCATCCATTAAGGGAAGGAGGGTAGGAGTTGTTCAAGAATGGAACAGGTGTCTGAGGACAGCCTGACCAAACAAGGCATCCCGGCGGGAGTCCTTGTTCAAACAGTAATGGGCTGTGAAGGTATGAACCGAGGCCCAGGTGGCTGCTCGACAGATCTGGTCGATGGACACAGAATGAAGATGAGCCATAGAGGCAGCCATGGCCCTCACATTGTGAGCTGTGACATGGCCCTCCAGAGAAAGGTTCTTACTCTGGTAAGCAAAAGAAATACACTGAGCAATCCAATTTACAGTGTTCTTTTAGAGACTGGAAGTCCTAAATGAGAAGGATCAAAAGCAAAAAAAAGCTGGGAAGACTTTCTGTGTTGCTGTGTCCTGTGTAAGTAAAAAGCAAGAGCTCTTTTACAATCTAGAGTATGAAGGTTCCTCTCTGCACTGGATGCATGAGGAGCTGGAAAAAAGACAGGTAAATATACCTCTTGATTAAGATGAAAAGGTGAGACCACTTTAGGCATAAAGTGAGGATTTGTCCTAAGGACTACCTTATTATGATGGAACCTTGTATAAGGTGGATTAGCCACTAAGGCCTGCAGTTCACTGATGCGGCGAGCAGAAGTGACTGCAATAAGGAAAATAACCTTCCATGAAAGAAATTTCAAGGAGGTAGTGGCTAAGAGTTCAAAAGGTGGCTTCATAAGCTGACCAAGAACCAAGTTTAAGTCCCATGCCACCGGAGGAGATCGAATGGGAGGTTTAGTTAAAGTTAGGCCTCTCATGAATCTTGCAATAAGAGGATGAGAGGAAATAGGTTGTCCATTGAGAGGCTTAAGGGATGCTGCAATAGCACTCAAGTGGACCCTTACTGAATTTGTTTTAAGGCCTGCATTGGAGAGATGCAGGAGATATTCCAATAGAGAATTCACAGGAAGTGCCAGAGGGTCAAGACCCTTTTGAGCACACCAAATGGAAAATCTTTTCCACTTAAAAGCATAGGAAGGCCTAGTGGAAGGTTTTCTGGAAGCATGGAGGATATCCTTCACTTGCTGAGAAAGATTGAAGTCTTGAAGGTCTAGGCCTTCAGTAACCAAGCTCTGAGGTGAAGGGACTTGGGATTTGGATGCCACAAAGTCCCTTCCTCCTGGGACAGAAGGTCTGGCGCAGCTCCCAAGTCCAGGGAGGGGGCTTGGGAGAGATGCAGAAGTAGAGGGTACCACACTTGGCGTGGCCAGTGTGGAGCTATGAGGATCATGGATCCTTGATCCCTCTGGAGTTTGAACAGAGTCTTGGGAATCAAAGGAATGGGTGGAAAGGCATACAGGAAGTTCTGACCCCAATGAAGGAGGAAGGCATCCTTGGCCTGAGCTCCCTGACACGGAATTCTGGAACAGAACCGGGGAAGTTTGGCATTCCACGGACTTGCAAAGAGGTCTATGTCCGGAGTTCCCCATTCCTGGAAGATTCTGAGTACCTGATCCATGTGCAGGGACCATTCGTGTGGAAGCAGAACTCGACTGAGTCTGTCTGCCCAAGAGTTTTGGATTCCTGGGAGGTATTACTGCCAGGAGATGGATTTGATGCTCTCTGGCGAAGGCCCATAATCTTAGAGCTTTGTTGCAAAGCGACAGAGAGCCAGTTCCTCCTTGCTTGTTTATGTAAAACATGGCTACTTGATTGTCTGTATGAATGAGGACGGTCTTGTAGCTGAGGAGGGTATGAAAGACCTTGAGAGCTAGGAACACTGTTCCAAGTGGTTGATATGAAGAGAGGTCTCCTGTGGGGACCAAGTGCCTTGGGTGGAGAGGTCTTGTAGATGAGCTCCCCAACCTGTTTGGGAGGCATCTGTTGTGAGGGTTGCCTGGGGCAACAAAGGTTGGAAGGGGGACCCCAGCAACAGATTTTGAGTGGACATCCACCATTGGAGAGACCAAAAGAGACGTTTGGAGGTTGCTATTTGGTCTGAGAGAGCTCCTGATGCTTGAGTCCACTGTGTGGACAAAGTCCATTGAACTACTCTCATGTGTAGGCGAGCTTAGGGTACCACATGCACTGTGGAAGCCATGTGTCCTAGTAGTTGTAGCATCTCCCGGGCAGTTAAGTGGCTCTTTGACTGAATCTGGGAGGCTAACTGCACTAGACATTGGCAACGGGCCTGAGGAAGGTAGGCCCTTGCAGTAGTGGTATCCAACCATGCCCCTATGAATTCTAGGGACTGAGTAGGGGTGAGTTGAGACTTTGGGAGGTTTACCACAAGTCCCAGATACTGCAGAATGCGCCTGGTTCGGTCCAGGGAAATTTGGGCTTTTGACTGAGATGGAGCGCGGATGAGCCAGTAGTCCAGGTATGGGAAGACAAATATTCCCAGAGTGCGTAGAAATGCAGCAACTATTGCCATGCATTTGGTGAACACTCTTGGAGCAGAGGCTAGACCGAAAGGAAGCACTCTGTATTGGTAATGTTTTCCCTGGAACAGAAAACGTAGGAATTTTCTGTGAGATGGATGGATATGAGTGTACGCATCCTTGAGATCTAGAGAACAAAGCCAATCCTGACTCTGCAGGTATGGAAGGAGAGTGCCTAAAGAAAGCATCTTGAACTTCTCCTTGCATAGGAATTTGTTCAATTCTCTGAGATCTAGAATGGGTCTGTATCCCCCTGTTTTCTTTGGGATGAGAAAATAGGGGGAGTAAAACCCTAACCCCTGTTGAAGAAGCGGAACTTCTTCTATGGTCCTCTGGGCCAGAAGGGTAGTCACCTCCTGATCCAGAAGGTCGAGGGATGTGGGAGAATTGAAGTGTCTCACCATGGTGTGGGGAGGAAGGTCTGAGAAATGAAGTTTGTAGCCCTCTCTTATGATGGAGAGGGTCCATTGCTCTGATGTGATTTGCTCCCATCTGGGAGCAAAATGAGCTAACCTTCCTGGAATGGTGAGAGGCTCTGGTTGTTGTAGAGCCAGAAAGGTTAAGTTCGATAGTATCAAGTCAAAAACCCTGAGGGGATTGGGACTGCTGGGTTGTAGCAGCCCCTGCAGGTTTAGGCCTGGCCTGTTTAGGTTGCTGCAAAGCGACCTGTAGAAGATTGTTGGCCAGAAGTGGAAGGAAATCTGCCCTTTTTGTAAAAAGACTTTTTAAAAGATTTTTTCTTGGCTGGAATGGAGGTAGACTTGGAAAGTCTATCCAGAGCAGCATTTTCTGCATCCATTTGAGTGGCTTTAATTTGCCACTCTTTGCCAAATAGATTTTCACCTGTACAGGGCAGATTTCCTAAGCCATCCTGAACCCAGGGTTCTAGATCAGAAGCCTGGAGCCAAGCAATTCTGTGAGCAGCTATAGCAATGCCTGAGGCTCTGCTGGCACCTTCAAAAGAGTCAAAGGCTGCCCTGTTGGAAAACTTTGAAATGTCTTGAGTATGCTTAAGCCAAAGAAGGAACTCATCCCTTTTATCCTCTGGAATAAAAGGGAGAAAGTTGTGCAGCTTTTGTGCAACTTCCTTCAGAAACATACCCATATAAAGGCTATATTTATTTTTATTTATTTATTTTAACATATATTTATAACCCGCAACTTCCAGGGTTCAGTTGCGGTTCACAATAAAACAACAATCCACAAAGCAGACGCTTAGTTTTACATCGAACATTTTGTAACATTGAACATTTTGTAACAATAAAAGGTTAACAGTATGATCTAATGCATAATAGCAAAACTGACTTGTAACTATGTACAATAAACTATATACAAATACATGTTGTGGGTCCTCTGGAATTGAATCATAGTGTTTTTATAATAGTGTATTGTCTGTTAAATTGTTGGATATAGTATTCCTTAGTCATGATTTTTAGCCTTTATCTGAGTGTATCGAGGGGTTATCTATGTTGCCGTAGTGCATGGAGAATAAGTAGGTTTTTAGTTTTTTACGGAGTTCCATAATTTCAGTTATAGTTCGTAGGTCCTCCGGAAGGGAATTCCAAATAGATGGGGCGGCATGAGAAAAAGCTCTTTTGTTAGTTAATTTATTTGCTTTTATAAAATCCTTAGGAGTATTTAGTTTATTTGAGTATCCTTTTCTGTGCACGGTTTTTTGCGATTCCATGCTAATTAGTGTGCTTAATGGGATTGGGGCCATATTGTTTAAAGCTTTATAAGTAGTTATTGTGGTTTTATATATTATCCTACTTTGAATTGGCAACCAGTGTAGGGAAGCTAGTATTGGTGTTATATGCTGGATTGAGTGTGCTTTCATTATAATTCTGGCTGCTGCGTTTTGTGCTAATTGGATTCTTTTTATGTTTTGTTTCGTTATACCTAAAAGAATTAAGTTGGCAAAATCAAAGTGTGGTGTTATTGTAGCCTGGATTATATTAATGAAGTCTGGTTGGTGTACTAACGGGCGTAATTGTTTAAGGATTTTAAGTTTAAAGTATATTTTCTTTATGGTGTTTCTGATGTGAGTGGTCATCGTCAGATGGGTATCTAGAATAACACCTAGGTATCTTATTTCGTTTTTTATTTTAATGTCATGGTTTTGTAATGTTATGTGGGTTGGAGGGATATATGATTGATTTTTTGTTACAATTAGAGCTTCTGTTTTTGAATGATTAATGTGAAGGTTTTGAGCTTTTAACCATGTTGTAATTTCGTTGAAGCAGTCTGATAGTAGTTTTATTGGTAAATTAGGGATTGTGAAAGGGATGTACATCATAATATCATCTGCATATAGATGATAGTATACTCCGAATTTTTTAAAGATGTCACATACAGGTTTTATGTAAATATTAAACAGGAGGGCTGATAGTGCGGAGCCTTGTGGGAGACCAATTTCTTGTTTATATATGGTTGATGTTTGGTTACCGATTCTTACATTTTGTGTTCTATTATTTAACTAAGAGGTAAACCATTTGTGTACGGTGTCTTTTATTCCTATTTGTTTCAGGTTATTAAGCATTATAGTGTGGTGAACACTATCAAATGCGGCCGAAATATCTATAAATAAGAGTATAAATGCTTGTTTATGATTATCAATCCCTTTGATTAGTACATCCGTTAAGACTGTTAAAAGTGTTTCAACTCCGTGTTGAGGCCTAAATCCATATTGGTGGTCATCAAGTGGGTAGGATGAGTCTAGGTATTCTTGTGTCTGGGTTTGTACCACTTTTTCTATTATTTTAGCCAAAAAAGGGATACTTGAAATGGGTCTGTATGATTTTGGTGATGTTTTGTCAAGCGTGTTATTTTTGAGAATTGGCCGGATTTGTGCGTGTTTGAGCGTAGAAGGGAGGTGTCCTTGAAGCAATGAGAGGTTGACTATAGGGAGGATGAATGATAGAAGTATTGAGAGTGTACTTTTTATCCATGTTACTGGGCATGGATCGAGAAAGGATGTTGTGGTGTTGAGGTTAGAAATGATGTTCTTTAGTGCGTCTTTTGATATGGGGTGAAATTTTGACCATTCATCTGAGCAGTAATGAACTGTATTTATATTGTTTAGGGTCATTATAGGTTGTGTAGATTTGTTTTGATAGTAGGTGGCTAAGGTTTGTACCGAAATTTCGGTGATTGTAGTGTTCGATGTTTGAGGATTATTAGTAAGATTTCTAACAATTGAGAAAAGTTCTCGTGGTCTGTTATAAGATTTTGATAAGATTGTAGCGAAATAAGATTTTTTTGTATTATCTAATGTATCTTTGTATTTTGTGAGATGGTTGTTATATATTTCCTTGTTGATGATTGATTTGGTTTTGCGCCATTTGTGTTCTAATTTTCTTAGTTCTTTTTTCATTTGTTTTAGCGTGTTGTTGAACCATGGATTTCTGTTTATTTTTAAATTAGGGGGCTTTTTGGTATGTTGATCAAGTTTGGCTGCATTGTTGATTATTTCGTGCCAGGTTATTACAGCTTCATCTAGATTCATTGGAGATGATGAGAGGTGAGGTATTGTTGTATCTAAGAATTCAGTTTCATTAAATTTTTTGAATTTTGAAGTGGAATCTATTCGTGTGTTATTTTTAGTGTTGTTGGTGTGGAATGTGAAGTTTGTTTTGATAATGTAATGATCAGACCAGGGTATTTGTGTATATTCGATGGAGTTTGTGTTGAATAACTTGTAGAGTGTGTTTGGGAGGAGAATAAGGTCAAGGATGCCTCCTTTTATATGTGTTGTTGTATTAATTATTTGGTGATAGTCCATGTCTGATATGGTTTCTAGGAACAAGTTGGCTTCAGATGCTGGAAGTGATGGGAGATTAAAGTCGCCTAGCATGATTATGGGATTATTTTCTGTAGATGAGCTTAGGAATTCCGTTAGGGAATCTAGGCTATCTGTTTTTTGGTCAGGGGGTCTATATATTAGGCAAATTCTACAAATGTTGGTTTTATAATTAAAGTGTCAATATTGTTGGTTATGGTGGATGGTATTGGTCTTGCGTTTAGTCCCTTTTTTGTCATTATAAGTACTCCTCCTCCTTTTTTGTTAGTTCTATGTGTATGGTTTATATCGTATTCATCGCTATTAAGTTGATTTAAGTATACTGTATCTGTTTCAGTTAGCCATGTTTCCGTTACGCATAACATATCAGGTTTTGAGTCGGTTATTAAATCATTGAATATAGGGAGTTTGTTTTTCATAGAGCGGGCATTTATAAGGATGCAAGTTAGGGAAGTGGTATTATTGATGTTAATTTCCTTTGTTATTTGTGGAGAGTTAGATTGTTTTATTTGTATAAGTCTGTGGTAATTTATTTTTGCTTGGTGGATTGAGTTGGTGTGTCCAATGTGGCTGTGATTTCTAATTGAAGATTGTATTATAGGGATTGGTAAGTGATTTTTAGAAGTTAAGCTTAGTGTTAGGTTAATTAATATTGTCAATAATATACAGCTGTATGTTATTTTTAGTATCATGTTGTTTGAGTGTGACATGTTCAAAAATTGGGTGGTGTTTTTTGTGGATTATGGTGCTAGCAGTTGGTTTGTGTCTAGTAGTAGCAGTAAGAGTTACAGTAGTTTGTATCTAAGAGTAGCAATAGCAGTTAACAAATATTTGTGACAGTTGTAACTTATACAGAGTAGAAGGTTGGTTGCAACAGTGTTAATACAGACAATAGTTAAAGAATTCCTGGTAACAGTTTGAATCATGTAGTGGTTATAAATGACTTACTGGCAACAGTATAGATCAGGCAGTAGTTAAGAATGACTTATTTATCAGCAGTCTAAAATCAGGCTGTAGTTATAAATCAAGTAATAGTTAAAAGTGACTTACTGGCAACAGTATAAAATCAGAAATGACTTACTGACAACAGTATAACATCTGGCTGTACTTATAGGAGGTGACTACTGTCAACAGTGGAAATCACAGAAATATACAGTGTGAATGTGTTAGCTACAGTATATTGATATAACTCATTAAGTAGTATTGCTATTGAGTAGTGAAACTGAGTCCAACAATGATAATTAGCTGAACTGAAGGTGGAGTAGTCTAATGTAATTAAACAATAATCTATTAGGAAGCAATGTCAATTATAGGAATGTTCCGAGTAGGGTATACTTGCCACGTTTGCAGATATTGAAGGAAGGATGATCGTATGCTAGCTCAACCCTAGAGGAGCTCCAGCTGTGGATGATGTCTTAGCTATTCTTTTGGCATTGATGTTCGAGTCTCTGGACTGTTCTTGTGTGTTTTGTTATCGCCTTAGCCTAAGGGCCGTACCAAAGGGCCCTCTTGCGCGGCCCTCAGGCGCGGGCCCGCCTGCTGGCGCTTCTTTTTCAATAAGCATGCTGGCTTGGAAGATTTTTCTACCAAAAGCATCCAAGGTCCTGCATTCTCTTCCTGGAGGAGTAGAAGAGTGTCTTTTGGTACTCTTTATCCTTTTCATAGCTGACTGCACCACAATGGAGTGGTGAGGAAGCTGAGTTTTCTGAAATCCAGGAGAAGGAGGGACACGGTACATAGTGTCCAATCGACGAGAATGTGGAGAAAGGGTGAGAGGAGTCTCCCATAAGTCAATCATGTGTTCCTGAAGAATTTCATGAATTGGCAAGGTGACTGCCTCTCTGGGAACCTTAGAGTATCCCAAAATATCAAATTTTTTTGCTCTAGGCTCTGTTTCAGAGGTTACTGAAACAGAGAGTCCTTTAGCCACTTCTATTATGAAGTCCTGAAAGGACAAATCTTCTGGAGGAGACATTCTCCTTTTTTGGAGAAGTGGGCTCCTCAGGAAGGGTGATGGATACTTCAGGAGACTCATCCGATGAATCAGAATCATCAGAGGAATCGAAATATCGTCTGTTCGATTCAAACGATCGATAGGCGTATCGATCGGTACCGACATCGGGCGTCCCCGGTACCGGATCGGTACCGAGAAAGAGCCCAGGACAAGGAGCCGGAATCGGTATCCTGGACGATGTCGATGCAGTCGGTACCGGTACCGGTGTTGGTACCGGTACCGGTACCGACAATGGAACTTGTTGCGGTACCGTCGGCGTCGCAGCCTTAATGAAAGCCATTATAGCCTGCTGCATGGATTGAACAGTGTGATCCATGGACGCCACGACTGCCTGGATGTCGGTACCGGGAGATTGTGCCAGTACCCCAGAGCAGTCTAACAGGTGATCGGTCAAGGCCGTGCCATCGATGTCAACCTGTAACCCCATAGGAGGAGCTTTGGAAGCCGCAGCTTCCCACCGGGGTTGTTTGGCTGGGGCAGGATCCTCGAGGGCAAGCCCGGAGGCATCTCGATGCTTAAAGGGAGATTTGCCCTTCGAGGACCTGCTAAAAGTATGTTTGGCTACCTTAGACCCATCAGGAGAGGAAGACCTGGAAGATGTCGATGCCACCGCCGGTGCATCCGTGGGAAACAGCACATGGAGCTTGGCTGCCCGGTTCTGTAACCCTCGTTTAGACATTAGAGAACAGGACTGGCAATCCGGAATGGAGTGTTCAGGCCCCAAACATTTCAGACACCATTCATGGGTATCTGTGACAGAAATTGTACCGATACACTTAGTGCATTTTTTGAACCCGGAGGCTGGTTTTTCCATGGGGGAAAAATTTCTTGTGGGCCTGGAGGCCTAAGAAGAAAAATACACCAAGTGGGGAAAAAATATATATTTTTTTTTTTTTTTAAAGAAAAGAAAAGACCGGCGGTACCGGTCCGGTGTCGGGGAAGGCAGACACGCGACCAAAGAAATAAGTTAAAATAAAGAACTTCTTCAGCGGTGACAGGAAGACGACCTGCTGGCTCCGTGGAAAAGAAGAACTGAGGAGAGTTGGTTAGGAAAGGCGGGAAGGCAGCGCGCATGCGCTGTGGGATGCTCCCAAAAGCTTTCCTTTTTGGGAAGCTGGGGAGCGTTCCCACGCAGGCTCCGTCGGTACTGACGTACCCATATGTGAGGACTCATTCCTGCTTGTTCCTGGAGGATGAGTAATCCCCTTTGCCCCACGTGGTGTAACCTCCAAACATCCATATGGTTAAGTACTTTCAATACATGAAAAAGCCCTTTTGCATCTAGTCATGTTATATTCCCCAGACGGAATTGTTTTCACTTCAGCAAATTCCAGCAAGACCCCTTTTAAACTCTGAAAAAATTCCAGCTGATCTGAGTTAGGAGAGTAAACATTTACCAAAGTCAACTTAGACCCCACACAGCCAAGCATGACTCCACAGTATCTTTATAAGCCATCTCTGCCCTAACCTGAAAATCGTCATTGTTCAAAATAGCTACCCCAGCCACTCATTCTCCCCCTCTTACATAAATTACAGAACACTTGTCCATAGCCCCTAAATGTTAACAGTCATTCGTCTCTCACCTGCAAATGGGTTTCTTTCAGTATTATGAATGACCATGTTAATCTCTAACTTTTTAAACACCATACTTCTCTTCTTGGGTCCACTAAGTCCTTTCACATTCCAAGACCCAAATCATCTTCTACCCCCCCCCCCCTCCTACCTTCCCCTTCCCCCTCCCAATATGGAAATTCCTGGCTCGCTTTCCGTTAGGCTTCCCGGAGGAAACAATGCTCACTCCAGGCCAGCACCTTCCCTCCACTCTCACTCATAACCTCTCTAGTCCCCCCCCTCACACATTACCAACCTCCACCTTCATTTATTTATTTATTTATTTATTTATTATTTATTTCAATTTTTTTATATACCGCGCTATTTACAATCAGCGCGGTTTACAGAGAACCAAAGACCAGAACAGGCTGCTCGGTATTACATAAAACAGGAAAATAAACTTGGATAAGATAAACATGGATAATATGGGGGTAAAACTATATACATTGAACTATATACATAGAATATTGATCTGCTAATTCGATCACATGAGAGAAGTATTTATGTAATATTATCAATAATGTTTGGAAAAGGAGGGAATTCTGTTAAGTTTGTGGTAAATATTATGCACTTTATGTGGGGTAGTATTTGATGAATAGGTTATGTTTGAGGGCCTTTCTGAATTGGACTATGCCGGTTATGGCACGAATTTCGGGTGGTAGGGAGTTCCAATGTTTTGGGGCGCAAAACATGAAGGCTCTGTTCGCTGTTGCTTGGCTACAGGTTGTTATGGCCTTCGGCATTATTAGGGTGTTTGTCGCTATTTTTCTTCTGGCTCTAGTTGGAGGTAAAACTTGTGTGAGATCAGTTAGAGAGTTTGCAGACAAACCATGTATGGCCTTGTATGTGAGAATTAGGGTTTTGAATATGATCCTGCCTTGTATCGGGAGCCAGTGAAGATGTTTGAGAATTGGTGTCACATGATCACACCTGGATGCTCCTTGTAGAACCCTTGCAGCAGTGTTCATGGCAAGTTGAAGAGAACTTAGGGTGGATTGTGGGAGACCTTGTAGAATTGAATTGGCGAAATCGAAATGTGGTAGGATGAGTGCTTGGAAGATGGTTCTAAAATCGTCTGGGTCCAGTAATGAGCGTAGATGCCTGAGTGTGCGTATCTTGAAGTATACAGCCTTTGTAATATTGTTAACGTGTGATTTCATATTGAGACGGTGGTCCAACGTGATTCCAAGGTATCTTATTGCTTCCTTGGTGGATAGATCAGCTCCTTTGACACTTATTTGTGCCGGTGGAATGAAGTTAGGGTCTCTCATCCATCACACACTCCATTCATCCATCACACACTCCATTCACTCATTGCACATTCATACCCTCAGCCCCAATGTCTATTAATTGGTAACAAAGTCCACTTCTTTATTCAAAACATCTTTACCACGAGGTGGTGGTTTCTTATTCTGAAATCAAGCTGCTTGCAGCATCTCTCTTCCATATCCTTCTCCCTCCAAATTGAAAATAACTTTTTCCATCAGACTACTTGAAAATCTCTTCTTCCTCCCATGGGGCACAGGCTGCCACCTCTGCATTTTATTGGGCTGTGCAAGTGGTCCATACACTCCTTCTGCAAGGTTCTCTACCTCCAAGTTCTCCAATGCCTGCATGCTTCTGTTGCTGTTTTGACTCTTCCTGTAGTGTCCTTTACCATCACTTCAAAGGTGAATGAGAACTGCCGCCTGTGTCAGCAATATTGTTTTCTAAGGAATCAGGTAACCTTTATCAGGTTTCTTCTCTTCTCTAGTTTCACAGATGACAAGTCCTGAAATATCTCAATTTTGAAGTCTTATTTATTTATTTAGACAGTTTTGTATCCCGCCTTATCCTTCAATCAAAGCGGTCACAACACAATTGGGGGATACATTTAACACACGGGGATATGAGACACATACACTAATACTTACAGGGAACATGGGCAATGGAGGGTTAAGTGGCTTGCCCAAGACCACAAGGAGCATCTGTGGGACTAGAAACCCCAGTCCTTCCGGCCCAAGATTGCTGTCCTCTAGTGGGATTTGAACCCCCGACCTTCCAGCCTGAAGTACCTTGCCCCAACCACTAGGCTACTCCTCCCTCCTCTTTCGACATAAAAGCTCCCACTTTGAGCTTTTACCATCACTGCCTTCTTCACCTTAAAATCATGAAGACAGGCTACTAAATCCTGAGACAGGTTTTCCTGGTACAGTCCCAGGCTCCTGTGGACACAGTTAACTCATACTTGTTGTTTCTCTTCTACTTCTACCCCTACCCCTACCCAATCCATATCCGGTAGAGTACTACAAATCTTTCACCACGTCCTCAAGTTTGAAATGTCTACCCTTTCAGGGATCACTCAAATTTGTAAATTACACCTGTGAGACTGGTTCTCCAAGTCTTCTAATTTGTCCATGATCACCACATTGGCCTACTTCACAGCTACTTTTTTTCTTCAACTCCTCAATGCCATCCTCACACCCCACTAGTTTTTTTTCTGTCTCCTCCTGACTGTGGACAACTCTACCATATTCACTTTTAAGGCCTCAACCATCTATTAATTTCAGCCCATACACTCCTCAATTCTTTATTTAACTCCACCATCCATAACACTGGTCAACAAATTTTTACAAAAGTCATGTTACTGAAATAAAAATAGTCATTTCTTATCAATTTTTATATGCTGAAAATGAATATGACAGTGAAATTGCAAAGTTGGCTCTAGTCTTTTGTAATCTACAAGAATTAATGTTTACATCACGAAATGCATGTCAATAGTAAATATAATAGGCCTTCGGTTAATACCTGTAAAAAACCAAGTCATAGACTACTTCTTAGATTTTTTCACCTGTCTCTTGTACAGCTGTTCAGGAGCTTCTCTGGGGTGTGTCCAGCAGTAGTCAGCCAGCATTGTAGTGGACCATTTTCCCTGGTATCTTTGCTCCATCATTGCGATATCCTGGTGAAAACGTTCACCCTGTTCATCATTAACCATACCACAGTTGTCAGGAAAGAAATCAAGATGGGAATCAAGGAAATGGATCTTTAGAGACACATTGCAGACAAGTTTCTGATACTGCATCAGCATGTCTTCTACTAGTTCCTTGTAGTTTTCTGCCCTTACATTCCCGAGAAAGTTTGTTGACACTAGGCGAAAAGCATTCCATGCTTGTTTCGCATCACCCTGCAGCATGTTGTTGAACCGGTCATCTTTGAAGAGCTCTCAAATCTGAGGACCCACAAAAACTCCCTCTTTAATCTCTGCTTCGCTGAGTCGAGGGAATTTTTCATGCAGGTATCGGAAAGCTGGCGAAGTGTGGCCCATGGCTTTCACAAAGTTTTTCATCAAACCTAATTTGATGTGAAGGGGTGGTAGCAGGATTTTGTGAGCCTCAACCAGAGCTAGGTGCTGGATATTCTTCTCTCCAACTGTTACATTTTGTCTGTGATTCCATTTCTTTCACAAGTAGTACCAATCCCTTGCTCGGCTATCCCACTCACATAAGAAACACATGTTAATGGAAGTCAGTAGATGCTTTAAGTTATCGTATGTCTCTTTCATGTGGATGGCATGCGCTACTGGAATAGATGGAAGACGGTTTCCATTGTTCAAAAGCACAGCCTTCAGACTCAGTTTCGAAGAGTCTATAAATAGTCTCCAGTCTTGTGGGTCATGAGTGATTTTTAAGGCATTCATGAGGCTTTCAATATCGGAACAGAATATCAGATTACTTTCCTTTCTGAAGAAAGGCTCCAACTGCTGGTGGCGCTTTCGATATGGAGTAATGTTCTAGAAGATTCCATTGTTGGAGTCTTGATCCTAGCAATTCTGCCTTGTTCTTGGATAAGTCCAAATCACGAACCAGGTCATTTAGTTCTTCCTGTGTTATTCTGTGTGGAGTTGATAATGCATCCCAGTGAAAATCTGGGTCACTGCATGCTGACGGATCAGGAGAAGAACAGGTCGGCTCACCCTTGTCCTCATCAGATGAATCAAGAGAATATTCTGATGGAGGTTCTGGAATAGGAAGTCCCTCGCCATGTGGAACTGGTCTCAATGCAGACAGAATGTTTGGGTAGACTATGCTCGACTTCTTTTGCTTCGTTATTCCGCTGGAAAGAGGAGGAACCAAGCAGAAGTAACAGTCATTTATGTGGTTGCTTGGCTCTCTCCACACCAGGGGGACTGCAAATGGCATTGATGGTCTTTTGCAATTCAACCACTGTGAAAGCTGTGTTGTATATGTAGCGCAGCATATATGTGGGGCCCAAGGCTTGTCTTGATCACCAATCTTGCATCCGAAGTAAAGATGATATGCCTTCTTCAGTTGAAAAGTGATACTTTTCTTCTGGTTGGCAAATGTCACTTCCCCACAAATGTAGCAAAATTTGTCAACGGTATTAACGCACTTTCGCGGCATTACTGTTCTGTATTGTACCTAAATGGCTAAAATTATATGATTAATAAAAGTTACATGTAACAGTAGCTTAAACTGTCTCGCATACAGTCTGAAATATTTTAAATGCTCAACCTTTCCGACTGCATATAGTACACTGCTGACGTCAGATGGCTTCAGCAGCCGTCTGGCAGTAGTATTGCATTGCATCGCATCAGAAAATAATGCAATCAACTCTGGATGATGTGTGCATGCTGGTATTATGCAATGTGATGCAATATTACATCATTCAAGGCTTATTTGGGATGTTGTTGTCCTACTGGATAAATTCACATGGTGAAACGTCAAAAATGAACTACATGCAATATCTTCAAAACGAGATCCAATAAAAAAATTTTAATGTTATATTCGTGTTCAGCTCACCAAGATACTACAAATTAGGGCCTTTTAAAGTCAGCAATGATTTCAATGTTGACCAGTGAATCACATACCTTTGTTTTATAACACAAGACTTTCATGATCGCTGCTTGCCCCTCCTTCCATCTCAGAGATTGAGTCTGTCGCAGCCATTTAGCTCCAATTTTGTCCACCCACTGCACCTGTACAGTAATCTACCTCTTTGTGAATGATACCAAAATATGCAAAGAGCAGACATCCAGGAAGGTGTAGATAACATAAGGATTGATCTAGCAAAGCTTGAGGAATGTCCAGAATTTGGCAGCTGAGTTTTAATGCTAAAAAATGAAGGGTCATGCATTTGAGCTGCAAAAATTCAAGAGAGAAGTACAATATAGGGGCAAAGTGCATCTGTCACGAAAGAAGAGTGGGACCTAGGATTGATCGTTTCTGATGATGTTAAGGTGGCTAAACAGTAGAAAAGGCAACAGCAAGAGCCAGAAGGATATTTGGGTGCATAGGGAGAGGAATGGCCAGCAGGAAGGAGAAAGTGATGGTGCCTTTGTATAAGTCTTTGGTGAGACCTAATTTAGAGTATTGTGTGCAATTCTGGAGGCCACACTTCAGAAGGATATAAACAGAATGGAGTCGGTGCAGAGAGTGACTACCAAAATGGTCAGTGGGCTTCGCCATAAGGCATATGGGAACAGATTTAAATACATATACTTTGGAAGAAAGATGAGACAAGGGAGATATGATAGAGATGTTTAAATAACTCTGTGGCATAAATGCACAGAAGAGTCTCTTTCAATTGAAAGAAAGCTCTGCAATGAGAGGGCATAGGATGAAGGTGAAAGGAGATAGACTGGGAAGTAATTTTCAGAAACATTTCTTTACGGAAAGAGTGGTAGATACATGGAATAGTCTCCCAATGGAGGAAGTAGAGAAAAACTGTATCTGAATTCAAAAAAGCATGGGACAAACACAGAAGATCTCTAAAGGAAAAAAGGGACTACAGAGTTTGGTGGTTAGTATGGAAGGGCAGACTGGATAGGCTATATGGTCTTTATCTGCCGTCATGTTTCTATGCTTGCTTCAACATGCCAGTATATTTAAATTTTCCAATTTCACCCTCAAAGACATTGGTAAGCTCTCCTCACCTTCGGCTCACGGGAGGGAAAGCCCAAAGACTATCATAGTTTAATTTGCTAAACCCAACAGAGCTCTGGAGTTAGGCAGCGATACCCGAAGGGGATGTTACTTCCTCCTTATCTTTCTCTTTCTTCTGGCCTTGTATTCCTTTTGTAGAATTCTCTTGATAACCATTTTTGCTGCACAGTACTGGATCCAGTTGATCTCAATATCTATAGATTATTCCTTCATGCAAATTATGGCCTTGTTCATTTTATTTATAACACATTTTACCTGAAATATCAGGTTTAACTTAGGCAGGCTCTCTCTAAAACCTCACCTATCAACTTCAATGCAAGTCACAAGAATTACTGCCAGCTCCTCATTCTCTTGAGCTCTCTCCTAACTCTCCCCATCTCTCTGTCCTGGTTCTGCATTATTTGATTTCTCTTGCTCAACACTCTCTCCGTTCACTGACCCATTCCCCATTTTTTCCTCCTTCTGCCCTACACCACTCTTTCCTTCATGTTCCATATCCTCATCTATCACAAACACAACCCCCCCCCCCCCCTTGTTGCTCCATTGAAGTGCTCTGGTTTCTATGGCACTTTTTGCATTCCTTTCTGAATCCCTTCTCTAGGGCCAGCCCTGTCACTATGTGAACTAGGTATATAGAGTGGCAGAACTGGAGGGGGGCAGTGGGGAAGTGGCCGGAGAGCAGCACTTTCATGTTGCTTCAGTGCAGTGTTGGGCCTTTTAGTATAGGCTGGTGCTCAAGCTCTGCCACAGTCCACCCACTCCAACAGGAGAGATTTTAATTATACCTAACAATCTCCTTTCCTTGAATCCTGTTAGATCAGTCCAGACAACTGGATTATGCTCCCATGCCAGCAGATGGAAGCAGACTAACAACTTTCAGTGATGTCATCATCTGGTATATCATCACTGAGCACTGAGAGAAGCTAGTATGACGCTTCTGAAGTAGCAAGCAAAACTGAAAAACTTGGGGGGAAAACCCCTCAGATAATGTTAACACACACAAACATCTTTGTCACGAACAGCATGAGCAAGTAGTTGGCTCTCTTACTATGAGGAAACTGGAACCAGACCTCAAAGCTAACTAAACCTTCCACAGCAGCTGAAACCCCCTAAACCTGCAGAAAGAATCGCCCAGGCAGTAACATCGCTAATGCGACCAAAAGGCAGCAGGCTTTCCAACCTGCTAACAGAGTCTTCCAGAGTAGGTCCTGGACTGGTCTAGTGAAATCCAAGGAAAAGAGATTATCAGATATGATTAAAATATCTCCTTCCTTATCATCCTGCTAAACCAGTCTAGACGACTGGATGTACCCAAGCCAGGAACCTTAGAACTGCCTTCTGCGAAACCCAAGCAGACTCCACCCAATAGGGTTTCATTTCATGGAGTGAACTGCAACTCACTCCTGAATGCGCTTACCAGGCAGGATGCACCTTGCCCCTAATGGTCTCCAGGGTGAATGGACAATAGAGGAATTAATGTCCGCCAGTACTTCTCTCAAACTGCCGATGGCGAAGTTCCAATTGGTAGGAGGCATGCAAAACTGCTATGAACTCAAGCAACATTCTCCACCCATGCAGAGGCAGCAAGAAGTTCATTTGAAGACCCTTCTCCTATGAAGGAAGGCAGGACTGCAATCCGGTCAGGACAAGAAAGGAGAGGGGGCAGCCTACTTGAAGGAAGATTGGCAAAGGCTTCACAGTGTAAGATGCCCTTCAAAGAACCAGAAAAGTATACTTGAAGCAAAAGGATGCAGCATGTACACCCTTCGATGGATGCCAGAGTCCCCCAGAATGGATCATAAAGAACCAATCCACCAGGGAGGCCTTGCACATAGACCACAAGAAGAGTCCTTCCAGGGCCCTCTACCACAGGAGCACACTAAGACCCAACAGGATACTCAGGCAGGTATAACCATTTCACTCCTGCCGAAGGAGGTCTTGCTGAAATACACCCCAAGGAGTCCCCTGGAAGCGATCCTGTAGCAGAACAGGCTCATCATTCAAACCCTAAGAGCTCAGGGCCAAGTCACAGTCTAGATCAAATTGCTAAAAGGCTTTAACATCTGCTAAGGGCATAGAAACTCACTAGCTCCCAAGCGGGAACTGCCAAGCATCTTCAACTAACCAGCATGCACCTGCTATGTCTAGGCTCTAAGAGAGAAGGTGCCAGGAAATTGCCTTATGAGCCCACGCCTTGGTTGCCTATAGGCCCATAATGCTCCTCCACCCAACAGTCCAGCTGTATGGCTGTGAGAACTGCTCCAAACTCGCAAGCTCTGCTGCAGAAGACGACATGTGTGATAGTCTGGGTCATGTTTGAGAACATGCAGACCACTGCTTCCCTTAAAAGGTGGCATCAGCTGCCACAGGGTCAATGTGACCACTCCGGCCTCTAAATGGAAAATCCCCCATGGGTCCATGAGGGGAACAGATCACTGGACCAACTGAACCAGGTCTTACATCTCCAGTCCTCCAGCTAAAAGCCAGACTGACAAGTCTCTCCTCAGGGGCTTCAACACAGCCTCTCCAGTCCGGCAGTGGAAACACATCCACTACTTCACCTGCTCCTTGATCTCCCAGGGAAGAGGAAGAGCCTGGTCGAATGACAGGTGATTCTGGAGACCAGAGACTAGGCGATGCATCTGAATCGAATGCCTGTGCACCCTACAGCAAGAATCTGAAAGTAAAATCAATCCTACACACTCAAGGGCTGGAGGAAATTCAGGCCCATAGAGCTAACAGAGAATCAGATGCTCTGAGTCAGCGACAGCTTGAATGAACCCTCCTTCAAGAAAAATCTCAACTCTGGCAAGTAGAAACTGATCCCCAGGAACTCAACCTCTTGGGAGACTATCAGGCTGCTCTTAAGACAGTCGCTTCTTGACTGCAGACTTTCCAACTTGAGCTCTGCAGGCCTGCGTCTGTGACCTTCACCAGGGACACTAAACCAGGCCAACTCGACATCAAGGCATGGGCAACAGAGCCCTCTGCATGCAGAAAGGCACTGCTATCACCACTATTACCTTGGGAAATGTATGGGAAGCCACAAAGCAACAAATGCTCTGAAAATATCCAGGAGGTAGGAACACCCCCTAGCAGATCAGTGCAACAACAGACCTGAATGGCCAATAAGAAAATGAGAGTCTTTGAGTCCAAAGATTCTAGGACCAGAACATGCTGGAAAGAACCTCCCTACCAGGATCCCCATGTATCAAGGATAATATCGCTGGTCCTGCTGCCACTGCTGGAGATGTGAAACAGTGTTCACAATGGCCCTCCACCTGAGCAGAGAATTTCAAGATGACTCTCCTACGAAGATATTGCCAGCACTACTGCAATTCAAATAAATACCCCAGGCTGGCCTGGACAAGAAACTTGAGAGACCGAAGACAGGTAGCTTGTTAACGGAGCCGACAAACCCACTCTTGCCTAAGGACCCCAAAACTCATTAGTTTAACATGATACAGGTGTACTCTGAAGAAACAGACCGAGTTATGGTTTACTGGAAGAAAGCCAACATGGATTTATCCAAGGGAAAGGTTTTGTCTTACTAATCTGTTATATTTTTTTGAAGGTGTGAATAAACAGGTAGACATCAGAACATAAGAAATGCCATACTGGGTCAGACCAAAGTCCCATCAAGCCCAGTGTCCTGTTTCCAATAGTGGCCAATCCAGGTCACAAGTACCTGGGCAAGATACACAAGTTCCACAAGGCTTGTCCAGAAGTAAGCAGTGGATTTCTCCGACCCACTTTAATAATAGTTTATGGACCTTTCCTCCAGGAACTTGTCAAAACCTTTTTAAACCCAGTTACACTCACAGTTTTTACTACATCCACTGGTAACGAATCCCAGAGTTTGATTATGCGTTTAGTGAAAAAATAATTTTTTCTTGTTGTTTGTTAAGTGCCGTCGAGTCGGTGTCAAATTATGGCAACCCTCTGGATAGTTGTCCTAAACCGTGTTTGGTCTACAGTCAGGCGGCTCATTGTTGATAGAGGGGCACCCATAGCTGCTGTTATTGTATCAATCCATATCATTGCTGGCATTCTTGCGCTGACCTTCTACCTTGCCAAGCATGATGTCTTTCTCTAACGATCTCACTCTTCGCAAGATGTGTCCAAAGTATGAAAGTCAAAGTCTTGTCATCTGAACTTCTAAGGAAAGCTTAGGTTAGATCTCCTCTACTATTGACTGGTTTGTTCTCTGGGTAGTCCATAGTAAACACAGTATTCATCACCAACACCATAATTCAAAGGCATAGATTTTCTTCCTATCTTTTTCACTGTTCAACTTTCACAACCACATGATGTTAGCAAAAATACCATAGCTTGAACAAGTCGAATCTTTGTATGGAGAGAGACATGACATCTCTGCTCTTTAGAATCTTGTCTAGGTCCTTCATAGCTATTCTGCCAAGAGCAATGTGTCGTCAGATTTCTTGACTGCTTGTTGCTTCTTTAGAAGGAGCGAAAGGACATTGGGCTTGACATCGTTGTAAATACTGCTTTAACACTATGGAGGGCATGCAGTGGTGTTATCTACCATCGGGGCGATTTTATTCCTATTGTGGGTTTTCTACATGTCAGACGAATTTCGTGGTGTATATTATAGTTTGCCCGTGTGATTTATTCTATGTAGGGCGTACTATTCGCCCAGTGAAGATCAGGATGGCAGAGCATGCGAGCCGTCTTCGGACACGGAATTTGGCTGCACCCCTGGTGGAACACTGTGTGGCTCAGAATCACAGTTTTGCGGACTTACGCTGGAGGGTTATTGATGATGTCCCGGTGAGTTTTCGTGGTGGGGACAGGGATCAGCGTCTTCAGTGGAAGAAACAGCAGTGGATATTTAAGTTGCAAACTGTGATTCCCTCTGGCTTAAACTTGGAATTGGATTGGTGGAGCCTTCTCTGATCAGTGGTTGGCTTCACTGAACTGTTTCAGGGGGTGGAGCATGAGTATGTAAGAATCGATTTTTCCTTTAACTCCTCCTCTGACTGTGACGTGTGGTTTGACAGCCAATTGGAAGATATTTGGAGCTACAAAACGAACGGTTGGCTCACGGCGTTTTTGTGGGCGATTGTTTGGGCAATATACCACTTGAGACAGGACCCGGTGGGGCCCGAAACATGCATGTCATGTCGTGGCAAACTGTGGATGCTACTATTCGCCTAAAGAAGACATTGGTTTTGTCTGGTCAAGATAAGTACTGATTGAATACTTTGAATTTTAATAACGTTGGGCACGTGGTGGCCTTTTTTGATTAAAAAGGGTTCTTTCGGTAATGAGGGGAAGGGTGCTGTCCTTCCTCTCCAACCGATAGCCCCCGACAAAAAATATGGTGTGGGAATCTTACTTTCCAGTGGTAGCTACTGGTGGGGATGTTCAATGACCTTTTTTGAATGTAATTCGTTTGTCATTGATTGAAGGGGTTTTTTTTGTGATATTGAAAATACTATGGCTTGAACAAGTCGCATCTTTGAATGCAGACAGACATCTCTGCTCTTGAGAATCTTATCTAGGTCTTTCATAGTCATTCTGCCAAGAGCAATACATCATCTGATTTCTTGACTGCTTGTTGCTTCTTTATTGATAGTTGATCCAAGTAGGTTAAAGTTGTTCACGATTTCAATTTCTTCTTCAACGATGAACCTGTTGATTATGCCAGTTGTCATGATCTTTGTCTTCTTTACATTAAGGTGCAGGCCCATTTTGAGACTATGTTCTTTGATTGTGAGAAGCAAATGTTTCAGATCATCTTCACTTTCAGCTAGTAATGTGGTATCATCAGCATAGCGAAGGTTGTTGATGAGTCTTCCACCAATCTTCACACTTCTGTTGTCTTCATACAATCCTGCTTCTCTGATGATTTGTTCTGCATATAAATTAAACAGGTGGGGGGGGGGGAGTATGAAGCCTTGTCTTACACCTTTGCTTATTTTAAACCAACCATTCTGTTTCTCCTTGTTCCGTTTGAACTGTTGCTTCTTGATCAATGTACAGATTGTGCAAGAGTACGATCAGGTGTTCTGGTATACCCATACTTCTTAATGTGGCCCAGAGCTTCTCATGGTTTACACAGTCAAAAGCCTTGCTATAGTCGATAAAGCACAAATAGATATCCTTTTGGTATTCTTTAGGCTTTCCAAGGATCCATCTCACATCCGCAATGATGCCTCTCGTTCCTCGCCCTTTCCTGAACCCTGCTTGCACTTCAGGTAGTTCTTGTTCCAGGTATGGTTGTAGTCTCTTTTGAATAATCTTCAGTAGAATCTTGCTGGCATGTGGGATCAGAGCGATTGTGCGATAATTTCCACAGTCAGTTGGATCACCTTTCTTTAGTATTGGTATAAACACAGAACTTTTCCAATCAGTTAGCCATGATGTTGTCTTCCATATTTCTTGGCAGAGCCTTGTAAAGTACGGTAACAGCTGCATCAGATTGCTTAATACTTCTATGGGAATGCTATCAATGCCTGGTGCTTTGTTCTTTGATAAGGCTTTCAATGCTGCTTCAACTTCTTCTTTCATCACCAATGGTTCCTGATCATAAGGCACAGGTTGAAAGGGCTGTTGGTCCACTTGATCTTTATCATATAAAAACTCTATAAATTCCTTCCACCTTTTCTTGATCTTCTCAGCATCATTCAACATAGAACCTTGAGCATCTTGTAACATTCCAATTCGAGGCTGGAACTTTTTCTTTAACTCTCGTAGCTTTAGGAAAGCCGATCTTGTTCTTCCTCTAATAGTTTCTGCTTCTATTTCCTTGCATGCGTTGTAGTACTTTTCCTTGTCCTGTCTTGCTGCACGTTGGAAATCTCTGTTGAGTTCTGTGATTGTCTTTCTTTCTCCTCTGGCTTTAGCTTCTCTGCGTTTTTGGGCAATTTTCAGAGTTTCTTCTATCATCCATTTTGGCCGATTTTTCTTTTTCACCTTTTGTAGAGACTTCTCGCTTTCTTCCAACACAACCTTCTTAATGTCATTCCATAACTCTTCTGGAGCTCTGTCATTTGTATCTAAAGCAGCAAATCAATTTTGAAGGTAGTCTTTAAATTCCAGTGGTATATTCTCAAGGTCATATTTTGCTGCATTCATGAGTGGTTTGCTCTTTTTCAACTTTAGCTTGAGTTTGCATACTAGTAGTTGATGATCTGTACCACAGTCAGCTCCAGGTTTTGCCTTTGTTGATGTTATAGAGCTTTTCTATCGTTGACTTCCACAGATGTAGTCAATTTGATTTTTATACAATCCATTGGGTGAAGTCCATGTGTACAGTCGCCACTTGTGTTGCTGGAAGAAGGTGTTTGAGATGAATAGATCGTTGGTCTTGCAGAATTCTATGAGTCTTTCTCCAGTTTCATTTCTGTTGCCAATCTTCTTTGTTGCCAACTTTTGCGTTCCAGTCACCCATGACTATCAGGATATCCTGTTTGCATGTTCTGTCAATTTCAGCTTATACTTGTTCATAGAACTCTTCAGTTTCATTCTCTTCTACAGTTGTTGTTGGGGCATATACATGAAATTATAGTTGTGTTGATAGGCATTCCTCGTAGACGAATAGAGATTAAGCGTTCACTGACTGCATTGTATTTCATTACACGGTTTCTTCTTTATTATAAATGCAACACCATTTCTTCTTTGTCTTTCATTTCCAGCATAGTAGACCATGTGATCATCTGATGCAAAGTGCCTGATGCCAGTCCATTTCAGTTCGCTGACACCCAACAGATCAAGTTGCACACGTTCCATTTCATTCTTGACCACCTCCAACTTCCCTTGGTTCATGCTTCGTACGTTCCATGTTCCAATGTGTAAGACATCTTTACAGCTTCTGACGCTCATTTCATTTGCAGCTAAATCAGCAGTCAGACGTCCCGAAGGCTTTGATCCAACCACATCATAAACGCTGGCTTTACTCTGAAAAGTCTTCAGCTCTTTCCCAGTAGCTAGTTGAGTGCCTTCCAACCTGGGGGTCTCATCTTCCAGCACTCTGTATATTCTTTCCACATTTCCTTGATCTTCTCAGCATCATTCAATATGGGATCCTTGAGCATCTCATTTTGCCCACATCACGCCTCTCCTCAGATCTCTTCACTGGCTCCCTATCCGTTTCCGTATTCACTTTAAGCTTCTCCTGCTGACCTATAAGTGCATTCACTCTGTGGCTCCTCAGTACCTTTCTTCTCTCATTTTTCCCTATTTCCCCCCTTGTGTACTCCGTTCTTCTTCCCAGTTGCTTCTTGCTATGCCCTTTCTCCTCTATTGCCAACTCCAGATTCCGCTCTTTTCAACTTGCTGCTCCTTACACTTGGAATAAACTTCCTTTGTCTATACGTCAGGCATCTTCTGTGCCCCTCTTCAAACTCATATTAAAAGCTCATCTTTTTGCCTCTGCCTTTGGCTCTTGATTTTGCTGTTCTTCTTCCTTCCCCTCTTTTATTTCACCTTTCTTTCTTCCTCTTACACTTGTTCTTACCTCTTTCCTTTGTCCTGTCTCTCCTACTCTTGTCTCTTTGCCCTTGTTCTTATCTTTTTTCTACTCCTTTTCTTGCTTTGTCTTTTTAGATTGTAAGCTCTTTTGAGCAGGGACTGTCTTTTTGTGTTTTCATTGTTCAGCACTGCGTGCGCCTAGTAGCGCTTTATAAATGCCTAGTAGTAGTAGTAGTAGTAGTAGATATTAAATTTAATGTGGACAAGTGCAAAATTATGCACCTAGGATAGGATAATCCAAACTACAGTTACACGATGCAAGGTTCCATATTAGGAACCACCAGCCAGGAAAAAGATTTAGGCATTACCGTGAATAATATACTGAAACCCTCTGCCCAGTGTGAAGTGGCGGCCAAGAAAGCAAATAGAATGGTAGGAATCATAAGGAAAGGACTGGAGAATAACCCCAAATATTATAATGCTTCTGTATTGTTCCATAGTGTGACCGCACCTTGAATAGTGTGTGTAATTCTGGTCACCATATCTTAAAAAGGATATAGCAGAATTAGATAAGATACAGAAAAGAGCCACCAAAATGGTAAAGGAGATGGAAGGATATCCCCATGAGGAAAGGCTTAAAAGATTAGGGCTCTTCAACTTGAAAAGAAACAGCTGAGGGGAGATATTATAGAGGTCTATAAATTAATGAATGGAGTAGAACAGGTAAACGTACATAGGCTGTTTATGCCATCATAAAGTAGAAAGACTAGGGATATGCAATGAAGCTACAATGTAACCCATTTAAGACTAATAAGAGAAAATATTTTTTCACACTACACGTTATCAAACTCGAATTCATTACTCGAGGATGCAGAAAAAGCTGTTAGTGTAGCTTGGGTTTTAAAAAGGTTTAGACAAGTTCCTGAAGGAAAGGTCCATAAACCTTTATTAAAGAGGACCCAAGAATTCCACTGCTTACCCCGAGAAAGCATAGTTACTCACCTGTAACAGGTGATCTCTGGGAAAGCAGGAATTTAGTCTTCACATATGGGTATCAGAGGGTGGGTACTAAAATGATTAGTGGTCTTCATTATAAAGCATATGAGGACAGACTGATCTTAATATGTACACCTTAGAGCAGGGGTCACCAACCTCCAGAGGGCCGCGGGCCGCACAGCCGACTACCGGCAGACTCGCGGGCCGCAGCCCCCTCCCCCCCCCCCCGCGCGAAAAAAAAACTGCTCATACCTAACCTTGAATAATCCATGTCAGCTCCCTCCCTTCTTCTGCAGCCGCGGCTCCCTGCCTCTTAGGGAACCGCGGCTGTGCTTGTAAAATCATCGCGGAGCCCTTCCTGTCTTGACGGGCTCCGTGCAGCATTGTCCCGCCTCTAAAGGAAGTTGTTTACCACTTCCTTTGGAGGCGGGACAATGCTGCACGGAGCCTGTCAAGACAGGAAGGGCTCCGCGATGATTTTACAAGCACAGCCGCGGTTCCCTAAGAGGCAGGGAGCCGCGGCTGCAGAAGAAGGAGTCGGTGAGTTTGCCTTGGCGGGCCGCACCGGGGTAGGGTCTCGCGGGCCGCAGGTTGGTGACCCCTGCCTTAGAGGAAAGGCAGGATAGAGATGATATGATTGAGATGTTTAAATACCTCTGTGGCATATATGTTCAGGGAGAGAGCCTCTTTCAATTGAAAGCAAGTTCTGCTACGAGAGGACATGGGATGAGGGTGGAGATAGATTCAGGAGTGATATGCGGAAATATTTCTTTACGGAAAGAGTAGTGGATCCGTGGAATAGTCTCCCAGTGGAGGTGGTAGAGATGAGGACAGTAACTGAATTCAAAAAAGCATGGGACAAACACAGAGGATCTCTAAAGGTAAAAAGGGGACTGTTGTAGTTGTTGATATGGAAGGACAGATAGGCCATGCGGTCTTTTTCTGTCATCATATGTTTCTATGTTTCTATCATCGGTACCGACGGAGCCTGCGTGGGAACGCTCCCCAGCGTCCAATAGGAACGCTTTTGGGAGCATCCCTCAGCACATGCGTGCTGCCTTCCCACCTTTCCAACTGTCCATCTTCAGTTAAGTTTGTAGCTGAGTGAAAGGATAAAGGGAGAGAGGAAAGAGAGGGAGAGAGAGAGAGAACTCCTAGGGGAGGTGAGTGGGTTGTGAAGACTAAATTCCTGCTGTTCCTGGAGATCACCTATTACAGGTGAGTAACTACGCTATCTCCAGGAACAAGCAGGAATGTAGTCTTCACATATGGGGACTCCCTAGCTGAAGATGCCAGGGAGATAGCCCCAGGAAGGTGCCACCCTAGAAGGTGGGAATCCTTCCTCCCATGGATCTCTGGCATTCCACCAGGGTTGGTGGGTAGGAGTTGATTTAGGTCTAAAAGAGATTTTGAAGAACAGCTTGGCCAAAGAAGGCATCCCGATGGGAGGCTTTATCCAGGCAGTAGTGGGCTGTGAAGGTGTGTACCGAAGCCCAGGTGGCTGCTCGACAAATGTCATCGATAGATACAGAGTGGAGATTAACCATAGAAGCTGCCATGGCTCTCACATTATGAGCTGTGACATGGTCCTAAAGAGGAAGACCCTTACTCTCATAAGCAAAGGATATGCATTGGGCAATACATTTAGATAAAGTTCTTTTGGAGACTGGAAGTCCCAAATGACTAGGGTCAAAAGATATAAAAAGTTGCGAGGACTTTCTATGTTGCTGTGTTCTTTGTATGTAAAAGGCTAAGGCCCTTTTACTATCCAAAGTATGAAGGTTTCTTTCTGCATTAGAGGCATGAGGCCTCGGAAAAAATACAGGAAGATAAATTGATTGATTTAAATGAAAAGGTGAAACCACCTTTGGCATAAAGTGTGGGTGAGTTCTAGGAACAACCTTATCATGATGAAACCTAGTATAAGGAGGATCAGCCACTAAAGCTTGCAATTCACTAATGCGACGGGCAGAGGTGATTGCAATTACGTTTTTGACCTGGAAGGTCATCTTCCTAAGGGCTGCAGTGGCCAAAGGTTCAAAAGGCGGCTTCATGAGCTGCCCGAGAACTAGATTTAGTGGTGGCTTGATAGGAGGTTTAGTTAATAAAAGGCCTCTCATAAATCTTGATATGAGTGGATGAGAGGAAATTGGTTGTCCATTCAGAGGCTTATACAATGCTGCAATTGCACTAAGATGGACTCTTACCGAATTTGTCTTTAGACCAGAATTCGATAAGTGAAGGAGATAGCACAGTTACTTACCTGTAACAGATGATCTCTGGGAACAGCAGGAATAAGTCTTCACATATGGGTACGTCGGTACCGACGGAGTCTGCGCGGGAACGCTTCCCAGCGTCCAATCAAAGAGCTTTTGGAAGCATCCCACCACGCCTGCATGCTGCCTTCCCGCCTTTCCCAACTGCCTCTCCTCAGTTAAGTTTTAAAACTGAGACAAAGAGAGAGAGAGAGGAAAGGAAAGATAGATAGAGATACAACTCCTGGGGAGGTGGGTGGGTTGTGAAGACTTATTCCTGCTGTTCCCAGAGATCACCTGTTACAGGTAAGTAACTGTGCTATCTCCAGGAACAAGCAGAAATGAGTCTTCACATATGGGGACTCCCAAGCTGAGATGCCTGGAGTCCCAGCATGTCTTAGGTTGGAACATGCTATCCCCCACAACACCAGGCATCCTGAGGATGGAGGGAAGGAGTTGAAGAAAGAAAGATGCTGTGGAACAGCTAACCTAGCATAGGACTGCAGACAAGGAGTCCATGTGTGGATGATATTTGTCATCAATGATATTGCAAAGAATATTGCAATATGGACCTCCCCTGACAGGATTTCACAGAAGTATGGAGGTTCATGGGATCTACTGGGAAACCCAGTAGAGGAACCTCGAAGAGGACCTCACTGTAAAGTGGAGGTAATAAACCTGTAGGAAAAACAGTGGAGGTCAGAATCCTGAAAGGTAACAGGTAACCCCAGTAGGAAAAACTGGGGTAGTACAAAAACGGTGGGCCTTCAGCGGAAGGCTTTATTGACAAAAGCCGAACTCTTTTGGCGGCAGAGAAAGGCTAACCGATTTGGACAAACAGGCACAGTCCTTGTGGGGAGAAAGGGTATGGGAACCCCTTGTATCCCAAAAGAAAGGACAAACGCTGGAGGCGTTAGAGCCTGTGATTAGCTGAAGATCCACAATGTCTCTCCTAACTGGAGTCAGCTAGGAAAGATATTGGGACATGGAGAGCTTCAGAGGTATCTAAACCGTAAGGTTATGGTGGAAGTTGTTAACTACCACCGAAGTGGTTGTGGAACCCCAAAACATGCTGGATAGCATAAGAATGGGTAAAGCTCATCTGTCAGAATCATATAGCTATATGAGCCTCGACAGTCAAGCAGATAAAAGCAGAATACATATCTACCGATAGTAAAAAATCTTGAGATTATATATACATACATACAGATAGAAATATATATATATAGTGAGATATGAAGGGCATAAAATACACACAAATGATAGACATAGACATCTGTAAGATGTATGCTATAGGTATGAATATATATAGGCCTCTATATGGGAGTCTGCAATGAAGCAGACAGAGATATGCCTACAAAAATGGTATTCACATAGGAAAATGTGGAGAGGAAAGATTCATCTAATAACAAGAAGGTGGAACCTACTTGAGAAGATATATAGAGAATCAATTCCCACTGGCTATGAGCTACAGGGGGATGCTAGGTAGTGGAATAACCAGGATGGTTACGTGAAAAGCTGAGGATGATATCAGTCTGCAGCCAGCAAGTCCCGAGTATTCTAGAACTCTAGCATGGTAAGTGAATAGAAGACGCATAAAAATGAGATACCATGCTGACCTGCTTAAGGGCAAAAAGGTAATCATGCGTTCTTACCATGAGGACGAGCTGGAAGGAGAAAACATATTCCCGATTGGAAATACTATGGACCAAAGCAGGGAATTAGCAACTCCTTAAGCTTTCATGTAAGAGGAGGCCTATGTCCTTTATATTAAAAAGGAGAACTTTTCTAGTCATGGGAGACATGACTGAAAAAGCCTTTTCCAACCATCTAGTATAGCTGTTGGAGAAAAAGCCCCCCATGCTCTCTAGCAAGGGCCCATAGTGGAGAGCTTCTCTGTAGAATTGCAGAGAGCATGATGCAGGAGAATGAGGAGATAGAACTGGCTGCAGGAGAGCCAGTACCTATGTCAACTATGCTGCCAAACCCAGGGGAATGGAGATGGCAGAAAGAGAAGACAATCCAACAAGCTTGAAGTGAAAAAATTTCCAAGACAGATGACAGCACTGACTTGGAGCCACTACTAAGACCAGACAGAATGTTAGTGGAGGACAAATCTGGTTGCTGATGGACAAGAACCAGTGGTCCAAACATTAAGGCTCCTGCATTGGCAGCTACTTGCCAGACAGCAGAAAGAATGGTACTGTTTAAAAACAGAAAGGACAGAACAAGAGTAGAAAACTCTGGACATGTCTGATGAACTGCTTCAAGGCAAGATTGAAAAAGAGGAGTCAACTCAGAGAAGAGAACTCCGCACTGGAAAAGTAACAAAACTAGAGAGGCTGAAGAAAAAGCCCTCCAGTGAAGCAATACCGCTCTTACAGAGGAAAAACCTGGTAAGAGGGTAAAAAGAAAGGAGCTGAAGAAGACTGACAAAGTAGTAAGTCTATAGAAAGGAAAAAAGACATGCTGGCACAGGAAACTATCGTTTGATAGTGGTTAGACCTCTTTCCCTAGCAGGAAGAAGAGGAGAACCCTGTGATCTAGAAGCATGAACATCCTGACCGCTCATAGAACATAGAAAGAATGGATGTCTTTGGGAAGAGATCCATGTTTAGGATTTAGAATGACAGCAGTGGATTGCCTCTATTGAGAAGAAGCAACTGCAGATTCTAACCCCAAGAGTCACAAGCATCTGATGGAGATTGATCAGAAACCCTGTGGTTGCTGGGTTTGTTGAGCCTGGTGAGAGGTTGAATTCTGCAGACCAGGACGATGCTTCCCCTGTTTGGGAACATCTGTATGATGGGCAGATGATGCAAAAAACCTTCTCCTACGGGAAGAAAGTTTGGCAGGACATTTCCTACCTACTGGGACAGAAGAAGGTGTAGAACAACCCCTAGGAACAGGTAAATCAGTGGACAACTGAGTAAACTGACGTAAAGACTCCTTGTTGAAGGGATTTTCTCCAGTGCAAGGAGTATGTCCCAGTCTTTGTTGTGCCCATTTGTCTAAGTCTGAAGCTTGGAGCCAGACTCTACGTCGTGCCCCTATAGCTATAGCAGAAGTCCTGCTAACAGACTCAAAAGAGTCTAGGGAAGCACGAGAAAGAAACCAGTGTACTATTGTGGATCAGGAACTGGTTAAAAGATAGAAAGCAGAGGGTAGGGCTAAATGGCCAATTTTCCCAATGGAGAAAGGTGAATAGTGGTGTACCCCAGGGATCTGTCCTGGGTCGCTGCTTTTTGACATATTCATAAATGACCTGGAAAGTGGAATAACGAGTGAGGTTATCAAATTTGCAGATGACACAAAACTATTTAAAGTTGTTAAAACCCAAGAGGATTGTGGAAAATTGCAAGAGGATCTTGATAAATTGGAAGACTGGGCATCAAAATGGCAGATGAAATTTAATGTGGACAAGTGCAAGGTTATGCACCTAGGGAAGAACAACCCAAACTATAGTTACACGATGCAAGGTTCCACATTAGGAACTACCACCCAGGAAAAAGATTTAGACATTATTGTGGATACCATGTTAAAACCCTCGGCCCAGTGTGCAGCAGCGGCCAAGAGAGCAAATAGAATGCTAGGTATGATAAGGAAAGGAATGGAAAATTAAACAAAAGATATTATAATGCCTCTATATCGTTCCATGGTGAGACCGCACCTTGAATATTGTGTGCAATTCTGGTCGCCGTATCTTAAAAAGGATATAGCGATTTTAGAAAAGGTTCAGAGAAGAGCCACCAAAATGGTAAAGGGGATGGAAGGATACTCCTATGAAGAGAGGCTAAAAAGGTTGGGGCTCTTTAACCTGGAAAAGAGACGGCTGAGGGGAGATATGATAGAAGTCTATAAATTAATGAACGGAGTGGAACGGGTAAACGTAGATCGATTGTTTACCTTATCAGAATATAGAAAGACTAGGGGACATGCAATGAAGCTACAGGGTAAACTATTTAAGACTAATAAAAGAAAATATTTTTTCACTTAACGTGTAATCAAACTCTGGAATTTGTTACCGGAAGGATGTAGTAAAGGCTGTTAGTGTAGCTGGGTTTAAAAAAGGTTTGGACAAGTTCCTGGAGGAAAGGTCCATAAACCATTATTAAGAAGGGACCCAGGATATCAATGCTTGAACCAATACAAGCATTGTGGAACCTGTGTCCCTTGGGGAAACTGCTAGGTACGTATGACTTAGATTGGCCACTGTTGGAAACAGAATACTGTGCTTGATGGACCTTGGTCTGACCCAGTATGGCATATCTTATGTTCTTATGTAGATATTCTGGATATGTTTAAGCAGTGAGGAATAGTCTGCACTCTTGGAATCTGGAAGGAAAGGAGTCAAAAGATGTAATTGCTTTGTGACCTCCTCAAGAGATAGACTCATATAAAAAATATATGAGAGAATTCTTGCAGAAAGCATAGATGTCTGGAAGGTTTGACGTCCAAAGGCATCTAGTGTCTTAGACTCACGACCTGGCGGATAAGAAGAGTGCTTTTTCTTACTCTTTACCCGTCTCATTGCTGATTCCACTACTATGGAATGATGAAGAAGTTGAGTCTTTTGAAACCCTGGAGAGGAGGGCACCTGATATAAGAGATCATTTGCTCTGGAAGGTGGGGGTACCCTTAAAGGTGTTTCCCACATTCCTAGAAGGAGATCCTGCAAGGAATGATGCAAAGGAAGCATTATGTTCTCCTTTGCTTTGGTAGAAAGAGAGGCTTGTGCAGGATCATGTCCTGGGATAAGAATGGCAAGAGATCTTGCCATATCCAGGATGAAACTCTGAAAAGAGGGATCCCCAACAGGAATCTCCCTTGGACAGGTTAGATCTGAAGAACTAGCCTGAGCACCGACAGAGCTATCGAAATATATAGGAATAGAAGATCCTGCACAGTGCAGTGTGGAATGCTTAAGGGATGGTCGCCGGTACTGGCTGTCAGGAGCAGCGACCGTCATTACCACATTGTCCATGCCAGGTATCGACTCCAAGCGTGGTATAGAAGGGAGCGATCCTGTTGAAAAAAGCATGGCAGGAGTTGGCCACGATGCTACTGTGGATACCGGTACTGATGCCAATACCTGTACCGATGTCGGAGTCGAGCCCGACAGACATCGGAGCAGTCATCGGTGACAGTTCAATCGGTACCGAGGTAACCGAAAACCTCAGGCCGCTATCCTCGGTACCGAGCCACCGGTATCGATCGGTGTCGGTACCAAAGCGCATTGGTACCCAGTCTTCCAGACTAGAAATCGATTCCAAACTCGGCATCGAGGACAGAGAGCCTGATAAGCAAAGCATGGAAGGCACCGACCGTAAGGGTAATGAGGACATCGGTACCGACTTCGGTACCGTGTCTGATACCAGTGAAAGAAGGTCAACCAGTGGCAACTCAATCGGCCTCGTGGGAACCGAGAGTTGCGGATCCGAATCATCGGAACCGAGCCTTTGGTACCACCGAGAGCTGGTACCAAGGCGAGTCGGTACCCAGTCCTCCAGACTGGAGATCGATTCCAGACTCGGCATCGAAAGAAGCGAGGCTATCGATGCACGTCTGGAGGGTACCGACGTCGGTGGTAGTATCGGTGCTGGTACCGATAATGGAAAGTCAGTCTGGAGAGTATCCACCGGTCCCGAAGGCACCGAGGACTCCAGATGACTATCTCTGGTGAGGAGTATTTCATCCAACACCAGGGCCGATGCCGGGGTATCGGTACCGCTCGAAGCGGATGCCACCACCGGACACGGCTCAGGTATGTTCTGTGGGGGGGTGAACCCCAGGAACAACCTGAAACCCCTTATACGCTTTAGAGACCAAAGACTCCCACCGGGGTTTTGAAGCCAGTGGGCCCTCGAGGGCAAGGCCGGAGCTGTCTACATGCTGTGCATGAGACCTACCACTCGAGGACTGGCTAGTCTTAACAGACTGTTTGTGAGTTACCTGATCCTGTATAGAAGAAGAAGGGGACGTGACCCGAAGTTGGAGGGCAACCGTGTATCGAGGGAACCTCGATGTTGAAGACCTCTTCTCACCAAACTGTTGTCAGGACCCAAGCAGGTTAGACACCGACTTCGAGGGTCTAAAAATAAAGTTGTACCGCCACAGTCTGAACATTTCTTGCAGAAAGTGGCTGGCGATTCCATGAAGGAAAAAGAAGGGGCCTAAAAGGTCTAAGAAACCGTGAGACACTATGAAGAAAAAATATCCCTTGAAGAAGGAAGATTTTACAAGAAAAGAAAAGAAAACACCGGCTGTACCGGTGGCATCGGGAAGAACAGCCGCGACCACAAGAAAACTAAAGAAATAAAACAAGAATTTTCTGCGGTGACAGGAGGACGTCCTGCCGGCTCCGCGGAAAACGAAAACTGAGGAGAGGCAGTTGGGAAAGACGGGAAGGCAGCATGCTGGCGTGGTGGGATGCTTCCAAAAGCTCTTTGATTGGATGCTGGGAAGCGTTCCTGCGCAGACTCCGTCGGTACCGACGTACCCATATGTGAAGACTCATTCCTGCTTGTTCCTGGAGATACTCTAGTAGCGATATTAAGGGTATGACAAGGGGGTTTTAATCCCTTCTTGGAGCACCATATAGTAAAACGTTTCCACATGAAGACATAAGATCTTCTTGTGGAAAGTTTCCTAGAAGCCTGAAGGATATCTTTTACCTGTTCGGACAGGTTGAGATCCTGGAGGTCTAAGCCTTCAGCAACCAGGCCATGAGGTGCAGGGACTGGGGATTCGGGTGCCATAGCGTCCCGTTCTCCTGGGAAAGGAGATCTGGAGGATGCCCTAACTCCAGAGGTGCTGTTTGAGAGAGATGTAGAAGCAGGGGATACCACGTTTGGCGTGGCCATCGTGGTGCTAGGAGGATCATGTGACCCCCGTCTCTCTGAAGCTTGAAAAGTATTTTGGGGATGAAGGGAATGGGTGGGAAGGCATAAAGGAAGTCCTGACCCCAGTGAAGGAGGAAGTCATCCCTTGCCTGACAATTGTGAGCCGGAATCCTGGAACAGTACCGGGGAAGTTTGGCATTCAAGGGACTTGCAAAGAGGTCTATGTCTGGAGTGCCCCAGAGATGAAATATCTTTGCCACCTGATCTAGGTGGAGGGACCACTCGTGAGGCAACAGTACTTGACTGAGTTTGTCTGCCCAAAGGTTTTGAATACTTGGCAGATATACCACTAGAAGGTGAATTTGATACTCTCTGGCGAGGGCCCATAGTCGTAAAGCTTCGTTGCATAACGACAGAGAGCCTGTTCCGCCCTGCTTGTTCACATAGAACATGGCTACTTGATTGTCCGTCTGGAAAAGGATTGTCTTGTAGCTGAGCTGGGCGTGGAATACTCGAAGAGCTAAATAGATAGCTCTTAATGCCAGGAGGTTTATGTGTAAACCGGCCTCCTGTGGAGTCTAGGTTCCCTGGGTAGAGAGATGATTCAGGTGTGCTCCCCAACCCACCTGTGATGCATCTGTTTTTAAGGTGGCCTGAAAAGAGGGTTGATGAAAAGGAGACCCTACTGTCAGGTTTTCTAGTGACTGCCACCATTGGAGGGACAAAACTAGTCACTGAGAGTTTATTATTTTGTCCGACAAATGACCTGTGGCCTGTGTCCACTGTGTGGATAGGGTCCACTGATCTGTTCTCATGTGGTGGCGAGCATATGGGACTACATGAACTGTGGAAGCCATATGTCCTAGTAACTGTAGTAGCTCTCGAGCAGTGAGGAAGGATTTGCCTGCTGCTTGAGAAGCTAGTTGTATTATGCGAAGACACCGGGCCTGTGGAAGGAAAGCCTTTGCTTGTCTGGTATCTAGACAGGCTCCTATTAATTCCAGGCACTGGAAAGGAACAAGTTGGGATTTTGAGAAGTTTATTACCAATCCCACGTATTGGAGAATTCGAATTGTACGGGACAGTGCAGTGCTGGCCTCTGCAACTGTAGGGGCTCGAATAAGCCAGTCGTCTAAGTAAGGGAAGACAAATATCCCCAGGGTTCGTAGAAATGCGGCTACTACTGCCATGCATTTTGTGAATATCCTTGGTGCTGAAGGCAGACCAAAAGGAAGAACCCTGTACTGGAAATGTCTTCCCCTGAAAAGGAATCATAAGAATTTCCTGTTATCTGGATGGATGAGAATGTGAGTGTATGCATCCTTTAAGTCTTGAGAGCAAAGCCAATCCTGGCTTTGAAGGTATGGCAGAAGAGTTCCTAGAGAAATCATTTTGAACTTCTCTCGAAATAGGTATTTGTTCAATTCTCTGAGGTTCAAATTGGGTCTGTGTCCCCCTGTTTTCTTTGGAATAAGAAAATAGGGGGAGTAGAACCCTGCACCCCGTTGAAGAATGGGCACTTCCTCTATAGCCCCTTGGGCAAGAAGTGTGGAGACCTCGTGATCTAACAGATTGCCTGTTTGAGAATTGAATTGCTTTAGAATTGTAGGAGGGGGCATGCTGTGAAAATGAAGCGTGTACCCTTCTCCTACAATGAACGAAGTCCAATCTTCTGCTGTTATCTGATGCCATCTGTTGGCAAAGTGGCATAACCTGTCCGGGATATTGGGGGGTTGGGGACCCCTCAGAGGCAGGAAGGCAAAGCTCTTTAGGAAGGAGTCAAAGCCCTTGAGGGGGCTGAACCTGGAGAGCTGGTTGGGCTCTCGGGCCTTTTGGCTTCTTTTGCTGTCTAGTTTGTCCTTTTTGGGTACCCGACCCTGAGTCTGACTCTGCTGGGTATAGGAAGGATAAAATTTCCTCTTTTTGCTAAAAGAGGGTTTTTTATAAGGCTTCCTTTTGGCTGGAGTGGCTGTAGATTTTGACAATCTATCTAGAGTAGTACTGTCGGCATCTAACTCATTAGCCTTTTCCTGCCAGTTCTTGCCAAACAGAATCTCCCCCGTGCAAGGGATGTTGCCTAATTTGTCCTGTACCAAAGTCTCCAAGTCTGATGCCTGCAGCCAGGCAATCCGTCGTGCACCAATGGCAATAGGAGAAGTTCTGCTGATGCATTCGAAGCAGTCAAAGGCTGCACGATTTATAAACTTGGAGACATCTTGAGCATGCTTAACTAGAGCAAGAAAATCTTGTCTTTTGTCATCTGGGAGAAATGGGCTCATAAGTTCCAAGTCTCCTGTGACTTTCTTAAGGAACATTCCCATATATAGAATATATGAACTAATCCTAGCTGAAAGCATGGAAGCTTGAAAAGTGCGGTGCCCAAAAGCATCCAGAGTACTGCATTTACGACCTGGAGGATTGGATGCATGCCTCTTTGCACTTTTCATCCTACGCATGGCTGACTCCACTACCACTGAATGGTGTGGCAGCTGAGTTTTCTGAAATCCAGGACATGGTGGAACTCGATACATAGTATCAAGTCTCCTAGAGTGAGGAGAAGTAGTCAGAGGTGTCTCCCACATTCTGAGCATCAAGTTATGCAGAATCTCATGCATAGGCAGAGTGACTGTCTCTTGGGAGCTTTAGGATATTGGAGAATTTCCAATTCCTTTGCTCTGGGTTCCTCTTCAGGAGCCACCGTGATTGAAAGGCCTTTGGCCATGTCACGAATAAAAACCTGAAAAGACATGTCCTCTGGAGGTGACATTCTGCGTTGGGGAGAAGAGGGATCTTCCGGGAGAAACCCTCTGGTACCAGCAGAATTGTCAGAGTCTTCGGAATCGGAGGATTCGAAGTATTCCTGACCACGATGCTAATGCAAAGCACGGTCCCGGTATCGATCAAAGTCGGTACCAAGTTGATCCGGTACCGACCTGTTGATTCCAGCCAAAGATGGCGTGGGAAGAATTCCCACTGGGCCAGTACCAGCGGTACCGGTACCGGTATCTGCACCAGTGTAGGAACCGGCATCGGTATCGGTATCGATACCGGTGCCCGTTGGACCAACGGTACCGCAGCTGAGAGAAGAGCTGCAATGCTGCGTTCGATTGCGAGGAACCTCTGGTCTATCGATGCTGCCGATGCCTGGGTGTCGGTACCGGTGAAAACGTCCGGGACCCCTGAGCATGGCACAGGTAGTTCTTGCGAGGTCGAGGCCTCGAGAACATCCTGGAGCCCCATCGATGCTTTGGAAGCCGAAGCCTCCCGCCGGGGCTACTTTGCCGGTGTAGTTCCCTCAAGGGCAATGCCAACAGCCCTCTCGATGCTTAGCAGGAGAGCTACCCTTTGAGGACCGGCTTTTATGTTTAGTTACCTGAGATCCATGGAAGGAAGAGGAGGCCCTTGAAGATGTCGATGCAATGGATCTGGCATCCGAAGAAAAGAGAGTACAGAGCTTTGCAGCCTGGTTCTGTCTTCCTCTTTTAGTCATCCCCATACAGGAGAGACATTCAGATGGAGAATGTTCAGGCCCTAAACATTTAAGTCACCAATCATGGGTCTCAGTGACGGAAATGGTACCGCCACACTTAGTACATTTTTTAAAACCACTAGTTGTTTTTTCCATGTTTTAGGAATATGGGGCCTAGTGCCCAAAATGGCGCCTAGCACCAAAAAAGAAAAGTTTCTGAAGAGAAACAGTTCAAAGTGGGGGGTTTTTTTGGAAAAGAAAAGAAAAGAACAGAACTGGCAGTACCGGTAGGCATCGTGCAGAGGCAAACGCGACCACAAGAAAAGAATTTTAAAGACGGAATTTTCTGCGGTGACAGGGTATGGATCCTGCCGGCTCTGCGGAAAATGAAGAACTGAAGAGGGACAGTTGGGAAAGGCGGGAAGGCAGCCCGCATGTGCTGAGGGATGCTCCCAAAAGCGTTCCTATTGGACGCTGGGGAGCGTTCCCGCGCAAGTTCCGTCTGTACCAACGATACCCATATGTGAAGACTACATTCCTGCTTGTTCCTGGAGATAAGGGGAATTTGGACAGGTGCACAGGAGCATGGGGAGGCTGGGAGGAAGGGAGGGAGCAACCAGGTAAAGATAGGCCAGAGGAGGAAAACGTTAACAATTGCGACTTTGAATCTAAAGGGGTTGCGCACATGGTGGAAAAGGAAACTGGTAGAACAAGAGGGCAGTAGACTGGGGCGGAAATTTTGTGTATACAGGAAACTCACCTGCGGGTGGGGCAGGAATATCTCTTGGAGTCTAAACAATACCCTAAGGTGGTACTAGCGGAGCAGAGGGCGAACTCACGAAAGTGGGGGTTGGGATCTTGGTGGGAAGCGACTATCAGCATATGGTGAGAAAAGTACATGTAAAGGGGGAAGATGGGTGGGGGTGAAATTACAAATAGAGAGGGAGAAGGTGTGGGCGATTAGCCCGTATGGACCAAATGAAAGGCAGGGGGAGGCGTACGAGCAAATCTTGAAGGAGTTAGAAGAATTTGGAAGTACTTCTATAATTTTGGGAGGGGATTTTAATGTGACTTGTAACCCAAGATTGCATACTAGTGGGGGGGCCCGAGGGGATAGGAGAAGTCTGCAAAAGTTGAGGGAGAGATTGGGGTTGGTTGATCTTTGGAGAAGTTGGCACCCGGGGGAGCGGAAACAGAAATTAGACCTTACCTGCTAATTATCTTTCCTTGAGCTCTCTCCGGGCCCGTCCAGGAACAAGTGGGTGATCAACCTTCTCCAGCAACTGAGGACTGAAATCTCAAACTTTGAAGAGCTGGCATCTGGCTCCCTCTGCTGGCCACTGTCAGTCTAACCTTAACAAAGCAGATGAAGAGTAGTGCCCAGTAACCAAAAGAAAATAGGGAATATAACAAAAAACAGTAGCTTTTCGTGAGGCTGATAGAAAGAACGAACCCATAGCAGCACCGCTGCTATATGACGTAAGCGGCAAAACCGTCAAGTTCGCTCTTTTTTTTTTTTTTTTCTAGTACAGAACAACCAACGAGTTAAAAGGCAATCCCTGAACGAGAAGAGAAACCACACTCTAGAAACCATGGCACGGACTCCATCGCCCTAAACAGAGTATTCGTAGGTTTCCGTGCCACACTGAAATTGGACAAAAAACCTGGGTGGGTCCTGGACGGGCCCGGAGAGAGCTCAAGGAAAGATAATTAGCAGGCAAGGTCTAATTTCTGTTTCCTTATCGTCTCTCCGGGCCCGTCCAGGAAGAAGTGGGAAGTACCAGAGCAGTACCTAACCACGGGAGGGACCAAACAGGCCCGCTATGACGGCCAACGCCTCCACATAGGCATGACCCCTGGCCAAAACCTCTAGCCTGCAATGTTCCGCAAACGTGAGATGAGACGACCACGTAGCCGCCCGAGAAAAGGCACCGGCGTTACACAAGGAGACGCCGCCCAAGACGTCGCGTTACCGCGCGTAGAAGAAGTACGAAGACCCCCCGAAGGGACCGTCTCTGCGTCCTAAAAAGGACACCACCATCGCTTGCATCTCAGAACAAGTCAGGGACGACGGAGAAGCGGCTGCGTCCGTCCTAGGCCCGGCAAAGAAAACAACCAGCCCGACTTCCGGAAAGACGCAGTCTTCCGGAGGTACGTCCGGAGCAAGCGGAGAACGGCGGCCCTGGAAGGATCGCCTGCTATCCAAAAAGAGGGGAGAGACAGACTGAGCGACATAGAATACAGAGAAGAGTTGCGGAATAAGGAGGGAACCGTCCGCAACAGTACCCTGTCGACCGACAAATGCAGACAGGGAGCCCTACCCAATAGGGCTAGAGACACAAGACCCCCTAGAATGGCATTTCCCAAGAAGTCCCCTGAGTGAGATATCGCTATTTGGGCGAAAAAGAGGTCGCGCAACGCCTCAAGCCGCAATTCCAAGGCACGGCGTAACCACACCGTGAAGAGGGGAACGAATTACTGAACTGGTAGAAAGACTTAACGGAAGATTTGTAATGTCTTAATTGTGGCTATATGTGGAATAATTTTTCGTATGGAAAAAGCAGCTCAGCGGAGAGGGGTTTGAAAATCGAACTCCGGCTTTCGAAGCTATCTATGCTCCCCGTGCATTTATCCGCAGGTCTCCAGTACGGATAGGCTCTGCTAGTGTTCAGCGAATGCCTTAATGGGGGCCAGAAATACGCAGTCAGGCTAGTTCACTAGCAGCAATGGCAGCGGCTCAAACTCCAGTAGGCATACTTCATATGCTGGGCTTCCAAGATGGCTTCCGCGCTGAACGGCATCAGCCAAGGTGACTGCCAGTGTAGACCGTGCCTGTGGAATCAGCCTGGATGAGGAGCCTTGCGTTCTCTGGAAAATGCCCTGCCGACAGTAAAGCACTGCAATTCGATCAGCTGCTGGCAGGACACAAGGCACGCTCGCATGTTTTTTTGTTTTTTTGTTTTCTGCTTAAGTGGCCTAAAAATGGAGTCTGTACCAGGTGGTATAATGGGAACTTGTCTGCAGTGTCTCAGCTTCGTTATTGCTGACTCAATTGCCATTTGCGGAAGGAGAGCTGTATTTCATATCACCAGGTGCTAGTTGAACGCAAAATATAAAAGGCCATCTTTGTGCAGTCAGACGGGGTGCGGACTCACTGTATGGAACAGAGCCCTAGCAATCTTCTTTATCGCAAGATGGGAAAATAGATGGTGGTGCAGCTCTTCCTGCAAAGACCCCTCTAAACCAAAAATGCCTTCAGGATAATTTAAGAAACTCTCCGACCGTGTCAACAATATGAAGTAGAAAGAACTCTCAAGCACAGGCATACTAAGCTACGGCCAACTCCGAGAAACAACACTCCCGCTTTGACTGGTATCAGGGGAAGAAAAATGCTGCAGCGTCAGAACACTGCCCGGAATCCTACCAGAGGTAAGGAAGAACTACAGAGCCTGGACTGCCAAGATCCCTGAGCTAAGGCAGCCAGCCAAGGAGCTCTAAAGTAATTTTAAACAAGTTCACAACGAGCGCCAGTGGGAATTGAACCCTTGATCTTTCGGGAATGAGGCAGTTGTTGTAACCTCTAGGGTACTCCTTCACTTCCCCCGCAACGAACGAGACTGGCATCAGCCATAACCATCCCCTAGTCGGGCTGACGTAAGGGAAAGTCACACTTAGAGGAACCGGAGCCAGGCACCCCTGGAGACTGTCGGAAACGGCGTTCAACCGGGGCAACCGGCATGCCAGGGGAAGTCTTGAGGATTCCAGCGCAAGAACAACGCTCGCTGTAACACCCATAGGTGGATCCTAGCCCATAGCACGCGGAAGAAGTGCGTCGCCATGGAATCAAGGAGCCGCGGATAGTGCCACGCAGTCGACGCACGGAGAAGCAAGAGGAGCCGCATCGATGACTAGAGCTCAACTCGTTGATTAGCCGGCCGGAAAAGTATCCCGACATGGAACTCGAATACCGTCGGTAAGGACGTTGCGAACAAACGCACTAGAGCGTAGAAGTGATCAGCCACCTATGCCGCCGCTGACTCAAGTGAAGCCCTAGCCACCGGCCCGGAGCGGGGACGTGAAGCCCCACGAACCCACTGAAGAGAGCCTTTGGAAACAGGAGCCGCATAGACCGCCGCCACCACGACAGAACCCAAGACTCAAACGCCTGTTTCAAGCGAGACTGCAATCTACTATCCCGCAGGACCTGTAGAGCGGCACCCCCTGCTACCTAGCGATTTACTTAGGTACGGCCGCTACGAATACATCCACCGTAGGGAAGCGCAAAAGAGTCGAGCTCCCCTTGCGGCAGTGGAAATAAGCGACCCATAATCCATGTCCCACGCAAGGAAGCCTCCGGGCATTCCGATCCCGACACGACCAGCTGTCGCTTCATCCTGTGCACAGGAAGCACCTGCGATCCGACCGGAAGCCTTGAAGAAGCGAATCCTCTAAAGACCCATTTGGGGACACCAGGAAGGCCAGAAATGAGATAAACTATTCCAGCAGTTTCGTGCCAAAACATTGCAATTAAGTAAAAGGTTCTCTGACCAGATGAATGTCTGGCAGTTATGAATTTTCACTGCCGTATGAATAAAAAGGACTTGGACTCCCCGTTACCCTAGCGTCTACTGGCGGTAGCTTTGGTGCGGGAAGCATTGGTCCAACAAAAACAAAGTATTGAGAAACCTGCCCTGTGGTTTAAGTTCACCTATTGGCATCTATGTATATGGCTTTTGGGCTCGGTGAACCCTCAGGTCCATGGGGTTCGGACTAGACTCATGTATCTAGTAAGGGCCATTAATAGTCAACCCCAGCAGGGAACAAAAAAATTGACCCCCCCGATACATAACTGGACCAGAGAAAGGTCAATATTAAAAGTACACAAAACCGTGGAAATATGCCCAGAAAGGGAATGAAAGCAATAAACCACCTAGACCAAGCAATAATGTAATGAACCAAGGCCAAAAAGTGTATTGGAACCTAAACAATAGTCACACATCCTGATAAGAACACACACCTAAAGAAATAGGTAGGCGAATATACGCATGAAGAACACACAAAGTAAAAATTCAAACGAAAAAAATGCAATATCCTGTGCACAGAAGCTAGCTGAGAGTAAAAGGCTCCGGGTTGACCTAGGCAACTGTGAATGCCTAACGGAGACAGCAAACGTGGCCAAGAGAAGTGCCACTGAATGCAACACAAAATACCATAATGGAAGTGAGAACTTGCATATAAAAACTAAAAACTATGAAATGTAGTATTTGATCCCGCAGAAACACTGAAAGCGTCAGGTTCACTTGAAAGAATGTTATGTCCAAGGCGAGAGCCATTTAGAGAGTCATTTAAAGAACCATTTCCCACTAACAAGGGAGGAGGGAAGTAAGCATAGAAATCCAATTGGAAAACAAGCCAGAGGCATAAACCAAAGAAGTTAAAGGCAGATACAGTGGTTAACACCTATAAATAAAAAACCGAGCGCATGGGATAAATGACCCTGAGTTATACATGAGGGGAAATAGCAGGCCGCTGGGACTCCCAGGGATGAGCCTTCTGCTCCGGAGACTAATTCTCTTGTGAGGCAGGCTCTGCCTACAGAAAGTAAAAGGAGCAAAACGGTTACCGCGCCGGAGGTGTACAGCAATAACGCTGCCCTTTAATCGCCAACGGTAGCCTTATGATAAGGGTAATCCGTGCCCTGTTTTCATTTATTTATTTACTTATGTAGTGTTTCAACTGCCCTGCTAGGACAGATAAATGGGCTCTAGAGGTAAAGATTTCCTCCCTTCACCCAGGAACATGAGAGCCTTCGCCCCGTTCCGCATGTCCGCTGTTATCTAATCTGAAGAGACCAGGCTATTGGCGCCGCAGCAGCCCGGGCTGCCGTTCCCGCCAAAAACGAACCGCTGCGACGGCCTGCGCTATGCCCGAGAGGCCCTTATGCCAAGCGAAGCAACTCAATCCAACTTTAATACCCAGCAAAATCGGAGGATGAACAACAACCATCATAAAACCGGCCTCTCAGACGCGCCGCGGGAAAAACCAAAGACAACTGAGAAGAAAGAAAATGGCCGCCGACACACCAAAACTACTAACAAGCTGAAAAAAACAAAGGACCAACCTTAAGAAAACAGGAATCTCCTCCTTCAGCTCTGGGCACCCACTGCTAGTGGGGAAGGAAGCTGAGCACCGGAGGCAGCAGGCAGGTATCTGGGGCCCCCAGCACCGCTCTGCTCTCTGCTCTACGATACGGAGCTGAAAACTGAGACAGGCTCTGCCTCTTCAGCTCCGTGCCTCTGAGCGCCGCGAAACAGCTGTCGGCAGCAATCGCTACTGGAAGGAACCCTGCTAGGATCCCCGGTGCTGCAAACACCAAAAAGAAAACCAAAGAAATAAAATTTGCAAAGTCTTAAACATCTGAAGAGGGGAGCCAGCCAGGAACACGTCCTTCAGCTGCTGAGGACTGAAAAGACTGACAGTGGCCAGCAGAGGGAGCCAGATGCCAGCTCTTCAAAGTTTGAGATTTCAGTCCTCAGTTGCTGGAGAAGGTTGATCACCCACTTGTTCCTGGACGGGCCCGGAGAGACGATAAGGAAGTATACTTTCTACTCTCCGGTACATGGAACCTACAGTAGGTTAGATATGATTTGTGGTGGGGACAGTGGGTAGCAAAAGGTACAGGAGGTGGAACATGGGCTGATAACCGGGTCAGACCATGCCCCGGTTAGCGTAAAACTAGCCTTGGGCAATGAAGATGATAGTTTAAAATTTTGGAAGCTAAATGATTCATTGCTTGAGGAGGAGAGGTATGTGAGGAAGCTTCAGGACAGTATAACAGAATATATAAGGTTGAATAACACAGAGGAGGTGTCTATAGGATGGAATAAAGACGGTAGTTCGGGGACAGATGGTTAGCTTGGGCGCGCAAGTAAAGAGGGAGAAAGGGGCTGCAGAAAACGAATTATTACAGAAACTGGAGAGATTAGAGAGAGCGCATCAAGCAGTGCAGGACCCATGCACTACTGCAGAGCTCATTAAGGTGAAGGCAGAGCTGAGCAATCTACGAACTTGAGAGATGGCGTATAAGCTGGCAGTGTTGAAGCAGGCCCACATTGAACAGGGAAATAGGGCGGGGAGACTTAACTTGTCGCCTAAAAGCGCGGAGGCAGGCAACGTTTATTGATGGGATTAGGAATAATAAAGGCGAAATGGAACACCGGACTACGGGTATCAGAACGGTATTTAGGGACTTTTATGAAAATCTGTTTAAAAGTGAAGGGCGGGAGGAGATTGAAGCGTTTTTGAATGAGTGCCACCTCCCACAGGTGGATGTGGAGGAGAGGGAATGCTTAAGGCAAGAGATTCAGGAGGAGGTGGTACGGAGGGCTATAGCCACGTTAAAAATTGGGAAGGCACCTGGTTTGGATGGGTATACGGTGAAATTTTATAAAGTTCTGTCAGACTACAACTCGCCCATCTTCACTCAGGTATTGAATAGGGTTCTCCAAGGTGAAAACCTTCCAAAGTCTATGGTGGAAGCAGGTATTATGGTACTGCCAAAGCCAGGTAAAGACAGGGGAGTATGTGGGTCCTATAGACCTATATCATTAATAAATTTGGATGCCAAGATCTTGGCGAAGGTATTGGCAAACCAGATCCAAGATGTAGTGCCACAGCTGATTTATCCCGATCAGACAGGTTTCATTAAGGGAAGGCAGGAAAGTGATAATGTGCGAAAGATTTTGAATATAGCCTGCCATCTTCAGAGGTCTCAAGAGTCAGCAGTGATGTTCACGGTGGACACGGAAAAAGCGTTAGACCGCGTGGAGTGGCCATATATGTTCCAAGTATTACAGAAAATGGGTTTTGGGACGCAGTATATTAGTTGGATAAGGGCACTGTATCAGGGCCCACGGGCTAGAGTCAGAGTGAATGGAGGGTATTCAGACTGCTTTGAGCTTAAGAGAGGCACCAGACAGGGATGTCCATTGTCTCCTCTGATGTTCACGTTGGCTATCGAACCACTGGCAGAGTACATTAGGCAGGAAGCAGACATAAAAGGAGTAAGGATACAGGGGCGAGAGGAAAAGATTGGGTTGTTTGCGGATAACATTATTTTTACATTGACACAACCACTTACAACATTATAGCCAGATAGCAGGATAACAAATGAATCAAGGAAAAACGGAAATGTTGGGGTTTAATTTGGTACCCAGAGTTGAGGATAGTCTGCGTCAAAATTCTAGGTTCCGGTGGTGGAGGGCAGTTTCCGCTATTTGGGGATCCAGCTGGGGACTCCTTTATCTAGGATTAAGCAATGAAATTACCAAGGATTGGTTGAAAGTATTAGGCAGGATCTTTCTAGGTGGAGGAGACTGTACCTGTCATGGATGGGCCAAATAGCGGTTGTGAAAATGAATATATTGCCGAGGTTGCTGTTTGTGTTTATGTCCTTACCTTGTAGAGTGGCAAGAACGGAAATAGATAAGATGCAAAACTTGTTGATGCAGTTCATTTTGGATGGGAAGCGCCCAAAAGTGGCCAGGGCCATAATGTATAGGCCTAAGAAGGAGGGGGAGCTGGGGGTTCCATCTCTGCTCAGATATTATGAGGCGGCACAACTCCGGGCGCGGTTTGTGTGGATAGATGGGCTGGAACATCCAGGGTGGGTACGAATGGAAGGAGGGGAGGACGTGAATACAAAGGCCTGGATATGGGACCCTGGGGTTAGGAGGAAGGGGATGGGGGGGAGAATCCGTATATGGAACTCACCCAACAGGTATGGATGAAGTGGAAGAGGTGTTTGATGGTGGGGAAGAAGTACTCACGGGAGACCCCTTTTTAGGAGAAACGCTACGAAGGCGCTAGGGGAGAGCGTCGGGGTCATTTGACGATTTTCATCAGGACTGTTTGCCTTAAGTATTAGTACTGAAGTGGAAATCATTGGAATATCACTATTGTAATCTGTATTAGTTGATTAGTAGTACCTAATCTTATGAGCTTCGGTCCGTAATGTCTTTCTATGAGGTCATTGATGCGAATGGGCACGTTTATTTCTATGTAGACAGCCAGTCTAATGAAATAGTGCCGTTGTAAGTCTGAGACCTCTTGATTGGCATCAAAAGAAGTTTGATACATTGTTGAGAAATTGAATGAGAGAAAAATTTTTTCTGGTGGGAAGAATTTCCTGTATGTTTGATTGAACGTATTTGAACTTTTTGGCGGGATGGTATTTATGCCAAAACTCATTGGTTAGCCCTGGGGACAGCAATGCTGGAAAATAGCTATAAGTTAAGGCTGAAAATGTACTGGACCCCAGTATGGCTGCATGCGCTGTACCGCTGCATGTGCTGTACCCAGATAGCTCAGAGCTTTGCTGGAAGGGGTGTGGGGAAAGGGGGGACCTGTTACATATGATGTGGAGTTGTCCCAATGTGCAGAAATATTGGAAAGTAGTGGAAAGCTTCACAGCAGATATTACCAAGGTGCGGGTACAGTTTACGCCTGCGATGGTTATCTTGAATGAGGAGATGGAGGGAGGATGAGGAGATTTGGGGAGGCTACAGGGGTACTGTGTAATTGCGGCCCGGATGAGTCTCTTTCGCTGGTGGAAAATTTTTATTTATTTATTTATTTAGAGAGATTTGTATGCCACCTTATCCTTCAATCAAGGTGGTCACGTCATGTCACATTACAATTGGAGGGTTACATTTAACATTAGGGTACGTGTAAACATTTAGACAGTACAGTTACATAACAGCATTTAGACAGTACAATTAAAGGTAACATTTAATATGAGGGTATTTAATAATGTGGTATGATAAACTTGCGTGCGTGGATAGGATGGTGCGTACTTAGTTGGCGGCATAAGTGGTATTTCAGTTTAGATATGAGGTGTTGCCTGGATGCTCATATGTTTCTATAAATAGAAATGTTTTGAGGTCTTTGCGGAATTAATATAATATAGGGGTACCCCCGATAACAGAGGTGGTGGGGAGAATGGAGCAACTATGGGGCTTCTGTGTGATAGAAGCACACAGAATACACACTGTTACAAAGTATAACAAGGTGTGGGTGAAGTATGAACAGTGGAGGGAGGTGGGGTGGAGCATTGGTGTGAGTGGAAAGAAGGTGGTGGAGCAGATGTTTAACTGTTTAACTATTTACCTGCTTAAATGTATAATGTCTAAAAGTGCTTAGATGTGTTAGAAATCTGAAAGAGTGGAGCAGGGGAGGGTGTGGGAAGGGTAGGGAGGGGGAGTTGAGGGGAGGGAGGGGGCAGGGGGGAAAGGGAGGGGAGTGTTAATAATTATATGTGGAAGTCAGTTTTCCTGTACAGCTAAGGAAGATTTTGACAGACCGGTTGCGGTCTTCAGATGTGAAGATGTAAGTTTGTGTTGGAAAAATTGAATAAAGAACAAATTACAAAAAAAAAAAGTCCTCTACTCAGCTACCCTTCTTTAAATTCATCCAATTAAGGATCTTATATTTGCATCAGTTGCCTTTTGAAACTTTTCCTCTTCCATTTTTGGTGAGCTCTCATTGTTTACCCTCTGTAATTAAATACAGGGACTGGGGCATAAATGGGAATTACACTTACCTGGTAATTGTGGTTCCTTGAGTGACTCCAGTTTAGTCCTCCACCTCTGGGTTGTGCACCTCCTCCTGCAGCTTGGAGACTGGGCATGTCCAAAAAACGTGACATCACTGGATGTAGCCTGCTGGTCTCTCCCATCAGCCCCAGTGAACTATTGACAAAGCACACTCAAAGGAGCAACACATAAGTATCTATTGAACTCACCGAACTTTACTAACAAATTGAACTTACACTAACATACACCAGGAAATTCTCCAGAAAAAATTACTCCTTCCTTGTACCGCTTCCTGTCCTTCCTCATTATACATACCAATAGAACAGGAGAAAGGACAGTAACGTATAGCAAAAAGAAAACTGTACCTACCGGTAACGGAACACCTCCACTAAAGACACTCCACTACCAAGTACACATAACCGGGCAGGAATGAGGACTAAACTGGAGTCACTCAAGGAACCACAATTACCAGGTAAGTGTAATTTCCATTTCCTTATCGTTCCTCCAGTTTAGTCCTCCACCTCTGGGATGTAACAGAGCAGTAATCAGTGGGAGGGACCTTTCCAGCAAGCTTGCAATACCACTGAGCCAAATACGGCATCATCCGAAGCCAACACATCCAGGTGGTAGTGCCTGCTGAAAGTATGAAGTGGCCGCCCTACAAATGTCTGCAGGCGGAACCAAACTGTGCTCCGTCCACAAAGCTGCTTGTGCCCTGGTAGAATGAGCTTGCAACCCTGTTGGTACCTCACGTCCACAGAGAAGATAAGCGGAAGCAATCGTCTCTTTAATCCATCTAGCAATGGAGGCCTTCGCTGCCGCTTCCCCTTTACGGGAACTTCCGAACAAGTTGAACAACCAATCCGATTTGCAAAAGGCCGCAGACACTTTCAAATACTGCCGTAGCACTCGCTTTATGTCCAAGCGACGCAACCCCCTGTCCGCAGCATTACCCTCCAGTGAACCTAACACTGGAAGAGACACCGTCTGATTCAGATGAAATGGAGAAACTACCTTAGGCAAAAAGGAAGGAACTGGCTGTAACACCACCTTTTCCCTAGAAAAGGACAAAGACGGCTCTCTACATGCCAACGCCTGTAGTTCCGAAATTCGCCTCGCCGAACAAATGGCCACTAAAAAGACCGTCTTCAGAGTTAAATCCTTAACCGACGCCCTGTTTAATGGCTCAAAGGGTTCTCTGGCCAACGCCCCTAAAACCAAATTGAGATCCCACGGTAGAACCACAATTCTACGAGAAGGACGCAGCCTAGACACCACCTTAAGAAAACGTAAGACATCTGCATGTGCTTCTAGTGCTACCCCTTGCATTTTGCCTCTATAGCAAGAAAGGGCGGCCAACTGCACTCTTAAGGAACTGGCCGCTAGACCCTTGTCAAAACCTTTTCTGCAAAAAACTTACCATCACAGGAATGGATCCTGTAGCCGCACGCACTTGTCTACGGGAGCACCAATCCTCAAAAATACGCCATATGCGCACATACATCAGCGAGGTAGACTTCTTCCTAGCCTGAAGCAAGGTCGCAATAACTGCACTCTGACTGTTCCTTATATGTTATTCAAGTGAGCCCAACACCTAGGCTCACTACGTCCTCCTGCTGCATAGAGACTGGACACACTGGGGCTGATGGGAGAGACCAGCAGGCTACATCCAGTGATATCACGTTTTTTGGACATGCCCAGTCTCCAAGCTGCACGAGGAGATGCACAACCCAGAGGTGGAGGACTAAACTGGAGGAATGATAAGAAATAGCTGTACATTATCTCCTTATGTTCAGGAATCCACCTAACAGTTTTTAGTCCTCTTAGCTTTTTATTACTTTGTATGGTTTAACTCCTGCGGTAATGGATCCATGAACCCATCCACCATGGCCTATTGATGAACTAGGGATATTATTTTCCCCTGAAGGTTTTGCAATAATGCTACCACTATCTTTAGCCCTAATATATAATCTATGGATGACACCTTTTCATCCTGGGTGATGTGCAGCCAATATGTAGCCTCCTCTTTCATTCCTACCATACGTTTGCTGTTGAGATTTGATATAAATTTCATACTATGGGATCACTATATAAAAATACTCAACAAGACTTGAGGAGAAAAAAATATTTGCTCCCCATCAGAGATTTGCAGACATTCATCAGCTTCCCCCTTTGACCCCATATGGATCTTTTGGTAGTATTTTAAATTTGACTTCCAATTAAATATTTTACCACACTCTGTACATGTGAATGGTTTCTCTCGGGGGAGGGGGAATGTCTCCAAAGGGGTTAGCTTTATGCATTACCTTGGCATTAACAAACCTCATTCCTAAACCAGAATATGTGGAATAGGGAATTCAATTTTAGTTCACACCTTTTCTCAAAGTTCAAAGCAAGTTACATTCAGGTACAGTAGGTATGATCTCTCTCTGAGCCATAAAAGATGCCACACTGAAACCACAGAGACCATATTCTTAGCCGAATCTCTAACAAGGACATAGAACGCATCCGCAATTCCAGCTTAGCTGCATCTGAGTATTGGAATCAGCCTCTGGCAAACCTTGAGACCATCTTATACATGCTCTAGCGACAAAGGCGCCACAAACAGACACCTGCAAAGCTAGAACAGTAATCTCGAAAGATTGCTTCAGGAGCATCTCCAGCTTTTGATCCTGGGCATCCTGGAACTGTCATCTTCTTGGTTATGGCCGAGACTAGCGCATCCACTCTTGGAAGCCTTAGGAGCTCCTTCTCCTCCTGAGGGATACAGGCGAGCCATGGACCTATTCACCCGCAAGCCTGCCACTGGCCTTTCCCACTCCGCTTCTATCATCTCCTTAATGGACTATGAAATGGAAAGGATTTCTGAGGCTTTTGGCTGCTTTTTAACAAAGGATCCTCCAGGGAACCTTCCTTCATTGAAGAACCATGCATTACATTGAGAGCCAACAGCACCTGTGCAATTAGGACCTGCAGCTCTTCACGACTAAACCCCCCCTTCCTCTAAGTTCTTACCTAAGGATTCCTCCCAATGCCCAGGAGGATCCTCCAGAGGATCACTGGAGCCCCCAGAACATGCAGAAGCTTGGTCATCTCAGACATCGTCTGATACTTTACCATGTTTAGCCACTGGCTCCAAGAACCCCTTTAACACAGATGACCCTGACAGAGAACCTCATGGAAGCAGAACCCCTAGGAGGCTCTGGCAGGAAGCCCTGTTTCAAACAATAAGCTCGATGCCAAAGCAAAACAAATTCAGGAGAAAAATTAACCAGGAGCTGTAGGTACTTTCCCTGGGACCCCCCCATGCCGAAACGCTGCTATCCTGGCTGACCAGGAGCTGCCCCCAAGGTATTCCCAGGCTCTGCTGAATGTAAGACGTATTTTTCAGAAAAGGCCGGAGTTCCCACCGAAAGCACAGGGACCTGCCACTGAGGAGAAAGCCAAATCTGAGTAGTCTCAGTAACCAACAGTGGTAAAGGCTCAGCTCCAGAAGCTCCAATGTCTTTAAAAAGAGTTGTTCCATTGAGTGACTGTCTCCTTCACAACCTCGGCAGTAACTTGCCGAGAAAATCGGACCGCTGCAGCTGCGCAGGCTGCACAAGTCATTCTGACCACAGCATATCCAGAGCCACAGCCTCTGTCATTCCTGCTGAAAATGTAAAGAACAGGCTCACAAAAAAAGTAAAACAACCTTTAAAGCGAAATCAGAATGGCCTGCAAAAACAACTCAGTCAGAAACGGCTTGCTTACCAGCACTGCTGTCATTCACTGCCTCTTATTATTCGTAAGTAAAAAAAAAAAAAAAGTTTTAAAGCCAGTCAGCGTTTTCAGAAGTTCCCGGACTTCCTCCCAGAGGTTGTGGAGGAAGAATGGAGAACCTCAGGAGACCCCATAGGACTCCTGGATGGAGAGGCAAACATTTTGTGAGGGGGAGGGACTCAGAAAACTGAGTTTACACTCCAAGAGCCATGCAAGTGCTGGGGAAACAGCCACGGTCCCAGGCAGAGCTCCAATATTAATTCCTTATGAAATTAAAAATCTCTTAAACTCTTTTTCTCATATCCATCTCAATGGAGTCCAGACTGCACAGAAGAACATCACCATCTGTTGGAAACTGAGAAATATTGGCTTGGTCAGATATGCACAGATCTCTTATAGTGCGATATCATCAAAACCAAGGCTTCTCAGTCTCCATCAGCTGGTGATATGGCATAAACCCATGTATCTGGACTGAACTGGACTGAAGGGACGATATAGAAACAGACGTTTAAATACTTAAAGGATATTAATGAACAAATTAACCTTTTTCAAAGATGGGGAAGCTGTAGAAGCAGAAGGCATGAATTGAAGCTGCAAGGAGGAAAACTTAAAAATCAACATCCGAAAATACTTTTTCATGAAAGGATGGTGGATGCCTGGAATGTCCTCCCAATGAAAGTGATGGGAGTGAAAACAGTGGTAAATTTCAAAACAGCATTGGACAGACACAAGGGATCATTATATGGTTAGGGAAAATTAGTCCTCCACTACTAATTTGCTATCCTTTAGTCCCTCCAGTTCAGTCTGGACTAACTCCTTAACTCCTGGGTTTTGTCCCTATTCCAGCAGATGGAGACTGAGCATACTTTTGGTGATGTCACCCTATAAGGAGCCCACGCTCCTCCCACCAAGCAAGTGTTCCCCTGATCACACAGCTAAACTGAACCAATGAACTATGTACAAAATTACAACCAATGTGGTAAAAAAGAGCAGCCCACGAGACTCAAAACTGTAGCCGACTACAGGGCTCTGCAGAACCAAATCTTTAGACCCCAGTAGCGCCTCTCCGTTCCAAGCACAGGCAAGGCAAACCCTTAGCAAAAAAACGGTGACCACCTGAACTGGGCTTGCCAATAGCCGATAACAAAAACGGGAAGGTTCCAGACTGGACTGGAGGGACTAAAGGAAAGCTATTTATTTATTTATTTATTTAAAGTCTTTTCTATACCGCGCTTTTCAATTTCAGCTCGGTTTACAAATAACATCAACTTTGTCCAGTCACGGGGCCCGTGCTGGACTTACTGAGAACAAAGTTGATAAACTTGGGTTAAACTGGGTAAACTATATACAGATTCTAGGCTAGGTATTTACATTCTAGGTTACTATAAACATTCTTAGTTACTATGTATATGATCCTACTCGGGTTCTGGTAGGGCTATCTTGTTGTGCTAGTGTCATGTATAGTGGGTAGTGTGGAGTGGCTGTTTAGTTGACTGGGGATGAGTAGTCGTTGTGTGGTGCCGTAGTGTTGCAGGAAGAGGTGATGTTTCAGGGCCTTCCTGAAAGTGGTAAGGTCTGTAATGGACCGGATGTTAGGTGGGAGTGCATTCCAACACAAGGGGGCGTAGTACTCAAAGGCTCTCTTTTTTGTGAGCTGTGAACATTTTGTGATATTGCTAGGGATACTTAGGGTGTTTACTGTGACTGATCTTCTGGCTCTATTTGTGGGAGTAGGGATGATGAGGTCTGTGATGGACACGGAGGTGATTCTAGTGATGGCTTTGAATGTCGTCAGCAGGATCTTGAAGGTAATTCTACAATGGACTGGCAACCAGTGAAGATGCTTCAGGATTGGAGTTATGTGGTCCCTCTTGGCGGCACCATGCAAAATTCTGACTGCGGCATTCATGGCTAGTTGTAGTGGGATCAGCGTGTTTTTTGGTAGTCCCTGTAGGATGATGTTGGCATAATCGAAATGGGGGATGATTAGTGCCTGGTAGACTGTTCTAAAATCATCTGGGTCCAGCAGAGGTCGTAGGTGGCGGATTGTGCGAATCTTGAGGTATACTGCCTTGACGGTGTTATTTATATGTGCTTTCATGTTTAGTTGCTGATCGAGTGTTATCCCTAGGTAGCGGATGGTTGGCTTGCTTTGAAGTTCGGCGTCTCTTACTTTTAGTGTTGCCGGTGGCGTGAATGATTGGTCTCTAATAATGAATAGCGCCTCAGTTTTCTTAAAATTTATCCTAAGGTTTTGGGTGTGGAGCCAGTCTGCTATAGTGCTGAAACAGGTGGTTAGTGGTGAGAAATCCGGCTGGTCAGTGGAGAATGGCATATAGAGTAACACATCGTCGGCATATGCAAGGCATGAGATGCCGAAGGATTGGGCAAGTGTGCAGATTGGCTGCATGTATATGTTAAAGAACAGCGCTGAAAGGGAGGATCCCTGTGGTACACCTTGTTTTTGCTGGAATGGTTTGGAGGTTGAGGATCCTGTTCTAACATGCTGCCATCTGTCTGAAAGGTAAGATTCGCACCATCTCAGGGCTGTGTCCTGGATCCCTTTCTCTGCCAGCCGTTCCATGAGTAGTACGTGGTCCACAGAATCGAACGCCGCAGCGATGTCGAGGAAGATTAGGGCATAACCTCCTCTGGTTTTGTTCAGGCCGGTAGTTAGAGTATTGAAGAGGATGGTCAGTAGTGTCTCGACTCCATGTGCTTCTCTGAATCCATGTTGGCATGGGTCTAGGGGTGCGTTGGTCTCAATGGATTTGTTGTTGCGCAATCTTTTCAATTATTTTGGCCATTTGTGGGATACTTGAGATCGGCCTGTATGAGTCAACTTTCTGGGGGTCTAACTTGAAGTTTTTTAGTAGTGGTCTAATGGATGTTTGTTTCAGGGTATGTGGGAATGCTCCTGTGCTGAAGGAGAGATTAACGATCTTGGTTAGGAAGGGGCTGAATTCCTTGCACAGTGTCTTTATCCAGAACGCTGGGCAGGGGTCGTTTGGCGCTATGGTGGTGTTGATCACTTTTGATTGTATCTTCGACATGCTTCGCTGAGGACAGTGAGAAGACGGTTAGTGGAGAAGGGTGCTGTGGTCTGCTCACAGGGATGGGTGGTGCTGCCTTAACAGTCTGAATTGTTTTAGACTGTAGGTAATCCGCATATTCTTGTGGCTCTGGCATGTTTTGTTGGGCGGGGGACGTTTCCTTTGTGAGGGTCCTTACAAGGCTAAATAGGTCCTTTGGTTTGTTTAGGGAGCATTGTAGGAGTGTTGCGTGGTAGCGTCTCCTTGTCTCATTTACCCTCCATAGCCCATGTTCCCTGTAAAATAGTTATCTCCAAGTTATAATGTCCTGTTCAATGTAATTTCAGTTTGTTCAATGTAAACCGCACTGATGCAGAATAGCGCGGTATATAAGAGAATGTAAATAAATAAATAAATTTATGTTATTGCGGTGTTTCTCCAGGTTTGTGTTGTAGCTGTCCAGGTCTCGGTGGATCGTGAGCATCGCCATCTTCTTTCGAGTTTTCTTAGGTGGCGGAGTGATGTCAGTAGCTCGGGGGAGTACCATGGGGTGGGCTTCCTTTTTCTTGGTGTTGCGTCTCTGGTTGGTTGGTTAGCAATGGTGTTGAGGCTGCTGTTCCATACAGAGAGCATTTCTTCAAGATTGGTTTCTGTGAGGTTGAAATTAGCGGGTAAGGACCAATTTTCTCTTCCATAGTGTCCCTCCAGTCCAGTTCGGACTAACTCCTAACTCCTGGGATGTAAAAGAGCAGTACTCAAACCTGGGTGGGATCCGCAAGCCCAGCCTTTAACACCCAAGCCCCAAAGCGGCTATCAGACTGCACCTGAAGATCCAGATAGTAATGATGCACAAAAGCAAAGGGTTGTCCACATAGCTGCCCAACAAATGTCCCCCAGTGGAACCAAACCATAAATGACTGAGGAGACCGCCTGCGCCATGGTGGAATGGGCCCGTAGACCCACTGGCACTGCCCGATCATTTAAGATAAAGGTTGATGCAATCACATCCTTCAAACAGCGAGCAATGGAAGCCTTGGACGCTGCCTCGCCTTTGCAAGGTCCCCCAAAAAGCACGAACAAACGGTCCGTGGTCCGAAAAGAGGCAGCCTGCTTTAGGTACCGCTGTAAGGTCCTGTGGAAGTCCAAACAAAAAAGCTGCCCTGCGACCTCTCCAGGAAAAGCGGGCAAAGTTACCACTTGATTGAGTGAAAATCCAAAACCACCTTGGGCAAAAAAGCCGTAACAGTGCATAGTGTCACTTTATCCTTGTGGAGAACTAAATAGGATTCCTGGCACGAGAGCACCTGCAATTCGGAAATGTGCCAAGCCGAGCAAATGGCCACCAGAAACACCGTCTTCAAGGTTATGTCCTTCATGGTGGCCAAGCCCACTGGCTCAAAAGGAGCCTGCGCTAGCACAGACAAGACCAGGTTCAAGTCCCATGGCGGAACCAACTGCCTTTGAGGTCATCTCATCTGCTTCACTGCTTGAAAGAAGCGCACTATATTGGGGCGAGTGGCCAGTGATATTCCTTGTACGCAGCCCCTGTAACATGCCAACAAGGCAATCTGAACCTTCAGCGAATTCAAAGCCAAGCCCTTCTCCATTCCCAACTGTAGAAATACCAGAACCTCCGGAAGGGACGCTCGCAAGGGCCACAAGCCCCTCTCTGCACACCACTGCTCAAATATGCACCAAACACGCACATAAACTAGTGACATAGATCATTGTCTCGCCTTCAGCAAAGTGGCAATAACCGGCGCAGAACAGCCCCACTTAGTCAAGCATTCTTTTTCAAGAGCCAAGCAGTAAGCAAGAACCAATCCACCTGAGGCATCTGAATCGGACCCTGCAACAGAAGGTCATGTCTGTTTGGTAATCTCCACCGGATCAAATCTGCATACCATGGCCATAGAGGCCAGTCTGACGCAATGAGTACCACAAACCCGCGATGTACCTCTATGCACTGCACCATCCATCCTATCAAAGGCCATGGTGGGAAGATATAAAGAAGACCTGTTGTGGGCCATGCCTGCACTAACGCGTCGAGCCCTTCAGACATGCGTTCCCTGCGACAACTGAAGAAGCGCTCAACCTAAGTGTTGTCCCTTGCTGCTATCAAATCCATCCCCAGCTGGCCCCACCGATGAACCAGTGCCTGAAAAACCGCCCCTTCCAGTGACCATTCTCCGGGATACAACCGATACCAACTGAGGAAATCGGCCTGCACGTTTTCTTTCCCTGCCACGTACTCTGCAGACAACTGCAGCAGGTTGGCCTCCACCCACTGAAGAAGCAGAGCAACCTCCTCTGCCAGAAGTGCACTGCCTGTGCCTCCCTGGCGACTGATATAAGCCACCATCGTAGCATTGTCCTAGCATTGTCCGAAAGGACCCGCACTGCTCGACCACTTATCAGAGGCACAAAATAATGAAGAGCCAACCCAACGGCTCTCATCTCTAGGCATCTGATGGACCACTGCATCTGTTCTTGTGATAAAGTCCCTTGAGTCACCTGCCCTAGGCAATGTGCCCCCCAACTGGAGAGGCCGACATCCATAGTGACTAGTGTCCAGCTCGGCTGCTCCAAAGGCAGATTGGCATCTTGTAACCACCAATCCAATCTGCTGCAGACCTCCAAGGGACAAATTTGACGGTGATGCAGGGGATGTGGTGACCAGCCTGTCAACAAAGCTCTCTGCAGAAGCCTCATGTGTGCTCTCGCCCAGGGCACCAAGTCCAGGGTCACTACCATCGAGTCCAGCATCTGGAGATAAGCAGAAGAGCAGAAGCCATCAAGAGCAGCTGTTTGTAAATGCTCCCTCCCCCTGCTAAGTGGATCGCGAGGGAAGAACTTTTAAACTGTCACTGCGGGGGCGTGCCCGCACCTTGCGGCCCACGCCAGAGGGCCCTTTGGCGTGGCCCTTTGGCGTTGGACCGTGCAAGGCAAAAGAAACATCTGCTCCTTGCTATATAGTTGGTAACTCTGTTTGAAGGTATGACTATGTTAGTTAATTGTATTGTCATGTATATATCGTCATTCCCTGTGCTATGTAGTCTCACTTCCAACCACTTTGATGTAATAAGGTGGTGCATGTCCTCCCTGCCTTTGTATGACCTTTGTAGTATGTTGTGAACCGCTTTGATTGAAGGAAAAGGCGGTATACAAAACATGTCAAATAAATAAATAAGCCCAAGCGGATGGACTGCACTGCCTGAGAAACTTTCAAATCTGCCCTTGGACTTTGCGCTTTGTGCTTCCCCGGCGGAAACACCAGCCCTTGAGCCGTATCGAACCGAACTTCCAGGTAGAGAAGGTTTCACAAAGGAATGAGATGACTCTTGACCACATTCACCACCTATCCGAGACTTCGAAGTACCCCGAGTACCGCTTGCATAGCCCGTTCGCTCTCCACCTGAGACTTTGCCCGGATCAGCCAATCGTCCAAATAGGGATGAACTAAGATCCCCTGACTCTGTAGTGAAGCCACCATCACCACCATTACATAACATAAGATATGCCATACTGGGTCAGACCAAAGTCCATCAAGCCCAGTATCCTGTTTCCAACAGTGGCCAATCTAGGTCATACGTACCTAGCAGTTTCCCCAAAAGACACAGGTTCCACAATTATTTTGGTGAAAGTGCGTGGAGCTGTCGCCAACCTAAATGGAAAGGCCTGAAAGTGGAAATGGCCCAAGGGCACTGCGAACCTAAGGAACCTCTGATGGCCTGGATGAATGGGAACATGCAAATACGCCCCAGTTAGGTCTACGGCTGCCAGATACTCCCCATAACGGACTGCCACGATCACCGAACGCAACATTTCCATTCGAAAGTGGGGCACTCGCAAAGTGCAATAGACATACTTCAGATCAAGTATAGGTCAGGAAGGACTCTTCCTTTTCGGGGACCACAAAATAAATTGAGTATCGACCTTGACCTAACTGGTCACGAGGAACAGGCACCACCGCCTGCATATCCAGCAATCGGTGGAGGATCAGCCAGACCACCCATCTCTTGGCTGGTGCCATGCATGGTGAGAGAAGAAAAGCCTCCGGAAGAGGGCGAACAAACTCGAGTGCATACCCCTCCCGAATGACCTCCAAGACCCACTGGTCGGTAGTAAGGTGGACCCAGATGGAGTAAAACTGCTGGAGCAGACCCCCCTATCGGCACCACCTCGTCCTCCCCCTGGGTCCGCAGCAATTCATTTTGACTTCTTAGGGGTTGGCCCCATAACCAGGAAAGAACCCTCTCCCGGAACCTCTGCCCCCTCGACAGGGCTGACCCCTCGACAGCTATCTTGGCCTCTGGTAAGGAACAAAATGCGCTGCCCAAAAGCGTTAAAAATCACGACTCGCACCCAGAATGTTCAGTGTAGCCTTTGCAGCTTTAGGCCTATCCTCCGATAATTTCACTGACCTAGCCGCCCTCCGCTCCTTTACCAGGTTCTCCAAATCCACCCCAAACAAAAGTTTACCCCAAAAGGGAAGTTTGGATAGCCTATGTTTGGAGAAAACATCAGCTGCCCAGTTGCAGAGCCAAAGCAGTCGACAAGCGTCGACTGCCGATGACATCCCCGTGGTGGTGGCTCATAAAAAAATCGTAAAAGTCATCCGCCAGTAAGCTGCTCCTGACTCCAGGCGAGTAGCATCCGGCAGACTCGACACCAGTTCTACGCCCCACAAGGTCTGAGATGGTTGTACGGCCCCCAAAAGGCCTGAGACACGCGTGACCCACGTAAGCCCCACAAACAAATGACTGTAGAGCGAGTGTGTTAACCTCAAAGGGATGCTTCAGCAGGGTTTCCAATTTCTTGTCCTGTGGATCCTTCAAAGCTGCTCCGCCCTACACGGGAATGGTGGTTTTCATGGTAACCGCTGTCATCAGGGCATCTACCTTGGGCAACCTAAGCCTCTCTTTCTCTTTGGTTGTGACTGGGTAAAGGCGCTGCATGGCCCTACTACCTCTAAGACCTGCCTCTGGAACGTCCCAATCCAGGTCAATCATCTGCTTCAGAGCCCTATGCAATGGAAAGGCCATCTCAGATAGCTTGATTCCCTGTAGAAGAGGATCCTCTGAGGGTGGATACTCCAAGGGCTGATTTACTGGGAGGTTAAGGGCCACTAGGGAGGTGAGTAATAAGCACAGTCAACTTTTTACTCTGGAAAACCCAAACGATGTTAGGATCTTCCCCTCCTGAAAGCCACTCCTCCCGAATCATGGCGACTGCTTCCTCCTCCAAGCCCTGTGACGGATCCTCTAATGGGTCCTCCAAGCCAGAAGAAAGCTCTGAGCCCCCCTTATCAGCGCCCTCATGGTCCAGGGATCTGTATTCCCCATGTGTGCCCTGCATGGCCATGGATTGCATTCCTGACCAGTCCCCCGGGGCAAAGAGGAAGCCACGCCACCCTCCTTTGTGTCTCTGAGACACCGACTACTGCAATATAACTGATGCAGCATTAGTATAAATTCTGTGGCGAAAGGAGCCTTCACCAATCCCCCTGCAGAACCAGAGGACAGCAGAGCTGCTGACACTGCTGTCTCTCTAGGGACCGCGGGATCCGATCAAGCACATGGCGAGGTGGACAAAATGGTGCAGTTCCCACCAAAACAATGAGTTCCAACACAGAAGACAAAGGGGATGGCAGCAATAGCACAGCATTTAAGGCCTCTTCCAACCCCATCGGCCCATCAGCTAAGGAACTACCTGCTCCTTTGTCTTCTGCCTCACAGGCCCTACATACACTGAACGCCAACAGATGACTGCACTTGAGACTGCATGCAGCGCAAACAGCCTTGGAAGAGGAAGGCATATTGAGCAGAGTCTCAATAGAAGCCTTCCACACTACACCCCGCACAAGCTAACTCACTCCGGAGCCCCTCGCCAATATCCGCAAGGTACATTGCTCCCCCCTTTCACTACTCAGCCTGCCCTGATGCGACACCGGCCACCCAGAAAGAGAGCGAGAAAGAAAAAAAACAACCACACCAATTAAGATTGCACTCAGTCGCAAGGCAAAAACCGCCACAAGTCCTCTGATCCCACTGAAGCGGTAAGAATCCACGGGATGAAGTGCCCCGAATCAAGAGGTCGGACTCCCAGGGCCTCCACCCCCTCCCGAGGTCCTGCAGCTAACCAAACAGCATTGGACTCTCAGGGCAGGCACTTTCACCACAATTCCAACCAATTAAATTCCTTGCTGACAGAGGAATACCGACTAAAATTTATTTGACTGAAAATGATCCGTTCAGTGCAGTCCAGACTGAACTGAGTTCTGTCTCATCTGCTGGAAACTGAGGATACTGGCTTGGTGGGAGGTGCGCAGGCTCCTTATAAGGGTGATATCACCAAAAGTATGCTCGGTCTCCATCTGCTGGAATAGGGACAAGAGTTAGGAGTTAATCCGGACTGGACCAGACTGGAGGGATGCTATGGAAGAGAATATTATCAAACCAAACTTAAATAACATCATTAACAGAGGAGGTAACCTGCACAGAGCAGAAGGTACAATCTTAAAAAAGGCATAAAGGAGAGTAACCTGCATGGAGCAGCAAGTGCAACTCTGCAACTCTAGCCACCTTACTGGGCAGTCTAGATGAAACATGCTAGCCTTTATCTGCCCTCATGTACTATGTTACTATATTTTTCCAAAATTTATCTTCCAAAAATTAATTTCATTTATCTTAAAAGAGAACAGTATCCTCAGTTAAAGCACCCAACAGTGGCTAAGGTTTCGCAGTCCTTTCTTCACCAGGAGTATTCTGGACAGCAGTTATTTTGATCAATCAGTTTTGCACATACCATTACAGTAATAAACCTCACTCTTAAACCCACATGAATCCTCTGGTGGGCTTTTAAATACGATTTACAATTAAATCTTTCTCCTTTATGAATTTCTGATGAATCTGAAGCTGTGAACTGTTTGTAAAACATTTTTCATATTCAGTAAACTTATACAGCTCATCTCAGATCCTGTATGTTCTTTCAGGTTCGACCGCCTAGTAAATCTTCTTTTATATACAGTACACTGAAATGGTCTATATAAAATGATCAATAGGAGTAGTAGTAGTCTTGCTTCTGAGTGAATTCTAAAATGACTTTCCACCTCAGCTCTGTATACATTTTTCACACAGAGTACATTTCAATATTTTGTTTAGCATGCAAATATTTCTATAGATTATCAATTTTATTTTCTTAGTTTGGGGGATGTTCTTTTCCCACCTTCAGAACATTAAGTTATTCTTCCTTTCGTAACATTGTTGGATACATCTGTGACTTGACTTCTCAGTGAACTTCTTCCCACATTTAATCACATCTTTGTGCTCATCAAAATGTGAGTTTGTGACAAACTTTTCCAACATATCAGTACTTTTACAATGGTCTCCCTCCTTCAGCGGGGTCCGAGGTCATACAAATTTGCCCAGAACATGAATTTTGTCTTCTCACCTTCATTTTGTTCAAACTCATCTAAGACCTTGTCCAGGTTGTACGCTTCCTCTTGGAAATAGTTCTCCATTGGTCAGGAAACACTGTTTCGTGTCTCAATCTGCCAAGAAGAAATCAGCATTATTGAGACATCATTTGCCTTCCTGTCAGTAATAATCTGTATGTGAATCTTCATCAAGGCAAATTCTTTTGCCAATCTACAAGCTTCAAAAACACATTATTTAGAAATAATGTAGTTGAGGAGTAGTCTAATGGTTAGAGCACTGGCTTAGTATCTAAGAGACCACGGTTCATTTCCCACTGGCACTCCTTGTGGTCTTGGGCAAGTCACTTAAACCTCCAGTGCCTCAGAAGAAATGCCTGGCAAAGTACTTGTCAGTCACACTGCCAAGAAAACCCAGGAGCAGCTGGGTTGCCAGGAGTCAGCACTGACTCAAAGACATACATTTCTTTGGAAGAAAAATACATTACTTTGGTGTTTAACAGTCCATGGTTGCATTTTCACCAGTTCGTGACACACGGCCCCAGAAAATGATTCATTTTCTACCTTCACACAGCATCAGAGGCCAGAGAGAGGAGTGAGGCCATCACTCCTTACCCCATACACTACAAGTCACTTCCTTCCCTTTCTGCTAGTGTAGGACGGATCAGCGCAGGTGAAGTGATGAGCAACCAGGAGCAGCAGACAAACTGCAGGTCAGCAGCAGCAGCAGAGACATACATGGGCCTAGGTATGAATGATGAGTCAGAAGCAGCAGCAGCAGCACCCACATCAAGACATGAGTGATAGGTTACTAGCAGAGAGATCAGCAACACTGCACCAGGGAAGGAGATTAGTAACAAGGAAAAACCAGAGAAACCAGATGTGACTGAAATTCGGCTGTCAGGAGTGAAAGGAGGAGGAAAAGGAAGAGGAGGAGGGGTGGCTCGCACGGGGTTGACTGCCTGGGCTGGCAAGGGAGGAGATAGACCAGAACAAAAAGCAACACCTGGAACTGATGGTGCTGACCCAACACCACTAATCTCAGATACCTCTCATGTTCTTTCCAAACAAGGATATGAAAATATGATTCCTTGAGATCTAAGGCCGTTAAAAACTCCCCCTACATTATGGCCACAATGGACCTCAGATGTGGTTTTGAATACTGGCCTGAACATATTTAACTCCATGGTTAGGTTAGATGGCAGATACATGAGATTTCCATGAAGAATGCAACACACTGCCAGGAACATACCCATGCAGCATACCCTTAAATAAAAAGGCTAAAACCTAATTAAAACTTTAAAAAAGTCATTTCTTTAAAACTGACCCTGGCTTTCAAGTGTAACAGAAAAGTTATCCCTTAAGCTCAAGCACAGCAAAATATGGACTGCAATATTTCTGAATGAACTGCCTCATTTTTTTGTACAGACCCATGAACAGGGCATTACAGTAATCTAAATGTTGACAATAAAGCTTGAATAACAACAACTAAGTGTTTACTAGAAAGATAGAGATCGATATTCCACAGCGATAGCCACCACTGCTTTAAATAAAGTCAGGTATTCAGCACCAGAACTTAACCAGCATCCAGGGCTGAATATCCAGATTTACTGGACAATGGCATAACTGTCCAGTCAGAGGCGATATTCAGCCACTAACTAGAATGACTTAACTTTAACCACTCTAGCTGTACGATTAGCGGCTGAATATCACTGTTGACCAGATAGCAAATGACACCGCTCCCGATCTGTCCACAGTGCTTATGCTGTCTGTGGAGATATTCAATGGCACTATCTTGACAGTGCTGCTGAATATCGGGTTCACCGCCTTTCAGCCAGATAGCAGGTCTGCTAACTAGCTAAAACGCTTTTTAATATACACCCTCCCCCCATCCAGTCTTAAATTATGAGCATCATGTCATTAAAAAATGAGATTTCTACCACATTATTAATGTGGGTCTGCATCTTTAGTTCTGTGTTCTAATAATACCACAAAACATTATTTCTTTTGTTTACAGGCAGTGAGCTACATTTAATACAAATTATGGATTCTTAAGTTCTGCAATATGTTTATAGGTTCTAATATTACATTTTAAATCTCCATCCTGAAGTGAATGCTTCGTTCACACACTTCAGGTCTAAAACTGGGCCAAAGGAACCCTCCCTCAGCACCACAAAACAGGAGGAGTACCTGCCTTTCCCCCACTCCTCTATTAGCACCAAAACCACTGTTCCCATATGCAACAGCTTCTTCAATATAGACTCTACTACTACCCTCTTCTCTGGGGCTCATAAAAAGTAAACAAAAAGTGCTGGAAATATGTCAAGGAAAGCACACCCTCTTTCTTACCACATCAAGGACTCACTGGTCCGACATAACACAGGTCCACTCCACAAGATAATTAGTCAGCTGATCTATCTGCTCATCTGAGGATGGCTCTCCCACCATTCTTGGTCACCTCTGTGGCTCCTGGACTCCTTGAGACCCTCCACAACTGAGCCTTTTCTGTCAGTCCAAAAAGGCTGTCTCCTGCTGGGAAACTGGAACTTCCATATCATCCCTCCAGTCCAGTCCAGTCTCAAAAAATGGGTTCTCCCCCACCTTCAGCAGCTGAAAACTGAGCATGTCAGAATTCTGATCTCTCACACAACAGCTCCTTCTTCAGTAGTCTTAAAGGTCTACCCAGAGAGACTGCTATAACTAGAAATAGATCTGCACGTGTAAGTATTTATCTTTTGAATATACTCTAAATCTTGGGAAAGGGGGTAATATTTGAGTTAAAGCAGATAAATCTGTGTATTTTAGAATTCAGTATTTGCTGAGTCAGTCAGGTCTTAGTACAACCAGAGAGCTTTTCATTTAAATCAAAAAGAGTATAGTTTAAGACTTTACCTTAAAAGCACAGGTCAGGGGACTGTGTAGCAAGCCAGCTTTTAAGTCTTCTTTCCCTCCCTCCCTCCCACCCACCCCAGGGATAGCTTTATAGGCTCTTAAACCTATTAAACAGGGGAGGTGCCCATAATCACTTTCAGGTGCGGCTAGTTATCCTCATCAGGAATACATTTGGTAAGGACCTGAGATCAACTATTCTTGAGGTGAACAAAGTCCATTAACAAATAAGGTATAGTTGTATTAGTACAAGTATAAGTATCCTCAACAAACCTAAACAAATTTAATATCTCAACAAAACCTTAAAACTAAGATGCAGACAGCAGTCCAGCATGTATGATTTTCTCAGTTGGTAAGGGGTCTTACATGTGCACTAGGTGCAAGGAACTCTTTGCTCTCAGGGAAATAATACAATCACTGGAGGCTAGAGTAGCAGACTTGGAGGACATAAGGAAGACAGGGAGGTATATAGAGGTGACTTACAGGAACGTAGTACTGAAGTCCCACCTCCAGACTGGCAGCCTCCCTGATGCCATGGACAAGAGAGGTCACGTGACAGGAGAGCATCACCCTGGTGTGGCAGGAAGTGATCCTGTAGCTAGGACCTGTCCTCCAGATGATATAAAACCCTCTCTCATGAAGGAAGTTTCTCCAGGGCCATATGCCCATGAGGGGAGGATTAGGACGGCCGTTATAGTTGGTGATTCGATCATTAGGCATGTAGATAGCTGGGTGGCTGGTGGACGTGAAGATCACATGCTAACATGTCTGCCTGGTGCGAAGGTAGCAGACCTCACGCGCCACCTAGTCAAGATGTTAGATAGCACATGGGAGGAATCTGCTGTCTTGGTACATGTTGGTACCAATGACAGTAAGTGTGGTAGAGAGATTCTGGAGGCCATATTTAGGTTTTTAGGAAGGAAGATGAAATCTAGAACTTCCAGGTGTAGATCTCAGAAATGATTCCCATTCCACGTGCAAGACCCAAAAGGCAGGCAGAGTTCCGGAGTCTCAATGCATGGATAAGACAAGGGTGCAAAGAAGAGGGATTTGAATTTGTTAGGAACTAGGAAACATTCTGGGGAAAGGAGGGGCTTTTCCAAAGGAATGGACTCCACCTTAACCGGGTTGCTGGCATTAAACTTTAAAAAGGAAATAGAGGAAGTGACGTCACTGGCAGAGATGGCAGCCGCGCTGTAAAGTTCCCAACGCCAAGAAGAAAAGATCCCCCACACAAGCTAGATTCTATGGTTTCGGGGTTAAGAACGTACAACAATAACTGCAGAGGGTCTGTTGCAGTGAATGGCGCAAAAGAAAAATAAGCACAGACTGGAAAAACTTTGGATTTAAAACAACTTCCGGTGTGACCGGGAATAAAGCAAAATGGTACCGAGCGGGTCAGTATGGGAAAAGAAGAAAGTTGTGCCCGGGGTGGGGGGGACCATATGAAGGCGAGCTGGGCATACTCAAATCCGCCAGGACTTGGCAAACTTTAAAAAAAAAAAAAAGAGGCTCAGTCATGGATCAGAGAGTTAAGTGATGACATATACGAACTGGGGCATCGTGTGGAGACAATAGAAAGTAAGGTAGAAAACCAGGAAGGCCTATTTCATAACATGAAAGTACAAAGTGATCTCACTAAAGTTGAGATGGGGGGACTTGTGGATAAAACTGGAAGATCTGGAGAATAGAGCTAGACACTCCAATATAAGACTTTGGGGTATCCCGGAGAAAGAAGGGACTCATAACTATAAAGTGGTGGTGGAACAGTTAAGTACAGCTCTCCTGCGGCAGGCCGAGATACCGATTGACAACATATGCTTCACTACAGATAAAGCCCATAGGGCGCTCAGTCTGCAGAGAGAAGGCCAGCCCAGAGACATAGTGGCGGGAAGGCAGCGCGCATGCGCTGTGGGAAGCCCCAAAAGCTTTCCTTTTGGGAAGCTGGGGAGCTTTCCCGCGCAGGCTCCATCGGTACCGACGTACCCATATGTGAGGACTCATTCCTGCTTGTTCCTGGAGATAAGGCCAGCCCAGAGACATAGTGGCGTGCTTCCATGACTTTAGCACAAAGGAAGCGGGTCATGCAGGCGGCGCGAAAAATGGGCAAATTGCAATGGGAAAATCAGCCAGTGGAGATTTATCTCAGCTATAGCAATAAGGAGGAGACAAGAATTTAAGCCTGTCACAACGATGCTGAGAGAGGAGAGGATTCGTTATAGGTGGCTTTTCCCTTTCGGTTTGCAATTTACTATACTGGAAAATACAACAATAGCCCGCACAGTAGAAAAGGCTATCCAGGGGATGAAATCTGCTGGGAGGCCCAACCTGCCAGTGGTGCCGATGAAAAAAGGGGAGCAGAGGAGAGTGAGCCTCGTGGGCACGGGCTGGCAGAGAACACCATAGGGTAATCGCCGCTTAAGGCGACAGAAGACTAAGGGTGCCAAGAGCGCAAGCGAAGAATGAAAGGAACTGTTTTGGAAGCATAAGACTGTGTGACTTGAGTAACCAAGTGATTTAAGGGAGAATTGAGGAGTGTGGAAATGTTATAAGAAGTGGGGAAAGGTGGAAATTGAAATCTGGCAGGGACTCATGTCTCTGAGGACTGGAGAGAGTCAAATTCCAATGTAAAAGTAAGGGATGGGTGGGGTGGGGTGGGGTGTGGTGGTGGTGGGGGGAGGGGAGGGGGCTTTGGTGATGGGGAAAATGGGACCTTACAAAAGACAGCTAGATCTCTATCAGTTGGAAAATGGCAGGAGGAGAAAAATATAAGCTCCGGATTGTATCTCTGAATAGGAAGAGACAATTACTTTATAGAGGCCAGTCGATTAAAAGCAGATATATTATCCTAGTACAAGAAACACACTTAACCATTTGTGGTGAGACAAGAATGTTAAACGAGAGATATTCTAATCAATGGTTTGCATCTAAACTCCGGGAAAAGAGGGAATATTGATTGCCTCCAGGGTTAAACACCAATGTTTGGAAGTAAAGAAAGATAAGAGAGGCAGGTATCCATTACTAAAAATTAAATACCTGGACCAAATATATATACAATAATGAAATTGTATGGTCCTAATAATGCTCAAGGGGACTTTTGCGAAGAAGTGAAATCTACAATAATCAATTTTAAGGAAGGCCACTTAATAGTAGGGGGAGATTTCAACTTAACAGTAAATCTGGAATTAGATTCCTCACGGGGGAACCCTGGTGGTAATGCAAAGCAAGGAAAGCACAGTTACTTACCTGTAACAGGTGATCTCTGGGAACAGCAGGAATAAGTCTTCACATATGGGTATCGTCGGTAAAGACGGAGCCTGCACGGAAACGCTCCCCAGCATCCAATCAGAACGCTTTTGGGAGCATCCCACCATGCCTGCGTGCTGCCTTCCCGCCTTTCCCAACTGCCTCTCCTCAGTTGAGTTTTAAAGCTGAGACAAAGGGAGAGAGAGAGAAAGGAAAGAGATAGAGAGAACAACTCCTAGGGGAGGTGGGTGGGTTGTGAAGACTTATTCCTGCTGTTCCCAGAGATCACCTGTTACAGGTAAGTAACTGTGCTATCTCCAGGAACAAGCAGGAATGAGTCTTCACATATGGGGACTCCCAAGCTAAGATGCCTGAAGGAGGCCCCAGCATGTTGCAATCTAAGATGGGCCATGCTTATCCCTAAAAACCTCAGGCATCCAAGGAATGGAGGGTAGGAGTTGAACTAGAAAAGAAAAAGAGATGCTGTGAAACAGCTTAAGTAAACAAGGTATCCAAGGGGGGTCCTTGTGTAAATGATATTAGAAAAATGTTGAGTCTTAATTATCTAATGTGGATCTCACTCAGAAATATTGCAAAATATTTGTTGAGGGTAATAAGGGTCTGTGGTTGAGAGCCAGATCATTATCCTCAAAGAAATTCCCCCAATGTGAAGTAGAGGGAAAAAAATAATTTTGCAATACAGGAAGAGATGAGAAGTCCTCATGGCTAGAACTAACCCTAGAAGAAGTACTGGGGGAGTTCAATGAGGTTGGACTTTTGAGAATAGGTAAAGCTTCTGTAAAGTCCAAAAAATTGAACCTCTTGCCCTTGGAGCAGAATAAGGTCCTAGGAAGAGTGGAGATAAGCTGACTGGTTTGGATGAAAAGGTAGAAATACCCTTTGCAGAAAAAAGAGGATAGGTCTTTAAGACCCCCTTTATTCCAATGAAAGAGAAAGATATTTGTACTAGGCGTTGAGCCTCCAATTTTTTGAAGATCAGTGAAAGTCCTTGTAAGTGATGTCACTTATGATGAAGACTTTACATGTAGAGCTTCAGGTGTGACGTAACCTAAAAGGTAACGGTAAAAGAAGATATTTGGTAAAATACCATAGAAATTGGTTGTCCACTGAGTTTATGGTATGCTGGGGCAGCATTAATATGGACAGTAGACAAAACTTTCAAAGTCAGATGATGTATAGAGATTGACGCAACAACAAGGAGGATTAAGACCTACTTGAGAATGTTGATGGAGAATCTCTGTCTGGTTAAATATGGAAGAACTATAGAAAATGTTTCATGGAAACTGGTAATATGTTCTTCACTTACAGGGATAGGATTAGACTTCTTGAAAAGATCTATCCCCTAAATAACCAGGTCTCGAGATGTACGTGAATGAGTGCAGAGGAGCTCCTTAGTCTTAAGACAGCAAGTCTGGATCCTTCTACAATTTCAAATAGTAGCTGGAGAAAAAGATGCAATATAAGGGGATACCATGTTTGCCTCTTTATGAGGGCAATATGAGTATCATGCGTTCTCCTGTTTAACATAAGCTACCATGAAGTATAGAAAATTAGAAGGAGAGTAGTGAATAAGGACCAACTGCAGTGAAAAAAATGCATCCCTGTTGAGGAAGTTCCAGTGAGATGTGGAACAACCAGGGAATTGTACAATTTTTTTACACTTTCACGTGGTCTAAACCCTGGTTACCTTTCCTTAAAAGGAAATTTTAAGGAATATGGCAAAAGTAGGAAAAAAACAGTCATGTAGGAACCATGACTGGTAGAGTCTACCAGCTGAAGGCCTTATTAACTATCTGGCCAGCTACCTATTAGGAGTAGCTCTGAGGCTCTCTGGCAAAGGCCCACAGTTGCAGAGCTTTGTTGTAGAATTGCAGAGAGCATGTTGTAGGTTGCTTAGACTGGCTGTTGAATTGCCAGTGTGCAACCTAATCTATTCTGTTGGAGCCAAGAGAACTGAAGGTGGCTAAGAATAGTAGACAGTCCTGATGCCTGCAACAATAAATAGTCCAAATGAGTTCTGGATCTAATTTGGACTTATCTGGGGCAAGGTACTTCAGGCCGGAAGGTCGGGGGTTCAAATCCCACTAGAGGACAGCAACCTTGGGCCGGAAGGACTGGGGTTTCTAGTCCCACAGGTGCTCCTTGTGGTCTTGGGCAAGCCACTTAACCCTCCATGGCCCATATTCCCTGTAAAATAGTTATCTCCAAGTTATAATGCCCTGTTCAATGTAATTTCAGTTTGTTCAATGTAAACCGCACTGATGCAGAATAGCACGGTATATAAGAGAATGTAAATAAATAAATAAATAAATAAATAAATAAATAAATCTGTTATTAAGGCAGTATAAAAGTTAGGTCCCATAGGTTGGAGAGGACCGACAGACATACTTTGGAGTAGTAATACCCAATTTCTGTCCGAACAGCTGCCTTAAAAAGATATGTGAGAACGAGATGAACTGCAAAAAAGGGAGAAAACTCTGTATGAAAACTAGTTACTGGAGTAGGTTTTGAAGAAAGCCCTATGGCTTACAGGATAAGCCCTCCAGTTGATTAGTAGTACTCTTAGAGACTAAATGTCTGGACTAAGAGGGATAGAAATTAATACAGAGTTGAAAAGACTTACAATTTAGTAAGTCTTTGAAAGGATAGGGTGCCCTTGCAGTTAAAAATATGAGATATCCTCGTACAGGAAAACTGACAAGGTGAAAGGTATAGTTCACCCTGTTAGTTCTCTTTTTTGTTTTAAAAAGAGAAACCTTGTTATCTCTGGGGTATGATAGTTCCTAGTAGCTTTTAGTTAGAAGGATAGATTTCTCTTGTAGCAAGAGATTTATACCCAGAGCCGAGGACTGAGCCAATGTATGACTGATATCTCAGCATGGATGAGATGACCTTTAGATGCTTCTGTTGAAAAGAAGCAGGTTCAATTTCTAAACCTCACACAGAAAAAGTGAATAAAATATCTGAAAACGGGGGATTGCTGGGTTTGCTGAGCCTGTTGAGGTTTTGATTTTCTTAGTCTGGTGTGGTGTTGCCCATCTTTGGAAACATCTGTAGAATGGGTAGAAGATGGATAAAACTTTTTCCCCTTGGGGGAATAAAGCTTTTTATGAGATTTTTTTATTAGCTGGGATAGAGGAGAGTTTGGACAATCCTCTGAAAGAAAGAGCATCAGTGCTCAACTGATTAGCTTGAAATAAAGCTTCCTTGTTGAAGGGATTTTCACCAGTACAAGGAGTATTTCCCAGCCTTTCCTGAACCCATCTATCCAAGTCAGAAACTTGGAGCCAGGCTAAGCGTCGTGCTCCTATGGCTATAGCAGAAGTTCTGCTAATAGACTCAAAACAGTCCAGGGAAGCAAAGAAACTTAGAGATATTTTGAGCATGATTGACTAATAAGGAATAGTCTGCTCTTTTATGCTCTGGAAGAAAAGGGTTCAAAAACATTTAAGTTCTTTGTGACCTCTTCAAGAGATAATCCCATATAGAAAATATATGAGATAATTCTTGCTGAAAGCATGGATGCCTGGAAGCATCGACGTCCAAAGGCATCTAAAGTCCTAGACTCACGACCTGGCGGATAAGAAGAGTGCTTCTTTGCACTCTTAATACGCCTCATTGCTGATTCTACAACAATAGAATGATGAGGAAGTTGAGTCTTTTGAAAACCTGGAGAAGGTGGCACCTTGTACATAGTGTCAAGTGTCTTGGAATGTGGGGATACCGTTAAAGGAGTTTCCCACATTTTTAACAGTAGATCTAGTAAGATCTGATACACTGGAAGCATGATCACCTCATTTGGAATCCAGGGAAAATGCAGTGTCTCTGAATTCCCCGGTAAGGATTCTTTACCAGGTATAGAAATGGCAAGCAGCTTTGCCATATCAAGCAGAAAAGCTTGAAAAGAAACCTCCCCCGAAGAGGACTCTTTAAAATGAGGGGTAAAGGCTAGACTTGTAGAAAAATCAGCCTTGGTACCGAAGGATTCATCCCAGTCATCGGGATTGGAAGACTGAAAAGGAAGAAGCATCGGATTTTCTTTAAAGTGATGTCTTTGGTACCGCCCGAGGTTGGTACCGAGACGAGTCGGTACCGAATCTTCCATGCTAGAGATCGATTCCAGGCTCAGCATCGAGGGAAGCGATTCTGTCGAAGTAAGCATGGATGGTACCGACACCGATGATGATGTCGATGTCGATACCGGTACCGGTACCAAAGGCGATACCGATACTCGAGGAACGGTCTGCAGCAACTCTAACGGTACCGAAGTAGCCAAGAGTGCTAGACTACGTTCATCGGTGAGGAGTGTTTCGTCCATCACCATAGCCGATGACGGGGTGTCAGTAACCGCCCGAAGCGGTCACAAAAACCGAGCATGGCCCGGGTATGTTCATCGAGGTAAGAACCTCAGGAACAACCCAGAGCCCAGTTAATGCTTTGGAGCCCGAAGACTCCCGCCAGGCTTTATTGCCAAGATGTCCTCGAGGGCAAGGCCGAAGCCATCTCGATACTGGAAAGGAGATCTACCACTCGAGGACTGGCTAGTCTTTACAGACTGTTGTTTGGTTACCTGATCCTGTGAAGAAGATATTCTAGCTGGCAACATCAAAGTGGATGTGAACCGGGTATCGAGTTCTGCTCGATTCTGAAGACTTCTTCTGTTTGAGCTCCAGCAGGAGAGACAGTCCAGAGGACAATGGTCAGGACCCAAACATTTTAGACACCAAGTACGAGTGTCTGAAAAAATATCTGTACCGCCACACTTTGAGCATTTCTTAAGGATAGTGGCTGGCTTTTCCATAACGGAAGGGCAGAGGCCCAGTGGCCTAGAAACCGTCAGGCACTAAACAGGAAAAAATTTCTAAGGAAAGAAGAAATTCTTCAGGAAAAAGAAAGAAAAGTACCGGCGGTACCGGTAGCGTCGAGGGAAGGCAGACGCGACCACAAAAAAATAAAAATAATTTTCTGCGGTGACAGGAATACGTCCTGCCAGTTCCGCGGAAAACGGAAAACTAAGGAAAGGCAGTTGGGAAAGGCGGGAACGCAGCATGCAGGCGTGGTGGGATGCTCCCAAAAGCGTTCTGATTGGACGCTGGGGAGCGTTCCCATGCAGGCTCCGTCGGTACCGACAATACCCATATGCGAAGACTCATTCCTGCTTGTTCCTGGAGATAAAACTAAAAGCACGCATGAGGGAGTTGGGAGTCAATATATGGAGGGAAATGCATGGTCAGGAGAGAGATTATACGTTCTATTTGCCAGCTCACTGCTCCTACACAAGAATAGATATGCTGTGGGTTCATAAGTCACTCATGCCACAAGTGGTGACGAGTGCAATTGGGGAGCTTTTGAGTTGTCCAAAGGGACAGGGCAAGGATGCCCATTATCCCCCCTGTGCTTTCTATGGAACCTCTGGCACAAAGGGTGAGAGCATCAGGGGACATTAAAGGCTTAAAATGGGAACAAGGTGAGTGCAAGGTATCCTTGTTTGCATCCCCCTAAGCAAACATTGGGAGCATTGACAAGGGAGCTGGATAGCTTTGGGTTAACGTTGGGCTTGCAGATGAATGCATCAAAATTGGAGGTTTTAAATAATTCAGTTCTGAATAAGGAGGGCGAAGAATTTAAAAAAGTCTATTCTCCTTTAAATGGGCAAAACAAAGTATTCGCTATCTGGAAGTTCATTTAACACCTGAACTCTCTGATTTGTTTGAGGTGAATTATACTCCCCTAGAGGGGAAAAATTAAGAGAGACCTAGAGATATGAGAGAATAGACCTCTCATGGAGTGGAAGAATATCTGCAATGAAAATTATGATCCTTCCCAGAATACTTTTCTTGTTCAGCACACATTCCACTTCTGTCCCAGTGGAGTTTTTGAATAAAGTGCAAAGGATACTGTGGAAGTTTATATGAAAAGGGAAAAGAGCTAGAGTATGCAAACATATACTAGTGAGATGTAAAGAAAATGGGGATATGTTGATCCCCGACCTTACTAGGTATTACAATGCAGCTAAGCTGAGGGCAGTTTTTGAATGGGGAGTGCATAAGAGTCAAGAATGGATACAAATGGAAAAACTAGAACTGGGAATACCCTCTTTGAGTGAGGTCCTCTAGCTGCCCAGGGGAAACCGGTTGACACCTAGGTGTAACGCCTTTGTGTTCTTAATGCTTCAAACATGGTTTAAGTAGAGAAATAAATGGCTGGGAGCAGAGTGTAAAACTAGGTGGATCCCCATTAAGGGTAATATAGATTTCCTACCGGGAATGCAAGCAGGGTTTGCAGAGAGATGGGTGCAGAACAATCTACGCCATGTAGACCAATTCCTAGAAGGCAAAAGAATTAGGTCCTTTCTAGAGCTTAGGGAAAAGTTTTCATTAAATAGAGCAGACTATTACCATTATACACAGGTCTCCAATTAAATTCAAAATAAAATCCTCCCAAGCTTAAAGATGAATTAACACCATTTGAGAACCTGTTCATAAGGGATACGTTCAAAGGTGCTATTACCCAATTATATAAAATTATGGATATCAGCAAGGGAGAGAAAGAAACATTTCAAAGGAAATGGGAAGCTTACCTGGGGATGGTATTAGAGGAGCGGACCTGGGGCGATATTTTTGTACATGGATATAAAGGCCTACTTGCCTTAAATCTAATAGAACATAACTATAAGATTATGTATGGGTGGTACATGACATCTGACATGATACAAAGGATTTATGGGAAGACTAATGGCCTATGTTGGCGTAACTGTGGAGCCAGAAGAACCTACTTCCATGTCTGGTGGTCCTATATTAAGGTGCAAGCGTACTGGAAAGCTGTGTTCCAGAATATCAACACAATACTTGGGAAGAGTTCCATACCTAATCCAGGGATGGCTTTATTGGATTTCAATGGTAGGGAACTACAAAAGGAAGATGGGTGTTTTATTACTTTTGGCTGTGTGGCCGGTCGCCTAACGACAGCCAGAAAATGGAGGAAGGAAAACCCATCAACGATGGGTGACTGGGAGAAAGCCCTGGAACAAATACATTTAATGAGTACGTTGCAATGCAATGTGTGCCTTCGAGTCAGTCCTGACTCCTGGTGATCCAGAAGCTCCTGGGTTTTCTTGGCAGTGTCACTGGAAGTAGATTGCCAGGCCTTTCTTCCGAGGCAATGGAGGGTTAAGTGACTTGCCCAAGGCCACAAGGAGTGCTGGTGGGAATTGAACCCTGGTTGCTTGGTTACCAAGCCAGTGTTCTAACCACTAGGCTACTCCTCCACTCCCGAGTACGTTGACCGCCCTAAAATATTCCAAAATGACATGTTTTGAGATTACTTAGTCTAAATATGCTAACTGGCTGGCAAATAGGGTGTCCGTGGGAGTATAATGTTGATTGAAGAACTATTTTATGCTAAAGCCAATTTGTAAGGTCCCGGGAATTGGTTATGTAAAAAGTAATTGTTGTGTAATAATGGAGAGCAGAGGGTGGGGAGTTTGGGGGGAAAAACAATAAAAACAGGTGTACGTTCCTTATCTTCTTGGATGCAGTATAGCCCAGCAGACGTTGTTGTTGTTGTTAAGTGCCGTCGAGTCGGAGTCGACTCATGGCGACCCTCTGGATAGCTATCCTAAATTGTGTTCGGTCTTCAGTCAGGTGGCTCATTGTTGACAGACTGGTACCTGTAGCTGCTGTTATTGTATCGATCCATCTCATTGCTGGCCTTCCTCTTTTGCATTGACCTTCTATCTTGCCAAGCATAATGTCTTTCTCTAATGATCTCTCTCTTCGCATGATGTGTCCAAAGTATGAAAGTCAAAGTCTTATCATCTGAGCTTCTAAAGAAAGCTTAGGCTTGATCTCCTCTAGTACAGACTGGTTTGTTCTTTGGGCAGTCCATGGTATACACAGTATTCGCCGCCAGCACTATAATTCAAAGGCATCAATTTTCTTCCTATCTGTCTTTTTCACTGTCCAGCTTTCACATCCATATGATGTTACTGAAAATACCATGGCTTGAACAAGTCGAATCTTTGTATGGAGAGAGACATCTCTGCTCTTGAGAATCTTATCTAGGTCTTTCATAGCCATTCTGCCAAGAGCAATGCGTCGTCTGATTTCTTGACTGCTTGTTGCTTCTTTATTGATAGTTGATCCAAGTAGTTAAAGTTGTTCACAATTTCAATTTCTTCTCCTTCAGTGATGAAGGACATTGTATGTGGGGAATAATGTTGTTGAAAATCTTATGTCTGTATGATTAAGTTGTGACGAGCCTCATCTGATAATAAAAATAAAATTTAAAAAAATAAATAAATACATAAATAAATCAATAACTAAAAGGAAATAGAGCAGCTGTTAAACTAGATAATACAGGAAAGCCAACAGTCGCCCAAAAGTGCATGGTTCAGAATGACGTATCTGTGAAGGATACTAGCAAAAGACTGAAGTTAGGGCATATCAACAAAGAGGTTCCAGTAAAGACAAAAGTAACCCAAAAGCCCTTAAGTACAGAGCAGACAGAGCTTAAAAATTCCAAATTACCCCTGCCTACCAATAACCAGATTAATAGGAATAAAATATGACCTCTAAAATGTTTGAATGCAAATGCTAGAAGCCTAAAAAATAAGATGGGAGAGTTAAAATACATAGCACTAAATGAGAGGTTAGATATGAATGGTATCTCAGAGACCTGGTTGAAGGAGTACAACCAGTAGGACACTATGATACCTGGGTACAAATTATATCGCAATGATAAGAGTAGATCAAATTGGTGGAAGGATTGTGCTCTATGTTAGAGAGGGCATTGAGTCACACAGGAAACAAAATGCACTGTAGAATCTCTATGAATTAAAATTCCATGTAAAAAGGGGAAAGCAATGGCAGCGAGGATGTACTACCGACCCCCTGGCTAGAATGAACAAATGGATGATAAAATGCTTAAGGAAATCAGGGAAGCTAACAAAAGTTACAGCACAGTAATAATAATGGGCGATTTCAATTACCCCAGTATTGACAGTGTCACGGCAGGACATGCTAGGGAGATAAAGTTTCTAGATTAAATGACCTCTTCTTGGAGCAGTTGGTTCATGAACCGACAAGAAGGGAAGTTGTTTTAACCTAGTCCTTAGTGGTACACAGGATCTGGTGCAAGAGATATGGGTGTTGGGGCCACCTGCAAATAGTGATCATAGCATGATCGCGTTTGATTTCATAAATGGAAGGACGGCAAGGAAATCCACAGTACTGCCTTTTAACTTTCAAAAGGGGGACTTTAAAAAAAATGAGAAAGAAAGCATTTTTAAACAACGCCCATGCTTGATGCTAATCTTTATCCTTTGCAGCTACTCCTTTTAGTCTTTTCTTAACTATCTTGGAAGCCCAGACTAGCTGTATTCCCATACTTTAAGAAAAGTGGAAGGAAGTCCAAAAAACTGCCAGCATGGTTTAAAGGTGAGGTCAGAGAGGCTGTTGTACCAAAAAAGCATCTTCCAGGAAATGGAAAAAGGAGCCAAATGACGAAAAACTGAAAACATCATAAGCACTGGCAAGTTAGATGCAAGGCATTGATAAGGCAGGCAAAGAGAGAATTTGAGAAAGCGTAATTACTCACCTGTGATCTCCAGGAACAGCAGGAATTTAGTCTTCACAAATGAGTGACATTAGTATAGACAGAGCCCGCGCAGGAACACTCCCCAGCACCCAACTGGAAAGTTTTTGGGAGCACTCCACTACACCTGCGCGACTGCCTTTCCAATTCCCTCTCTTCAGTTGAGTTTGTAGCTGAGAAAAGAATAAATAAAACCCTTTAGCTCCTAGGGGAGAAGGATGGGTTGTGAAGACTAAATTCCTACTGTTCCCAGAGATCATCTGTTACAGGTAACTATGCTATCTCCAGGAACAAGCAGGAATGCAGTTTTCACATACGGGACTCCCTAGCTCCCAGATGAAGTGACCTCAGAACCGGTAGAGGTTCGCCTCAAAGTAGGCATGATGAGGTCATGGAGCCCACATGGATTTCTAGTATCTTCAAAGTCTGGGATGGCGGGTAGGAGTTGCATATAAGTCTGAAAGAGGTGCTGAAGTACAGCCTGATCAAACATAGCATCCCGACAGGAATCCTTGTCTAGACAATAATGGGCAGAAAAGGTATAGACGGAAGACGAAGTTGCTGCTTTGCAAATTTTATCAATGGCTAGTGATCGTAGGTTTGCAACGAGGTGGCCATGGCGCGAACTTTGTGAGCAGTGTCATGCCCTTCCACGGAGAGTCCTGCTTTGTCATAGGTAAATGAAATGCAGTCCGCTATTCACATGGAGAGCGTACACTTAGAAACAGGTAATCCCAGTTGACTGGGGTCAAATGAGATAAACAACTGCGAGGCTTTACGATGATCTCGAGACCTTTGGAGATGGACAGTCAATGCATGTTTGCAGTCAAAAGTGTGCAGAGCTGCTTCCACTCTAGACACTTGCGCTTTAGAAAACTAGAAAGTAAATTGACTGGTTTAAATGGATGGGAGATACCACCTTTGGCATAAAGTGTGGGTGAGTCCGAAGGACTACTTTATCATGGTGGAAGCGGGTATAGGAGGATCTGCCACCAAAGCCTGAAGCTCACTAATGCGCCTAGCTGACATGAGGGAAATTAGGAAGATTACCAAGAGAGGAACTTAAATGAGGTCGTGGCTAACAATTCAAAGAGCGGCTTGAGAAGCTGCGCTAGAACGACATTCAGGTCCCAAGCTCGAGGTGGCTTAATGGGTGGTTTGAACCTCTCATGAAATGCGCTACTCATGAATGTGTGAAGATGGGCTGTCCATCGAGTAGATGGTGAGAGGCCGCAAGGCACCAAGGTGGACCCTCACGGAGTTTGTCTTTAGACCTGTCGAGGACAGATGGAGGAGATACTGGAGGAGTGACTCCACTGGAGCAGAAGAGGGATTGAGATCCTTCTGGGAACACCAGACAGAGAATCTATGCAACTTAAAAGCATATGAATGTCTGGTGAAGGGCTTTCGAGAAGCCAAAAGGATCCCTTTAACCTCTTAAATAAGGTCAAAGCCTTACAAAGCTATGCTCTCGGCAGCCAAGCTGTGAGGTGGAGAGACTATGGATTGGGATGGAGTAATGAGCCGTCATCCTGGGAGAGGAGATCAGGTGCAGAACCCAATCGCACAGGCTGAGTCTGAGTCAGACGTAGCAGTGGAAACCACAGTTGTTGCAGCCAGTGAGGGGCTATGAGAATCATGGAGCCCTGGTCAGACTGAAGCTTGAAAAGTGCCTTGGGAATGAGGGGTAAAGGAGGGAAAGCATAAAGCAGACCCTGACCTCAGCGTAGGTGGAAGGCATCCACTTGTTGCTTGGTGGATGTCCGAGTTCTTGTGCAGAAGCAAGGAAGCTTGGCATTTTGGGGAGTCACGAACGGATCTATGACTGGAGTTCCCCGGTCTGGAAGATGTAGGACATTGTGTCCGGATGGAGAGACCATTCGTGCAGAAGAAGGATGCGACTCAATCTGTCTGCCAAGACACTGAACTCTCCCGGGAGGTACACCGCTTGGAGGTGTATTAGATGAGCAATAGCAAAGGACCACAGGTGCAGCGCATCCTCACAGAGGGTCCAAGAGCCTGTTCCTCCCTGCTTGTTCACAAAGAACATGGCAACCTAATTGTCTGTCCTGACTAGGACTTGTTGTGTGCTGAGGTGGTGTTGAAACACCCGGAAGGCATTCAAGACAGCATGAAGTTCCAGGAGATTGATCTGGAGTTGACACTCTTGCATTGTCCAGAACCCCTATGTAGTTAGGTTGCCCAGATGGGCTCCCCAACCCAGTTTGGAGGCATCTGTCGTCAGGGTGCACTGAAGTGAAGGAATCTGAAAAGGTGTCCCTATGAGAGGTTTTCTGGACAGCACCACCAATGAGGGGATGTGGGTAGACAGGCAGGGACTTGGATCCTGTCCCATAGATGGCCCAAGGCCTGCTTCCACTGGGAAGCAAGAGTCCACTGGGCTGTCCACATATGTAGTCGGGCATATGGAACAACATATACTTTAGAGGCCATGTGCCCCAGGAGTTGCAGCATCTCTCAGGCAGTCAGATGGTCTCTTAGGAGTGTCTGGGACGCTAGTTCGACTAGACAGGCACAACGGAGCTGGGGCAGAAATGCCCTGGACTTCTGGGTGTCTAAGTAGGACTCTGATGAACTCTAGTTTTTGAGTTGGAGTGAGCTGGAATTTTGGGAGGTTTATCACAAATCCACAGTGTTGTAGTACTGTGATGGTACAATACAAGGAGAGCAGTACCTCTTGGGAGGTGTCTGCTTTTATTAGCCAGTCGTCTAAGTAAGGGAAGATGAATATCTCCACAGATAAGCAGCTACAACCGCCATGCACTTTGTGAACACCCTTGGGGCAGAGGCAAGTCCGAAGGGAAGGACTCTGTATTGATAATGTTTTCCTTGAAAGGTGAAGTGTAGATATTTCCTGAGTCCTGGATGGATGAAGATGTGTATACACTTCTTTTAAATCTAGAGAATAGAGCCAATCCTGACCCTGGAGGTAGGGAAGAAGAGTCCTTTTCGTGGACTAGAAACTTGTTGAGGTTTCGGAGGTCCAGAATGGGCCTGTACGCTCGGTTTTCTTTGGAATGAGAAAGTATGGAAAGTAGAAGTCCATTCCCTATTAGGCTGTTGAAACATCTTCTATGATGCCCTGAGACTGAAGAGAGGACACCACGTCCTGTGGGATTTGAACCCCCGACCTTCCGGCCTGAGGTAACTTGCCCCAACCACTAGGCCACTCCTCCCTCAAAATATATGTATTAAATGGCCTACAGTATGTAACTGACATAACGGAAATACATGAAATAACTGATCTATATGACATAAATGTCTTGAATGGGAAAATGACAAATGATATACATGACATAATTCATCTAAATGACGTACCTTAGTTGAATGCTATACATGAAGTACATCCATATTTAAGTTGTTAATGCACTGTATGACTTGAATGAAATAGAGGTAGTTCTCGTAGTACAAGTCAGGTCAAATCTAAATGACATTTCTGATGTACAGGCTGTTTATGCAGTCAAGGGCATCAATGCAATAACTTTATTTAATACTGAAGATGAGATGCCCTCAGAGAAGGAGTTCTTGCTCGGGGCGATTCAATCATTATCTGAGGGGCAGTAGTGGTTGCCCTTTGGTGCGATCCGCCGTTTCTATGTACTTGGACGTGCCTTGCTGCCTAGTGGTTGCTCTCATCAGCAGGGCCGGATTTACCTATACGCCAACTACGCCGTGGCATAGGGCCCACAGCTGACAAGGGCCCACAAAAATTGAAAAAGTTGTTAGGGTTCTTAAAATTTTAAAAAAAAACGCTCGCTGCTGCCGCAGCAGCATGGACTGTCCCGCGGGGGCCCCCTCTGCTGCCGCGGCAGCATGGACTGTCCCGCGGGGCTCCCTCCGTGCCGGCTGAATCCGTCCCTCCCTCCGTCCCGGCTTTGAGAGGCGCGAAGGGAGAGTGTCTCCCTCGTGTCTCTGTTAAGCCCGCAGGGGCTGATGGGAAATTTCTCCCTTCGCGCTTCTCAAAGCCGGGACGAAGGGAATGCTGCAGTGCTGCAGGTCTGGCAGCTGTCTTCTCTTTGACAGGAAGAAGTGGGCTAGGGATCTGACTTTAGCCATAGGAAATGTACGTATGAAAGTCTTGTTTTCCTATTCCTGCTGTTACAGAAGATAATTTATAGTTCTTGGCTTTCTCTTTGCTCTTTGCTGTCCTTGGTGCTGGCAGCAGTCGGCTTCCTATGCCTTTATAGAACATAGGAATTGAACTTTTACCTTTCTTAACACTAACCAGACCTATAGATAGCAGTTTAAAGAACAGTGAAACCTACTTTGAGAGGCGCGAAGGGAGAGTGTCTCCCTCGCGTCTCTGTTAAGCCCGCAGGGGCTGATGGGAAATTTCCCATCAGCCCCTGCGGGCTTAACAGAGACACGAGGGAGACACTCTCCCTTCACGCCTCTCAAAGCCGGCACGGAGGGAGGGAGGGAGGGACGGATTCAGCCGGGCAGAGGGGGCCCCGTGGGACAGTCCATGCTGCCGCTGCTGCGACGGCAGCGGCAGCAGCCAGCGTTTAATTTTATTATTAAATTTTTCTTGAGCCGATGGGGGGTAGGACTGGTAATGGGCTGGGGGGGTTAAGACTGGTAATGGGCTGTGGGATGGGGGGGTTAGAACTGGTAATGGGCTATGGGGGGGGGCTAGGCCTGGAAATGGGCTGATGGGGGGGCTAACACTGGAGGTGGGCTGATGGGGTTAGGACTGGTAATGGGCTGTGGGCTGGGGGGGTTAGAACTGGTAATGGGCTATGGGGGGGTTAAGACTGGTCATGGGCTGTGGGCTGATGGGGGCTGTCTGGTAATAGGCTATGGGGGGGGCTAGGACTGGAAATGGGCTGGGGGGGTTAAGACTGGAGGTGGGCTGATGGGGTTAGGACTGGTAATGGGCTGTGGGCTATGGGGGGCTAGGACTGGTAATGGGCTATGGGGGGGCTAGTACTGGTAATGGGCTATGGGGGGGCTAGGACTGGTAATGGGCTATGGGGGGGCTAGGACTGTAAATGGGCTGATGGGGGGGCTAGGACTGGAAATGGGCTGATGGGGGGGCTAACACTGGAGGTGGGCTGATGGGGTTAGGACTGGTAATGGGCTGTGGGCTGATGGGGGGTTAGGACTGGTAATGGGCTATGGGGGGGCTAGGACTGATAATGGGCTATGGGGGGACTAGGACAGGAAATGGGCTGATGGGGAGGGGTTAGGACTTGAGGTGGGCTGATGGAGTTAGGACTGGTAATGGGCTGTGGGCTGATGGGGCGGTTAGGACTGGCAATGAGCTATGGGGGGCTGACTGGAAATGGGTTGATGGGGTTAGGACTGGAAGTGGGCTGATGGGGGGTTAGGACTGGTAATGGGTTATAGGGGGGGACTTAAACTGAAAATGGGGTGATGGGGGTTAGGACTGGAAGTGGGTTGATGGGGGGGCTAGGACTGGTATTGGGTTGGGGGGTTGCTAGGACTGGAAATGGGCTGATGCAGGGACTAGAAGGGAATGGATGCTGGGTGAGGCTGGAACTAGAAGGGAGCTGATGTTGGGGGAGGATTAGAATGGGATGGGGCTGGAAGAGTAAAATGGAGAAGGGAAAAATATTTTGTGTGGGAGGGATAAAAAATCTACAATTGGCCGGGTATTGGGAGAGTAAGTGGGGATTGAGGATGGAGGGGTAAAATTTGAGTGGATGAAATAGGAATGAGGAAAGAGCAAAAGGAGAAAGATTAGTATGTTAAAGCAGATGTAGAGAGAGAATGGAAAAAAACTAGAAGAGAGAAGAAAGGACAAATGGACAGCAGACGATGGAGAGTTAGCAGAAGACACAAAGAAACCAGAAGAAAGTAGCTGGAGCAATTGCAGCTGAAAAAAAATGCACAAAAGGTAGAAAAATCTCTCTTTATTTTGAATTTATTATTGGAATATGTCAGCTCTGGTAAATGTGCATCATTAACGTCTGCGCTTTGTTTAGTACAAGAGCAAATTAATGTACAGTTTTATTTCTACAGTGTTGTACATTCCAAGTTTGGCTTTTGGGATTCCCAGTTTAATTATGACGTCAGGGCCAACAGCGCGCAGCTGATCCGGCATGCTCGTTTTTATCTTTTCTGGGGGCCCACAATTTTTGTTGGCGTAGGGCCTCACTCAAGGTAAATCCGGCCCTGCTCATCAGAGATGAGCTCAAGTCTCAGGAGTGTGTATGTGCATGAGCCAAAGGATCGATATTGGTTTGTTTCTAAAGGGCCTATCTTTCATTGACGGCACAAGTTGGAGGGAACAGCTGATTAGCCTGTCGTTCCACAGGGCTTGCACGTCAGACGTCTGAGCTGGCCACGGCTCCATGCACCTTCACAAAGTGATGCTGATGCACCTTCACAAAGTGATGCTGATGCTGTGGAAGGAGAGCATCATGGTCCATCTATACTGAGATGACTGGTTGAGTCTAGCAAAGGCAGAAAAGGAGGCGCAGCTGGCCACCCAATGGGCGGTGCAATTCCTTCAGAGTCCAGGAAAGGTGGTCAATCTGGACAAGTCTGCTGCAACCCATCCAGCAGTTGGTGTACATGGGCAGGGGCGGCTATCATGAGGCGAAGTGAGGCAGATGCCTCAGGCGGCGAAGTTTTAAAGGCGGCATTTTGCCCCCAAAACAGCCGCCTCACTTCGCCTTCAAACGTTTAAAAAAAAAAAAAAATCCAATTTCTGCCGCTACCGAGTTTGCAGCAGCACACTCACCTCTCCTTCCTATAGCAGCCGCGGCTCCTGCTTCTTGGAACCACAGCTGTACTAGCGCGAGATCAGCCAGCCACTGCGGAGCCTTCCCGTGCAGCAGCATCCCGCCCCCAAAGGAAGTTCCTAGACCCCCCCATCAGCCCATTTCCAGTCCTAGACCCCCATAGCCCATTACCAGTCCTAAACCTCTCCCCCCATCAGCCCATTTCCAGTCCTAGACCCCCCCTTCCAGTCCTGGCCCCCAGGAAAATAATAACGCTCAAATTTCTGCCACTGCCGAGTCTGCTTCTCGGCAGCGGCAGACTCACCTCTATAGCAGCCGCGGCTCCTGCTTCTTGGAGCCGCGGCTGTACTAGCGGGAGGATCAGCCAGCCACTGCGGAGCCTTCCCAAACCCTGGGAGCCTACAATTTGGGCCAACCACCTTTTCAGTCTCTTCTCCGTCAGGAAGACTCTGCCTACTCGAGTGTTGAAACGTGATCTCAAGTATTCCAGTGGCTGGGAAGGCTCCCAGTGGCTCTTTTCTTGATTGGTCACCCAGTCGAGAATCTACAGGAACTGCACCACCCAGTTTAAAACTAGAAACACTTTGGACTGCAACCTAGTCCAGATGAGCTAACTGTCCAGATATGGGTGAACACAGATCCTGTGGCATCTCAGCACAACAGCCGACACCAGCACCATACTTTCGAGAACATCCTCAGTGTGGTTAAGAGGCCAAAAGGGGAGAACAGCAAACTCAAAATGACAGCGAAGCATGGCAAAATGGAGAAAGTGCTGTTGATCCACAGGGTCTCCACATGGAAGTGAAGGGTACACAGAGGTAAGCATAGACTCCCTCTGGGACCTCCACTCACAGACAGTATAACTGTCCCACCTGATCTGAATAGCAGTTCTCTAGGTCATGGAACCACCCAGGGAGACCACGAAGGCATCTGGAATAGACTCTCCGCATTCCAGAACATAGCTGTGCTGAATGGTGTCTCACATCCAGCAATTCTTGGTGACCCAGGGCCACTCATGATAGAGAAGGTACAGTCTGCTGCCCATTAGGGGCATCCTGGAAAGGGTCCTCAATCCGTCACTTTGATGGATGGAAGGAAGCACTTTTGGATGTGGTCGAATTTTGAGACCCGCAAGCTCCACATAAAGACCAAGTCCAGGACCAAAACCAGAAGAGGAAAGAAAATAACTACTTTCCATGGCAGTACCTACAGGAGTACCAGGGACCCTAGGAGTCCAAGTAGCATGGACAAGAAAATTGTGTGTACACTGAAGACAATAATGTACCTGTATGCCTTCCAGGCCCCTTTGGCCCATCTTCCGGGAAGTGATGAGGTTTGGACTCACCCAAATCCTTAACCAGCTTCTCCAAGTCTGGCGCTAACAACAGCTTCCCTCTAAAGGCTAGTTGGGTCAACCAGGACTTTGAGGATGAATCTGCCAACAGAGCAATGTCTTTATCCACCTAAAGGACTGAGTCATCAGGCCCACACACACCACCAACTGAAGGATAACAGCAAAGCTGCAAGACTGCATGTGGCATCTGTGGCAAATCCTTCCACTCAGCTTTTTGCAGTGCCTATAGCACCATTTCCACTGACCGTGCCTATAGCACCATTTCTACTGACCATGCCATAGTTGTGGTGCCAGAGATTGTAAACTGTATTCCAATAGGGAACAGCCATTTGTAGCGTATATGCTCTTCCCAAAACAGTTTTGTAATGGACTGGTATAAGAACATAAGATATGCCATACTGGGTCAGACCAAGGTCCATCAAGCCCATTATACTGTTTCCAATAGTGGCCAAACTAGGTCACAAGTACCTAGCATTTTCCCCAAAAGTCACAGGTTCCACAATGCTTGTACTGGGGCAAGCAGTGGATGTTCTGGATCCACTTTAATAATGGTTTATTGACCTTTCTTCCAGGAACTTGTCCAAACCTTTTTTAAACCCGGCTACACTAACACCTGTCTTTTCTGGATTGTGGTGAGAAAGATATCTAAACAGTTCCAGTTCCTGATTGTTCCATCTTATTTTCCCCAGTTTCCAAGCTGCCATTAATACGGCTTCTTCTGTGGCATATTCATGCATGCAGGCTATGTCTTGGAGCCTGCCTTCTCTTCTAGGGCCCAATGCTCTTTGTGCTCTCTCCACCTTAAAACAGAGTTTATTTTCATCAAGCCCCCTGCTTTGGCATATTCAGTATTCTGTAGTCTATAGTTTCCTCAGTTTCAGGGAGGCCTCGAATCCTCAGGTTGGCCCTCCGTGACCTGTTCTCTAGGTCCTCCAGTTTGGATGTCAATTCCTCCTGCTTGGTCCGCAGTTGAACATTTTCCTATACTAGGGTTTGGATACTTCGCCTCTGCTGCTCCACGTTATTCTCGATCTCAACACGCTGCCTCAGTTCCCCCAAGTCACTGCACAATTCTGTTATCCAGGCCTGAACCTCCCGTTTAAGGGTAATGTTGTCCTGTTTTAAGTCTGAAAATCCTCCTTGAATATCCTCCCAAACCAAATGAAGCTCAGATTTTTACCAGGGGGGGTTGTGCTTGGGACTGTCTCCTTTCCTCAAACCATCTTCTGCACCAGTGCCGGAGATGGCCACCATTTTCTGCTTAACTGGGCCTGCCGTTGTTGCTGCCTCATATGCGAGGTTTTTAAAACAAGCTCTGCATTTTTTCGTCGCCCCTGGTTCCGTGTGTTACTGGGAGGTACTCCCGGATTAGTAAGGCAGGTTTTGGAGCAGTTTGCCATCTTCATTCGGGTTTTTATTTCACAGCCATGGAGCTGATTAAAAGAGCGGCCATACTCGTATGACGTCACTCTGGACCCCCAGTTGTCCACCTTATTATGAATTTCAAAAGGAAAGTCTATATAGCCTGCTTTAGAAGTAAACACAATTCTCAAACTTTCAAGCAAGATTAAAGCAAAGTAAATCATTAGATATGTAAAATGTATCTTGCTAAACCAATCCAGATGAGTGGGACATACCCAAGTAGTCAGGATCCAAGGGAAAGAAAACACTCAGAACAGACCAAACTGCCAAAGGTGCCATTTGTACAACCTCTACGAGTACCTTATAGGGCTTCAAAGGTATTTAATGAAGACCAGGAAGCCTTACAAATGTTCTCAGGGTACACCAGAGCAGTTCTACCTAAAAGACTTGTGCTCCATGAAGTGAGCTCTGACTCACTGCTACATGTGCTTACCAGCCAAAATGTACGTGGCCCTCAAAGGCCTCCATAAGTCAGCAGGCAATACAGCAGTGGTTCTCAATCCAGTCCCCTGGTATCATACCTAGAATGCTAGGTATGATAAGGAAAGGAATGGAATGGAAAATAAAACAAAAGATATTATAATGCCTCTATATCGTTCCATGGTGAGACCGCACCTTGAATATTGTGTGCAATTCTGGTCGCCGTATCTTAGAAAGGATATAGCGATTTTAGAAAAGTTTCAGAGAAGAGCCACCAAAATGGTAAAGGGGATGGAAGGATACTCCTATGAAGAAAGGCTAAAAAGGTTGGGGCTCTTTAACCTGGAAAAGAGACGGCTGAGGGGAGATATGATAGAAGTCTATAAATTAATGAACGGAGTGGAACGGGTAAACGTAGATCGATTGTTTACCTTATCATAAAGCACAGTTACTTACCTGTAACAGGTGATCTCTGGGAACAGCAGGAATTAGTCCTCACATATGGGTACGTCGGTACCGACGGAGCCTGCGCAGGAAAGCTCCCCAGCTTCCCAGAAAGAAAGCTTTTGGGAGCCTCCCACAGCGCATGCGCACTGCCTTCCCGCCTTTCCTAACCAACTCTCCTCAGTTCGAGTTTAAAGCTGAGACAATAGAGAGAGAGAGGAAAGGAAAGATAGAGAGAAATACAACTCCTAGGGGAGGAGGGAGGGTTGTGAGGACTAATTCCTGCTGTTCCCAGAGATCACCTGTTACAGGTAAGTAACTGTGCTATCTCCAGGAACAAGCAGGTATCAGTCCTCACATATGGGGACTCCCTAGCTAAGATGCCTGGGAGATCCCCAAGGGTATGAGACCCTGAAAGGTTCCTCGCCTTCCTATGGATCTCAGGCATCCATTAAGGGACGGAGGGCAGGAGTTGTTTAAGAATGGAACAGGTGTCTGAGGACAGCCTGACCAAACAAGGCATCCCGGCGGGAGTCCTTGTCCAAACAGTAATGGGCTGTGAAGGTATGAACCGAGGCCCAGGTGGCTGCTCGACAGATCTGGTCGATGGACACAGAATGAAGATGAGCCATAGAGGCGGCCATGGCCCTCACATTGTGAGCTGTGACATGGCCCTCCAGAGAAAGGTTCTTACTCTGGTAAGCAAAAGAAATACACTGAGCAATCCAATTGGACAGTGTTCTCTTAGAGACTGGAAGTCCTAAATGAGAAGGATCAAAAGCAACAAAAAGCTGGGAAGACTTGCTATGTTGCTGCGTCCTGTGCAAGTAAAAAGCAAGAGCTCTTTTACAATCTAGAGTATGAAGGTTCCTCTCTGCACTGGATGCATGAGGAGCTGGAAAAGAGACAGGTAAATATACCTCTTGATTAAGATGAAAAGGTGAGACCACTTTAGGCATAAAGTGAGGATTTGTCCTAAGGACTACCTTATCATGATGGAACCTTGTATAAGGTGGATTAGCCACTAAGGCCTGCAGTTCACTGATGCGGCGAGCAGAAGTGACTGCAATAAGGAAAATAACCTTCCATGAAAGAAATTTCAAGGAGGTAGTGGCTAAGGGTTCAAAAGGTGGCTTCATAAGCTGACTAAGAACCAAATTTAAATCCCATGCCACCGGAGGAGGTTGAATGGGAGGTTTAGTTAAAGTTAGGCCTCTCATAAATCTTGCAATAAGAGGATGAGAGGAAACAGGTTGTCCATTGATAGGCTTAAGGGATGCTGCAATAGCACTTAAATGGACCCTTACTGAATTCGTCTTAAGGCCTGCATTGGAAAGATGCAGGAGATATTCTAATAGAGAATTCAGAGGAAGTGCCAAAGGGTCAAGACCCTTTTGAGCACACCAAATGGAAAATCCTTTCCATTTAAAAGCATAGGAACGCCTAGTGGAAGGTTTCCTGGAAGCATAGATGATATCCTTCACTTGCTGCGAAAGATTGAAGTCTTGAAGGTCTAGGCCTTCAGTAACCAAGCTGTGAGGTGAAGGGACTTGGGGTTTGGATGCCACAAAGTCCCCTCCTCCTGAGACAGAAGGTCTGGAGAAGCTCCCAAGTCCAGGGAGGGGGCTTGGGAGAGATGCAGAAGTAGAGGGTACCACACTTGGCGTGGCCAGCGTGGAGCTATGAGGATCATAGATCCTTGATCCCTCTGAAGTTTGAACAGAGTCTTGGGAATCAAAGGAATGGGTGGAAAGGCATACAGGAAGTCCTGACCCCAATGAAGGAGGAAGGCATCCTTGGCCTGAACTCCCTGACACGGAATTCTGGAACAGAACCGGGGAAGTTTGGCATTCCACGGACTTGCAAACAGGTCTATGTCCGGGGTTCCCCATTCTTGGAAGATTCTGAGCACCTGATCCATGTGCAGGGACCATTCGTGTGGAAGCAGAACTCGACTGAGTCTGCCTACCCAAGAGTTTTGAATTCCTGGGAGGTATACTGCTAGGAGATGGATTTGATGCTCTCTGGCGAAGGCCCATAATCTTAGAGCTTCGTTGCAAAGCGACAGAGAGCCAGTTCCTCCTTGCTTGTTTATGTAAAACATGGCTACCTGATTGTCCGTTTGAATGAGGACTGTCTGGTAGCTGAGGAGGGTATGAAAGACCTTGAGAGGTAGGAACACTGCTCAAAGTTCCAAGAGGTTGATATGAAGAGAGGTCTCCTGTGGGGACCAAGTGCCTTGGGTGGAGAGGTCCTGTAGATGAGCTCCCCAACCTGTTTGGGAGGCATCTGTTGTGAGGATTGCTTGGGGCAACAAACGTTGGAAGGGGGACCCTAGCAACAGATTTTGAGTGGACATCCACCATTGGAGAGACCAAAAGAGACGTTTGGAGTTTGCTATTTGGTCTGAGAGAGCTCCTGAAGCTTGAGTCCACTGGGTGGACAAAGTCCATTGAGCTGCTCTCATGTGTAGGCGAGCATAGGGTACCACATGTACTGTGGAAGCCATATGGCCTAGCAGCTGTAGTATCTCCCTGGCAGTTAAATGGCTCTTTGACTGAATCTGGGAGGCTAACTGCACTAGACGTTGACAACGGGCCTGAGGAAGGTAGGCCCTTGCAGAAGTGGTGTCCAACCAGGCCCCTATGAATTCTAGGGACTGAGTAGGGGTGAGCTGGGACTTTGGGAGGTTTACCACAAGTCCCAGGTATTGCAGAATGCGCCTGGTGCGGTTCAGGGAGATCTGAGCCTCTGACTGGGTTGGAGCTCGGATGAGCCAGTCGTCCAGGTATGGGAAGACAAATATTCCCAGAGTGCGTAGAAATGCAGCAACTATTGCCATGCATTTGGTGAACACTCTTGGAGCAGAGGCTAGACCGAAAGGAAGCACTCTGTATTGGTAATGTTTTCCCTGGAACAGAAAACGTAGGAATTTTCTGTGAGATGGATGGATGAGGACATGAGTGTACGCATCCTTGAGATCTAGAGAACAAAGCCAATCCTGACTCTGCAGGTATGGAAGGAGAGTGCCTAGAGAAAGCATCTTGAACTTCTCCTTGCATAGGAATTTGTTCAATTCTCTGAGATCTAGAATGGGTCTGTATCCCCCTGTTTTCTTTGGAATGAGAAAATAGGGGGAGTAAAACCCTGACCCCTGTTGAAGAAGAGGAACTTCTTCTATGGTCCCCTGGGCCAGAAGGGTAGTCACCTCCTGATCCAGAAGGTCGAGGAGAGATGTGGGAGAATTGAAGTGTCTCACCATGGTGTAGGGAGGAAGGTCTGAGAAATGAAGTTTGTAGCCCTCTCTTATGATAGAGAGGGTCCACTGTTCTGATGTGATTTGCTCCCATCTGGGAGCAAAATGAGCTAACCTTCCTGGAATGGTGAGAGGTTCTGGCTGTTGTAGAGCCAGAAAGGTTAAGTTCTCTAGTGTCAAGTCAAAAACCCTGAGGGGCTTGGGACTGCTGGGTTGCAGCAGCCCCTGCAGGTTTAGGCCTGGCCTGTTTAGGCTGCTGACGCTTAGTAGCAAAGCGACCTGTAGAAGACTGTTGACCAGAAGTGGAAGGAAATCTGCCCTTCTTGTAAAAAGACTTTTTAAAAGATTTTTTCTTGGCCGGAGTGGAGGTAGACTTAGAAAGTCTATCCAGAGCAGCATTTTCTGCATCCATTTGAGCGACTTTAATTTGCCACTCCTTGCCAAATAGGTTTTCACCTGTACAGGGCAGATTTCCTAAACCATCTTGAACCCAGGGTTCTAGATCAGAAGCCTGGAGCCAAGCAATTCTACGAGCAGCTATAGCAATGCCTGAGGCTCTGCTGGCACCCTCAAAAGAATCAAAGGCTGCCCTGTTGGAAAACTTTGAAATGTCTTGAGTATGGCTTAAGCCAAAGAAGGAATTCATCCCTTTTATCTTCTGGAATAAAAGGGAGAAAGTTGTGCAGCTTTTCTGCAACCTCCTTCAGAAACATACCCATATAAAGGCTGTATGAATTGATTCTGGTAATAAGCATTCTAGCTTGGAAGATTTTCCTACCAAAAGCATCCAAGGCCCTGCATTCTCTTCCTGGAGGAGTAGAAGAGTGTCTTTTGGTACTCTTTATCCTCTTCATAGCTGACTGCACCACAATGGAGTGGTGAGGAAGCTGAGTTTTTTTAAATCCAGGAGAAGGAGGGACACGGTACATAGTGTCCAATCTACGAGAATGAGGAGAAAGGGTGAGAGGAGTCTCCCACTATTCAATCAAATGTTCTTGAAGAATTTCATGAATTGGCAAGGTGACTGCCTCTCTGGGAACCTTAGAGTATCCCAAAATATCTAATTTTTTTGCTCTAGGTTCTTTTTCAGAGGTTACTGAAATAGAGAGTCCTTTAGCTACTTCTATTATGAAGTCTTGAAAGGACAAATCTGCTGGAGGAGACATTCTCCTTTTTGGAGAAGAAGGCTCCTCAGGAAGGTGACAGATACTTCAGGGGACTCATCCGATGACTCAGAATCATCAGAAGAATCGAAGTATCGTCTGCCCGATTCCAAAGATCGATAGGCGTATCGATCGGTACTGACATCGGGTGTCCCCGGTACCGGGTCGGTACCGAGAAAAAGCCCAGGACAGGGAACCGGAAGCGGCATCCTGGCCGATGTCGATGCAGCCGGTACCGGTATCGAGGTTGGTACCAGTACCGGCGCCGGTACCGACAACAGGGCTTGTTGCGGTACCGACGGCGTCGCAGCCTTGATGAAAGCCAGGATGGCCTGCTGCATGGATTGCACAGTGTGATCCATGGACGCCACGACTGCCTGGATGTCGGTACCGGGAGATTGTGCCGGTACCCCAGAGCAGTCTAACAGGTGATCGGTCGAGGCCGTGCCATCGATGTCAACCTGTAACCCCATAGGAGGGGCTTTGGAAGCCGGAGCTTCCCGCCGAGGTTGTTTGGCTGGGGCAGGATCCTCAAGGGCAAGCCCGGAGGCATCTCAATACTTGGAGGGAGATTTGCCCTTCGAGGACCTGCTAAAAGTATGTTTGGTTACCTGAGACCCATCAGGAGACCTGGAAGATGTCGATGCCACCGCCGGTGCATCCGTGGGAAACAGCACATGGAGCTTGGCTGCTCGGTTCTGTAACCCCCGTTTAGACAGTAGGGAACAGGACTGACAATCCGGAACGGAGTGCTCAGGCCCCAAACATTTAAGACACCATTCATGGGTGTCTGTAACAGAAATTGTACCGCTACACTTAGTGCATTTTTTAAAACCAGAGGCTGGTTTTTCCATGAAGGAAGTTTCTTGTGGGCCTGGAGGCCTAAGAAGAAAAATACACCAAGTGAGGAAAAATATATATATATTTTTTTATTTTTTTTTTTTTAGAAGAAAAGAAAAGAAAAAGACCGGCGGTACCGGTCCGGCGTCGGGGAAGGCAGACACGCGACCAAAGAAATAAATTAAAATAAAGAACTTCTTCAGCGGTGACAGGAACACAACCTGTTGGCTCCGCGGAAAAGAAGAACTGAGGAGAGTTGGTTAGGAAAGGCAGGAAGGCAGCGCGCATGCGCTGTGGGAGGCTCCCAAAAGCTTTCTTTCTGGGAACCTGGGGAGCTTTCCCGCGCAGGCTCCGTCGGTACCGACGTACCCATATGTGAGGACTCATTCCTGCTTGTTCCTTGAGATTATAGAAAGACTAGGGGACATGCAATGAAGCTACAGGGTAAACTATTTAAGACTAATAAAAGAAAATATTTTTTCACTCAACGTGTAATCAAACTCTGGAATTTGTTACCGGAGGATGTAGTAAAGCGTAGTTACTCACCTGTAACAGGTGTTCTCCAGGAGCAGCAGGAATCAGTCCTCACTTATGGGTGACGTCGGCGCCGACGGAGCCCTCGCGGAGCAATTTTCCCCAGCTTTCAAAGAAAGCCTTTGGGAATTGCAGCGCGCATGCGCAGTCGTCTTCCCGCCCGAGGGTGCCATCTTAGCCAGTCAGATGACATAGCTAAAAAAGACAGCATAAAAATTTGCAAAAAGAACATAAGCAGACGATTGCAACTCCAAGGGGAGGAGGGAGGGTAGTGAGGACTGATTCCTGCTGCTCCTGGAGAACACCTGTTACAGGTGAGTAACTACGCTTTCTCCAGGACCAAGCAGGAAGTCAGTCCTCACTTATGGGACTCCCAAGCTCAAGGCTACCGGAGACCCTAAGCACAAAAATGAGCTCCCTCTAGCTCAGCAGCACAGAAGGATAGAATCTTCGCTGAATTATCACCCACCGGTAGCCCACATCCGGGATGGAGGGTAGGAGTTGCTCAGACCTCAAAGAGATTACGGAGGACTGCCTGTCCGAAAGCACTGTCCCTACGGGACTCCCTCTCGAGACAGTAATGGACCACAAAAGTCTGGCTCGAAGACCAAGTAGCGGCCCGGCAGATGTCTGCCAGCGGAACAGAGCGGAGGTAAGCCACTGACGTAGCCTTTGCCCGAACGCAATGAGCCGTGACTCGACTTTCTAAGGAGAGTCCGGCTGCCCCATAAGCCCAAGAGATACAGTCCGCAACCCAGATGGACAGAGTACGCTTGGAGACCGGGAGCCCCAATTTATTGGGGTCAAAAGACACAAAAAGCTGAGCAGCTTTACGGTGCTCCCGCGTACGGTCAAGGTAGAAGTTCAATGCCCTTCTACAGTCCAGGGTATGGAGGACCGTTTCAGCTCGGCTGGAGTGTGGTCTGGGAAAGAAGGTTGGAAGTACCACCTCCTGATTGATGTGAAAAGGGGAGACCACTTTAGGCAGAAATTTTGGGTGAGTCCGTAGGACTACCCTATTCTTGTAGAACCTAGTGTAAGGGGGATCAGACACGAGGGCCTGCAATTCACTTACGCGTCTAGCGGAAGTGAGGGCTATCAAGAACAGTGTTTTCCAAGACAGAAAACGGAGAGAACAGGTAGCCATAGGTTCAAAAGGCGGACAGGTGATCCGCTGCAAAACCACATTCAGGTCCCAGTCAGGCGCTGGCGGGTGCAGAGGTGGTTTAAGTAGAAGGAGACCTCGGAGAAACCTCGCTACGAGAGGGTCGCTTGAGAGAGGTCTACCGTCCACCGGCACATGATGTGCCGAAAGAGCACTGAGGTGAACTTTGACGGAGTTGGACTTAAGTCCCAGATTAGAGAGGTGTAGCAAGTACTGCAAGATCACCGACACCGGGCAGGAGAAGGGATCCTGAGACTGTTGGGTACACCAGACTGCAAAGCGACGCCATTTAAGGGCGTAGCATTTGCGGGTAGAAGGGCGTCGCGAAGCCAAGACGACCTCCTCCACCTCCGCCGGCAGGAGAAGGGGAGCAAGGACTACCCTCTCAGCAGCCAGGCCATGAGGTTGAGAGACCTGAGGTTGGGGTGCAGTAGGGACCCCTGATCCTGAGTGAGGAGATCCGGTTGTACCCCCAGAGGGATTGGATCCTCCACCGCCAGTTGCAGTAGGAGCGGAAACCACGGCTGCCTGGGCCAGCGAGGGGCCACCAGGATCAGGAAGGCTTTGTCTCGGAGAACCTTGAAAAGAGTCCGAGAGACTAGCGGGATGGGAGGGAAAGCGTACAGAAGGCTCCCCGACCATGAGATCAGAAAAGCGTCCGCCGCAACCCGAAGGGGGTGTGGCTGACGAGAGCAGAAGCGAGGAAGCTGCCGGTTGTGAGGACTGGCGAAGAGATCCACCGTGGGGAGGCCCCACTTGAGGAAGAGCTTCTGAACTACCAAGGGATCCAGACGCCACTCGTGCGGCTGGAGGACCCTGCTGAGTTTGTCCGCAAGGCAATTTTCTTGGCCCGGGAGATAAACTGCCTTGAGGAGAATGCCGTGACTGACGGCCCAAGAGCAGAGCTTCTGTGCCTCCCGGCAGAGGAGGAAGGAGCCCGTGCCCCCCTGCTTGTTCACGTAGAACATGGCAACTTGATTGTCCGTCTGGACAAGGACGGACTGGTGGGAAGTCAGGTGGGAGAAGGCCTTGAGAGCTAGGCGGATCGCCCTGAGCTCCAGGAAGTTGATCTGCTGAGCAGACTCCCACGTGGTCCAGAGGCCCTGAGTACGTGCCTCTTGGCAATGTGCTCCCCAGCCCAGGAGGGATGCATCGGTGGTCAGCACCCGGGTCGGCTGAGGTGACTGGAAAGGCATTCCGGATATGAGGTTCGGCTGCCGGAGCCACCACCGGAGAGACGAGATCAGCGGCTCGGAGACGCGCACTAGGTCTGCTAGGCCGCCTGTGGCTTGACGCCACTGCTAGCGGAGACACCATTGAGCAGACCGCATATTCAGGCGGGCATTGGGGGTCACATGGACGGTGGAAGCCATATGGCCGAGTAGTCTCAGGAAGCGCCTGGCGGAGACCAGGGGCTGGCTGCGAAAGCGGTCGGCTAGGTCCATGAGCCGTTGAGCCCTGTCGAGCGGTAGGTATGCTCGCGCCTGAGGAGTGTGCAGCCTTGCGCCGATGAACTCGAGATCCTGTGAGGGGAGCAAAGTGGACTTTGCGAAGTTTATAACAAAGCCCAAGTGCTGCAGAAGAGTCACCGTGCGGCGCGTGGCGTCGGTGACCTCCCGAGCGGACGCTGCTCTGATGAGCCAGTCGTCGAGGTACGGAAAGACATAGAGGCCGTGAAGCCGGAGGTGGGCCGCCACGACCGCGAGACATTTTGTGAAGACTCGCGGTGCGGAGGACAGGCCAAAGGGCAGTACTCTGTACTGGTAATGATTTCCTGCCATCACAAACCTTAGGTATTGGCGGTGGCTTGGTTGGATGAGGACGTGCGTGTAGGCATCCTTTAGATCCAAGGAGCATAGCCAATCTCCCTGCTGGAGGTAGGGCAGAAGGATTCCAAGGGTAAGCATTTTGAACTTCTCCCGCACCAGGAACTTGTTGAGGTTGCGCAAGTCCAGGATGGGTCTGAGGCCCCCTGTTCTCTTTGGTATCAGAAAATACCTGGAATAAAAGCCTTGACCTCTCAGGTGGTGTGGCACCGGTTCCACCGCCTGATCCTGCAGAAGACCTGCTAACTCCTGAAGGAGTAATTCCCTGTGCAGAGGGGGTCGCGGAGGTTCTCCCGGAAAATAGGAGGGAGGGACCTGGTGGAAGTGGAGAAGATAGCCTTCTCGCACGACTTGAAGCACCCAGGCATCTGCGGTGATGCTGGACCACCTGTGGGCAAAGTGAACCAGCCGGCCTCCGGTGCTGGGAGGAACCAGCGGGGGGGGAGAGGATATGCTTTGCGAGTCAAAAATCCCCACCCTGCTGAGCAGGGGCTGGTGGTGCAGGCTTGGGGGCTTGCTGCCTACGGGACCCGTTACCCCGTCCCTTGGCCTGCTGGCCCTGTTGGGGAGCTGCAGGGGCCTGATAATGGGGGTATTGTTTGTAGGCAGCCGCCTTCCTCGGGTCAAAGGACTTTTTTCCCTCCCCGAGCCCTTCTTTTTCTGGGAAGGGGCGGAGGTCTTCCTAGAAAGCCTGGTCCTGGTGAGAGTCTCAGTCTCAATTTGCGCAGCCTTTTCCGCCATGGGCTTGCCAAAGAGGTTTTCGCCTCGGCAGGGGACATCGACCGACTTGTCCTGCACCCAGGGCTCAAGGTCTGACGACTGAAGCCAAGCCTGTCGGCGGGCACCGATGCCGGCTGCGGCCACTCGAGCCGATGCTTCAAAGCCATCATAGGCTGCTCGGGACATGAACTTTGAGCATTCCCGAATGCCAGTGGACAAGGCCAGGAACCTCCGCAAGGGTTCCTCGGACAGACCAGCGGAGAACCCGGCTAGCTCTTTAGCCAGATCCCGGAGATACATGCCCATGTATAGCTGGTAAGTCTGGACACGACATGCGAGCATAGAGCCCTGGAAACACTTCTTGCCAAGGCCATCCAGGTTACGGGCCTCCCTTCCAGGAGGCACCGAGGAGTGCATCTTCTGGCTCTTAAGACGATGCATGGCCGATTCCACTACCATGGAATGGTGTGGCAGCTGTGCCTTTTGAAAGCCAGGGCTCTTGCGGACTCGATAGATAGAATCGACCCGCTTGCTCAGGACCGGCGAGGAGGCCGGACTCTCCCACATGCGGAAGAGTAGTCGTTCCAGCATAGGAGGAACCGGTACAGTAAAGTGTTCCCTCGCGGGAGAGTCATACTGGAGGGCGTCGAGCTCTTCGGCTCGAGGCTCCTCCTCGGGATCCGCAGGGAAGGCCAAAGCCTTGGCCATATCCCTAACGAAGTCCGAGAACCGGGCATCCTCCGGGGGGGACTGCTTCCGAGGCTCGGACTCCGGTGAGTCCGATGGGACACACCGAGTCCGGAAAGAATCAGGCGACTCTTCCTCTTCAGACTCCCAGACCGACTCCGACGAGGACTCGGTGGGGTCGGCCCGGGCAGGGCGCGGCGCCAGCCGCCCCGACGCCGAGGGAGTCGGCGTCGGCGACCTCGGTCCCGAACGGGAGGCCGAGGGTGACCTCGACCGACTCGAGTTCTCATCGACTCGAGGATTGGCTCGGTCTCCGGGGTCGACTTGGACGTCGACGTCCCAGCGGTCGGGGCAGCGGCGCCAGCGAAGCCAGCGAGCAGTGCCCTCTGCTGGTCCATGAAGGCAGACAGTCTGCTCTCCAAGGCCTTCAACCTGAGTCCGAGCTCAGGCGACCCAGCAGCCCCCGACTCGGGCCCCGACGGCGTCGGGCCCGACGTCGGCTGTCGCGGAGGCGAGTCCAGAAGGACCACAGGACTTACCCGGGCAGGCATCTCCGACTCCAGGCGAGGTCGCTTCGGGATGTGTTCCTTCTCCAAGGACCCGGGGCGGCTGTCGGGGCTATGCGACCTGGCCCTCGCGGAACCAGGAGCGTCCACCGACGCCGCCCTCGCGGGTTTCACCTTCCGACGATGGTCCCCGGAGGGAGAACCCCGGTCGGAGGAACTCCGGCGACGGTCCGAGCTGGAGCCTTTCGACGCGGAGGCCTCCGACGAGGTCCGGGTACGGCTGGGGTCAGCGAAGATTCTCTCACGCTGATGCCGCCGACTTCTCAACGCCTTCGAGGACATTTTGCTGCAGGGCCCACAGATCAGTTCCTCATGATCCGGGCCCAGGCAGCAGAGGCAAAAGTCGTGTGTGTCGGTTAGTGACATATTTCGGTCACACCGACCACACCGCTTAAACCCACTGGCAGCCATCGGGGGAAAAAGGGCCCCTGCGAGGTCAAAGGACCGGGCTGCCAGGGAAACCGAAAACGAAAGCTGACTAAGTCAGAAAAACCGAAAAAAGTAAGAGGACTCGTGACCGGCGTCGCGAGTCCGGGCGGGAAAAAGATCGGCGTCGAACCGAAGGAAAAAGGATAAAATAAAGAAGAAAATCAACTTTTTCGCGGGGACAAGACGGGGACGTCTGTAGGGCTCCGCGGAAAAAAGAAGACTGGCTAAGATGGCACCCTCGGGCGGGAAGACGACCGCGCATGCGCGCTGCAATTCCCAAAGGCTTTCTTTGAAAGCTGGGGAAAATTGCTCCGCGAGGGCTCCGTCGGCGCCGACGTCACCCATAAGTGAGGACTGACTTCCTGCTTGGTCCTGGAGAAAGGCTGTTAGTGTAGCTGGGTTTAAAAAAGGTTTGGACAAGTTCCTGGAGGAAAGGTCCATAAACCATTAAGAAGGGACCCAGGATATCAATGCTTGAACCAACACAAGCATTGTGGAACCTGTGTCCCTTGGGGAAACTGCTAGGTACGTATGACCTAGATTGGCCACTGTTGGAAACAGAATACTGGGCTTGATGGACCTTGGTTTGACCCAGTATGGCATATCTTATGTTCTTATGGTACCCTAGTCCAGTTAGGTTTTCAGGATATCCACAATGAATATACATGAGATAGATCTGCATACAATGGAAGTAGTGCATGCAGATCTTTCACATGTATATTCATTGTGGATATCCTGAAAACCTACCTGGACTAAGGGTCCCAGAGAACTGGGTTGAGAACCACTGTAATAGAGGGTTTAACCTCTGCTAGTACTTTTCGCAAACCACTAAGAATGACAGAAGAAGATCTGACAAAGGGGAGGAAAGAGCAAATTGTCATGAATTTGAACAAACCCCTCCACTCATCCACTAGATGCAGTGAGAGGTCCTTTTGAAGCTTCTTCTCTGAGAAGGCAGAGCAATAGTTTGGTCTGGGGAAAAAAAAGGGGGGGGCACGAGGAGCCTCACCCTTGAAAAAAAAAAAGACAGCAGAAAACTTAAGGTGAAAGAAACCGCCAAAAAGACCAGAAAGCTTCTCTGCAAAACAAGAGCTGCAGCATGGACAATATCTGGTAGATGCTAAAGTCCCCAGGAACGTCTTATGGAACATGCTTCGCGACATCGCTGTGGTGTTGAATCTGCTCCCATGGTATCTCATTGTTTGGCTGTGTCTCATCAATTTAATCAGCTTCGCTGGTCTGTTATAGACCATGTTCCTCTAGATCCTAGAGGGGGACACAGGGAAGATCGTCTACAACGTCTTGAACAACGATGGATTTTCCTCCTAGATACTGTTGAACCAGGAGGTATGAATCAGGAGATTGACTGGCAAAGTCTTTTGTGAATGAGATGTCGTCAAAGCTCTGTTATCCAATCATGGCAGGGATTCCCCGTCATGTGGGGTTTTCTCTGCTATTGTATTGGAGGGTTCTTCCTTTAAAAATGGTGATCGGCCATTAGGAATTTAGACCACAGCTGCTCTGACGGCGTTTTTTGGTTGCTGTATATGTTCTCTGGGATTTGCACTTGATACAGGGCATAGGAGCCCGAAACGTGCGCGTCGTGCATTTGGACTGTATATATCAGCATTTGATTGAACGTGATGAACTGAGATAAGTGGATTTTATCATTAATTAGGTTTTGAAAAATAAAGTTTTTGGTGAAGAACCTTACTTGAGAAAAAGTAGCTGCCCGCTTGGAGGAGGTCGTTTTCCATTTCGACCTTCCTACGGTGTAGCTTCGACAAAAAAAGTTTATTAAGGTGGGTCGCATGTTTTTAGGTTTGGTTTTTTTGTGTGAAAGTCCCCAGGAAGGCATCAAAAGTGACCTACCTTCAAGGGAGGCCTTATACATGGGCCCAAAGAAGGGCCATGAACTGTTTTCTGCAGAGACCCCATTGAAGGCAAACAGGACACAACTGCTTCTCTCGAAGAAGCAGTCAATGACAAGGTATACCGCCAAAAATCTCTTAGAGGAGACTGCTGTAGCACAACAGGATTACCACCCAAGCCAAGAGAGTTCAGCACCAAGCCCCTGTCCAGGACAGGCTGCTAAAGAGCTGTAAACTAAACTAAGGAAATACTACTCATTATTTCTCTTGTTATGTCTCGTCTTGACTATTGTAATGTTTGTCTTGCTGGTCTCCCCCAATCCCAAATCTATCGTCTTCAACGGGTTCAAAATGCTGCTGTTCGTGTCCTTTCTCATGCTTCACGGTTCGATCATGTTACCCCTCTGTTAATACACTTTCACTGGCTACCCGTTGTCTTTCGTGTTTAGTTTAAAATTCTTATCTTTGTCCACAGGGTGATCCACTCAGGTACCCCCCTGTATCTTGCCAGCCAGGTTCACCTTCACACCCCTCACCGTTCTCTCCGCTCTATTCATGCCAACCGTATGTTCCTACCCTCCCCCTCCCAAGCACACCTAGAATCCACCCGGTCTTCCGCTTTCTTTTTTCTTGGTCCAAGGCTCTGGAACTCCCTTCCCCCCTTTCTTCGTCTAGAAACCTCCTACCCATCCTTCAAAGCCACCCTCAAAACCCATCTTTTTTGTTCTGCCTTTAACCTTCCTTTCCCGACCCCATCCTCCTCCCCTCACTAGGCCTTTGACAGCAAACCCCTGCCCCTGTCTTACATTTTTCTATGTTGTTGTTGTCTACCCTTTGTTACCCGTCTTTACCCCCACTCTGTATCTCTGTTTCTATCCCTTTTCTTTGATTTTATGGCGTTCTTTTTCTGGCTCTTTTTCGCAGCTCTCTCTCTCTTTTAGCAATTTTAATTGTTTTTATGTATTGTGAACCACCCAGATGCTAATTGTATTGGGCGGTATATAAAGTTTTAATAAACATAAACATAAACATAGAGACCCACCAGGCCTTGAGCAGGGAGAATACTACTGTCTCCAGGCTTACATCCACAAAGGCCAGGCCATAAGAAGGGATCTCAATTACCAGGAGCTCCCACCATGTCTCCTATTGTTGGCTTGTCTCTAGAAGGAAAGACAGACATAAGCCATACCTCTTGGATTAAGTGTCCGTGAACTATGGTCTACGAGGACAACCCAGGTCCTTAGGATCATCAGGTCCAGATGGCCCCCAAACTTGTACAAGAAAATAGCTCACCAAGAACTAGGGAGGGAGACATACATTATCCTTTCAAGGTCATTCCTGAAGTAGGGCCACCCATCCGCTGAATCTTTCTGCATCTGAAATGGCTCCTTACACTGTCATATCCCTGAGTGGTCATCAAGTGGAGCACTAAAATTCCCCATCTTCTCACTATGAGGAAGAACAAGGTAGAACTCACAAAGCCTGGACTCAGGGTTCGAACACAGAAAGTGGGGCTGCCCACTGTCCAAGCTTGCAAAGTATGCAGCACAAATGGCAACCAAAGGCTGTTTTGCTCACCCACACAGCTCCAAGGCCCATTCCAGCCCTACAAATTCTGCTTGAGTAAAGGACACACATCACTGCCAGGGCAGTGTCCGAGAACACACAGCCTATTTCATTCACTAGAAGAGGCCTGAACCTCTCCAGGGTCAAAATGATCATCCTGGCTTCCAGGCAAAAGAGCCTTAAGGAGGCCTCCTGAGGGGGCCCGAGTTCATGGACTAACTGGAGCGGACATCACACCCCCCACCCATCTGACTGGCATTCAAGATAACAAGCACACCCCCATACGATGCTTCTAATCATACCCCAGCCATCCAGTAGTGGAATCGCAGCTATTACCCAACTACTCCTTGATCTTCTGGGGGAAAGGAAAGGCTTAGTTGAACAATGGGAAACATGAAGACCAGCAGAACAGGTGACTCTGCAACAAGTGCAAATGTACCCGGGTCCAAGGAACCCATTCCAAGGTCAAAGTCATGGGCCCAAGAGCCTGAGGAGTACTAGGCCTAAAGAACGGACCAGGAATCACATTCTCTGAGTTAGCAGAGGCTTGAGTGAATCTCTCCATCATAAGGAAGTTTAGCTAAGGAACTGACCCTAGGGTACTTAACGTTCTGGGAGATAATCCGGCTGTTATTAGGACAAGGGATCACAGATCCCAGCCTTCCTATCCAGAGTTCACCAGGCCTATATCATCTCTGGCCTTAACCAAATAGACAGACAAAATCAGCCCAATGTCCAGATATGGGCAAGTCCAGGTTCACTGCATGTATTAAAGAGCCACAACCAGCCTACCTTAGGACTGGACCAGAATGCTGTTCACAATGGGAAAATGACAAGGTCTTAAAAGTGATGAGTATCCCTTACCCAACCAATGCAATGTCAGCTCTGAAGGGCATCATATGAAAATGAGACATACTATTTATTTATTTTTATTTAACATTTTTTCTATACTGCTTTTCAAGTTACCAAAGCGATTTACATTGAACAACTGAACATTACATTGAACACAGAACATTAACGTATGTTCATTAAAACATAACAAATGAGATGTGCTTATATAGCACAAAAGTCTAAGGTGGATCATTACTTCACTTTGGGATAGTATGCACAAACTATTTACATGCGTCTGCAACAGTATATGGTATTTTAATCATAGTTATGTACTGATGGGCTTTGTAAGTTTAGGTGTCTGATCAAAATACTCCTTGATGCGAGTATTCAGATTTATGCATGACCTCACAAGGCCCCCTGGCCCTTCCAGGTGTCTCTGTGGGTGAGCTTCTCCTACCAGAGAGAAAGCAACCTTTAAAGGAAACTGCTACACCACAGATCAAAGCCAGTATCTGTCAACTAAAGGTAGTGGTTCTAGCACTGCCAACTGGCTAGGAGAGACTCTGAACCAGTTTTAGCCAGCAGCAGCAACTTAGGCAGTCCACTGCAAGCCTCCAAGTATCCGGAAGGCGATAGGGATCAATGACCATTTAGCCCAACCAATACTAGGTGATCCAGGGAACAAACCTCCAACCTTGGAAACAAGGGGCCATAGTCACATGGCTGGAGCCACAAGGCTACCAGCAAGACAGCATTCATTCACAAATAGGTCTGCCTCCAGATACGCACATAGCATTACCTGAGAGTCTAAGATGGTTACTGCCAAGGCCTTCTCAGGGACGTCGACCCTCCAGAACTGAGACTCATATACACATCACCTCCCTCCAGCAGGACGGTCATACACTTAGCCACAACTGTAAACATGAATATCACCCCAGGGGGCTCGAAGGACCTGCCAAGACAGGACCTTAGAACCAGAAGGCCCAGCTCAGGGGTTTCTTCTCCCAGACCCTATGCAGAAGCACACAGGTTATGTAGGAAGTATGAGCAAGTTATCAGATGATGGCAAAGGCTAATTATTTTTACTGAAACAAGACTCATAACTCAAGACGAATACACTTCTGCTGATGAAAACAGGTCAATAAATCAGGTCCAAACAATACAATGAATTAAATGACCATTGCCAAGATGGTAAAAGGAACAAACAGCATGTGATTTACAGAGCAACTGGGGTTAAGTTGACATTTCAAAGACAACTCAAAATGCCCTCTGTCTCAAACATAAAGCAAGACTAAAAATGTAAAGATATGGACTGCTACAAAACAAATATTTCATATTTAAAAATACTTTTGTACAGAATATTTGCTGCCCATGAATATGTTAAAGAACTTTTGTCTAAGACTATAAATTTACTTGCATCTGTTGAAAAGTGACCGACACTACTGAAGAATCTGATGGTTAAGATACTACATATATATCTGAACTACAAGGTGAAATTAGACTAATTGTTGTTCCTTTAGGAACTCCAGTCTAGTCCTGAACCTCTGGGGTCTTGCTCCTCCTCCAGCAGCTTGGAGACCGAGAAATGTCATCCTTTTGATGACACCAGTATAAAGACACAGGATCCGCCTCCTGACTCCAGTAACCTATTGACAAAGCAGACTCACCGGAGCAACAATTAAGTAACAAATTCTACTAATAAATTTTACATAACTGAACTGGTAACTTAATAAATCAAGATAACATAGTCCAAAAACTTCTGTGCCCCTTTAAACTTCAGTAAGCTCCCTAGCAATGCTGAGATCCTTATTCCCTGTCAGACAGAAGATAGTTAGAATCTACACCCTCCTAATAGAATCCTTCCCCACTCGGGACATAACCTGTACCAAAACTTCTTTAGCTTACCTGTTATATAGCATTTGCTTCAGGCTATAGTCCAAGAAAACATAGGGAGGGATACAGGACTAGACTGGAGTTCCTAAAGGAACAACAATTAGCAGGTAAGTCTAATTTCACCTTCCTTAGCTTCTCTCCAGTCTAGTCCTGAACCTCTGGGGATGTAACAGAGCAGTAAAAAAAAGTCAACGGGAGGGACCTGCTAAACCAGCCTGAAGCACCGCCGCTCCAAAACAGGTATCCCTCTCCGCCTGCAAGTCCAGACGATAATGCCGAACAAAAGAATGCAAGGACAACCAAGCAGCCGCCTTACAAATCTCCACCGCCGGTACCAAACTGCACTCCGCCCATGACGTGGCTTGCGCTCTAGTTGAATGAGCCCTAAACCCTTCCGGAACCAATTTACCTTTCAAAATATATGCGGACGCAATCCCTTCTTTCAGCTATCTGGCAATGGAAGCTTTTGACGCTGCTTCCCCTTTCTTCGGACCTCCAAACAAAACAAACAAACAATCTATCTGATCTGCGGAAAGACTCTGCACTTTTCAAATACCTCTTTAGTGCTCTTCTAACATCCAGCCAATTCAACTGCTTTGACGATGTACCTGCTGAACCTTCCGAAAACAATGGTAGTGATACTACCTGATTAACATGAAAAGGTGAGACCACTTTGGACAAAAAGGACGGCACCGGTCTCAGGATCACTTTTGTCTCTGTAAAAAACAGAAAAGGCTCCCTACAGGACAATGTTTGCAACTCTGATATTCTTCTGGCCGAAGAAATAGCCACCAGAAATACCACCTTGAGGGTAAGATCTTTCAATGACACCTTCGACAAAGGCTTGAAAGGCTCTCGCACTAAAGCTTCCAAGACTAAATGCAGATCCCACGTCGGAATAATCTGCCTATGCGGCAGCCGCAGCAGTGAAATCACCCTCAAAAAACGTTTGACATCCGGATGCCCCCCTATCGCCTCACCTTTTATCTTACCTCTTATAACAGGAGAGGGCCACCAATTGCACTCTGAGGGATGCAGACGCTAAATCTTTCTCAAATCCATCTTGTAAAAAGGCCAATACCTGAGGTACCATAACTTTTAAAGCGCTAATCTGCTTGTCCACACACCATGCTTCAAAGACACGCCAGATACGAATATACGCCAAGGAAGTTGATCTCTTCCTAGCCTTCAACAAGGTTGCTATCACTGCCGCCGAATAACCTCTCGCTGTCAACCTTGCCCTTTCAATAGCCAAGCCGTAAGCGAGAACCGATCCACCTGAGGCATGACCAGAGGACCCTAAGTTAACAGGTCCCCGTGAATTGGAAGTCGCCACAGCCGGTCTACCAGGAGTCTCATCAGGTCTGCGTACCAAGGACGCCTTGGCCAGTCCGGCGTAATTAGGATCACCTGTCCCCGGTGACATTCTATGCGCTGCAGCACCCAACCTATTAACACACAAGGAGGGGAGGACACGTACAGGAGCCATTCCACCAGCCAGGGCTGAATGAGCGTATCGAAACTTTCGGACATTCTTTCCCGTCGTCTGCTGAAGAACCGACAGACCTTCGCGGATTGAAATGTTGCCATGAGATCCATTACTGGCGGGCCCCAGCGACGCACCACCAGTTCAAACACTTGCGGATGAAGAACTCACTCTCCTGGATCCACTTGCACTCGACTCAGAAAATCGGCCTCTACGTTTTCCACTCCAGCGACATGCGCTGACGACAGTGCGAGCAGATGTAGCTCTGCCCACTCTAACAACTGATCGGTCTCGGTTTCCAGCGGAACACTGCTGGTACCCCCCTGCCGATTGATATACGCTACCATTGTCGCATTGTCGGAAAACACTTGAACTGCTTTCTCCTGAAGACACTCTTGAAACTCTAACAGCGCAAGCGTCACCGCCCGCATTTCCAACCTGTTGATCGACCAGGCCTTTTCTTGTTCGGTCCAAAACCCCTGCGCAAACCGACCCTGGACATGAGCCCCCCAACCGGAGGAGACTGGCATCCGTTGTTAGGGGAATCCAATCCGGGGCTTCTAAGGGCATTCCCTTTTCCAGATTTTCTGGGCGTAACCACCAACGAAGGGAGTGACGCGTCTCTTGTAAACAGGGCAATATGTGAGATAGACTGTCTTCCTGGTGTGACCACCATCTGAGCAACGCTCTCTGTAATGGTCTCATGTTGGCTCTCGCACACGGCACTAACTCAAGGGTTGCTGCCATTGTTCCTAGCAACTGCAGATAGTGCCAGGCCGTTGGACTTCGGTTGAGTAGAAATCAGCGGACTAACCTTCTCAAACCATGAGCCCGTTGCTGTGGCAGAAACACTTTTCCGACACTCGTATTGAAACGAGCCCCTAGATATTCCAGCCTCTGTGACGGACTCAATCTGCTCTTGGACACACTGACTACCCATCCGAGACTCTGTAAGAAGGCAACCACTCTGGCAGTAGCCGACTCGCTCTCCTCTTTGGACTTTGCTCGAATCAACCAATCGTCTAGATAAGGATGTACGAGGACTTCCTCTTTTCGCAACGTCGCCACCACTACCACCATCACCTTGGTGAAGGTTCGTAGAGCCATAGCTAGAGCCTGGAATTGAAAATGCCCCATCGGGACGGCAAACCTTAGAAACCTCTGATGTTCCTGACGAATGGGAATATGGAGATAAGCTACTGACAAAATCAAGGGACGTAAGAAACTCTCCCTGCCTTACTGCCACAATGACCGATCTCAAAGTCTCCATCCGAAAATGGGACACTCGAAGACAGCGATTTACCTTTTTGAGATCTAAAATCTGCCGATAGGTTCCTTCTTTCTTTGGTACCATGAAATAGATGGAGTACCGACCGCAACCGCATTGGTCTGGAGGTACCGGTACCACCGCCTTGAGGGAGAGTAGCCTTTCTAAGGCCTCCTGTACCACTGCATATTTGGAGTGCGCTTTGCACGGGGATTGCATGAAAGAATCGGTCACTGGATGCTGAAGTTCCAATGCATAACCCTCGCGGATGAACTCCAACACCCACTGATCGGAAGTGATCTGGACCCAGGCAGAATAAAATTCCCGCAGGCGACCCCCTATCGGCACCTGCGCCGCCTGGGTCTCCCTGGCTTCATTGCGACTTCCGAAGACTGGAGAAAGAGGCGGCAGCAAATCCTCTGCCTCCCCCTCTGAAACCTCGAAATCACTGGCTACGATAGGGAAAACGTCCTCTTTGCACTTGACCAAACCTTGGGGAACGAAAACGCCGAAAGTCTGTTGGCCCCTACTGGTCGGAACCGACCGACCCTGTTTCAGCCTGTCCTCCGGCAACCTGCCGCCCTTGGACTCTCCCAAATCCTTCACCAGCTTATCCAGATCTTCACCAAAAAGTAGCTTTCCCCTGAACGGAAGCTTACTTAACCTTGACTTGGACGAACCATCTGCTGCCCAATTGCGCAGCCAAAGACACCGCCTGGCCGCTATAGCAGATTTATTTATTTATTTATTTATTTTATTTATTTAGCTGTATTTATATCCCGCTTTTCACCGGGTCAAAGCGGTCAATTGGGAGATACATTTAACACGAGGGGATATGACACGCATACGCTAATACTTACAGGGAACATGGGCAATGGAGGGTCATTGCCCATGTTCCCTGTAAGTATTAGCGTATGTGACAACCCGCGAACCAGAACATAATGAATGTCGGCCAAGTAAGCCGCCCCGTCTCTAATCTAGCAGCCTCCATGGCCGGGTCCCCTATTTTATTTATTTTATTTTTATTTATTTATTTATTTATGCTTTTCTTCTATACCGCTTTTTCCCAAGATCAAATGCGGTTTACAGTTAACATTTAATGAACAGGGTTTTACATAGAACAGTGTTTTTTCTTTCAAACTATGTACAATTGACTTTTCATGAACAATGAACAATAACATGGAACATATAGTTATACAATTTTACAATTAGCATTGACTAGTAATGCTGTAACTATTTACATTAATCATTATTAAACGTAGAGTTGCATTAATCATTATTAAACGTAGAGTTGCATTATTCCTAAGTGTGTTGGGGTTTGTGTGTGTCCCCTACCTGATCACCCTGAAGGTGCTGAGCCCAACGAAGGCAGGCTCTGGCTACCCAAGCTCCATATAGATACTTGGAGGGACAATGCAGTCATATCAAAAACTTGCTTCAACAAGGTATCCAACTTTCTGTCTTGCGCATCTTTCAGAGCTGCGCTCCCTTCTACCGGGATGGTAATCTTCTTAGTAACTGCTGAGACTGTCGCATCCACCTTAGGGGACTTAAATAACTCGCGGTCTTGTTCTACTAATGGGTAGAGCCGAGACATAACCCTGGAGCCCTTCAGGCCCGCCTCAGGCATATCCCATTCACCTTGTATCATTTCTCTAATTATTCTGTGCACCGGAAAGGCAGTCTGAGACTTACAAAAGACCTGTAATCATGGGTCCTCCAATGCGGCATCCTCCGCTGGGCCCCCTGCTGGCATATTAAGCACCTTAAGCGTCTCGGATATGAGTGCCGGTAACTCATCTCTTCTGAAAATTCTAACCACTTGGGCCTGATCCTCCTGCTCAGGCAGCTCTCCTTCCTCTAAATCCTCTTCCAACTCCAAATCCTGCTCCAACTCTTCCAAAGGGGCCCCCTCTGATGCCACGGACTGATCAGGCAGCTCTTTGTCAGACCGCACTCTCTTTGATGGGATCCCTATCCCAACCGAGTTCAGAGGTGTCCCCGGCCTCTTATCACCAAGGTCTCCTACCATAAAACTGGATGTACCTTGTCAGACGGCTGCCTGGGTGAGAATCTTCACACTCTTGGCAAGTGCATATTTCTATATGATTTGCAAGGTATTGTGGGCAATGTAGTTCATTCACACCAAACACAGCTGCTGACAATAATTTAGTTGTGCTCTTGGGTAAAGCCAATAAGATATTTATTTATGGGGTTATTTCTCCCAACACAGATATGCTTGGTAGCACATAAAATTAGGTTACTTGCTTTCAGTGTTAACTTGCAAAAACAAAGTTAAAATCAGGAAAACAACAAATGAAAAGTCACAAAGCAAGAAACAAACTGTTCTTTTCAGGTTAACTTCTGATTACTTCCCACATAGATACAGAAGTGATTCACTCCTAGCTCACAAGCAATTAGGTAAGGCTTAATTGCTAGCAGTTACCAGCTGAAACCCCTTAGCTGGCTTGCCTTCCACTGTGTGGGTCAAATCCTGCTTCAGGAGCTTTTCTGAGTAGATTAAAGAACAAATTTGTATTTCTTTGTGATGGTTGCTGTACTTTATAACAGAAAGTTACCAACGGAGTTTAGATAGAGAGCAGTCCATATAAACAGGATCCTCATCTGCTATTATTCCCCCTTGTTCAACAAGCATGGGTTCAATATCATGGATTGGCACAGATGAATCTCTCAATGGAGCATTTTCAGGAGAATACTTGTTTCCCTGCTGTCTTTCAAGGTTATAGCTAGGGCATAGATCAGTGTTCATACCTGAGCTTCCATTGCTGCTAGAGTTCCTCTCTATATAGCCTGGCCAGTATGTAGTCCAGTTCTTATGTCCAGCCTTCCAATCCAGATCCCTGGACACTGGATCTCTCTTCACATACCTTCTGGCACAGGTCTTAGGGTCCCTTCCACGTGCAGCCGTCTCCCTCACAGGTAGCCTCTGGTGATTCCTAGCTCTGCAGCACCATTCCTCTGGCTTTCCCCAGTTCAATGGTGTATGCTGGCCCTTGGAATACCTCCCAGTATACGTACTGCTTTGGACTCTTCTAGACCTCTCAAAGGCTTTTCTCTTCCTTCTTCCAAAGGGTCTCTTTCCCTCTCTGTCCGTCCGGTTTGGCTTCTGCTTCTGATGATCTTTCAGATGAAACTGATGATCAAACTCAAGCTGATTCTCAGGATACTGAGGACAATTCTCTGGATATCCAAGGTGATCATGAAGATGGTCATCTGTAGAATAAACTCTACTCTTATTCTGCTTGGATGAGTGCTCCTCCCTAACACAGCGCAGCTGTGCTGAATCAGGCCCTGCCCTTTGAGATGAGTGCTTAGGGATTACCTCATAGCCCTCCTGATTGAACACACGTTTCCCCACTTCAGCTCCTCTAATGGCTGTTGAAAACCTGGTGCATTCTGGGACTGGTAGTCTTTTATGGGAAATTTCTGTTTTCTTATTTCTACCAGAACTGACAGGTTGCTTGTTCAGAGTCACTTCACCTTTTCTATAGCTCCTTCCTGAGCTATGATAAGCTTCCTTATCACAACCTTTCCTCTGCGCTCCCCCTAACGCCTGCTGGATTAAGGATATGAATTCTGGCGAAAAAAATTGACGCCAATCCCCCCAGTAACTGCACCTGCGGAGTCGGCATAACCGGTGCGGACAACGGCCCCGCAACTGGCTCCAGGAGGAGCTCTGTGGGAGACTTTGGCTCTGGGATGCCCAAAGTGACCCCTTTGCGGGCCTCCAGCCCTTCTTCCAGCCCCTGCTCCATTGAGACTGCCTCGAGTACAGCCTCTACACACCCCCGTCTCGGACACCGCTCCCCTTCTAGAACCACAAACTAGACAGTGTGGCCTAGAAGGCATACTGTCCGAGCGGCTACTGAGGGTACCCCTTTGCGCTGACCTGCTGAGTAACCTCTCCCTGCAATAGCTAGGGTACGGCCAGACTGAAGCTGTGAGAATTTCTCTCTCCTCCCCCCCCCCCCCCCCTTTTTTTTTTTTTTTTTTTTTAACAAACTTGAAAACAGATAATTTCCTTCCTAGGGTAAAGCCCACGGCACTTCTGAACTCAGAACGAGAAAACGAAGCTTCCCCGCTGAACCAGACACTAGCAAAAAACACCTGACAACAAACTGAGATTTTCCCCCGCATGCCGCGGCCTACCCCGTTCTCCACACGCGGTCCTGCCTCCCGACTCTGCCGTCAACCAGGGCCCCTTACCTTGTGCAGAACTCGTTGGTCCACTATTTTCAAGTTATCCTGATTTATTAAGTTACCAGTTCAGTTATGTAAAATTTATTAGTAGAGTTTGCTACTTAATTGTTGCTCTGGTGAGTCTGCTTTGTCAGTAGGTTACTGGAGTCAGGAGGCGGATCCTGTGTCTTTATACTGGTGTCAACAAAAGGATGATGTTTCTCAGTCTCTAAGCTGCTGGAGGAGGAGAAAGACTCCAGAGGTTCAGGACTAGACTGGAGAGACGCTAAGGAAGCAATAATTCACGAGATGCCAAAGTAGTCTTTCATTCCAAAAATACAAGACAAAACCATCAGATAGAAGTGCTGCTTAGCCATGAGACATGATACAGCAATAGTAAGAGTTTTGTTCCTTAACACATTAAAACATCTTTCAGTAGAGATAGTTATGATATAGTTTCACAGAAGACTAATGTATTTTAAGTAGTACTGAAACTTACATTTTCCTTGACATATATTTCTTGCTAGCACTGTAGTTATTGATTTCTACAACATAATAGGAAGTTAAAGTTGTGGTGTTTGTGTGCATCACCAAAACTGGTCCACCCCATATTGGCTCCATAGATGAGTGCTATAGCTCCCATCTCCAAGGAGTGCTGTATAATGTTAGGTAAGGAAGGTCCAATGGGAGGACAGACCATTGGGATTTGCAGAATCATGGTGCTGTCTAGTAGCTAAGGAATTATGTAAATGCAGTCTGCTTGGGGGTGGGGGTGAGGGGAAGGGGCAGAGTAGCAAGTCTTTTTTCGCCCCATCATTGCTGGTGGGTTTTCTACTAGTATTACAAAATATACCTTCATCCATAAATTTCTATTCAGCATTAGAGCAACACTATCCTCAACTAACTGAAAAATTCAATTATTATCTTAATGGGAAGAGTTAAGATATACACTCACCCTTTCCCTTCTATATCTTAAAATTAAAGTGCACAGGCCACAAGTAGCAAAACACAAGCACATTTCTCCCTCTCTCTCAGAGGTATAAGATGGCATAAGCTGAGTCCCATCTGGTGGTTTCCTCCTTTCTTTTTTTCCCCATTTTAACTTTTTATTAAAGGTTTCAGTAGATAGAACAAACATCTTCATATATCGCATTTTACATTTTTCTCAACAATCTTACAAACTATCTTATTTTATCCCCTACTAGCTAGTACAACATTCAATATTGCCTAAACGTCTGTCTTCCCTCCCCCTCCCAGCTCTATGTCCCCCTTCATTTGTTCGTTCTTCTATATCTCATCCTAACTTCTTGTTTTAAGCTGAAATGTAAATCTTTCACCATTGTGCTCATAAACTGTGCTTCATGCTAGTCTCATTCTTTACTGTAATGTTTCCCTCCTTCACTCCTTCCTTCCCCTCCCTTCATCCTTCCAGGTTTCCAGCCATTTCCACACACTTTTCCATTGTTCCGAACTCTTCTCCCCTTTCCCTTGTCGCGGCCCCGTCAATCTGTGCATCAAGCACAAGTCTGCCACTCTTCTAACAAAGCCTGCACTTTGTGGTTTGCACGACCCTGTCCAATATTTTGCTATCTCAATTCTCGCTGCCACTATACAATGATGCAATATTCCCCTATCTCTCTCCGAGATATTCTCCTCTAGTTGATGCAATAAACAAATCTCTGGTTTCCTTTGCAATCTGTGTCCTGTCATTTCATAAATTATATCCAAAACCTTTTCCCAGTATGCTTGAATCTGTCCACGCTTCCACCACATATGTAATCAATCACCTATCTCTTGGCATCCCCTCCAACATTGGTCAGTTTGTCCCAATCCAGCTCGCCTTTTACATACCGGTGTCCAATACCACTGATATAACATTTTATAAGTATTTTCTTTTATTTGTGTAGCTATTGATAGGCCTGCCACTGTCTGTATGATCTTATTCCACACCTCTTCATTCCATTGCACTCCTAGGTCTTCCTCCCATTTCGTCATATACCCTAATTTACTATCTCCTCCTTCCATTAATCTTTTATAAATTTTGGACATAGACCCTTTTTGACCTAAGTATCCTGAGCAGAGGGCCTCAAACCACCCCCTATTTTCCCATAAATCCTTCCATACCTTCTGCTGTCTCAGAAAGTGACTTATCTGTAGATAGCAATAATAATCATTATTTGATAACCCACATAAGTCCTTAATACCCTCAAACTTTCTAACTCCCTCTTTAACCACTATTTGGGAAATGTGTCAGTCCCATCTTTGCCCATCTTCGCAACGTGCTCACCCCTGGCCCTGGCCTTGGCCCCTCTCAAAGCATGCCTCCAATGTCATTCCCTGTGAATATCCTTTGTTTTGTATTAATATTTTTCGATTGTGTATCCAAACATTCAGAATATGTACGATTATGGGATTTACAGGATTATTTTCTAGTACTTTACTTCCCCTCCACACTATCTTTTCCAGTCCCACTCCCCTTACTGAGTCTTCTTCCATTTGAACCCAGTGTTCCTGTTTCTCTCTGTGCCATTCGTATATTGTTTTCAATTGTGCTTCCTCATATTTTCTAAAATTAGGCACCTCTAGCCCCCCTCTCCCATAGTTCTCTGCATAATTGACATAGCTACCCGGGGCTCCTGTTCATCCATATGAATCTATTAATGTTCCTTTGCAACTGCTTGAGCTTTCTATGCGGTACTAGTATCGGCAGCGTTTGAAACAAGAAGAAACGGGGCAATAGCATCATCTTTAAAACTGCAATGCGTCCAAACCAGGAAAGATATCCCTTCCTCCACCCATTCAACAAGCTTCCAACTTGCCCAAATAACTTTTGATAATTTAGATCATATAGTGGTTCCAACCTATTACTTATTTAGATTCCTAGGTACTGAATATTCTCCCGGGTCCACCTAAACGGGTATTTCTTTTGTAATATTCCCTGGACTTCCTTTTTGAATGACAAATTCAATATTTCAGATTTTGTCCAATTGATAGTGAAACCCGAGAACCTTCCATATTCTTCTAGTTCCCACATTAATATAGGTATAGAGAAGCATGGCCTAGTCATGCTCAAAATTATATCATCTGCATACAATGATATTCTGTATTCTTTCTTCCCTACTTCTATGCCCTTCAAGTTTGCCCGTTCCCTCACCCTCTCCGCGAACGGCTCCACAGATAGAGCGAATAGAAGAGGCGACAGGGGACATCCCTGCCTCGTCCCGTTCCCCTGCTCAAAAAACGCAGAGTAACCTCCGTTCACCTGAACACACGCTTTCGGATTTCGATATAACGCTTGTACCCAACCTAAGAACTCTTCCCCTAACCCCATCCGTTCCATTACCTGAAAGAGAAAAGGCCAAGACACCTGGTCGAAAGTCTTTTCCGCATCCAGAGATAATAACAGTGCCTCTTCCTTAATTTGTTCAATCGACCAAATAATATTTAATATCTTCCAAATGTTATCTGCTACCTGCCTACCTGGGATAAATCCCGCTTGATCTTGATGGATCAATTTCCCTATTACCCTATTTAACCACGTAGCTAGTATTTTAGCCAATAATTTAGCGTCCAGATTAAGCAGGGAGACTGGCCTGTACGACAAGCATTCTTGTGGATCTTTTCCCTCTTTATGTATTACTGTTATTCCTGCCCACCCCATGTTTTCTGCTAGTACACCTCCTTCCCGTGGTAGATTAAACAACCGCATTAGTGGAGCGAGTAATATCCCTCCAAACCTTTTATAAAACCTCGCTGTGAGCCCATCTAGCCCAGGTGCCTTATCTACTTTCATCTGTTTTATAGCTTTCTGGACTTCCTCTTAAGTTATGGCACTATTTAACTCTTTTTGCTCCTCCTCTTCTAATTTTGGAAACTTTATGGAGTCTAGATAGCTCTGAACCCTCTCCAACTTTGGAGGGGTTCTTGCTTCATACAACGACTGGTAAAATCTCTTAAAAGCCTCCCTAATCTCCCCATCTTTATACTTTTAATATATGTGATCGCAATTTCCGTTGTTTCAATTTCTGCGCCATATATCTCCCAGCTTTATTTCCCCCCTCAAAAAATTCTTGCCTCAATAGCTGCATATGATACCTTATACTTTCTGCCTGCATTTCATTTATCTGTGCTCGTACTGCCAACACTTGGCCTCTATATGTTCCTTTTTTATCTTGTGCATCTAATTCTTCCAGTTTCAATAATTTTTCTCTCAACTCCCTCTCTCTTCCCTCCCTTTCCTTCCTTTTATGTGCCCCCCATTTAATTAAGACTCTCCTCACTACGGCCTTGTATCCATCCCAGACTCCTCCCCAAGCCACCTCCCCATTATCATTCCCTCCAAAATATTCCCTTGTTTCCCGCTCTATATCGTCTCATACCCTCTCATACTCTAATAGGGATTCGTTTAATCTCCAAAACTGAATACCTCTCCCCTCCCCCTCTATTGTCATTCTAACCTCCACTAGTGCGTGGTCTGACCATGTTATTGAATCCATCTCCGCCCCTATGATCCTTCCCCCCCACCTCCTTCGTTACCCGTATGGTGTCTATTCTGGAGTATGATCCATGTACTGGTGAGAAGTATGAGAATTGTCTTTTCCTGGGGTGTTGAAATCTCCATGCATCTATCAAACAGTGTTGTGTAACAAAGTTGTGATACTTACTTCTATCTGCTCTCTTGCCATCTCTTTCCCCTGTAGCATCTCTCGCAGGATTCCACGTTAAATTAAAATCACCCCCACATATGAGAATACCCTCCCCTAATTTCCCCACCTCTTCATTTAGCTCTGTCCAAAATTCTCTTAGCACCCCTGTAGGCGCGTAAACATTCATTATACAATACCATTCATTCCCTATTTTTAAACGCAATAGTACATATCTCCCCACTTTATCCCCGACTATTGTCTGTAACTCCATCTTTAACTTTGAATCTATTAGAATTGCTACCCCTCCTTTTTTATTTTCCATTACGTTTGATGGAATGTTGAGGGAGGAGTGGCTCAGTGGTTGCGACAGGTTACTTCAGGCCGGAGGGCAGGGGGTTCAATTCCCACATGGGGGACAAGCAACCTCAGGCCGGAGGGACTGGGGTCTCTAGTCCCATGGCCACTCCTTGTGGCCTTGGGCAAGCCACTTAACCCTCCACTGCCTCGGGTACACTTAGATTGTGAGCCCTTCAGGGACAAGGGAATAAAAAGTACCTGTTAGTATACATGTAAACCGCACTGATTCTAAAGAGCGCGGTATAAAAAAAGAAATAACTAAAATAATGTATGCAAACCCCATATCCCTTAGGTTTAACCAGGTGTTCTGTTGCCCGTGTTAGGTGTGTTTCTTGTATGAGCACTAACGATGCCTTTTGGTGTGTTATTTCTTTGTATAATTTCTGTCTTTTAAATGGTGAGTTAAGCCCTTTTACATTTAATGTTACTATTTTTAACTCACCTTTGAGATTTGTTCCCCCCATCCTCTCTCACTCCCACCCGTCTCCTCAAGGCAGACTCGTCTTCCGTTTGTAGTGACCGACTATTGCATCTCAGCCTGCCCCTGCCCCTCTATTCTGCCTCCCCCCTAACCCACACCACCCCTGATCTCCATCCCATCTCACTCCTCCTCCCCTTCCTCCCCCCTACAGCTTATATACCATCTTACCTCCCCCTTGCCCCATACCTCCCTCTGCTCTACCCCTACTTCCCTTCCTAACCCAATCTTAACTGTGTTTGCAAGATTTTCTCAGAACCAGAGCCCTCTTCCCCCTCCCTTCCCATCCCCTCCCCCTTCACCTCATTCCATCCCACCTCCCTGCTTTCTAGACAACACTTCCTTACAAAGCATTTATTAACATCCTACAACACATCCCTTGAGAGGTATCTTCTTTAACAAAGCTTTATAATGTCCTCAGCTTCAGTCGGTTTCCTTCTCCGCCACTTTCCCTCCTTGTCTACCTTTGGTGAGTCTCACTAACCTCCTGCCACCTTCTGGTGCTCTGTGTCACCTCAGGCTGTCCACCCTAGATGTAGCTGTTATGTTGGCGTTTGTTCTGGCTTGTCCTCCTGCACCTTCTGGGAGATTAGTTAGTCCCAGGTCCCTGAGCGCTCTCCATGCTTCCTCACTTGTCTTCACTCTCCTAGACATCCCTTTCACTGTTATCAATAAGCCAAAAGGATACAGCCACTTATATCACATATCTTCCCTCCTCAAATAGGCTATCACCTCCTTCATCTCTCTCCTGCGTTGTAGCGTGCCCAGGGATAAGTCCTGAAACAATTCCAACTCATGCTCATCCCATTTGAAATGTCTCAGTTTCATGGCTGCTCTCAAAAGGAGTTCTTTAGTTTTGAAAGAGTTCATACACACCACAATGTGTCTCGGTCGATTGTCCCTTATGGGCTCCAATCCTCTATGAGCCCGCTCAATTTGTAGAGACTCCCCATCTCCTCCTCCCCTCCTCTAGAGCTGCAGTTTGTAATAGAGCTCCAAATACTTTAGTGATAACTTCATCACAGTTCTTGTATTTAGGGTCCTCTGGGATACCTCGCACTCTGATACTGCATCGTCTGGACCGGTCCTCCAAGTCCTCCGCTTTCACCTTCAGCTCCTCTTGGACCTGCTTTAATTCCTCCCATCCTTTTTGTAGGTCTTCCATTACTTCCCCTTGTTGTTCCAACTGATTCTCTGTTTCTTCCACCGAGCTCCCAGATCCACTATATCTTGTCTTAAAGATTGTAATGTCTCTTTTAACTCATTTTTTACTCCGCTGATTTCCACCTTGAGTTCCTCTTTCAATTCTGTGAGCCACAGTTTGATCATATCTGCTACTCCTGGGCTCCAAGCACCCTCCAGACCAAAAGGCAAAGCCTGAAACTGGAAGTGCCCCATTGGAACCGCAAACCGAAGGAACCTCTGATGCTCTGGCCTGATGGGAATGTGAAGATACGCCTTGGTGAGATTGAGGGATGTAAGAAATTCCTCTTCCCTCACTGCCATGATGACTGACCTCAAAGTTTCCATACGAAAATGCAGAACCCTCAAGCAGCGGTTCACTCGCTTGAGATCCAGGATAGGGCGAAAAGCGCTGCCCTTTTTGGGAACCACGAAATAAATGGGAGTATCGACTGCAACCACACTGATTCCAGGACACAGGCACCACAGCCCCGAGCTGAAGCAGACGAGCCAGAGCGTCCCTGACAGCCGTCACCTTTCCCGGGGCCTTGCAAGGGGAGCGAGCGAAAGCATTGCCTACCGGACGCACTAGCTCAAGAGCATAACTCGCGCAGATTATTTCTAGGACCCACTGATTGGACGTAATCTGGGCCCAAGCAGTGTAAAAATTCCGTAGCCTACCCCCCACGGGTTGGACCCCTGCTTGGGTCCCCCTCGCTGCATTGTGCTTTCTAAAACCCGAGGAAGAGGCGGTAGCAAAACCTCGGCCTGCTCCTCGGAAGCCACATAAGCCCTGCCCTTGGACCAGAAATCTACTCCTCTGGAAGGCCCCTAGATGGGACATACAAAAACGCTGAAAGTCCCGAGGCTGACCCCACAAGGAGGGGGCATTGCGGCTCTGATTCGGCTTGTCCTCAGGGAGGCATCCTCCCTTTGATTCTCCTAAATACTTCAACTTGTCCAAATACGCGCCAAACAGCAACTTCCCCTTGAAGGGAAGCTTGCTAAGCCGCGCTGTGGAAGAGCTGTCCACCATCCAATTGCGCAGCCAAAGGTAGCGGCGGGCCACTACTACCGAAGCCATACTCTTCGCAAGCCCGCGAATGAGGTCATAGTGGATGTCAGAAAGATAAGCCGCTCCCGACTCCATCTTAGCGACATCTGCCAACTGCTCCGGAGTGGAGTCCGCTGTCTGCTGCAGACACTGAGACCACCGAAGACAGGCCCTCGCCACCCAAGCACCACAAATGGAGGTCTGCATAGACAGGGCTTCGATATCAAAGGTCTGCTTCAACAGCATGTCCATCTTCCTATCCTGTGCGTCCTTCAATGCCGCACTTCCCTCGACCAGGATGGTGGTCTTTTTAGTAACTGCAGAAACTGCCGCATTCGCCCGTAGAGATCTAAATAGTTTGCGCTCCTGCTCTGACAGAGGATAGAGGCACAACATGGCCCTGACCCTTTTCAGGCCCACTTCGGGCATGTCCCACTCATCCTGAACCATCTGCTTGACTACCCTGTGGACTGGGAACACTGACTGCATCTTTCGCACTGCCTGAATGAGAGGATCCTCTAAAGATTCCTCCTCAATAGGCAGGCTAGCCAGCAAATTGAGTGCCTTAAGCGACTCCACAATCAGTGCCGGCAACTCTTCCCGCCGAAAGACTCGGACCACCCTCACCTGGTCTTCCAGCTCCAGAATCTCGAGCTCTTTGGCCTCAAACTCCAGCTCCAGCTCCCAGTCACCGGTCTCTGACAGAGGAGACTGCTCCAGTCCCCCTACCGAGGACCTGACCTTCTTAACCGCCATTTCCACCGTGTCCTCTCTCCTCTCCGTGCCCCCGTGCTTTGCACCGGTCACTGCGGGACCGGAAACATCCGTTACGCCCTGCTGGTGCAAGCAAAAGATCTGATGCAATAAAAGAACAATCTCAGGGGAGAACTCCCCCATAAGACCCCCAACCTTAAGATCCTGGGAGGTCGAGGGCTCAGGGAGCGTGGAAGCCATTTCCAGCAAAGAAGGAGAAGAAGCAACGGAGGCCTGAACCTCCTAAGCAAACAGGCTCCCAGACTCCTGCGGCGTGTCCTGTAACATCTGCTCCATACTCATGGTCTCGGTAGTACAGCCGCGGCAGAACCCTGTCTCTGACACAGTCCCATGCTGGGTTCCATAGACTAAGCATTGCGTCCGTGCCGCATGGAGGAGAGGTCGCTGTTCCTAGGCTCCAACTGCCTAGGAGCCCTCACCAGGCAAGAGGAGTAAGCAGCTAATGCAAAACTTGAACTCCCATGAGGGAACAATAGATGTGGGTTTTGCCTCTTTTTTTTTTTACTCTTTAAACCGGCAGACCCGAGAAAATAAAACAAATATATAACCCAGACAATAGAGCCTCCCCAAGAATACTACCAGACAAAAGCCCATTGAAATCTTGGCCGGACGGGCTTTTCAATCACTCACCCTGAGGAGCAGCAAAAAACGTGGGCGAAGAGAAACTGCACTGGTTTTCCCACGCTTCAGCAGCAACCACCACCGCCTGCAAAGGCACCACACAGTCTCGGGCCCTTACTCCATTCCCACGCTGTGAAAGGAAATGTCCCCAATGTACCTGAAGCCTTGTTTCTTAGAGGCGCGAAGAGAGGCACTGGCACGAATGGCTGGCCATGGAAAGTGAATCGGGGAAAGTGCCAACCTCGCGCTCTGCCCTACAAAGGCTTCGGCACTGAGGAGGCAGAGCAAGTAACGTCCCTTCTTCCTCCGATGCCGCCCAGAAATGGCGGCTGTTTGCTCAATAACGGGTTTGGGAGCTACCAAGCACTGGGATGCTGTCAAGGGTCTCAACAGCACCCCCCCCTGAGATTCCCAGAGGGAGGGGGAGACAAAGAGGACAGGGCTAACAGAGATCCTCCTCTACCAAGGCTTGCCGCTTCAGCTCTCTCAACCTTTTTTTTTTTTTTTAACTTAAGAAAACCAACAAGCAAAACCAAAATAAAGAAAACACCAACCAAAGAAACCCTAACTAAGTCCTTATTTGTTCCTCAGTGATCACCTCTGGCTCACCACCTCCAGCTGCTTGGAGACTGAGCATACTGGGAGCTGGTCGGCAGTGCCAGCAGTATTAGTACTGGTGACTTCAGCTTTGGACATGCTCAGTCTCCAAGCTACTGGAGGAGATGCACTACCCAGAGGTGCGGGACTGGATTGGAGGGACGATAAGGAACAGGGGATCCTCTAAGGGCTCTTCAGCTACAGCCAGGGCAGGAATAATATTTAAGGCCACCAGCGAGTGGCTAATTAAGGCCGGAAGCTCCTCTCTGTAAAAAACACAGTAAACACTGTGATCTTCTTCCTGAGGAAACTCCTTCTTCCAACTGCAGCCCTACAGGCTCTCCCCAGAGATCTGATGGGCCTTCCCCAAGCTCCTCAGAGGCCGGAGATTGAGGAGAGTCCTGGTCTACCCAGGCATCATCCTCCAATCTTTCTTTTCCACAGAGGGTCCCCCTGTGCTGGGAGTGCCCTCCTGCAGGATGTAAGATACTGTATCCAGAGGAGATCTAGCCTGAGCTGGAAAGGTTAAACTGCTGCTTTGCTGTCTTTTCAAACAATAAGCTTTATGCAAAGATAAAATAAAATCTGGTGAAAATACAGCCTCAAGTGCATCAAAAACCTCTGACTGCTATCCCTGATGCTAAGAGTTATTTAGAACGCTGCTTAGCTTGTTTTTCCTTCTCTGTAGCAGAAATGGCTAAAACTGCTGAAGCAGGCAAATCAGACACTGAAGCCCCCGATTCTAAACTCATGGCTCAGACAGAAAAAACACACTCTGCAGACAATGTTCCCTCTAATTTTCTGTAGGCTGTGTGCGCATAAAATATCAGCTGTGCAGCTTTTGAAGGAAGGTTAAATTTTTGTGCACCACATAACGACACTCGGAGTTATATACTTTAAAATTTGACTACATGTCAGAATACAGTATGTGCACCACATTGATTTTGATCAAATTAAATGAAAATAGACGATTACTAAATGAAGCGGAAAATTTCTAGTAATTACAATCACAACTTTTAAATTTTAAGATGTCTGTGTTGTTTTCTATCAGAATCAGAACCGTAATATTTGTGCGCTCTGTTGTAAAGTATGTGCGCTTGCTTGGTGAGGTGTGTGCGCGTGCACACGCGCACAGCTTAGAGGGAACAGTGTCTGCAGATATGCTGTACCTAAAGCAAACCCGGCAGACCCCTTCTAAAGCTAAGCTGCAACTCCCCTCCACATGCTGCACAGCAGGAAGAACCCAACCTCATGCACCGCCATGCAGAAAAAAAACACCAGGAAACAGAAAGAGGAAAAGAAACACTTAAATTTCTAACTCACTCAAAGCTGTCAAAATGGGTTGTCCGGCAAGGGGGGGGGAAGGAATCTGGACCACCAGGTGATTTTACTCCAGACCTCACCTGACCTACTCAAGAGTCCTGGTGACTGATAGGCAGACCCTGCAAAACTGCCAACCCTCATTCATACATAGAATACTGGGAAGACCTTCTGAGACTTCCATACTGCCTGAATCAACGGATCCTCCAGAGCCTCTTCCTCAGCCAGAAGACCGGCAGAGATATTAAGTGCCTTCAGGGTCTCCCTGATCAAAGCTGGCAACTCTTCTCTGCGGAAAACCCATACAATCCGGCCCTGCTCCTCCTCCGGGATCTCGCCCTCTTCCAGCTCCTCCTCTACTTCTTCCATCTCCAGGTCTGGGGACTCTTCGTCCCGGGCCTCTGACCGTGGGGAAAGTTGCTCTCCTTCGTCCCCTGACCTGGGTCATTTGGCCGCCTCTCCCGCGAGCCCACGGCCCCTGAGGTCTGCGGCCCTCTTCCCCCTGTACACCCGTTCAGGCATAGGGCTCTGCATTCCCTGCTGCTGCAGACAAAAGGCCTTGTTGAGCAACAAAACGAACTCCAGGGAGCAGCTTTCCCAGCGTTCCTCCTCCCCACCCCCTGAGACGTGGAGGGCCTAGGAGTGTCTGAGGACCGGCCTGCAGGTCTGGTCTTGGAGGAAAGGACTCCGCCCCATCCTCCGCTTCAGTGGAGTCCCTCGACTCCTGGGAAAGGGAAAAAGGGAGATCCTGGCTCATACTCCCCTGAATACCTTGTGTTCCAATGATGCAGCCTCCATCGCACATCCCCTGCACACACCTGCGACAGAAACAGTTCCTCGCTGGGTGCCATATACCAAGCACTGTGGTCTCGCTGGCATGGCAACCGACGTGGCCCTATTAGTTACTCCCCTACCTAGGAGAAGATCGGGAGGAAGGATATGGATTTTTTTCCTTAACCTACAATTAGGGCTAGAACTAACTAAACACTAACTAAAAACTAACCCCAAATCAAATAGATTTGCTTGCAGAGTCCCCCACATGCCCTGGAAAACCAACTCGTTTCGAGGCCAACCAGCAGGCAAAATGCAAAAAGACGCATGAAGCGCACGAAAGGACCTGCCTGACTACTGCCCTGCTGCTCCAAAATAGGCCTCCTTACACCACGCAGTCGGCAGCCGCGTGGTCTCCTTACCTCACCATGCGGTCCGCCATCGCGCACCAGCAACGCTGCCGCCTCCAGCGAATCCCAGGAGACTCCCCTTCCGTCTCCTCACTCTGCCACTCACACACTGCCATACCGATCCCGCGCTCAGCTGCTTTGGAGTGTTTCGGCAGCAAGACGGAACGGCCCAAACTGAGGCTGCTCCACAGGCACTGTCTGCTCCAGACAGAGGCTCCTCACCCGCTCACAGGATCGGGAGCCGCCACGATGCCAAACGCCTCTGCGATGTCCTTCTCAGCCAAGCCTCCTCCTGCACCCGGCCTGACGAAGAAGGAGGGGAGGGGGGATTCCCGTCTCCTGTCTAAACCCTGCTTTAGAAGGCTGCAGCCGAAGAAGAATTCGCTGCCCCAAAAGAAACAAAGGTAAAGAAAGGAAAACAAAGCCAAATGCCTACACTCTCCTTCACTGTCTCTCCAGAAAGCCTATCACCCTGCTTGCTGCTCCCTCCAGCTGCTTGGAGACTGAGCATACTGGAGCTGGTGGGAGGTGCCCGTGTTATATATACCCTAGGGTCATCAAGATGACATGCTCAGTCTCCAAGCTGCTGGAAGGAGAGCACAACCCAGAGGTAAGGGATTAGACTGGAGGAACGCTTAGGAATGCATGTTTTTAAGGCAATGGACCATGAAGATAGCTCTATTGTGATTTACTCAAAATGAAGTTCTCAAATATACCGCAAATAAAAGAGAAATCCGCAAATTTAACAACAGTGCATGTACAGAATATCAGTCCCTTACCTCCTCTATAAATATATCAAAAGACACAGGGCTCTGTCCCAGTACACGATTCTTGAAACACAACCAGTCCTTCTGTTGAGTTATGACACTGCACTAGATCCTAAGAAAGAGGAAAGAAAAATCCATCAGATGTGAAACTGCATATGCTATGTTTGAAGAAGTTTAAAAAAAAATCTGCAATACCCATGGCTCCAGATCACAAACACTTAAAATCTGCCTCAAATTTTATTAACTGTGAGCCAGGAAACATCATTCAATATAGTAACAGCAGTGTCAGTGACTAAAAGGGAAAAGGAATAGAGGCCACAGTTAGCACAGAAAGCTGTGCTGTGATGACATTCTTAAAATGATTCTTCCTCTGAGAACAAGTAGCAGCCTACAACAAAGCAAGTCTCTTTTATGACCTTGGCTGTAACACTAATTCACAACCCCATAACAATTCAGTTTATTATTTTAAAATTACAATAGACACTGCAGGGATGTGGCGCTGACCAAGATGCTTAACAAAAATAACAGCTGTTAGTGCTGCTACTACTACTACTGAATGCTTGTATAGCGCTACAAGACATACGCAGCGCTGCACAGACATATGTAAAAGACGGTCCCTACTCATCAGAACTTACAATCTAGTCAAGAGAGACAACACAGTAGCTGTAGACATAGGATACATCTAGGGGGAATGGTAAGGAAACACAAAGGAGATCAGGTGAGTCAAGATCCGAAAGCAGCAGCAAAGAGGTGATTTTTCAGCCTGGATTTGAAAAGGGTCAAACGCCTGACGTACAGACTCTGGTAGTTTGTTCCAGGCATAAGGAGCAGCGAGGACAAAGGTGCGAAGTCTGGAGTTAGCAGTAGAAGAGAAGGGCACAGACAGAAGCGATTTGCCAGAAGAGCAGAGTTCCCAAGGAGGGGTGCAGGGAGAGATAAGAGGAAAGGTAGTGAGGAGCTGCAGAGTGAATGCACTTATAGGTTAGCAGGAGACGTTTGAACTGGATGTGGAAACGGATAGGCAGCCAATGAAGTGACTTGAGAAGAGGGGTAATAGGAGCATGATGAGGCTGGTGGAAGATTAGTCGTGCAGCAGATTGTTGAACAGATTAAAGGGGAGAGAGACGATTCAGAGGGAGACCAACCAGGAGTGGGTTACAATAGTCTAGATGGGAGGTGACTAAGGAGTGGATAAGTGTCTTAGTAGTATGCTCAGAAAGGAATGGGTGAATTTTGTTGATGTTACAGAGAAAGCTAAAACCTGCCATTTCTATCAGTTGGATGTGTGTAGAGAAGGAAAGAGAGGAGTCCAAGATGACCCCAAGATTGCGAGCTGAGGAGACAGGGAGGAGTAGAGAGTTATCCACAGAGACTAACAAAGAAGAAAGGGGAAGAGGAGGGTTTAGGGGGAAAAATAAAAAGCTCAGTTTTGGCCATGTTCAATTTCAAGCGGTGGTGAGGTATCCAAGCAGCAATATCAGAAAGGCAGGCAGAGATCCTGTCCTGGATTACCAGAGAGATTTCAGGTGTAGAGAGTAGATCTGGGAGTCATCAGCATAAAGATGGTACTAAAAGCCATGGGAAGAGATGAGTGCACCAACGGACCGGGTGCAATTCTAGTTCTCAAATACTGCAGAAAACTGAAAACAGTGATCCTTGTTTGTTTTACATTTACTTCTTAATTACTGTTCTTTCCTTCCCAAAATATTTTGTCCAGAAAATATGACACTAATATCCAGAAGTAGGAACCAACCGACAATCTAAAAAAAAATACTTGGTATTTCATGAATTCAAAAAACACATCTGAACATGGTTTTATACTAGCATAATCACTCAGCAAGCCTAGACTAGAGGAATATTAGCATAATAATCAGCACATAGCTGGATTTAACCGCCATGAAAATGAGGTTATGAAGCAACCAAGCCTTAGAAGTTCTGACTGATGTTCTCAAGTAGTATTTTCCACAACAGCAATTTTAAGGGAGTGCTGATAGCAGAAGCTGCCTCTGCAGATGAGTAAGCAAGACTTCTGACTTCTGATTTGCTGGGCAATTGAGTGTTTCAAAGCTTAAAAAAGGGAGAAACATTGTTAGATTAATTCTGTGTGTATAACATGATAAAGTGTTTGCTAGATGAAATTGTGTCTGAAGAAAAGAATTTGCACAAGGTATTTTCTTGCTCTAAGAAGAGAGCACCGTTTCTAGGAAGTAATCAGTGGTGTTTGTTTCCCACCCTATTCCAACTTATAGTCACATTCTTTGATTTATAGACTTTTACCCCAATTATGACATTAAAAGGAAAAATTCAATTAAGGATTTATATCTACATGTGAGTAACCCAGCTTTAATAACAGACTAACTGTAGTCCTTTTACTGGTCACTCAAACCCGAAACACACCAAATAAATTCAAGGACTTTAAATTGGATTAAGCATCCCCCACTCTAAACATCTTTAACTAACAGCAAGAGTAGTCCAGTAGAAAGATAGGGTTATCCAGTCTTTTGTACCAAGTGCCGTACATATGGCTGCCTACTAGTTGATGAGAGATGCAAAGAGCTCCCATCAGACTTGCAGGAGCTAAGGCAGACAGAGCAGCAGACAGAGGTCTCCTTCAGAGACAAACAGCAACAGTCCCACCTCCAGTCTGACCGTCCCTGTGCTGCCTTAAAGAGGCAATCTCACCTGACCTGCCTTCCAAGTGATGCAGTTTCCTCTTACATTAAAACTCTCTCTCCAGAGGCAAGTGCCCAAGAGGTTAGAACAGAAATTGTAGTTGGAAATTCAATCAATAGCAATATAGATAGCTGGGTGGCTGATGGGCATAAGAATCACTTGGAAATGTGCTTGCCTGGGATAGGATAGGATTTTAGAGACTAAAGGAGAGAAGCTAATGACATGGAAACATGAAGTAGGGAGGTTCCAAGAGCCAAACTTGTTTTTACATAAGAAAATGAATTCCAAAACCTCCAGGAGAGTAGCCTTAGAAATGCTTCCCATTCCAGATCCAGAACCTAGAGGCAAGCTGAGCATGATGGTGTGGAAACTAAGCAATGTTTTGGAAAATGGGAGAGCTGCACCTTAACCAGAGAGGAATCAGACTGCTGGTGCTAACATTTTGGGCCATGTTTTTTGTGGGGGGAAGGAGAGCCTATGCCTCAAACTCCTGATCACATTTCAGTGTGTCTTTTCACCAGTTTTCCCCCCTCATACCAAGTTTCATCCCATTCCATTAAATTTTTGGAGAGTTATTTTGCTCTCCGACACTCAACCCCTTTTGTATTATTCTTTCCAATTTCTATTGGGCTGGAAATAATAAAAAAAATGACTCTCTCTCAATAGAAAGATAATTAAATAAAAAGAGAAACAAAGGTGGTATAGAAAACTGTTGAATAAATAAATAGGAAAATAAGGTTATACCTTTTTAATGGACTAACTGACCTGAGAAAGAAGGTTTTAACCCTCGACAGCTAATATACAAATATATTGTTAGTCCAATAAAAAAGGTATTGCTTTATTTTCCTTTTTGTTTTTCTTTTTATTTAACTTTCATTATAACGGTCTAACACAGCTAGCACACTTCTCAATACAAAGGAGATAGAGAGGTTTTTCAAGTACATCCTGTAACCATTAGATACCCAAGAGGTAAAAAGAGCACTCAAGGCCAGAGGAAAGAGTAAATAAATTGTTTGCTTTGGTCTTTACTGAAAATGATGTTGAGAAGATGACCATGCAGGAAATAGTGATGATTCAGAAGAAATAAAAGGACATCACAGTGAATCTGGAAGATGTAATGAAGCAAATTAACAAAACTAAAGAGTAACAAATCACCAGGACCAGATGGTATATACCCTCTTTTCTCAAATCACTTCACTGGCCGCCTATCCATTTCCGCATACAGTTCAAAACCTCTCCTACTGACCTATAAGTGCATGCACTCTGCAGCTCCTCATTAGCGCTCTTTTTTGCTCTCTCCCTACAACCCTCCTTGGAAACTCCACTCATCGGGCAAATCACTCTTATCTGTGCCTCTTTCTTCTACTGTCTAACTCCAGACCCTGTTCATTTTATCATATGAACGACAGACTACCTAAGGCTGTTTGTATCAGGCTCCATCTGGTCCTATTCAAGTCCAGGCTAAAAACTCACATCATTGAGGCTGCTTTTGCTCCTGACCCCCTTATTCTCCTGTTTTGTGTGTTTTATCATTTCCCTTGAACCACTCTTGTTCTGCTTGTCAGTCTTGAATAAATCGTAAGCACCATCAAGTAGGGACTGTCTCTTACATGTTTGTGTACCGTGCTGCATATGCCTTGTAGTGCTATGCAAATGATTAGTAGCAGTAGATTTATTAGCTACAGTACCCGAGGGCTGCTGGGTGGCCAATATGTCAATCTTTAAAAAGATCCAGATGTGATTCAAGAAATTATAGACTAGTAAACCCGATGTTGGTGCCAAACAAAATGGCAGAAGCCATTCTCAAAAGTGAAATTACTAGCCATATGGCTAGACAAAGGAGCTTTTTTCAAAATGATTGGGAGTGCACAACACAACTACACCAGCTGAAAAAAATGAAAGAAAATATGGCGAGTCATAAGAACAATTTCTTGGCTGAATTTAAATGTAGAGTTTACTAAGTGGTGCAAGCACATACATGGAGGACTCATAAGGGCAAAAAGAGAGCTAGAGAAGTAGTGAAAAGCCCAACAAGTCTCTTCCTTCCCCAACCCCAGCTCATCCTCATCAGTTTACTCACATCTCATTCTTCCCTCCCCCCCCCCCCCATTGCAGCCCACCTTTAGCACGCCTCTCTCTATACCCGGGGTCTCAAACATGCGGCCCACGAGAGAACTTTGTGCGGTCCGCGAAGGAGAGGAAACAAAAACAAAACAAACCCCTGGCTTCTGCTGCTGCCGCAGCGGCAGAATCAACTGTCCCACGGCCCCTTCCCGTCTGCCCGGCAGAGCCCTCAGGTGTCAGCTCCATCAGCGGCAGCTTTCAGGGCCGCGAAGAGAGTAGTATTTCCCTCTCGCGGCTCTGTTAAGCCTGCCGGGCAGGCTTAACAGAGCTGCGAGAGGGAAATCACTCTTCACTCTTCTCTTCGCAGCTTGAAAAGCCCGCCACTGATGGAGCTGACAGCTGAGGGCTCTGCCGGGCAGATGGGAAGGGGCCGCGGGACAGTTGATTCTGCCACTGCCACGGCGGCAGCAGCAGAAGCCAGGGGTTTGTTTTGTTTTTAATTTTTAAATTTACTTGGGCTGATGGGGGGGGGAGGGGGTTAGGACTGATAATGGGGGGGCTAAGACTGAAAATGGGGTGATGGGGGGATAGGACTGGAAATGGGCTGATGGGGGGGTAGGACTGGTAATGGGCAGATAGGGGTTAGGACTGGAGGTGGTCTGATTGGGGGCTAAGACTGAAAATGGGGTTATGGGGGGGCTAAGAATGAAAATGGGGTGATGGAAGGGTTAGGACTGGAAGTGGGCTGTTGGGGGGCTTAGGACTGGTAATGGACTGGGGGGTTGCTAGGACTGGAAATGGGCTGAGTAGAGGGGGGCTTGAACTGCAAATAGCTAATGGGGATGGGGTTTTGGAATGGAAATGGGCTGAGTGGAAGGGGGCTTGGAATGGAAATGGGCTGATGGGGAGGGGGGCTTGGAAAGGAAATGGGCTGTGAGGGGGCTAAGATAGGACTGGAAATGGGCTAATGATGCAGGGACTAGAAGGGAGCGGATGCTGGATGGGACTGGAACTAGAAGGGAGCTGATGTTGGGGGAGGATTAGAATGGGATAGGGCTGGGAGAGTCAAATGGAGAGGGGAAAAATATTTTGTGTGGGAGGGAAGAAAAATCTACAATTGACCGGGTATTGGGAGAGTAAGTGTGGATTGAGGATGGAGGGGTAAAATTTGAGTGGATGAAATAGGAATGAGGAAAGAGCAAAAGGAGAAAGATTAGTATGTTAAAGCAGATGTAGAGAGAGAATGGAAGAAAAAACTAGAAGAGAGAAGAAAGGACAAATGGACAGCAGACAATGGAGAGTTAGCAGAAGACACGAAGAAACCAGAAGAAAGTGGCTGAAACAATTGCAACTGAAAAAAAAATGCACAAAAGGTAGAAAACTCTCTCTTTATTTTGAATTTATTAACTGGAATATGTCAGCTCTTGGAAATGTGCATCATTAACGTCTGTGCTTTGTTTAATACAAGAGGAAATTAATTTATAGTTTTATTTCTACAGTGTTGTACATTCTAAGTTGGGCTTTTGGGGTTCCCAGTTTAATTATTATCTTCCTGTTCCTAAATTGTGATTCCTTGTTTGGTGATGGTGTATGTTCTGCATGTGTAACTGAGCTGAGGTATTCTGTTTATGTAATTCCTATTTGACATTGCCACTTGTTCTCTTTCCTCAGTAGGTCATGTATTGTTATTCCCTGAAATGTATTGATTTAATATTTGCAGTGTTGCCTTTTGATAGGTAGAGTATGGTGCTTTGTGAGTCCTGGTAGTGCTGTTAGGATATGGCGGGTTTGCTATGGGTTCTAAATAGGCAGTGTTTGTAGTAGTTCCTAATGTGCCTGGCGGTTGGCACTGGATTATAGTAATGTAGAAATCTTTTAGTCTTTCTTTATCCATACACTCATTAAGAGGCATGTTTACTAAAAGTTAGTGTATGATAACATTATGCAAATATTTATGCAAATGAGGCCCCTTATGCAAATGAGGCCCTGTCTTGTGTGGCCCCCGGGTTACTTTACAAGTCCTCATTTGGCCCTCAAAGCAATTTGAGTTTGAGACCCCTGCTCTATACCTTCCAATCTTGACCTATCCATACCATCCACACTATCCCCCTCCCAGCCTGTCCTTAACAGTCTTTCATCCCAACCCAGCCTGTCCACACAACACACTTTTCTTTTCCAGACCACCCCACACTTCTCTCTCAAGTTCCCTTTCTTTTAATCTCTACATCTTCCTCTTCATCTTATCCCCCCTCCTTCTTTTTACTCCCAAGGCATAGTTGGACTTGTGTTTAGAGATAGGGTGTTTAATATGTCTCCTCCCACCCACTCCATTCCCCCATCCTAAACATCTCTGCTTCCTATTTTCTCCTGACCTGATTTCCTCTGCTGCCCCTCACTGCTTCTTAGTTAGTTTCACTCTCCTGCAAGTTAGGCTCACCCATCCCTTTGCTGACCCCGTCTGTCACTCCTCCTCAAATTCAACTCTCATCTCAATTTGTTAATCCTCCTTACCCTCAGGCATGGGTCACCTTCCCACTACTCCAGCATCTCTATGTCCTTTCGAACCATTCCTGTATTCCTACAAAGTCAAATTAGAATTAATTATGCCAAAATAGTCACACATATTTAATGCTATTATATCTAAAAGTATTGTTTCTGGCTCTACAGATTTTTTGTGTATACTATTTTCCTTGTAGTTTTAGGAGTTTCCCTGTGTCTTTTGCTTCCTTTTAACCTTTAGCCCATCTCTAGGCTACTACCCACTGAGAGAAACCCTATACTTCGATTCTGGCCTGCAACAATCTTCACTATTTTTCAAAGTCATTGTGAGAGTCAGATCTGTATCCTGAAAAGCTGCATATAGGGCACACTTCCAATGTGTCTAGCTGCTTGGGTGCACTTGGTGCAATTTGTAACAAAAAATCTAATCCCTCCATGATCCCATTTCTCCCATTCCCCCCACCCCACCCCCGTTCATCTCAACATTATTTTCTCCCAAGATCCTCTCCCCTATACTCGCATAGTTTTTTTCTCCAATATTCCCTCCCCCCATCCACCCATACCCACTTCTCCCATCAGTCAGCCTGCACCATTCCGCCCCCCCCAGGTGGGTTTCAATCAGTTTATTAATTCCCCCACCTTCTCCAAAGACTTGCTGCTGATGCCACCTCCTGGACAACTGCTCTCAGTGACTCTGTATAACCTAGTACCCAAACTCCAGCATTGTTCTCACAGTCTTGTAGGAATACTATAGGCATTGCATAGCTCACACTCATTGAGGACCGCACAATACCAACAGAAAACAAAAACTGTTCAAGAGAAGGTGAGAGGAAGAGCGTGTACTTGGGGAAGACAGCAAGCAACACTTAGTGTCAACAAGAACTGCCAATGGCCCCAGATCATACAATGAAGGACAGTCTCTTAGGCTAACCTGTGTCGTTCATTTGTTTGATGTACATTAAATGCATGGCAATGAAACACTGTACACAAAATCAAAACTAAAATTAAAATCATAATAGCAAAAAAATCAATTATGTAACTGTCAAATGATATTACTATATCTCTGTACAATCAGAAGGGCAGACTGAATAGCCACTGACAAGTCAGCAGTTTGCATGGAGGTGGCCAAAGCAGGTGATGTCAGATACTTCATTGTCCGTTTATTTAGCATTTTTTTTATACCGCTTTATCCTAGAGTCAAAGCAGTTTACATTAGAACAAATTTGAGGATACATTATAACAGGAACATCAAACTTGGAGAATTCATAACATACCGGGGGAGCAGGTTTAGTGGACGTGTGGCTGCACACTAAGCGGTTAAGTAATGTCATTGGTGAAGTGGTCTAGGAAAAGGAATGTTTTTAGTTTTTTTCTGAAGGCTGTCAGGCCCTTTGTGGCACTTACATTTTTTGGGATTGAGTTCCGTAAGGACGGTATGAAGTGGCGAAGGCCCTCTTTGATGTGGTGCGGTTGGTCTTGGTGTATAGCACTGGTATGTGAAGCGTGTTGAAGGAACCAGTTCTTTCGTTTCTGTTTTCAGGCATCCTCTATATTAAAGATTGAAGGTGGATGGAGGATAGGCCATGGATGACTTTGAAGATTGGGAGTATGAATTTATATTTGATCCATTCAGCAGAGTAGGGAGATTGTGTTCTGCTTTCGGAGTGCTGCAGAGAATGTATGCTGCTGTAGTCAGGTCCAGTTGAAGTGGATGGACTGCTGATTTTGGTAGGCCTTAGAAAATGAGGTTACAGTAATCAAGATGGGGGAGGATGAGTGCTTGGAGAACTGTGCAAAAATAGTGAGGATTTAGAAGTGGGGGCGGGATGTGGAAGCCCTTGAGCATGCCTGTATGTGCTCACACAGATGCTTAAAAGTCCACCACTGATAGCACTTTAAAGGACTTTCCTGGTGTTGTATAAAGGCTGTGCTGCCACCCCCATTTTTTGGTGTCCCATGGAGGTGGGGTAGTGGTGGCAGCAGCAGTGCTGGCAGCAGGAGAAAGTGGAGGGTAATGAAGCAAAGGCAGCCACTTGCGGTCCAGATGACAGGCCACCCATGTTGACCGAGTTGGAGGAGCACATTCTTGGAACCATGGACGAGGAAGGGGTAACAGGGGTCGGTAGTCTGGATAGTTCATGATCCTCACAGCAACAAGGTCAGTACTTCTTTTGAAATATAGAAAATGTGTTGTGAATGGTGATAGCAACAGGATCATCTGCACTGCCGGCCACAGTTGTTAAACACATAACCATCGCTGTTAACGACACCGGCCTATGTTGTGCAAGCATGCCCATCACAATGCAACCCCTGGGGGAAGGGCTGCCACTCACACCACATCGCATCAGCTACATCAGGGGGTCCCCCCTGTTGTATGGGTCCAGGCTGGTGCTCCAAAACTAGTGTGACCTTAGGCAAGTCACTTAATCCTCCACTGCCTCAGAAGAATCCAAGTTATTTTTATTTATTTATTTATTTATCTATCTATTTTCTTCTATACCGCCCCTTCCAGCGATCAAGGGCGGTTTACATGAAACATCTTAACAATTGTACACAGTTGTATACATTTACATTGAACAGTCGGATTCAACTATTTACATTGAACGGTCAGGTTCAACTATTTACATTGAACAATAAACTTCAACTTTATGATATATTGATAATACAAACAACCGTTAAATTATTTACATTGGATATTTACAGTGGTTGAGTGTTGTGTGTAGGGCATGTGTAGTTAGGTATTGGAATTTATTTCCTTTTATGTCGTATGTCAGGAGTGTGTGGTGTGTAGGACAGATATATATTTTGGAATTTATTTCCTTTTATGACGTAAGTCGTGAGTGTGTGGGGGGGGGGACAAACAGGGAGTTAGTTAGAGTTAGTTAGTTTTGAATACGGGGGTTTGTGCAGGTAAGTCCATGGTTGTTATGGGGGTATTTTGGGGGAATATGGGATTTCAAAGTATTCAGTAAATAGGTAAGTTTTTAGTTCTTTCCTGAACTGAGAGAGGTCTTTTATGATGCGAAGGTCTATTGGGAGGTCGTTCCAAAGCGTAGGGGCAGTGAATGTGAATGCTCTGGAGCTAGTGGTTTTCTTAGTCTTCCTGAAAGCTTTTGGTGTGATAAGGGAGTGGGCTGCGTTTTGTCTGTGTGATCTAGTTTCGGTTGGTGAATGCAGTAGTGTGGATAGGTGTGAGGGGGCTATGTCTTTTATGAGTTTAAAGGTCGTTAGGATAATTTTGTATCTGATTCAGCTGTTTATTGGGAGCCAGTGTAATTCTAGCAGTATTGGGGTTACGTGGTCCATTAGACGAGCTTTAGCAATTACTTTTGCACAGATGTTCTGAGCTCTTTGGAGAAGGTATGTGTTTTTTTGTGGGAGGCCTATTAAGACACTATTGCAATAGTCGAAGTGGGGGGTGATTAGTGTACTTACTACAGACCTAAAATCTTGTGTTTCGAGGAGTGGCCTTAGGTGCTGAATAGTTTTAAGTTTATAGTAGATGGTTTTTACGGTTTGTTTTATGTGTGGTAGCATGGTAAGTGTGTGATCTATTATTACACCTAAATATTTTACCTCTTTTCTAACAGGTATGGATGTTTTGTTGATTGTGATTGTTTCTAGGAAGGTGTTCTCAGTGGTAGATGACCTTGTTACGAACATTGCTTCCGTTTTTTTGAGGTTAATGCTGAGGTAGTTAGATTCTAAACAGGAGGAAGTCTCAGTCATGCATTCTGATAGTGTCTCATATGAAGGGTTTTTAGTGGTTATGGGGATAGCGAGCATGATGTCGTCAGCATATATAAAGTGGTTAATCCTGTGTTTTTTAAATATGTTTGTTATAGGTTGTAGGTACAGGTTAAATAGGAGGGCGGAAAGGGCTGATCCTTGGGGTATTCCTTGGCCTTGGGGGAATGATTCTGATGCCTCTTGGTCAATTTGGACGCGTATTAGTCTATTTGTGATGTAGGATTTGAACCATTCAAGGACAGTCCCGCCTATTCCTAAGCTTTGTAGTCTGTTGATCAGTGTGGGGTGGTTGATGTTGTCGAAGGCAGCAGAAATATCTATGAAAAGAAGTAGGAAGTTATCAGTGTCTCTGTTTAATGTACATTACCACATTTAAGTTACAATGTAAACCGCCTTGACTAAAATGATAAAGCGGTATAAAAGACCTGTTAAATAAATAAATAAATAGTTATGCTGTCTTGATTGTGTAGTAGATGCTTTTTCTGGTGCAACTGATGTGGGAGGAGAGGGAGAAGCATCGATCTAGGATGATTCCTAAGTATCATACTTAGGGTTTTACTTGTGATTGGGTTCCATCAATGGTAATGGAGATAAGTGAAGTTGTTGTTCTTGATGTTTAGGACGTCTGTTTTTTGTGGTTTATGGTCATACTGCATTCTGCAAGCCAATGGGTGATGGAAGCGAAGCATTTCTTTATATGGCTGTTGGGCTAGTTGTGGTGAAGGGAGCATACAGCATAATATCGTTGTGTGCCTGTATGATTGTGCAGATTTGTTGTAGGAAGAGATTAAAGAGTAGGGAGGATAGGGCGGAGTCCTGCGGGACTCCCTGACATTGTGTATATGGAGTTCATCTTTCAGTGCCCATTTTTACTTGGAGCTGTTGATCTGTTAGGTAGGATATGAACCAATTTAGTGTGGTGCCTGTTCGTTCCACACAACCTAATAATCCAGCGACTCCAAGAAATCAAACTGAGTTAAAGGCTGCTTTGATATCAAGGAAGATCAGGATAAATCCTTTGTTGGGTTTGTCAATGCACATTGTTAGGTTGTCCATTAAGACAGTCATGAGGGATTCAACTCCATGACAGGGTCTAAAATCCATACTGTTGGGGGTCCAATGGGAAGTGGGAATCTATGTGGTCCTAAAGTTGTAACTGTATGATTTTCTCTATTACCTTTGCCGTAAATGGCAGGCTATAAACTCATAAACCCCCCCCAGTGTAACCACAATAATATCCCGATCTGTAACTCCGTTTGGGCTGAACACGGAAGTTGAATGGTGGACTTTGAATTAGGCTTCATTACAGTGGGTTGTCAAATGCCATCATTGTATCCATTGGTTACCACTGAGTCCCGGCTGATGTCATCACGTCTCATCGGAACAGGAAGTTGGGTGTACGTAGCTTGATAAAGGGCCATTAAAACAACTGGCTTGAAACACAACAGTTCGTGTTGCAGTTACCCAACAGAGCGTTTGAACGCCCAGTGGAAAACTTTATAGCATGGACGTTGATAGCATAGTTACTCACCTGTAACAGGTGATCTCCAGGAACAGCAGGAATTTAGTCCTCACATATGGGTATCGTCGGTACCAACGGAGCCTGTGGGGGAACGCTCCCGCTCCCCAGCATCCAATTAGAAAGCTTTTGAGAGCATCCCACAGCGCCTGCGTGCTGCCTTCCCGCCTTTCCCAACTGTCTCTCTCCAGTTGAGTGTTAAAGCGGAGACAAAGAGAGAGAGAGGGAAAGGAAAAAGATAGAGAGATACAACTCCTAGGGCAGGTGGGTGGGTTGTGAGGACTAAATTCCTGCGGTTCCCGGAGATCACCTGCTACAGGTGAGTAACTATGCTATTTCCAGGAACAAGCAGGAATGTAGTCATCACATATGGGGACTCCCTAACTTTAGGTGCCAGGGAGAGACCCCAGAAGTTGTGTGTCCCTGACCAGAGCTCCACTTCCCCCCATGGATCTCTGGCATCCTACCAGGGATGGCGGGTAGGAGTTGATTAGGTATGGAACAGGTATTGGAGAACAGCCTGACCAAACAAGGCATCCCGGCGGGGGTCCTTGTCTAAGCAGTAATGGGCTGTGAAGGTATGAACCGAGGCCCAAGTGGCTGCTCGACAGATGTCGTCGATAGACACAGAGTGCAGATGAGCCATTGAGGCTGCCATGGCTCTCACATTGTGAGCTGTGACATGGCCCTCCAGAGAAAGGTTCTTACTCTGATAGGCGAAGGAAATACACTGAGAAATCCAGTTAGACAGTGTTCTCTTGGAGACTGGAAGTCCCAAATGAGAAGGATCAAAAGCAACAAAGAGTTGAGAGGACTTTCTATGTTGCTGTGTTCTTTGTAAGTAAAAGGCTAAAGCTCTTTTACAGTCCAAGGTATGAAGATTCCTCTCTGCATTTAATGCATGAGGCCTTGGAAAAAACACAGGTAGGTAGATCGCTTAGTTTAGATGAAAAGGCGAGACCACCTTTGGCATAAAGTGTGGATGAGTCCTAAAGACTACCTTGTCATGATGGAACCTTGTATAAGGTGGATCAGCTACTAGCGCTTGCAACTCACTAATGCGGCGTGCTGATGTGATTGCAATGAGAATGATAACCTTCCAAGAAAGGAATTTCAAGGAGGTAGTAGCTAAAGGTTCAAAGGGTGGCTTCATGAGCTGCCCAAGAACCAGGTTTAAGTCCCATGCCACCGGTGGTGGCCTAATGGGAGGCTTAGTTAGAAGAAGGCCTCTCATAAATCTTGCTATAAGAGGATGAGAGAAAATAGGTTGTCCATTTAGAGGCTTAAAGGAAGCTGCAATAGCACTCAAATGGACTCTTACTGAGTTAGTCTTAAGTCCTGCATTGGATAAATGAAGGAGATACTCCAGCAAGGATTCCAGAGGTATCGCAAGGGGGTTAAGACCCTTCTGCGAACACCATATGGTAAGCCTTTTCCACTTAAAAGCATAAGAGCGTCTTGTGGAAGTTTTCCTGGAAGCAAAAAGAATATCTTTTACTTGCTGAGGAAGATTAAGAACTTGGAGATCTAGGTCTTCAGCAACCAAGCCCTGAGAAGCAAAGACTGGGGACTGGGATGCCATGACATTCCGTCCTCCTGAGATAGGAGATCTGGAGCAGACCCTAACTCCAGGGACGGAGCTTGAGAGAGATGTAGAAGCAGATGGTACCACACTTGCCGTGGCCAATGTGGAGCTATGAGAATCACATGGCCTCTGTCTCTCTGAAGCTTGAACAGGGTTATCTGGTCTGCATGCAGAGACCATTCGTGTGGAAGCAGAACTCGACTGAGTCTGTCTGCCCAAGAGTTTTGTATGCCTGGAAGATACATTGCCAGGAGATGAATCTGATGCTCTCTGGCGAGGGCCCATAGTCGCAAAGCTTTGTTGCAAAGTGACAGAGCCTGTTCCCCCCTGCTTGTTCACAGAGAACATGGCTACTTGATTGTCCGTATGAATGAGGACTGTCCTGCAGCTGAGCAGGGTGTGGAATACTTGCAGAGCAAGGAAGATTACTCTGAGCTCCAAGAGATTGATATGTAGATGAATCTCCTGTGGAGACCAGGTGCCTTGGGTGGAGAGGTCTTGGAGATGAGCTCCCCAACCCATTGGAGAAGCATCTGTTGTGAGAGTTGCTTGGGGTAAGGGTTGTTGAAAAGGGGACCCCAGCAACAGGTTTTGAGTGGACTTCCACCACTGGAGGGACAAAATAAGGCGACTTGTGTTTGCTATTTTGCTGACAGGCATCCTGATGCCTGGGTCCATTGGGTGGATAAAGTCCACCGAGCTGCCCTCATATGGAGGCGAGCATAGGGAACCACATGCACAGTAGATGCCATGTGGCCTAGTAGTTGTAACATTTCTCGAGCAGTTAGATGAGGCTTTAGCACTGCTTGACAAGCTAACTGCACCATGCGAAGGCAACGGGCCTGGGGGAGATAGGCCCTTGCCTTTCTGGTTTCCAGCAAAGCTCCTATGAACTCTATAGACTGAGTGGGAGTTAGACTGGATTTTGGGATGTTTATGACCAGACCCAAATACTGAAGGATACGCATTGTGCAGGATAGAGGAGTTCTGGCCTCTGACTCTGTTGGGGCTCGAATGAGCCAGTCGTCTAAGTAAGGGAGGACGAATATCCCTAGTGCGCGGAGAAATGCTGCTACTACAGCCATGCATTTCGTGAACACCCTTGGTGCTGAGGCCAGGCCAAAAGGAAGCACCCTGTATTGGTAGTGCTTTTGCTGAAAAAGGAACCGAAGGAACCTTCTGTGGGTTGGATGGATGAGAACATGAGTGTACACATCCTTGAGATCTAGAGAACAAAGCCAATCCTGACTCTGAAGGTATGGCAGCAGAGATCCAAGAGAAATCATCTTGAATTTCTTCTTGACAAGGAATTTGTTCAATTCTCTGAGGTCTAAAATAGGTCTGTAACCCCCGGTTTTCTTTGGGATGAGAAAATAAGGGGAATAGAACCCTGTACCCTGCTGATGAATGGGTACTTTTTCTATTGCCCCTTGGGCAAGAAGGATAGCGACCTCCTGACCTAACAGGTTGATGAGAGAGGTCGGAGAATTGAACTGCTTTACTACTGTGTGAGGGGGCATGCTTGAAAAATGAAGCTTGTACTCCTCCTTTATGATGGAGAGTGTCCAATGCTCTGCTGTTATTTGCCCCCATCTGGGGGCAAAATGACATAACCTTCCTGGAATAGTGGAAGGCTCTGGTACCCCGAGAGCCAGGAAGGCTAAGTTCCCTAGCTAAAAGTCAAAGGCCCTGTGGAGGCTGAGACTGCTGGCCCGGCTGAGGCTTAGCAGTCTTTGCTTTCTTCTGTTTGGGTGGTTGCTGACCTTTCCTGGCAAGCTGACCTGCAGAATGTCCCTGCTGAAAAGCAGGATAAAATCTTTTCTTTTTAGAAAAGAATGGTTTCTTGAACAACTTCTTTCTAGCAGGATCAGCTGTGGACTTCGATAACCTATCCAAAGTGGAGTTGTCAGCATCCATCTCATTGGCCTTTTCCTGCCAATCTTTACCAAACAGGTTCTCACCAGTACAAGGGATATTTCCCAATTTGTCTTGTACCCAGAGCTCTAGATCAGATGCCTGGAGCCAAGCAATTCTACGTGCACCTATGGCAATAGCCGAGGTTCTGCTTATGCACTCAAAGCAATCAAAGGCTGCACGGTTGGCAAATTTAGAAACATCTTGGGCATGTTTGACCAAAGTGAGAAAATCCTGTCTCTTATCCTCAGGAAGAAAAAGCCTCTAAATCATCTGTGACCTCCTTCAGGAACATTCCCATGTAGAGACTATATTTATTTATTTATTTATTTATTTATTTAACAGGTTTTCTATACCGCCTTTTCCTTAAATCAAAGCGGTTACCAGACACAAGAAGGGAGAACAGAGACAGGGGGGCATACACTGATTAAACTAAAGAGTGAAGGTAAAATTGGGATACGCAACATCAAGGAACCGTTATAGGAACTGATCCTGGCAGAAAGCATGGAAGCTTGGAAGACCCGACGTCCAAAAGCATCCAGGGTTCTGCACTCACGTCCTGGAGGATTAGAGGCATGCCTCTTTGCACTCTTGATCCTTCTCATAGCTGATTCCACTACAATAGAGTGGTGAGGAAGCTGAGTCTTATGGAAAACCAGGACAAGGAGGGGACTCGATACATAGTATCCAGTCTGCGAGAATAAGGAGAGGTGGTAAGAGGTGTCTCCCACATCCTTAACATGAGATCATATAAAATCTCATGAATGGGCAAGGTAGCTGCCTCCTTAGGAGTTTTGGGATATAGTAGAATTTCCAACTCCTTGGCCCTTGGCTCTGTTTCAGGGGCCACAGTAATGGACAGGCCCCGAGCCACCTCCCTGATAAAATGCTGGAAGGAAATATCCTCTGGAGGAGACATCCTGCGTTTAGGGGAGGAGGGCTCCTCTGGTAGAAGCATCGCTGCATCGACAGAACTGTCAGAATCCTCAGATTCTTCTGAGGACTCGAAGTACCGTCTGTCCGGATGCTCTTGAAGAGCCCGATACCCGTACTGACCGAAGTCGGTACCGGAGGTCATCGGATGACTGGGTACCAGCAAAGCAGACACCGATGCCGATGCTATCGGTACTGGTACCGATGCCGATGCTATCGGTACTGGTACCAATGCCGGGGCCGGTACCGATCGAATTGTCTGTCGCGGTTCCGAGGGCGTCGATGACACAAGGAGAGCCGCCAGACTGCGCTCAATAGCCAGGACTCTCTGGTCTATCGACGCTGCCAATGCCTGGATGTCAGTACCGGAGGAGACCGCCGGTACCCCAGAGCATGGCACCAGTAGTTCTGCCGAGGTCGAGGCCTCGAGAACATCCTTGAGCCCCGATAATGCTTTGGAAGCCAAAGCCTCCCGCCGGGGCAATTTTGCCAGTGCAGAATCCTCAAGGGCAACGCCAGAGGCATCTCGATGCTTAGAAGGAGATCTACCCTTTGAGAACCGGCTGGACTTAGTTACTTGAGATCCACGGGAGGAAGAAGCAGCCCTGTAAGACGTCGATGCCAACAAAGCTGCATCAGAGGGAAACAGGGTACTGAGCTTAGCAGCTTGGTTCTTCCGACCTCTTTTAGACATCATGGCGCAGGACATACAATCCGTGATGGAGTGGTCAGAACCTAAACATTTTAGACACCATTCATGGGTGTCGGTGACGGAAATGGTACCGCCACACTTGGTGCACTTTTTGAAACCTGAAAAAAAAAGAATAAAAAAATATATATATATATATTTTCTCTTTTTTTTAAGACAGAAATAAGAAGAAAAAAAACGGCGGTACCGGTAAAGCGTCGAGGAAGGCAGATGCGACCACAAAAAAGAAATAAATAAAAAGAATTCTTCTGCAGTGACAGGAACGACGACCTGCTGGCTCCGCGGAAAAAGAAGAACTGGAGAGAGACAGTTGGGAAAGGCGGGAAGGCAGCACGCAGGCACTGTGGGATGCTCCAAAAAGCTTTCTAATTGGACGCTGGGGAGCATTCCCGCGCAGGCTCCGTCGGTACCGACGATACCCATATGTGATGACTACATTCCTGCTTGTTCCTGGAGATTGCCTTTAGCAACTGCCGAGCCAGGAGGGCAGATTTTGCAGGCAGACAGATTGATTTACGTCTCTGCTTTTGAGCTAACTCATCATAAGATGCTTCATTTTGACAGATGAGTAGTTTTGTTTTCTCATGAGCGATATTGGTGCCATTACTTGATACTTTGAAATAAGTTCCTGTTCATTTTGGGATCTGAACAAAAAAATTGTATGGCTCATGAACATTACTGTCTGCAGTGGCTGGTCCATTGGGCCGTATAGCCTCATGCGAAGTTGGCTAAATAGCCTTTTTAAACTTTAAATAAAATGGAAGGTCTGTTACTAGAGAATGTTTGACACCCTCATTACAGGCGATCCGACAAAAACGTTTTTGGGGTAAATGATGTTTTGTCCGTTAAGTTACGGGAATATATTTTGGTAACTTTAGGGATCACTTTGAGTGTGCCTTCTTTTTTAGGTAAATGGCAGGCTGGCAATGGTCTGTATGATTTGCGTCATTTTCCTTTCCTTTCCTTACTGGGCGGATGAAAGCTATTTTTAGTTCTGGTGGCAAGTATCCTTGCTATAGGGAATAGCTGAGCAACTTTGAGTATTGTAAGTATTAATTTTGTTCTGGCAGCCTTGATCCAGCTAACCGGACAGGGATCTAGTGGGGATGTGGTAGTGTTAATGCCTGTGAGTATTCTTTCCAGATGTTCATCTGTAATGGTTGGGAACAAATCTCAAATGACTTCAGGTTTTGTGTGGTTATGGTTTTGCGGATCTGTTGCAGTGCCTGTGCTATTGCTGTAAGGATGGGTCAAGGTTTGGAAGTGGTCAGCCATCATTTGGAGGGGTTAGGTTTATTTCTTCTTTCTGTTGGGAAGGTCTTTTGTTAGAGATTTGACTAAGTCGAAGAGTTCTCTAGGGCGGTTTAAATTTGACATAGTATTATTTTTTTGCATTGTTTGTAGCCATTTGATATTTGTGTAGTTTGGCCATGTAGATGTCGAGGTTGTCGGCTGATCTGGTGCCTCTCCACTTTCTTTCTAGAGTTCTGAGATTGCGCTTCATGTCTTTCAGGAGTGGAGTACCCTATTGCTGCTTTGTGTTTCCAGTGCGGTGTGGGTGGGTGTTAGGCAAGCCGCCATTGCCTGCAGCTCCCCCTGATCGGGGTAGAAGTGCCTGAACGGGTGGAGGTGAAGCCCTCTCCCGATCGGCAGCTCCTGCCCAATCGGGGCAATGGGAGGGACTCCAGGACACTCACCTGCAGCGGTGGGAAATCCACTGGCAATGTTCCCTCTAATTTTCTGTAGGCTATGTGCGCATAAAATATCAGCTATGCAGCTTTTGAAGGAAGGTTAAATTTTTGTGTGCCACATAACGACACTCGGAGTTATATACTTTAAAATTTGACTACACGTCAGAATACAGTATGTACACCACATTGATTTTAATCAAATTAAATGAAAATAGACGATTACTAAATGAAGCGGAAAATTTCTAGTAATTACAATCACAACTTTTAAATTTTAAGACGTCTGTGTTGTTTTCTATCAGAATCAGAACCGTAATTTTTGTGCGCTCTGTTGTGAAGTATGTGCGCGCGCGCACACACGCACACAGCTTAGAGAGAACAGTGTCCGCTGGCAAGCCGCCATTGCCCGCAGCTCCCCCTGATCAGGGTAGAAGCGCCTGCCCAATCGGGGCAGTGGGAGGGACTCCAGGACACTCACCTGCAGCGGCTGCACCCGCATCCTGTGGGCCTCGCCAGAAGGCCCTTTGGCGTGGCCTTTAGGCGGGAGCCCAGTAGTGGGAGCCGAAACGCCAACACACATTGCAACAGCACCATTGGCAAAGTTGGGTCTGCCACTCCGCCACAGCCTCATCAACGGCAGAACAATCAGTATAGTCAACACCGATAAGCTACCGCGGCAACCCTGACCGACGCCAAAGAAAGAACCACCAATGGACACAACTCTGCCATAAATATACTATTGCTGCATGACCCGCTAATTTCCCCACACTGCCTAGCTGCTAGCTCTCTAATATCTAACTACTGTAAAGGCAACATAGCTGCATAGACAATAGACTCTAGTACTACCCCACTGCTTTGCCTGGACAATCCATTGCTGCCTCACTGCTTGTAGGTTGACGTTGCTGCTTTGCCTGGACATTACTTGCACTGATTTTGCTATCGCTACCTCATTAATGCTTTGCCTGGACAATCCATTGCTGCCTCATTGCTTGTAGATTAGCAGTTGCTGCTTTACCTGACATTGCTTGCAGTTCCCACTTGTACCTCTACATATACTGCTTAATGCTTAGAATCTCTAGCCACCTCACTGCTTGTAAGATATCATACAAGGTTTAGCCCCACTACTCCTCTACTATGGCCCAATATCACATTGTCCTTCTCTTCCTCATACTCCCCAACTGCCTTCCCTTCTGCCAGCACCCTCACTCCTCTCCCCCCTACCTTCCAAACCTCTCCCTCCATTCTGTCTTCTAACCTAGCATCTGCTCTCGAGCTTCATCACACCCTCCCCCTCATTCAACCTGCCTCTCTCTCTTTAAGGCAACCCCACCCTCGCTTCTGCCATACATATATTTAATCCAACCCTATTCACTTCCCTGCCAACACACACACGCCACACTCTACACTGCATGAAAACACTTGCCCCCTTGATTGTTTGCTGTGTAAACCGCTTTGATTGAATGATAAGGCGGTATATAAATACCATTAAATAAATAAATACTGCCTCCGCCTTACCCCGCTCTCTACTACTCCTTCTCCTATTAGGTAATATCAACCCCAACCCTGGCCCCGCTAGATTCCTTTCTCACTCTAAGAAGAGTTCCTCGCGTACCCTATCTAATCTCATCCATATCCCTCTCCTTTCCCCTTCCACCCTCCCTCACTCATACCCCAATCACTCATCCAGAGATATCACCCCCAACCCTACCCCCCGTCTTGCTCTAAAAAAAAAGAGAAAAAGAGATCCCTGCATAACCCATCTATCATCATCGATATCCTCCTTCATCCCCCTTTCACTCCTCCTCCCTCATGTCACTCACGAAGGGGCACACTCACCCAGAGACACCCACCCATACCCTGCCCTCTCTGGATCTCTGTATTACTCCAAAAATAGATCCTCATGCAATGGCCCACCCAGACCGCTGACTTACTCCAGAAAGAAATCCTCACGTAACTTATCCAACCTTATCCATATCCTTTCTCCTTTCCCCTTCCACTCTCCCATTCTCTTGCGCCCTATGGAATGCATGCTCAGTCTCTAGCAAACTTGCTTTTACTCACGATCTCTTTATCTCGAATGCGCTACACCTACTTACCCTCACTGAGGCATGGCTCCTCCCTGACGATACCACATCCACTGCTGCTCTCTGCCACGGGGGCTACCAGTTCTCCCATACACCTCGATCCACTGGCCACGGTGGTGGTATTGGGCTTCTACTTTCTCCCTCCTGCCAATTCCAACCCATCCTGTTGCCTCAGTCACACCCCCCCTCTTTTTTGAAGTCCACTCCATTTGCCTCTTCACACCACTTCCCTTCCGAATAGCTGTTATCTATCGCCCACCTGACAAATCCAAATCAACCTTTCTTACCGACTTCGACGCCTGGCTTTCCGGATTTCTGGATCCCTCTTGCCCCACTCTTATCCTTCAAAACAAAAAAATCTCCGGGTTTGTTGAAGCAAGTGTCCAAAGATAAACAAAAAATTGCTCCACTCTCTCAACAATTCAAAAAATACAGAAACTTTTCAGGGAACAGGTCTCAGACTTCTTTGGGGTAGAACCCAGGAGGTATACCTCAGCTGTGGTTAACCAACCCCGTATCTTGCATCAAGGACCCAATGTTCCCCTTAAGTTTTTGTCTATGCTAAGCTTAACCTTGCCAGCACAACAGAGTTTGATAGGTGTGATAGACCAAGTTTTTACTTGTTACGCTTCTAAGAAAAAAGACAAAGAACGATATGCTTTATTTGGTCTATTGAAGAGATCACACTCATCATTCTGTCTTTGAAGAGAACACCACTTAGTTATAATTGCCATGAGCGCTTTTTGAATGAGAAAAGAAAGGGGAACATTGGGTCCTTGATGCAAGATATGGGGTTGGTTAACCACAGCTGGGTTCTACCCCAAAGAAGTCTGAGACCTGTTCCCTGAAAAGTTTCTGTATTTTTTGAATTGTTGAGAGAGTGGAGCCACTCTTATCCTTTGCAATTTTAACATTCACGTCGATAACCCCTCCGGATCCCCATCTTTTAACGTTTCTCGCCCTCACTTCCTCATTCGACCTCCAAACTTTGCTCCACGGCCCCCACCCACCTACTGCCTTGACCTGATACTCTTCTCGAATGCCTCTCCCTCAAACCTCCGCAACACATTCCTGCCCTCATCTGACTATCACCTCTTAACCTTTAATCTTCAGCTTCCATTGTCTCAACCTCGTCCTGTCTCCTCAGACCTATTTTAGACACCTCCATAATATTGATCCCTTGACTCTCTCCTCCACCATTTCTCTATCTCTTCCCTCCATAATGTACGCCAAGTCCATCGACGAAGCAGTTTCCTCTTATAATGCTGCACTATCCTCGGCTCTTGGCACTCTCGCCCCACCCACCCCACGTCCGGTCAGACGTTCTGCACCCCAGCCCTGGCTTTCATCCACAACCCGCTATTTATGCACCTGTGCCTGTTCTGCTGAACGTGCCTGGTCCAAATCCCGCTCCCCAGAAGACCTTCTACAATTCACATTCATGCTTCCAGTCAGCCATAGCACTAGCCAAAACAAGAATACTAGATCCATCTGGCCAACTTCCTTGCCTCTGATCCTCGTCGCCTCTTTAATACCCTCAATTCTCTCCACAAGGTCCCCCCCCCCCCGCCCCCGGTCCCGCCCTCCCTCTCTGCCCAAATTCCTTGCCAACTTCCATGACAAAATACACAAGATTACCCTCCAGTTCCCCACTTCATCTACCTTCCCCCCTCCCCAATTCTCCCCCCATCCATACCTCCTCCGTTACCCTCTCCTCATTCCCTACAATCTCCGAAGAGGAAACCGCACTCCTTCTCTCCTCCTCCAAACCCACCACATGTTCCTCTGACTCTATCCCCATCCATCTCCATCTCCCCCACCGTTGTCCCCTCCATCTCTCATATTCTCAACCTTTCACTCTCCACTGCAACTGTTCCCGTAGACTTCAAACATGCTGTTGTCACACTTCTCCTCAAAAAATCCTCACTTGATCCCTCCTGCCCTTCTAACTACCGACCCATCTCCCTCCTTCCCTTCATATCTAAACTACTGGAACGAGCAGTCCACCGCCACTGCCTTGACTTCCTCACCTCCCAGGCCCTCCTGGACCCACTATAATCCGGCTTCCGTCCCCTACACTCCACTGAAATGGCTCTTGCAAAAGTCCCAATGACTTGTTCCTGGCTAAATCTAAAGGCCTCTACTCAGTCTCTTCCTCCTGGACCTCTCCGCTGCCTTTGACACTGTTGACTACAATCTTCTCCTCACCACCCTCTCCTCGCTTGGTTTCACGGGCTCCGTACTATCCTGGTTCTCCTCCTACCTCTCCCAACGCTCCTTTAGTGTATGCTCTGGTGGCTCCTCCTTCTCTCCCACCCCGCTCCATGTTGGCATACCCCAAGGATCCATCTTGGGCCCCTCCTTTTCTCTCCATATACCCAATCCCTTAGCGCCCTTATCTCCTCCCATGGCTTTCAGTACCATCTCTATGCCGATGACTCCAAAATCTCTCTCTCTACACCTAATATCTCCCCAGCAATCCAGACCAGAATTTCTGCCTGCCTTTCTGACATCGCTGCCTGGATGTCTCATCGCCGCTTAAAGTTGATCATGGCCAAGACTTCCCCCTTCTCAGTCTCCGTGGATGGATCTATGATCCTTCCTGTTCCCTCGGACCCCAATCTGGGGGTTATCTTTGATTCCTCTTTCTCCTTCTCCACACATATCCAGCTCGTAGCTAAGACCTGCTGCTTCTTTCTCAACAACATTAGCAAAATCCGCCCCTTCCTTTATGAACACACTACCAAAACGCTTATCCACTCCTTGGATCTCCTCTCGCCTCGACTACTGCAACCTATTCCTTGCTGGTCTCCCCATGAGCCATCTCCTTCCCCTTCAATCTATACACAATCATGCTGCTTGACTAATCTTCCGCCAGTCTCGCCATGCCCACATTACTCCCCTTCTCAAATCGCTTCACTGGCTCCCTATCCAATTCAAACTTCTCCTGCTGACCTATAAATGCATTCACTCTATGGCCCCTCAATACCTCTCATCTCTTATCTCTCCCTACATCCCCTCTCGAGATCGTCGCTCTGCTAACAAATCACTTATATCTAGGCCTTTCACTCGCACCGCTAACTCCCATCTTCGCTCCTTCCACCTTGCTGCACATCAAGCCTGGAACAGCCTACCTATGTCTATACACCAGGCACCCTCCCTAGCCGTCCTCAAATCCAGATTGAAGACCCACCTCTTCACTGTCGCTTTCAGATCCTGACTTCCTTCCTTTATCTCAACCTCCCGTCAATTTTCATGACCGATTTATAAAGAACATATTGTGCTTTGCACCGAATTGACTAATGCTTTGTATTGTCTCAACTAGATTGTAAGCTCTGACGAGCAGGGACTGTCTCTTGTTTGTATAACTGTCTCTTGTATGCATGCCTGTACAGCGCTGCGTGAGTGCGTGGCGCTATATAAGTGCTTAATAGTAGTAGTAGGTGTGGTTTCATTCCTATATCCCTTATGGTTTTGTTCCAGTTCTGTATGAGTGTGTCAAAGTTATCAGGAATGTTTTGGGGGTGTAGTAATATTCTAGGAAGTCCTTCTTTGCTATATACTCAAATCTGCGAGATGTAGTTTGTGTGTGAAGTCCTTTTTTATAGAATGTTTCATAAGGGAGGAGGATGGAGATTATTAAGACCAGGGGACTGTAGACACAGCGTGAGGCGAGGGGGTGTAATTTCTAAGCATGATTTGTGGATTTCTGTTGGAAACAGAATACTGGGCTTGATGGACCTTGGTCTGACCCAGTATGGCAGATCTTATGTTCTTATGTGGTAGGAATATCATGTTGAGTGTGTTTCCTTTGTTGCGGGATGGCTGGATGATGATTTGCATGTAAATCCAGGGCTTCCATAGCATATAGGAAAACATTTGAGGTATTTGGAGCTGTAGATGAGAGGATGAAGTCACCTAGGAGCAATAGGTGGTTGGAATGTAATCTGTGGTTGCATACAGTTTCCAGTAGGATATCCAACTCATCTAGGCTAGCACATGAGGAAAGTGGTTATGGCATCACATCACTGGTTGACACTGAGACACATTTCCAGGTAGGCTATTTCGTTACTGGAGTGGCTGCAATTTGTCTTAAAAAAAACCTCCTGTATAACTTTAATCATTTTGGTGGCTGAACACGTTCATATAATGGATGTCAACAGTCCTCAACTTTTCAGTCTGGCCAGCCACAATTTGTCACATCTGGTAGGGAAATCATAAGAACATAACTTATGCCATACTGGGTCAGACCAAGGTCCATCAAGCCCAGTATTCTGTTTCCAACAGTGGCCAATCTAGGTCATACGTACCTAGCAGTTTCCCCAAAAGACACAGGTTCCACAATGCTTGTATTGGGTCAAGCATTGATATCCTGGGTCCCTTCTTAATAATGGTTTATGGACCTTTCATCTAGGAACTTGTCCAAACCTTTTTTAAACCCAGCTATACTAACAGCCTTTACTACATCCTCTGGTAACAAATACCAGAGTTTGATTACACGTTGAGTGAAAAAATATTTTGTCTTATTAGTCTTAAATAGGTTACCCTGTAGCTTCATTTAATTAAATTTAATTTTAATTAGCGAGTTTTTATATACCGCACCTTCCATTGATCAGTTGCGGTTTACATGGAACAGCAAAAAACTCAATGCTGTTTTTACATATAACAATGTGAAACTACGAGAAGTTCAATCTTACAATTAACAGTTGTAAACTATATACAAAGAACCGGATTATAACTATGTACAAGGTATGTATGTATTCAGAAACATCGGTTTGAGGTTTTAGCACTTATTTCAGTTCAGAAATGGGTTATGTCAGCTGGTAAAACTATCCTTTTTCTTGTTGAAATGGTGAGTTTGATAAGGATCCGTAGTATGTTGCGAATAAATGCGTTTTAAGTTTTTTCCTGAACTCCATAATTTGAGGTAAGGATCTTAATTCCGAAGGAATGTTGTTCCAAGTTATAGGGGCAGCATGAGAGAATGCTTTCTTGTTTGTTGATTTTTTGGCCTTTATCAATTCCTTTGGTGTTATTAGTTTATTTAGTTGGTCTCGTTTTTGACGATTATGATTGGGTTCTTTATTAATAAGGTTATTTAAAGTAAGAGGCGCTGTGTTATTTAGGACTTTGTATGTAGTTAAAAGAATTTTATACTGAATCCGGCATTGAATCGGGAACCAGTGTAAATATTCTAAAATAGGTGTTATATGGTGGAATGGTGGGGCATTCGTGATAGTCCTGGCTGCTGCATTTTGTGCTAGTTGAAGTTTCTTTAAATTATGCTTTGTTACGTCTAGTAGGGTTGAGTCGCAAAGTCGAAATGTGGAGTTATTATAGCTTGTATTATACGTTGAAAATCCTGTAAGTGCATTAGGGGGCGGAGTTGTTTTAATACTTTAAGTTTAAAATAAACCTTTTTTTGTTATATTTCGTATATGTGTGTCCATATTGAGGTGTTTGTCTAGTATTACGCCTAGGTAACGTATTTCTGTTTTTATTTTGATATCATTATTTTGCAATGTAATGTGTGATGGGGGAATGAATGTTGTGTTTTTAGTTACTATTAGGGCTTCTGTTTTAGCGTGATTAATGAATAAGTTGTTTTCATTTAGCCAATTGTTTATTTCATTGAGGCAGGTATTAATTAGTAGTGTAGGAATATTAGGTATTGTGAATGGGACATACATCATTATGTCGTCTGCATAAAGGTGATAGAGAACATTGAATTTTTTAAATATTTGACAGATGTTTTTAGGTAAATATTAAATAGTAGCGCTGACAGAGCAGAGCCTTGGGGGAGGCCTAGTTCCTGATTGTAAGTTTTTGAAGTAAGGTTACCAATTCTTACCGTTTGAGTTCGATCACTTAGGTAAGAGGAAAACCAGTTGAGAACCGTGGATCTTATTCCTATTGTCTTAGCTTACTAATCATTGAGTGGTGAACACTGTCAAAGGCTGCAGAGATGTCAATGAATATGAGTAGGAATGCCTGTTTTGAATTATCAATACCTCTTACAAGGGTGTCAATTAAAACTGTTAGTAGTGACTCCACCCCGTGATGAGGGCGAAACCCATACTGTTGATCATCAAGGGGGGCTGAACTATCAATGTATTCTTGGGTCTGAATTTGTACTGCTTTTTCGATTAGTTTAGCCATAAACGGGATGCTTGATATGGGTCTGTAGGATTTAGGTGATGATTTGTCAAGGGTAGGGTTTTTTAAGATTGGGCGAATCTGTGCATGTTTTAGTGAGGGGGTAGGTACCCATTTTTTAGCGAAATATTTATTATTGGGAGGATGAATTGTGAGAGAATGGGTAGAGAATTCTTTATCCATGTTACTGGACAAGGGTCAAGAAGTGAAGTTGTTGTATTAATGTTTGTTATTATGTTCTTGAGTGCAACGTTAAGATAGTGGTTGGAAGTCAGTCCATTCATCTGCATAAAGGGTTTGAGATAGGTGTTTAGATTTTGGTAAGTGGGGGTGGGACATGGTTTTGTTCATGTAGTAGTTTGCCAAGTCCTGTGGGGAGATTTCTGTAATTTCATTGCTGGAGTTGTGGATGTTATTCGTTAGCTTTTGGACTATTGAGAATAGTTCTCTAGGTCTGTTTATTGCATTGTTTAGTATTGAGGCATGGTAATTTTTCTTGGCATTGTTAAGTGCATCTTTGTATGAGTTAAGGAGAGTGATATATGAATCTTCATTGCATGTCCCCTAGTCTTTCTATATTCCGATAATGTAAACAATCGATCTACGTTTACCCGTTCCACTCCGTTCATTAATTTATAGACTTCTTTCATATCTCCCCTCAGCCGTCTCTTTTCCAGGTTAAAGAGCCCTAACCTTTTTAGCCTTACTTCATAGGGATATCCTTCCATCCCCTTTACCATTTTGGTGGCTCTTCTCTGAACTTTTTCTAATAACGCTATATCCTTTTTAAGATACGGCAACCAGAACTGCACACAATATTCAAGGTGCAGTCTCACCATGGAACGATATAGAGCAGGCATATCCAACTTCGAACAGGTCGTGATCTACTTTTTCTGGCCAAAAGTGCCAGTGATCTACCACCATGAAAATTAAGTTTCAAATTAGTTTCAAATTAAATTTTAACCCAATAAATTTGAGGATTCTCTCCCCCCCCCCCCCATTTTTAATGAACCTTCTGTCATTTACTTGGATGTGATCAGCTGTTAAGCAAATTAAGCAAAAACAAAACAGAGAGAGACGAAGATCCAGTAAGAAATGCGAGGGGAAATGGAAAGTACATTTTTTCTTAAAGTTTTATTGAGTAATAATTTTCTTTAACTTTTATTGAGTAATTTGTGTTAAATTTAGGTTGAGTATTGATCCAGGCTGATCTTGCACAATCTTTAATATTTCGCTCTTGCTCATTAGTGAGATGTCTGAGCCTGAATTTCATCCACCAGCTTTTTGAAGTTGGGTGAATATTGTGTGAGGGCCAGTCTCAGAGAATCCTGGAGATATTCATCTGTCATGTTGGAACGTTGTGTACTCTGTCATTTTCAGATGGGAAAACGCAGATTCACACAAATAAGTTGAACCGAAACAGGAGTGTACAGCTTCACTGCATCTTCTCAAGTTGGGAAATTTGTCTCTAGGCACTAGCTTCCAAAACGATTCTTGCTCAGCAAGGGTCTTGAGAAAGATGTCATTTTTAAGGGTTAATATTTCATTTTCAAGAGATGGCTTGTTCAATGAGTAATTTTTACTGATAGCAGCTGCAGTTTCTTTAATGTCCACATCTACTTTGAATGGGTATGACAAGTACTCCACAACTGTTCCAATTTTTTGGAAGTCACAGAATCTATTTTCAAATTCCTGAATAACAGAACAGATTTGTGTCACATACTTCTTGTTCTGAAAAACAAAAATTTGGATATTGTCCCAGATGGTCCTGCGTATTAGGAAAATGATCAAAAGTGTTGTTCGCAAGGTCAGTCATCATTAGCTCAAATTTGCTCTTGTAAGATGAAATTGTACTCATCATTTCACCAATGCATTTCTTTTTACCTTGTAGTTCAAGGTTCATATCAGTTCGCCTGTAAAGTCAGCGAGAAATGCCAGATCACATAACCACTCATCTTCCAACTCTGCTTGGTCATCTCCCCTCTCCTTCAAAAAACTTATTTCATTCAGCAAATCACGAAATCTTTGCAGAAATTTGTGCCTACTTAGCCACCTGTGTGCAAAATGATTTCCGCTGCCCCTTCATCAAGAGTAAGATTGAAAAGCCTTCTTTGAAGTGATCTTCCACAAACTGAATTTACAATTTTGAAAGTGATGTCCATAACAGTCTTTGTACTGAGTCTCTTGCTTGACAAAACTTGCTGGTGAATGATGCAGTGGTAAGAAAGGAAATCTGGGAAGTCATGCTGTCTACAGAGGGCTATGAAACCGTTAATCTCACCTGTCATTGCTCTTGCTCCATCAGTAGTGACGGAACAAGTCTATGCAATGGAAGATTACACTTTGTCACAAAAGAATGGAAAGAACTGAATATTTCCTGACTGGAAGTTCTCCCTTTTAAAAAAAATCATTCCAAGTAGTTCTTCTTTAACACTGAAGTCTTCAAAATCTATCCGGATAAAGACTAGTAACTGGGCTATGTCTCTTATGTCTGTAGATTCATCCAGTTTGAGAGAGAAAGCAACAACTTGAAACATCCTCCAACAAATGTTCAGTTGTGTCTCTACACATCTTTTCTATTCGCCGCACGATGGTGTTTCTTGACAATTGTACATCTTGAATAGCAGCTATGATCTCTTTCTTATTTTTAAATTCTTCAAAAAGATTGTCAGCTGCTTCAAGAAAACAATCTTTTACAAATTCCCTTTCAGTGAAAGGTTTGCATTTCTTTGCGATCAGGTTGCTGACTTTGAAGGATGCTATGGTTGCACTGACCGAATGTGACCTTGGCTTCGCTATCAACTATTGCCGAGTAGCCAATTTCGATTTAAGTTCTTTGAGCTTCAGTTTACGAATTTCACTTTTGGGTGGAAAATCAGCATCAAACTTATTGCTATGCAGAGCCTTATAATGATGTTCCAGATTACCCTTTTTGGGCAAGGATACAGGGGCATTACAAATTAGACAACACCACTTGTCTTTCACCATGATGAAGAAGTAGTCCATTTCCCATTCATCAAGAAAGTGGTAGGTTTTGCACTTCTTTGGAACACTCATCTTCGTTATACTGGGGAGGCTGGACATAAGAAGGCTAAATCTGCTAAGTTAGTATAAACACTGGCTTAATCTGGTCCAAAACTGTCACTGTCCCAAAGTATTAAAGATCAACAGGAACTGAAGACCTCTGGATGATGTGCAATACAAGGACTGGAGATGCCAAAACCACACATGCAGTTCTAAAAGTAAAAATAAGAATTCATCATACTGGCACCAATAATCAAACACCACCAAACAATCATCAAAAAAACTCAAACACCTGTACAGCAAACCAGATAAAATCAAATACCGCCAAACAATTCAAATACCACCACACGCGATTTAATAAATTCTGCACACAGTGTAGAATCAATGCAAAGGCAAGGCGAAATAAAATTGCAGTGTAGAATGAACACAAAGGCTAGGCAAAATAAAATTGCAGAGGCAAGCAAAAGTCACAGTGGTTTGAACCAATTCAAAGGCAAGGCATAGGCAAGTTAGAACAAAATTGGAAAAGCCTGCCAAAATCACCAAATTCTTGACACTTTGTTGTATCTGCCCGAAAACATTTAATGAAAGCGAACTATAAAGCGACCAACGACCAGCACACGACACAACTAATACGGTAAATGTATTCAGGTAAAGCCTGGGCGAATGGATATCGCCCGGTATATAACACACTTCTAAGGGGTGTTGGGGCGGGGGCAGGAATGGGTGATTCTGAGAGGCAGGAGATCAGGTATGACGCCAGGCCGGTGGCATCTCGTCACGAGGCGCGGGCGGCAGCCCCCTGGGGTACCCACAAACTACTGGCACGAAAACAACAAGCGCCCCCAAAACATCTGCAGGCAAGATTCCCGCAGGCAGGGAAAAAAGACAGGCAAAGGAGCAGCAGCGGCAGCAAGCCCTCGGCAGACGACCTGCCGGCATGAGGCATCTCCTAGCGATGGAGCGAGCTGCTGGAGAGATGGAGCCAAGTGGGGCTGGCGATCTACCTCTGACCCCTTCGCAATCTACCTGTTGGACATACCTGATATAGAGGTATTAAAATATCCTTCGTTTTATTTTCCATTCCTTTTCTTATGATACCTAGCATTCTATTTTCTCTCTTAGCCGCCGCTACACACTGGGCCGAGGGTTTTAACATGTTATCCACAATGACACCTAAATCTTTTTCCTGGGTGGTGGTTCCTAATGCGGAACCTTGCATTGTGTAACCATAGCTTGGGTTGTTCTTTCCTAGGTGCATAATTTAGAACTTGTCCACATTAAATTTCATCTGCCATTTTGATGCCCAGTCTTCCAATTTATCAAGATCCTCTTGTAATTTTACATAATCCTCTTGGGTTTTAACAACTTTATATAGTTTTGTGTCATATGCAAATTTGATAACCTCACTCGTTATTCCCTTTTCCAGGTCATTAATGAATATATAGCACAGATCCCTGAGGTACACCACTATTCACCTTTCTCCATTGAAAAAATTGGCCATTTAGCCCTACCCTCTGCTTTCTATCTTTAACCAGTTCCTGATCCACAATAGTACACTGCCTCCCATCCCATGACTCTTTAGTTTTGCCAAACGTCTCTGATGAGGGACCTTGTCAAATGCTTTCTGAAAGTCCAAATACACTATATCAACTGACTCACCTTTGTCTAACTGTTTATTCACACCTTCAAAAAAACAACAGATTAGTAAGACAAGATCTTCCTTGTCTAAAGCCATGTTGGCTGTCTCCCATTAAGCCATGACTATCTACATGTTCAGCAATTTTGTTCTTTATGATGGTTTCTACCATTTTTCCCGGTACTGACGTCAGGCTCACCAGTCTGTAGTTTCCCAGATCACCCCTGGAACCCTTTTTAAAAATTGGTGTTATGTTTGCCATCCTCCAATCTTCAGGTATTACAGATGATTTTAATGATAGTTCACAGATTACTAATAGCAGGTCTGCAATCTCATATTTCAGTTCTTTCAACACCCTTGGATATATATCATCCGGCCCAGGTGATTTGCTACTCTTCAGTTTATCAAATAGTTGTAATACATCTTCCTGATGTATTGATATTTCCTTCAATTCTTCGGCACCTTTAAATATCACTTCAGTCATAGGTAACATCCCTACATCTTCCTCAGTAAAGACCGAAGCAAAGAATTCATTCAGTCTCTCCGCTATCGCCTTGTCGCCTCTTAGTGCCCCTTTAACTCCTCTATCATCTAATGGGCCAACTGACTCTCACACTTTTTTTTTTGCTACGAATGTACTTGAAAAAGTCTTTATTATGCGTTTTTGCTTCCGCAGCAAGCTTCTTCTCAAATTCTCCCTTTTGCCTGCCTTATCAATGCCTTGCTTATGCTGTTTCCAGGTTGTGTCGTTTGGCTCTTTTTTCCATTTCCTGAAAGATGCTTTTATGGCAACAGCAGCCTCTCCGACCTCACCTTTAAACCATGCAGGCAGTTTTTTGGACTTTCTTCCACTTTTCTTAAAGCGTGGAATACAGCTGGTCTGGGCTTCCAAGATAGTATTTTTCAACAACACCCAAACTTGATGTAAGTCTTTAACCTTTGCAACTGCTCCTTTTAGTTTTTTCTTAACTATTTTCCTAATTTTATCAAAGTCTCCCTTTCAAAAGTTAAAAGGTAGTACTGTGGATTTCCTTACTATCTCTCCTCCACTAATTAAATCAAACATGATCATGCTATGATCACTATTGCCAAGTGGCCCCAACACCCTTATCTCTTGCACCAGATCTGGTGTTCCACTAAGGACTAGGTCCAATATGGCTACCCCTCTGGTTGGTTCATGTACCAGCTGCTCCAAGAAGCAGTCATTTATTTCATCTAGGAACTTTATCTCCCTAGCATGTCCTGCCGTGACACTGACCCAGTCGATACCAGGGTAATTGAAATCACCCATTATTATTACTGTGCTGTAACGTTTGTTAGCTTCCTTGATTTTTTTGAGCATTTCATCATCCATTTGTTCATTCTGGCCAGGCGGTCGATAGTACACCCCCACTGCCATCGTCTTCCCCTTTTTACATGGAATTTCAATCCATAAAGATTCTACAGCAAATTTTGTTTCTTGCAAAACTTTAATCCTTTCTGACTCAATGCCCTCTCTAACATAGAGCGCAACCCCTCCACCAATTTGATCAGCTCTATCATTACGATATAGTTTGTACCCAGGTATCACAGTGTCCCACTGGTTGTCTTCCTTCCACCATGTCTCTGAGATTCCAATCATATCTAACATCTCATTTAGTGCTATATATTATAACTCTCCCATCTTATTTTTTAGACTTCTAGCATTTGCATACAAGCATTTTAGAGACTATTTTATTCATATTAATTTGGCTATTGGTAGGCATGGGTAATTTGGGATCTTTAAGCTCTGTCTGCTCCATACTCGAGGGCATTTGGGCTACTTTACTCTTTTTTGGAACCTCTCTGCTTTTGGTAGTATCCTTCCGAACCATGCGCTCTTGGGTGACTGCCAGCTGTCCCCTATTATCTAGCTTAAAAGCTGCTCTTTCTCCTTTTTAAATGTTAATGCTAGCAGCCTGGTTCCATCCCAGTTAAGGTGAAGCCCATCCCTTCGGAAGAGCCCCTCCTTTCCCAGAATGTTCCCCAGTTCCTAACAAATCCAAACCCCTCATCCTTGCACCATCGTCTCATCCACGCATTGAGACTCCGGAGTAGTTCCTGCCTTTTGGGTCCTGCGCGTGGAACGGGAAGCATTTCGGAGAATGCTACCCTGGAAGTTCTGGATTTCAACTTCCTACCTAAAAGCCTAAATTTAGCCTCCAGAACCTCCCTACCACATTTTCCTATGTCATTGGTACCAACATGTACCAAGGCAGCAGACTTCTCCCCAGCACTATCTAAGACCTTATCTAGGTGGCGCGTGAGGTCCGCTACCTTCGCACCAGGCGAGCATGTTACCAGGCGACCCTCACGTTTACCAGCCACCCAGCTATCTACATGCCTAATGATCAAATCACCAATTATAACGGCTGTCCTAACCCTTCCCTCCTGGGCACATGGCCCTGGAGAAACTTTCTTGGTGCGAGAGGGTTTTACATCACCTGGAGGACAGGTCCTAGTTATAGGATCACTTCCTGCCACACCAGGGTAATGCTCTCCTTTCACGTGACCTCTCTCCTCCATGGCAACAGGGATGCTGCCAGACTGGAGGTGAGACTTCAGGACTATATCCCTGTAGGTCCCGTCTATGTACCTCTCTGTCTTTCTTATGTCTTCCAAGTCTGCTACTCTAGCCTCTAGAGAACAGACTCGTTCCCTGAGAGCAAAGAGCTCCTTGCACCTAGTGCCCACGTAAGACCTCTCACTAACGGGGAGAAAATCATACATGTGACACTCAATGCAAAAGACTGGAAAGCCCCCATCTTGCTGCTGGACTGCTGTCTGCATCTTAGTTTTAAGTTTGTGTTTAGATCTTTAAGTTCTTTACTTACTAAGGGTTGCTATGGATACTTATACTAATAAAATTGTACCTAACACGTTTAATATACCTTGTTCACCTGAAGCTTAATTAATCTCAGGTCCTTAGTGTATGACTGATTTGGATAACTAGCTGCACCTGAGAGCACCTCCTTTCCTTTAAGATGTGTAAGTACCTATAAAGTCACGATTATCCCAGTGGTGGGTGGCTGTTGGGGAGGGAGGGACATCACACTTATTAAAAGAAGGCTGCTACACAGTACCCTGTCTTGTGCTTCTGAGGTAAGCTGTGACCAACTTCCTGGGTGATTAACAGTCCTTGCTTGGATAGAAGGAGTCTTTCAAAATGGCTTTTTGACCTGCCACCTGGCGTTAACACCTATTGAAAAAGTTTCACAGGTCTCTTTCCCCCTAGGTAGAAGGACTCTTTGTAAAGGTCTCTAGAAAACTTTATTTGTTGCTCAAAGAATACTGACCCTGTTTTGCCTTTAATGCTAAGTTATATTCTGATTTGATTTAAATTAAAGCTCTTTGCTGCTGCTAGGCTCTGAATTATTATGAAATTTAAACTAGAAGCTCTCTGCTGGGTTCTAAATTTAACCAGAAAGCTCTCTTCTGTGTTTTAAATTTAAACTGCTGCTACTAGGCCCTGACTGATTTAACAAATACACTGGGTTCACAAATTAATCAGCTTTAATCCAAAGAAGTCCCTTCAGAAAAATTCCCAGAAGTATATACTCACAATTGCAGATCTCTCTCCAGAAGTAGCAGTCCTCTTTTCTAGTCCTTCAAGACTCCCCCCTTTTCTAGTCCTTCAAGACTAGCCAAAATGTACAGTTTGTTAATTAGGATAGGCTCATTAAGCACCAGGCCGATATTGCTCATGTATGATGATCTTCTACAGACCGGGCATGCATATTCGGCTGCATATTAACAAAGAACCAAGCGAGTCAAATGCCATATCCAAGAGCTTGCACCCATTTTCTGTTCTGCAGTTTATGCAGGATGTTATTTCTGTCACCAACATTTCCACACAGATTCCCAACATGTAGTTTATAAGAGAGTGTTTAGCCCAGCGCAATGCCAAGTTAGACCCAGCCCTACCACTAGGCAAACTAGATGGTTGCCTAGGGTAACAATATTTGGGGAGCAGCCCAATCACCATGGTTGCCTTCCAACTTCATCCCTCCCCTCACCATTCCATTACCCTACCAGCAGATACAGAAAGTGTCTGTGGCTCATTCAGAATGGATTTTAACATACTGGCAAGCAGAGTGGTAAGCTGTAGAAGAAATGGCTGTTTCTGCCATTTGTTTAAAATGAAGGATGTAGATGATAGGTACCACACTGCAGGGACATCAAGGTGAAATTAGGCCTTACCTGCTAATTACCTTTCCTTGAACCCCTCCAGTCCAGACACATGGGTTGTGCCCTCCAACCATCAGATGGGAGACTGAGCATGACCAGCTTTGCTGATGTCATCTACATAGGGCACTGTGCATCAGGAAGCTAGCCAGTATTGGAGTTACAAAGCAGAATTTAAGTCCACATGGTTCCAAACAAACCAAACTACAACAACTAACATGTAGAAACAAATCCGTGTCAACTGATAGCTCTCAGGCCACACCTTAAAGAAACCATAAGAACATAAGATATGCCATACTGGGTCAGACCAAGGTCCATCAAGCCCAGTATTCTGTTTCCAACAGTGGCCAATCTAGGTCATATGTACCTAGCAGTTTCCCCAAGAGACACAGGTTCCACAATGCTTGTACTGTGTCAAGCATTGATATCTTCGGTCACTTCTTAATAATGGTTTATGGACCTTTCCTCCAGGAACTTGTCCAAACCTTTTTTAAACACAGCTACACTAACAGCCTTTACTACATCCTCCGGTAACAAATTCCAGAGTTTGATTACACATTGAGTGAAAAAATATTTTCTTTTATTAGTCTTAAATAGTTTACCCTGTAGCTTCATTGCATGTCCCCTAGTCTTTCTATATTCTGATAACGTAAACAATCGATCTATGTTTACCCGTTCCACTCCGTTCATTAATTTATAGACTTCTATCATATCTCCCCTGAGCCGTCTCTTTTCCAGGTTAAAGAGCCCTAACCTTTTTAGCCTTTCTTCATAGGAGTATCCTTCCATCCCCTTTACCATTTTGGTGGCTCTTCTCTGAACCTTTTCTAAAATCGCTATATCCTTTTTAAGATACGGCGACCAGAATTGCACACAATATTCAAGGTGCGGTCTCACCATGGAATGATACAGAGGCATTATAATATCTTTTGTTTTATTTTCCATTCCTTTCCTTATCATACCTAGCATTCTATTTGCTCTCTTGGCCGCCGCAGCACACTAGGCCGAGGGTTTTAACATGGTATCCACAATGACGCCTAAATCTTTTTCCTGGATGGCCCCAAAGGGGGGGGAAAAAAAAAACAGCCCCAAAATTGTCAGTACTTCAAACCTGAAGCTCTTTGCATTGGCTCGCACTTCACCTGTGAGGGCTTTCAAGAACATTTTGTTGTTGTGATTTTCACTCCTAGTTTACTCTTAGTACCCCCAAGAGTCCATCCGACCCCTCCTCTCGCCAAAACCTCTCCACACTAAAACTAGAGCACCATGTGGAATGAGTTCGGATTCCTTCCCTCTGACCATAGCAGACAGACCGGATAGAGTGCCCAAAAACAGGGTGGGCTCTGGACTGGCCTGGAGGGATTTAAAGAATGGTAATTAGCAGATAAGGCTTAATTTCACCTTCCACATCAGTCCAGTCCAGTCCAGATGTACCACAGTAGTGTCACCTACAGGGAGGGACCCATGAGGCTGGCCTGCAACATCCTGGTCCCAAATCATGCCTCCTTCCTTGCCCCAACATCAAGGCAATAATGCCTCAGAAAGGCATGTAGTGACACCTAGGTGGCAGCCCTACAAAATCTTTCCAGTTGGCACCAGACTCGCCTCCGCCTGAGATGCTGCCTGCGCCCAAGTCAAGTGGGCATGTAGCCCTGGCGGCACAGACCTGTGTCCCAGCAGGTATGGCTTGGAAATGGTCTCCTTCAGCCAGCATGCTATGGACACCTTGGAAGTCACAGTTCCCCATTGCACTCCCCCAAAGAGGACAAAGAGGCAGTCAGACTGCCGAAACGTCTCCGTCTGCTTCAAATACTGACGGAGCACCCGCTGAACATCCAGCAACCACAGCCTGCCACAGTCCCCTTCATCCTCATGGCCCCTAACACTGGCGGCTAGTTGACAAGAAAGAGAGAAACCACTTTGGGCAAGATGAAGGCACTGTCTGCTGCAGCACCTTCTCTGGATGAAAAACCAGGAAGTGCTCCCGACAGGATAAGGCCTGTAAGTCCGAGATACGTCTTGCTGAACAAACTGCCACTAGAACACCGTCTTCAGAGTAAGATCCTTCATGGATGCCTCCTTCAAGGGCTCAAACGATGGTTCTCTAAGAACTGACAGCACCAAGTTTAAGTCCCAGGACAGGACCAAAGGTTGCAGAGGCAGCCTCAACTGCCACAATGCCCTGAAAAAAAAAAACAACCCAACACACATCCGGATGTGCAGCTAGAGACATTCCCCATATCCAGCCAACACCGCCATTTGCACATGCAGTGAGCCAAGAGCCAGGCTCTTCTCGAGCCCCACCTGTAAGAACACAAAAATCTGTGGAATGGACGCAGAGCCGAAGCTCCTTTGGCGAAACACCAATCCTCAAACACACTCCACACTCTAAGACAAGAAGGTAGACAGCTTTCGGGTTTTAAGGAACTTTGCTCCAGCTACTTGTGAGTAACTCTGTTTACTCAATCTCGCCCTCTCAAGAGCCAAGCCGCAAGCATGAATCGATCCATCTGAGGCATGCGCAACGGCCCCTGGACCAACAGATTGTCCCACACTGATAGCCACCAAGGGTCTGCTGCCAGGAGGCACACCAGATCCACATACCACTGCCTCCAAGGCCAATCCGGAGCGATCAGGATCACTGGACCCTGATGCCGTCCTATCCTATGAAGCACCCATCCGAGTAGAGGCTAGGGCAGAAACACATACAGGAGCCCTTCCTGCGGCCATGGTTGCACCAGCTTGTCAAGCCCCTCTGACATGCCTGCTGAAAAACTGGCTCAACTTGGTATTGGATGCCGACAGCCATCATCCCATCACCGGCTGATCCCAGTGTCTCACCACACTCCAAAACATGGAGTCATTCAAGGACCACTCCGATGGGTCCACCCAGTACTGGCTCAGAAAGTCCACCTGCACATTCTCCTTGCCAGCCACGTGCACCACCGATAGAGCTAAGAGATGCTCCTCCACCCAGCTGAGAATCAGGGCTCACTTCCTCTATCATCAACACTGCACTGACCGCACCCCCCTTGGCAACTGATGTACACCACTGCTGTCACGTTGTCCAAAAAGACCTGCATGGCCCAGCCTTGTACAAGATTCTTGAAGTGCAGGAGAGCCTGGAACACCACCCTCAGCTTCAGTTGGTTCGTTAACCACGCCAATTCTTCTGCAGTCCACTGACCTTCGGTGATCTGAGTCAGGCAATGAGCCCCTCAACCAAGCATACTGACATCAGCTGTCAGAGTCACCCAGGAGGGAGTATCCAACAGCATGCCTGCCATCAAGGCTGGGGAGGAGAGCCACCAACCTAGGCTAAGCCTGACATTCCCGGGGCACGGTAGCCTCTGTGATAGCGAGTCCCTCTGAGGGGACCAGCGTGACAACAGAGCCCGCTGCAGAAGTCACATGTGAGCCTGGGCCCATGGAACCAGATTGGTCAGTGTCATGGAGCCCAGGAGCTGCAAGTAATGCCAAGCCGAAGATCGAGACAGCCAAAGAAATCATTGCACTTGCTCTTTCACCTTTCCAGTGTGCTCCAAACAGCGCCACCAAGTAAATCAACTGCTGCGAAGGCGCCGAGTGGCTCTTTTTGAGGTTCACCACCTAACCGAGGCTTTTCAAGAGCTCTACCACTCTGCACGAGGCACTCTGGCTCTCCTCCTGGAACTTTGTCCTAATCAACCAGCCATCCAGATATGGGTGAAGCAGTATGCCTACTTGTCTTAGGACGACCACCACCACCACCATGACCTTTGTGAAGGTCCAAGGCGTGGTGGCTAGGCCAAACAGCAAAACCCAGACCACTGCAAACCTCAGGAAGCGCTGGTGCTCGGCACGAATCAGAATACGGAGATACACCTCCAACAGATTCAACGATGTCAGAAATTCCCCTTTCCGAACCGCCACAATAACAGTGCAAAGGAGTTCCATGTGGAACCATGGCACCTGCAGCGCCCTGTTGATGGACTTGGAAATCCAGAATTGGACGAAAGGAACCCTCCTTTTTGGAGACAATGAAGTAGATGGACTATCAACCTGACCCGCGTTGGTCTGAGGAAACACGGATCACCACCCCCAGCCTCAGCAAACTGGCCAGAGTTGTCCGGACTGCCATCCATTTGGCCACAGACATGTGGAGAGACCAGAAAGGCATCGGGAACCAGCCGTGACAACTCTAACACACAGCCTTCATGAATAACCTCTAGCACCCACTGATGAGTGATACGAACTCAAGTGGAGTAGAAGAGCCAGCTTTCCTCCCCTTGGGTCCCCCTCATTTCATTGTGCCTTCCTGGCAGAAACAGAGGAAGAACGGTAGAACCCCCAAGCTTGTTCCCCATCCATGAGCAGTTGAACCACCACTATAGGGGTACCTGCTCCTTTGAAAGGGAGTGAAACGCAGCACCCGAAACATCCAAAAGTCCCAGGACTGCCCCTTGTTTTGGCTCCCCTGGGCTTGTCCTCTGGAGGTCTGGCCCCCTTAGTCCCCCAGGTCTTTGACCAGCTTTGCCAAGGCCTCCCCAAACAGCAGCTTGCCCTTGAACAGCAGCTTGGTGAGGCGCACCTTGGACGAGATGTCCGCCGATCAGTTCTGGAGCCAGAGCAGGTGGCATGCCGCCACGATGGATGCCATGCTCTTGGATAACACTCGAATAAAGTCACAAAAGGGATCTGCCAGGTACTCAGAGCCGGATTCCAACATCACCGCCTTAGATCCCGAGCTCGGGTCCAGCAAGCTCTGCACCCAGCAGAGGCAGGCTCTAGCCACGTAGGCTCCACAAATGGACGTCTAGAGGGTTAGCACATTGGCCTCAAACACCTATTTAAGCATTGTCTCCAATCTGTGGTCCTGCGCATCCCTGAGTGCCATGCCACCCTCCACCGGAATGGTGGTCTTCTTGGTCACCACAGAGACCAAGGCATCCGCCTTAGGGAGCTTAAACAGTTGCATCTACTGTGGAGCCAGCGGGTACAGACGCGCCACCATCCGACCTCCCTGCAAACCCGACTTGGGTAGCTTCCACTCTATATCAAACATATGGAAATTACACTTACCTGGTAATTGAAGTTCCTGGAGGGTCCAGTTTAGTCCTCCACATCCGGGTAGTGCACCTCCTCCTGCAGCAAGGAGACTGGACCAATCAACTCTTCAGAATCATAGCCTGCTTACTGCTGGAACTCCCATGAGCCCTCCAGTGAACTAGTAACAAAGCAGACTAAATAAAGAACAGATTAAGGAAAGAACAGAGAATCAGAAAGTACCCATTAAGGCGTTGCAGATCCCCCTCCCCAAACGAGAGGACTGAAACGCTGCACCTTGCTTCAGTTCCCGGTCCCGAAACCGACAGTCAACACCGGGAGCTGAGGAAACAGAAAGAAGTCCGAGATCGACCACGAGGAAAGGAAGGCTATGGGACAACAACCCAAGGGAGATTGGTCTCCTGCCTGTTTTTCTATTTTTTTTTTTTGTGAGTTTGCTCTCTTTTTTTTTTTTTTTTTTTTTTACGCAGAGGCGCCAGTAAGGTAACTGAAATCAGAGTAGAACGGGCAGAGCGCGCCGCCAAGACTGAGCAACAAATTCCGGGCGGGAAGGAGGACTAAACTGGACCCTCCAGGAACTTCAATTACCAGGTAAGTGTAATTTCCATTTCCTGAGCGGGTGTCCAGTTTAGTCCTCCACATCCGGGATGTACCAGAGCAGTTAACAACGGGGGGGATCTTTACTCGCGGCGCGCAAGACCGCAGACCCAAAACTGGTATCCCGAGCCGCTGTCACATCCAAACGGTAATGTTTACTAAAGGCATGGAGGGAGGACCACGTCGCAGCTCAACAAATGTCCAGCGGAGAAACGAGACTATGCTCCGCCCAAGACGTGGCCTGCGCCCTAGTAGAATGAGCGCGCAACTCCAAGGGAACAGGCTTTCCCTGTAGCAGATAAGCCGACGCTATTGCTTCTTTAATCCACCGAGAAATGGAGGCCTTAGCCGCCGCTTCCCCCTTCCGCGGACCCCCATGGAGCACGAACAAACGATCCATCTTTCAAAAAGGCGCGGACACTTTGAGATACCGACGTAGGACGTGACGTACATCAAGCTTATGAAGCACTGCGCCGGACGTGGAAGACGATCCCGGAGCAAAAACCGGCAAAACCACTGGCTGATTCACGTGAAAGGAGGACACCACCTTAGGCAAGAAAGAAGGAACCAGCCACAGAATAACCCTATCACTAAGAAAGGATAAAAAGGGAGCTTTACAAGAAAGCGACTGAAGCTCAGAGATACGACGCGCCGAGCAGATGGCAACGAGAAAGACTGCTTTCAATGTCAAGTCCTTTACAGAGGCACTGCGGAGAGGCTCAAAGGGCGCCCGAGCCAAAGCCTGTAACACCAGGTTCAAATCCCAGGGTGGCAAGACAACCCTGCGAGAAGGGCGTAACCGGAATACCGCTCTGAGAAAACGTCGAACGTCCACATGAGAGGAAAGAGGGACGTCGTGAATTTTGCCGCGATAGCATGCCAGAGCGGCAACCTGCACTTTTAACGAGCTTGCGGCCAGACCCTTGTCAAAACCGTCTTGTAAAAAACTAAGAATGACAGCAACCGAAGTGGCAGCGCGGACCGCATGCCGTGAACACCAATCCTCAAAGATCCGCCAAACCCGAACATAAGTGAGGGAGGTAGAAGGTTTCCGCACCCGCAGTAGGGTGGAAATAACCGCTGAGGAATACCCTTTCTTTTTCAACCGAGCCCTTTCAATGGCTATACCGTAAGCGAGAACCGATCCACTTGAGGCATGCGCAGAGGTCCCTGCACGAGGAGATCCACGAGGGGAGGAAGGCGCCACGGTACGCCGCGGAGTAGCCGGACCAGATCCGCGTACCACGGGCGACGGGGCCAATCCGGCGCTACCGCGGTGGGCCTCGATGCGCTGAACTACCCTGCCAATCAGAGCCCACGGTGGGAAAACAGAGAAGCTGGAATTCGGGCCACGGCTGGAGAAGGGCGTCGATACCCTCGGACATTCGCTCCCGACGCCTGCTGAAGAAACGACTCGTCTTGGCCGATGTGAACGTCGCCATGAGATCCATGACGGGTGGACCCCACCGACGAACAATCTGAGCAAAAATCTGTGGGTGCAACTCTCACTCGCCGGCGTCTATGCGCACCCAACTGAGAAAATCTGCCATGACATTGTCCTTTCCAGCGATATGTGCTGCCAAAATGGCCAGGAGACGCCTTTCCACCCAAGCAAAATGCGCGTCCGCCTCGACTTCCAGTGGCACGCTGCCGGTGCCGCCCTGTCGGTTGACGTACGCAACCGCCGTCGCGTTGTCCGACAGAACTAGAACCGCTCGACCGCGGACTGACTCCTCGAAAGCTTGAAGCGCAAGCCGTATCGCTCGTAGCTCGAGCCGGTTGATCGACCAAAGAGCCTCCTGCGGAGACCAGGTCCCCTGTGCAAACCGGCCCTGGCAGTGGGCTCCCCAGCCGGAGAGACTCGCATCCGTGATGACCGGCAACCAGAGAGGCTGCTCCAAGGGTGTTCCCGTCCGAAGCGAGAGCGGGGACAGCCACCATTTCAACGCCCGTCGAACTCAGAGAGGGCATGGCAAACGACGGTTTAGGGAATCCAACTGATGGGACCAACGACGCAGCAGCGCACGCTGAAGCGGCCGCATATGAAATCGGGCCCACGGAACCACTTCCAGAGTCGACGCCATGGTCCCCAATAATCGGAGATACCACCAGGCCGAAGGTGCGGGGTCCGCCAGGAACATCTGCAACAACTGACGCAAGTTCTGGACCCGGCGACCGGGGAGAGACACCATCCCCGTGGCCGTACTGAAACAAACCCCCAGATATTCGAGGTGTTGAGACGGCACCAGCTGACTCTTGGGAACGTTGATTACCCAGCCGAGATCCTGCAGCAGACGAACGACCCTGTCCGTGACTCGCAAACTCTCCTCTGCGGACTTCGCTCCGATCAGCCAATCGTCGAGGTAGGGGTGCACCAGAACCCCCTCCTTGCGTAGGGCCGCCGCGACTACCACCATCACCTTGGTGAAAATGCGAGGCACGGTGGCCAGGCCGAAAGGTAGAGCTTGGAACTGGAAGTGACCCCAGGGAAAGGCGAACCGGAGAAACTTCTGATGTGCGGGACGAATCGGAATATGCAGATAAGCCTCAGTGAGATCCAGAGAAGTCAAGTACTCTCCTTGTCGCATGGCGACAATGACGGAACGCAGAGTCTCCATCCGGAAATGTGGCACCTGTAAACAGCGATTCACGCCCTTGAGATCGAGAATAGGGCGGACGGAGCCATCCTTCTTTGGCACCACGAAATAAATGGAGTAACGACCGAGGCCGCACTCGGCCGCAGGGACTGGGACGATGGCCCCCAGCGCTAACAAGCGATCCAAGGTTACCCGAATGTCCCGTTCCTTTTGCGACCCCTTGCAGGGAGAGAGGACAAAGGAATCCGTTGGAGGGAAGGCAAAATCCAACGCATAACCGTCTTTGACTATCTCGAGAACCCAACGGTCCGAAGTAATGTGGGCCCAAGAGGGGAGAAAGTGGCGAAGATGTCCGCCGATAACTGGAACCCCCTCCGGAGCCCGCCTCATCTCACTGCGATTTACGACTGAAGGAGGAGGCGGCACCGGAGGAAGCGACGGAGAAACCCCTGCCAGCTCCCCGGAAACCTCGAAAGGACTGAGACCGAGACGGAAACCGGCCTCGCTGGGAATTCCAAAGACGGGTGGACCGAAATCTCCGAAAATCCCGAAAGGAACCTCGAAGCGCTGGTAAAGATCTAACCGACTTGGGCTTGTCCTCTGGAAGCCGACCACCTTTGGTCTCACCCAAGTCCTTCACCAACTTGTCCAAGTCTTCCCCGAAGAGTAACTTACCCTTAAAGGGAAGTTTGCTAAGACGAGACTTGGAAGAAGGATCGGCGGCCCAGTTACACAACCAAAGAGATCTGTGCGCCACCACCAACGAGGCCATACTATTTGCCATGGTACGGATTAAATCATAATGGACATCCGCTAGATAAGCGGAACCAGACTCAAGGCGAGTAACCTCGAGCAACGCTTGTTGGTCCAAAGAAGAATTCTGACGCAAGCGTTGAGCCCATCGCAAAGACGCCCTAGCTATCCAGGCCGCACAAATGGAAGCTTGAAGCGATAAAGCATTGGTGTGTCGAATGCTTGTTTCAATAAACCATCGACTTTTTTGTCCTGAAAGTCCTTCAAGGCAGCACTGCCTTCCACCGGAATAGTGGTCTGCTTGGTCACCGCAGATACCACCGCATCAACACGTGGAGACTTGAATTTCTCCTTATCCTCGTCCTTCAACGGGTAAAGACGATGCATCGTCCGGATGCCCTTCAAACCAGCGTCCGGATGGTCCCACTCGGTCTGAATCATCTGAGCAACCACCCGGTGAACAGGGAAGACCACTTGAGCGTCCCGAACTGCCTGAATAAGGGGATCCTCCAATACATCGGCCTCCCCAGAAACCGGCGCTGAGAGATTGAGCGTCTGAAGGGCTTCGGTGATAAGAGGCACCAACTCCTCCCTACGAAACAACTGAACAATCCTAGCCTGATCCTCAGGGTCTGGAATCTCACCCTCTTCAAGGTCATCGGCACTGCCCTCAAGGTCCGCATCCAGGTCGAGGTCTTGTACCTCGAGCTCTTCGTGCACCAAGCTCACAGAGTGCGATTTCTTAGCCACCTTGGAGGCCGGCTCCGGCGGGGCCGAGACAGACGGCAGAGGGACGAAAGTTGAGGGGGAGGCCTCAGGCCATTTGCCCAATTGCCCCAATTTGAAGGCCTGATGCATGATGAGCACGAAGTCGGGAGAAAAATGAGTCAGAGAAGATGAAACATCTCCGTGCTCCACAGAGACCCCGGACCCCGGAGCCTGAGGGCCGGGAGCCACAGGCGGCAACAGAGGCACTGGAGCAGAATCACCCTCAGCAGAGGGCGGGGCCACCAAGTGCTCCGCTGGAGAAGGGGAGCTCTCCTGATGTTCAATGCCCGAAGAGACTGCAGCACAGCTGGAGCAGAAACCAGCGGCAGAGACAGAGCGCCTGCGCAAACCGCAGACCAAGCATTGTGGCTTTGAAGACATGGATAGAGGCAATCAGAGTGGCAGCTGAAGGAAGAAAGGGAATAGCTAAACCCCCCACAGAGCCCGCGGGCTGAAAACCCCTGTAAAGTGGGTTTACACTGCTCTCTGGTCCCCTGCTTTTAGCTGATGTGCTGGTTTTGATTTTGCTTTGTTTTTTTTTGTTGTTTTTTTTGCAAACCGAAAACAAAAAAGAAACAGTGATAAGCGCCCCAAAATATCAGGGAAATCAAAACGCTAGTAACTGAAAAGAAATGAGAATCCCCAAAGGCAAAAAAACGCCAAAAAATAAATCCAAAATGGCCGCCGCGAGCGAGACGCGCTGAGGAAAAAGAGCGCCAAAAACAGAAGAAAATAATAAAAGTAAATAAAGAAACCGCGCCGAAAAAAACATACTTACCCCGAAATCAGGTAAAGGGAAGCGTCAGGGCAGACTCCCCACAGTAGCGGAGCAGAGGAGAGAGCCTGAAAACTGCCGGTCTGACAAGCACCGGACTGCAGCCGGAGTGCCTGTCAGCGAGCTGAGAGAAATCGGAAGGCAGCACAGCCGCGGGTCTACTGATGCTGCCCCCGAACAGTCCTGGGGGAGCGATCAGAGCACCGGTGAAGACTGCTAGCAGGTAACCCGGAGCGAAGGGCAGTACCGTTCAGCCTCTTGAACTGCGGGAAGCCCCGTGAGTCAGAGACACGCTCTGCAAGGGGATTGTCTTTTTTTTTTTTTTTTTGTAAAGCAATTAAAGGGACAGTAGCTAGAAAAAAGAAAACTAAAGCAAACTAAAGGAAAGTAAAGTAAAGTAAACTGGAGAACACCAACTAGAAAAGAAGAAGTGAGCCTAGCTCCAGGCTCACACCACCTCCTGCTGCAAGGAGACTGGACACACTGGAGGGCTCATGGGAGTTCCAGCAGTAAGCAGGCTATGATTCTGAAGAGTTGATTGGTCCAGTCTCCTTGCTGCAGGAGGAGGTGCACTACCCGGATGTGGAGGACTAAACTGGACACCCGCTCAGGAACTGCTTGATTGCCTTATATACAGGAAAGAAATCCTGGGGGAGTGGATCCCCTGCAACAATGTATCCTCCAGAGCCAGCTCCTCCATGTCTGGCCCGATCACCATGTTGAGGCTCCCAAGGAATGAGAGATAAGGGAAGCCAGCTCCTCCCTGAGAAAAACACGCACCACTGTAGGCTTGTTGGCCAATGGGTGTTTCTCGCCTGCCTCGGCCCCATAGGTCTCCTCCCAGTCCCCTGAGTCCTTTCTGGACCCTCCAAAACCTCCAGGGAGTCCTGGCTCTTCTTGGCTGGGGTCTCACCCACACCAAGAGGCTTTACCTCTGAAACCACTGTCTCAGGAGCCTTAGGACTGGAATCCTGGTGTGCACCTCCATCCTGCTTCAAGAAGGTGGCTTGATGGAGAAATAGGACAAATTCGGGCGAGAAAGGCATCCTCGAATCAATGCCCTTAGAATCCAGTGTCTTGTGCTTCCTCTGTGTTTTTCTTTAGTCCCTAGGACCTGAGCCAACTCCCCTTGCAGCTTTCCCACCTCCGTGTGGCCCAAAATGGCTAATTTTTCCACCAAAGATGGGTCGCACAGAGGGAGGGAAGAATCGGCTGTACCTAGATCCCATGCTTTATCCCGAAGTGCTGCCACCAGCTGAGAAGACTGCCACTTTGCTCTCTTCCAAGCATAAGCGGCAGAGCCCGGCCTCTGATATCGCAGGCCGTGCAGACAGGAGCCGCCCTGCACTAAGCACAGCCTCACATACTACTCAACCCCACTATAGGAGACCAAAGGCAATGCTGAGATGCCATACCAGCTAGCTACAAGGCAGGAGAACTTTGGGCAAACTATCAGAGCTAGCTAGGCCGCCACATGCAACACTCACCAGATGGACTCAGGAGAATACTTCTACCTGTCAGCTGAGATCTCGGGCAAGTATGGAGGGAGGGACCCGGGACCCAGAGCCCCCGGGTTTACACCCCATAGCGTGAGGCCGTCACCACCCTTTGCAGCACTCACTGCTGGGGAACAGCCAGCACAATTGTTCGGTACAGCAGGATGAACGGCCTCTAACAAAAAAAGGGGTCCGTTCAAGAGAAAGGGCCACTCTCTACTGCTATCAAAGACAAGATTCCTTTTGTCTTTTTTTTTTTTTTTTTTACTGTTCCCAACACAAAGTAAAAAAATTTTTTTTTTGTTTTTAAATTGAAAAATCTGTGCAAGCCAAATCCAGCTTAATTCAACCCTTCACAAAAACAAAAAAAATCTAGTGTAGCTTCTAATCTCCCTACAGTGTAGTCCAGATGCATAGAGGGGCCCCCATCTGCTGGAGACTGAGCAATGCTGGCCATCTTCCTGATGCATGGTGCCCTATGTAGATGACATCAGCAAAGCTAGTCATGCTCAGTAGTCTCCATCTGCTGGTTGGGGAGCACAACCCATGCGTCTGGACTGGAGGGATGATATGGAAGGAGGTATAGCACATGATGACTGTTCTGCTCTGCATTGGCTTCACAAATCTAGTGACCATCCTTATGGTGCTCTACCTGGACAAGGAAAAACAGCAGAGCCACTGCCCCATTGATAACAGAGAGGCCTGGGCTGGAGAGTTACTCAGTGATAGCAAAAGCAGCATCTGATGCAGGGACTTCCTTTGACCCCCCCCCCCCCACACACACACAACCCCCGTGTCTATAATGAAGTGATGGATACAGATGTAAAGGAAGGGGAAGTGAGCAGAAGAGTGCTGAGAAGCTTCTACAGAGGTGGTTCTTCATCACCTATGAACAGACTGGGGAAGGGGTCATCACTCCCTACTATAGGGGAAGGGAAAGGAAGTTGATCATCACCTGCAGAGGAGGGGGAAAAAAAGGAGATTCTGGATTGCTTGGAGGGTAGGGAATGGAGGGAGATGTTGGACTATGGGAGGTAGGGACCTGAATCAACTGGTGGGGAAGAAGAGCACATTGATGAAAGTTTGCTCACAGTGTCAGATACCCTTGAGCTGGCCCTAGTTAGACCGGATTGCTGCAGTGTCACAGCATCACACAATCTCAAGTCATGTTCATTTGGTGATTAGCATGATGATTTCTCAGGTAGTATAAGCTGTTCCCAGTCTTTTCCAGATTGGCTTGGATGTGATTTTCCCACATAGTATTTTGACAATCCATTCACTGCAGTCTTTATCATCTCCTCAACGTCAAAGTTCCTCACTCTATGTTTTGATTGTATTGGGGGGTTTTAAGCAAAAAAAATACAAGCAAGACATAAATACAAATAATTTTAACAAAAAACGTAGCTAATACAAATAAATTAATATTCCTACTACAAAAATAACCTCCTTAAATTTTTCTCTTAATGTATGGAGTGAACAACCATGCTAGTACATGTTTTTGAAAAGCAAACTGGTAATATTTCTCAATTCTTGTGGCATCAAATTCTACAGGAATGAATTATAGTAAGAGAAAGCAGTGCTTTAAGGCTGGCATGTAACAAATATATGCTGACAACATAATGACATACACTCCATTTAACACAGATAAACCAGACTACACAAAAACAACAAACTGCTTGGAAGCAATAACAAAATGGCTCAACCAACACAACCTGATCATCAATTACAACAAAAACGGAGGCTCTTCACATTACGAACAAATCATTCATACCACCATCATTCATACAGATAGCACACAACGTCATAACAGTCAAGCAAGGAATAAAATACCTTGGAGTTACCCTGGAAACCTAAATTTCCAGTCACACATAAGGAAAACAATGAAAACAGCTTACTACAAAATTAAATTAATGCAACAACTCAACTATGGTGACTTCAGGACTGTCTGTCAAGCAACAATAACGCCAATCCTGGACTACTGCAATCTAATATATTAAGGTCTATCAAAGAGCACCTTATACTTCCTCCAGATGGCCTAGAACACAGCAGCCTGAATTATAACAGGAACCTCAAGACAAGAGCACATAACCCCCATCCTGAAAACAACTCCACTGGCTCCCAATACATGCTCAGATCAAATATAAGATCAAACTCATTACATTCAAAATCACACAGTATACATCTGCTGACACACTCCAATCACTTGTAGTAAGAGACCCAGAAATCAGACCACGGAGAGCCAATAGCAAAAACCACCTAACAGTCCCCAAAAGCAAAACAAGAAGCAAACACACAACATGCACCAGGAAATTTTCTATAGCAGCACCCACAATATGGAACACCACCAGAGGACCTCAAGATGACTTCAGACATAAGAGACTTCTATAAGAACCTCAAAACCTATCTACCTACTCAATGAGCATTATGGACCATAATCACTGTTTCCCCAGATTCTGTTAAACTCCTAACTTGATCCCCTTGTTAAAAGTTCAAGTTTGATACCCATGTTATAATGTAACCCAAGAGTTGAGTTGTAATGTAAACCGCTTTGACTTAATGATAAAGTAGTATAAAACCCGTTAAATAAAATAAATAAATAATGGAGTTGTAAACACAGAGAACCCTTCCATTCCCCAGTGAAACTCTGCTCAATTTTAAAATCTCATAAAGCAGGAACACTTTTTCAGATCTATGTTGCCTTTTGACATTTTGGCTCCTTGCAGTGCTTGCAGAAATGCTCTTTGCTGAAGCAGGTTTAAGAGAGAAAGCACCTCTTTTTGTAGGTGAAAGCAGATAGACTCAGGAGTAATTTGAGAAATATTTCTTTACAGAAAGAATGGTAGATGCATGGAATAGTCTCCCAGTGAAGGTATTAGAAACAAGGACTGATCTGAAAGCATGGGACAAATACAGAGACTCTTTAAATGAAAAATACTACATAAGGAGCAACGATAGTCACAGTTTATGCTAGCAGTAGTTGCTCCCACTAAACATCGCCAGCACAGGCTTTCAAGGCCCGCACTAGTGGCACTGCAACAAGAATGCCCACACCCGCCCAGACATGCGCTGCCCAGCTAAGACAAAGTTAGACCTTACCTACTAATTGTCTTTTCTTGAGTAACTCCAAGCCAGTCCAGTTACACTTGGGTAATCATCATCATCCTCTAGCAGCTGAGGACTGAGCATGTCAGGATTCTACTCCACCAGTATAACAGATCCCTCTGCTGCTCCAGAATCCAGTCTCTCACTGACAAAGCAGACTACCTGAGCCAAATGAATGCCGCTAAGCAATGAAGTGTCAGCTGTCAACCTGCCCATCTTGTGCTTGTCTATTGCGATAGGTTTTTTTTCTTTTTTCAGACGAACCCAGCAGAAGGCACCAGAGCGCTTTGCGACCCTCTAGCTAACCCTTCTTACTATATACAGAGTGAGGGCATGACGTGAGGGCAGGGTAGACTTGCTAAGCAGACCCTCTCCACCCCCCTCAAGAGGGTAACTACCACCTTCACCTCTATATTATATCCCCCACTAAAACAGAACCTCCACATGACCCAAGTCTTGCCCACTCTCCAAACCGCCTAATCAATAATGGGGGGAGCCTGGAGTTGCTCAAGGAAAGACAATTAGCAGGAAAGGTCTAATTTTGCCTTCCTTATTGTCCCTCCAGGCCAGTCCCATTAGGCTTGGGAAGTACCAAAGCAGTACCTAACCATGGGAGGGACCAGCGAGGCCAGTCTGTAGAACCGATGCCCCAAACTGAGAATCACCAGCCGTCTGCACATCCAGACGGTAATACCTGGAGAATGTGTGCAGCGATGACCACATCGCGACTCTATGAATCTTCACCAGCGACACCAATCCACATTTGCCCAGAAAGTCGATTGAGCTCTGGTGGAGTGAGCTCCAAAATCCACTGGAGGGACACTGCCACAGACCAACATGCCGACACGATCGCCTGCTTAGCCCATTAAGCAATGGAGGTCTTAGAGGCCGCTTCCCCTTTCCGCGGTCCTCCAAACAAGACAAACAAATGGTCTGATTTTCTGAAGGGCTCTGTGAATTTCAGGCACTGCTGCAGCACCCTGCATGCATCAAGTCAATGTAACCGACGGTCCTCCTCCACCCGCCCGGACACCGGAAAGGTTGACAGAGACATTGGCCGATTGAGGTGGAAATGGGATACCACCTTGGGCAAGAATGAAGGAACCGGGGTCTCAACACTACCTTTTCCTTAGAAAAGAAGAGAAATGGCTCCCTATACGAAAGAGCTTGAAGCTCCAAAATCTGCAACATCAAACAAATCGCCACCAGAAATACGGTCTTCAATGTAAGCTCCCTCAGCAAAGCCCTCGAGACTGGCTCAAATGGCTCTTCCGTTAAGACTGCCAGGACCAAATTAAAGTTCCATGGAGACACTACACGGCACAGGGGAGGCCAAACCTGCTGCACTGTCCTGAGGAACCAAACTACATCCAGGTGGCCCACCAGGGACCTACCCTGTACTGGCCCTCTGTAGCAAGCCAGAGTCACCACTTGTACCTTTAGAGAACTAAGTGCCAAGCCTTTCTCCAGTCCATGCTACAAAAAAGAGCAGATCTGCAGTAAGGAACACATGAAGAGCACCACCTCCCTGGAGTCACACCAGCTCTCAAATATCCGCCAGACCCGGACATAGGCGACGGTAATTGACCTTTTCCTCACCTGCAACAGGATAGCCACGACCAAGGTGGCACAATCCCGTCGCTTCAGCCATCTCCACTCAAGAGTCAAGCCATAAGTGAGAACTGATCCACCTGTGGCATCAGCATTGGCCCCTGTGCCGGGGAGGTTCATTCTGTCTGGAAGCCTCCAGGGCCTGTCCACCAATAGCCATGTGAGGTCTGTGTACCATGACCTCCGCAGTCAATCCAAAGCAATGAGAACCACCAGCCCCCTGTAAGCCTTAATTCGCTGTAGGAGGCGATCAATGAACACCCATAATGGAAACATGTAGAGGAGTCCCTTCAAGGGCCAAGGCTGCACGATCGTGTCGAGTCCCTTGGACATGGGTTCCCTGCACCTGCTGAAAAAGTTGTTGGTCTTGGCATTGTTCACTTCCATCAGGTCCATGATCAACTGTCCCCATTGCATCATGATGTCGTGGAACACTGCTGCATTCAGTTCCCATTTGCCCGGGTCCAACCTGTGCCAACTGAGAAAAATCAGCCTGCACGTTTTCTTTTCTGGCTATGTGCACTGCCAAGAGAGCCACCAGATTCTCCTCTGCCCAGAGCAATAGGGCCTGACTCTCCGCCAGGTTCGCACTGCCCGTGCCCCCCTGCCAATTGATGTATGCTACCATTATCGCATTGTCGGAACAGACCCAGACTAGTCTGTGAGCCAGTAGGCTGAACACTCGGAGGGCCTGGAACACCGCTCGCACTGCCAACCAATTGATGGACCACAAAGCTCTCTTCTAGGGACCATCGCCCCTGCACCACATGACCCAAACAATGCGCCCCCCCCCCCCCCAATCCCGAGAGGCTGGCATCCTTCGTGAGCAGGACCCATTTTGGTTGCTCCAGCAGCAAATCTGCCTCCAGACATTTTGGATGCAGCCACCAATCCAGGCTGTTCCAAGCCCAGTGTGGGCATGGCACCCTGTGTGCTATGGAGTGATGCTAGGGCGACCAGCGGGAAAGCAACACCCACTACAGTGGACGCATATGGATCCTAGAAGCTGTAAAGACAGAGCTTTCAGCGCTTCCTTGCTCAAGAACGTCTGAGCCTGGACCTGTAACTTTTCAACACATTCCTTGAGTAAACGGACCATGCCCTCCTTCATATCGAACTGGGCCACCATATACATGAGAGGATGGACCTGATTCAGCTGACTCTTGGCCATGATGACCACACAACTCAAACTACTCAGGAATTCTACTATGCTGTGTGTGGCTGAGATCCCCTCGACTTCTGACTTTGCCCGCACAAGCCAATCGTCCAGACAGGGATATACTAGGATGCCCTCCTTCCACAGAGCCATTGCCCTCACTAACAATCTTTGTAAAGGTGCAAGGAGCAGTGGCCAGCCCGAAGGGCAGCGCTCAGAACTGGAAGTGCCCTGCTGGCAGTATAAAATGTAGAAACAATTTTATTTATTTATTTTATTTATTTGTGCGCTTTTCTATACCGCCCCTTCCAGAGATCAGGGGCGGTTTACAGAGAACATGGTAAACATCAATTACATAGAACATTTTTGAGCACATAACTATTTTACAGAGAAAATATTAACTATTTTACATAAATTGAGCACAGTTCGGCTGGACAATTGATGGTCCAGCCGAATGGGAACGTGCAGATAGGCCTCGGTGAGGTCCAGCACCAACAAGAACTTGCCCTGCCGCACCACCAGAATGACCGACCTCAAAATCTCCATCCAGAAGTGCAGTACACACACAGCTCGATTCACATGCTCGAGATAGAGGATGGGGCGAAAGGACCCCTCCCTTCTTTGGCACCACAAAATAGATGGAGTATCAACCTAAGCCGTATTGGTTTTGTAGCACCAGTACCACCGCCTGTAATTCCAACAGGCACCAGAGAGTGGGCCTGGACAGTTCTAGTCTTCTCCGGGGCCTTGTAGGGAGAGGGGAGAAAGGCTTCAGAAAGGGAACTTGAAAACTCCAGCACATACTCCTCTTGGATGATTTCCAAGACCCACTGGTCGGTAGTTATCGTAGTCCAGACGGAATAAAACTGTTGCAACCAACCTCCTATCTCCACATCTGCCTGGACCACCGCGTCCTCACTGGGGCTTCTTTGTCAGAGATTGCGATTTTTCTACCAAACTACCTTAGCTAGTCATCTGTCCAGAGTGGTCCACCAAGCAGAGACACATCACCCAGCTGCTGAGAACCGATAGACTGGATTCTGGAGCAGCAGAGGGAGCTGTTATACTGGTGGAGTAGAATCCTGACATGTTCAGTCCTCAGCTGCTGGAGGATGGTGATTACCCAAGCGTAGCTGGACTAGCTTGGAGAGACAATAAAGAATGTGGGTTTTTTAGCACAGGGCACTGTGCTACTTTGTAGCATGGCACCAAAAATTCATGCTAACTTTCTCTCACTTATTATTGTGCTGTCTGTCTTGATTAGATTGTAAACTCTAACGAGCAGGGCCTGTCTTCTCTATATTTTCTTGTTCAGCGCTGCGTACGCCTTGCAGCGCTATATAAATGATTAATAATAGTAATAGTACTAACCCTGTGCTACCTAGATAGCATGCTTTAGTAAATACGTCCCTATTACCTGCTATAAAAAGCCCTAAGATATAGTTTGACATTGCCTGACCCTACCTGTTGGTTCCTTTATTGCATCTCAGTCATTCAGGGCTGGGGACCCTTATTTCCATTGCACGGAGGATGCGCACATGACTTCAATCGATCCATGTCTGATGTCTCTAATATTTTAATATTTTATATGTTACACTTTATAGACTTAAAAAGTCTGCTTGAGATAAGGCTTGCCTGCCTACTGTTTTCATTCACTGTTATTATATCATTTCCTCTGCTTATAAGTTTCCCTATCTGATCATCTCGGTGTCTTTTTGGGGGGGGGGGTGTATTTAAGTTTTTATTATCAACATTTCTTTAACATAACCATATACATGTATCAATAGTATTCCATCCTCTATACATTGGGTAACTAGCATCCTAAATTTCTATACAACAATGCACTCCAATTAGTTATGTTAGCCATTGTTCCTTATTTTAACCTTCTACTGCTATCCTAATATGTTTCCATAATAAACAGTTTAACTGTACCTTGTCTCTATTTTTTGTATTACCACCAAAATTTGTCTGCATTACCCAACATTTTTAAACCCAAACCTAATCTGCAGGTATAATATACCCCTTCTCTCGATAGTAGTTGGTGTTCCTAATGTCTTTACATTTTAATTTTTTATTGTCAACCAAGCCTGAATAACACCACATACCCACACCTTTAACTCTCTCTCCCCAATACATTACTCAATTTCTTCAACTGACATACATCCACACCAACTACAAAAATAATAACTACCAGCCCATTGGTTTACAGTCATATCCTTTCCCCTTATATTGCAAAAATTAAACATTTGGGAAGAAGCGCGTTTCCCGATTTGTGTTCCCTCCTCCCTCCTGTAATCCCCCCTCCCTTTCCCCATTTACCCCAACCGCCCAACCCCTTCTTCCCCCCCCCCTTACCTACTCCCCCCTCCCCCGCCCCACCCCCCATCTACCCTTCCCCTAAAACACTACACAGCCTTCCCCACACCTCTTCGAACTGAGCCACCTTCTGCCGTCTAGCAGCAGTTAGTTTCTCCATAAGGACAATATACCTGAGCCTCCTCTCATACTGCTCCACCAAGGGCATCTCCTTTTGTTTCCAAGCCGCTGCCACTTCACACCTGGCCGCACTAAGACACGCCAGCGCCAGCACCATCCTCCCCCCCCCACCCCCACCCCCACCCCCTCCCCCCCCCGCTGCTGCTCCTGTCCTTCCACCCACCAGGATAGCAAAAAAGATATTTGGAGTTAAATCCACCCCCACCCCTAATTTCAACTGAATCCACTTCTGGATCTGTCCCCAATAACCCTGGGCCTTTATACACCTCCACCAAATATGCCAGAACGTCCCTACCTCCCCACACTCCCACCAGCATAAGGGGGAAACCCCTGGGTAAATCCGATGCAATATCTCCGGTGTATAATACCAGTGCAGCATCACTCTATAACTATTTTCTTTAATACTACTCGAACAAGGCCCCCTCTTTATCTGGTCCCACACCCTTTTCCATTCTTTGGGTGTCATCATCTGCCCCAAATCCCCCGCCCACTTTAACATATACCTAAATTTCCCATCCGACTCCACCTTCACCCCTTTATATAATCCCGAAGTCATTCCCTTCGAACCTCTCTTCCCATACCATATGACCTCCATACTAGAAACCTCTCTTCCCATCCCCTCCTTCCCCAATACCCTCTGTAGGAATGAGCATACCTGCAAACATGCAAATCTATCACAAACCTCCAAGTCAAACTCCTCCTTCACCTCCTCAAAGCCCTTTAACTCACCCTCCTCCAAAAGCTGAAAACCGCACACAAACCCTTTTCCCCTCCAAACATCAAAACACCCTCCCTCCCATCCTGGTTTAAAATCTCTCCACCCTCTCCAGGGGGGTCATTACTGAGAACCGGGTCCCCCTGCGTATAGTGTCCAGTCCTCTAACCGTATCCCATACCTTCACCACCTGCCTCATCGCCGGAGTACCCTTCCTAACTCCACTCTCTCCGCCTTCGGAGCTCATAGCCAAGCATCTAAGCGCCCCCACTGCACCCTCGCTTTTTCCAGGCTCATCCATGGTTTCTCCTCCCCACCCTCTCTCCAATCCATTACATGTTTTATCTGTGCTGCTCTATAATAATCAAGCAGATTAGGTACCCCTAGCCCACCATCCTCCTTGGCTGCATACATAACAGTCTTTGAAATTCTTGGGGGCTTCCTTTTCCAAATATAGATAAACACACGTCTTTGCAAAGTCCTCATCACACCCTCCGGTACCTCTACTGGAAGAGCGTGAAACAAATATAACAAGCGAGGCAGGATATTCATTTTAATCGCAGCTATCCTGCCTAGCCAGGATATCTCCATCCTCATCCACCCCTCTAAATCCTTACCAATGTCCCCAATGAGTCTCGGGTAATTAGCTTGATACAGATCCGCATATCTGTCCGTAATGCTTACCCCAAGTAACCCAGAGACTTGCTAACCCACCACAAAGGATATAACCTCTTCAGTCTCTCTTCTGTCTCCTTACTCATCTGCACCTTTATCACTTCTGTCTTATCAACGTGCATTTTAAACCCCAACACTGCCCCGTACCTTTCCACCTCCATCTCAGTGTCTTTTAAGACTTTCTTATCTATATCTTATTCTATTTTAATTTATTCTATTTCATTTATTTTATCTTTATTCCCTTACTACTTATTATCCCTCTCCTTCTAACTTTACTTGCCCTCTGCCATTTCTTATGGCTCCACATCATTCTTTGCTCCTTTTTTTTTGATCCTCCCTAACTTTCTTCCCTCACTCCACCAACCCAATACCCCCATTTTTCTCACCCTCCCTACTTCCTCCCCATCTTATCCTCCACCCTTTCCTCAGATCTTGAGTTTCACCTTCTCCTTCCTCTCCATTCATCCCTCTTCTTCCTCTCTAAAACAACCTCATCCGCATTTCTGACGTGCTGTCTCCTCTCTCCCTTTTCTTCTGTCCTCCGGTGTCATTAATCCCAAGCCTGGTCCCCTTCTCTTCTCTCTCACTTCCTCTCTCCACCACCCTAATCTCATCCACATCCCTCTCCTTTCCCCCTCCTCTCTCGTTCTCATATGCTTTATGGAATGCTCATTCCATTTCTAATAAACTTCCCTTTACCCATGATCTCTCTCTCACGCATTTTCCATCTTCTCGCTCTTACTGAAACTTGGCTCCTCCCTGATGACTCTGCTTCAGTTGCTGCCCTCTGCCACGGCGGCTATCAATTCTCCCTCTCTTCTAGTTACAATGGCCGCAGCAATGGTGTCTGGTTTCTACTTTCTCCTTCTTGCCAATTTCAACCCCTCCTTTTCCCTCAATCTCATTCCCTTCTTTGAAGTCCATTCCATCAGTATTTTTTTAATCTCCTACCTCTCCAGATCACTGTCAACTATAGACTCCTGACCTCTTCTATCTTCCTCACTGATTTTGCCTCTTGGCTCTCCTTATTCCTGGATTCTTCTTCCCCTCTCTTATTCTTGGTGACTTTAATTTTCATATTGATAACCCCTCTGACCCCTATGCGTCCATCTCCTTTCCCTTACCTCCTCTTTCAACCTCCAGCTTTGCTCTTCTGCCCCCACTCATCAGCTTGGTCACTGCCTTGACCTCATTTTCTAATCTAATTTCCATATCTTCACTCTTCCCTTATCTGACCATCACCTGTTAAGTTTCACTCTTCATTACTCCCCCCATCAATCTCGCCCAATCTCCTATCTTTTTAGGAATCTTCATGCTATCGATCCACTGACTTTCCACTACTGTCTCATCTCTTCTCTTCTATTTTGTCCTCTAAGCCTGTTGATGAAGCCATAGCTTCCTATAATACTGCTTTCTCCTCTACTCTGGATACCCTTGCTCTGCCCATTCCATGTCCGATGAGGCGTACCTCACCTCAGCTCTGGTTGTCTTCAAATACCCACTCTACCTATGTTCCTGTGCCCGCTCAGCTGAGCACATGACTCAAATCCCGCTCTTTCTTTCCAGTCCGCCAGTGACCTTGCTAAGCAAAACTATTTTCTCCACCTGACTAGCCGTCTTGCCTCTAACTCTCGCAATCTCTTTTCTACTCTCAATTCTCTTAAGGCACCTCCACCTCCATTCTTTCCTTCTCTCTCTGCCCAAACCCTAGCAAACTATTTCCATGACAAAGTGTATCAGATTACTGTTCAATTTCTTACTAAATCTTCTTTATCCCCTCTTCCCCCTCTCCATTACCAACTTTTCCCCTCAACCTCTATCACTCTTTCACCCTTTTCTAAAATCTGTTGAGGAAACCTCTTCTTTTTTTCCTCCTCTAAACTCACTACCTGTTCTTCTGATCCTATCCCAACCCATCTCCTCAACTCCATCTCCTCTTCAGTCATCCCTTTCACTTTCCACTGCAATCTTCCTGCAGCCTTCAAGCTATAATCACTCCTCTTCACTTGACCCTACTAGTCCTTCATATCGACCCATCTCCCTTCTCCCATTCATTTCCAAAATTCTTGAATGTGCTGTTCTCTGCAGTTGTCTAGAATTTCTCTCCTCTCAAACTTTTTTTAATCTACTTCAATCTGTTTTTCATCCATTTCATTCTATTGAAACTTCTCTTGCCAAAGTCTCCAGTGATCTGTTCCTCGTTAACTCTCCATAGCCCATGTTCCCTGTAAAATAGTTATCTCCAAGTTATAATGCCCTGTTCAATGTAATTTCAGTTTGTTCAATGTAAACCGCACTGATGCAGAATAGCGCGGTATATAAGAGAATGTAAATAAATAAATAAAGGCCTTTACTCAGTTCTCAATCTTCTCAATCTTTCTGCTGCTTTTGATACTGTTGACCACTTCCTCCTCGACACTTTATCCTCATTTGGTTTTAGAGTTCCTGGACTGTCTTGGTTCTCTTCTTATCTTTCCAATTGCTCTTTCAGTGTTTGTTCTGGAGATTCCCCCTCTACTGCCATCTCTCTCTCAGTTGGTGTACCCCAAGGATCTGTTCTATGCCCTCTATTTTTCTCTCTATATATACCCAGTCCCTTGATGTCCTCTTCTCTTCCCATGGCTTTCAATATAAATGTTATGCTGATGACTCTCAAATCTATCTACACCTGACATCTCTCCTTCGTTCCAAACTCATATCGCTACTTGCTTATCTAACATCGCCACTTGGATGTCTCACCACCGCCTAAAACTGAACAACTTATTTTTCTCCCTAAACCCTCCTTCCCCCTTTCTCTATCATTGTTAACAACACTCTTCTTTCTGTTTCCTCAGCCCAAAACCTTGGGGTCATCTTTGACTCCTCCCTTTCCTTCTCCACACATATTCAACATATAGCTAAAACCTGTCATTTTTTTCTCTACATTAACAAAATTCATCCCTTCCTCTTTGACACACTACCAAGGCTCTTGTCCACTATTTGGTCACCTCCCATCTTGACTATCACAACCTCCTCCTTTGCTGGTCTCCTTCCGTTTCATATCTCTCCTCTTCAATCTATCCAGAATTCTGCTGCGGGGCTAATCTTCTGCCAGCCCTGATAGTCATATAACACCTCTTCTAAAATCACTTCACTGGCTCCTCTTCCATTTCCTTATCCAATTCAAACTTCTCCTTCTAACATATAAATGCATTCACTCTACTGCCCCTCGTTACCTTTCCTCTCTTCTCTCTCCCTACACCCCTCCTCGTGAACTCCACTCCTTCTCTGGCTTTCTTCTCTCTATGCCCTTTTCTTCATCTGCAAACTCCAGGCTTTGATCTTTTCACCTTGCTGCTCCTTATGCATGGAACAAACTTCCTCTAACTCTCTTCTCTCCCCCTCTTCAAATCCATGCTAAAGGCTTACTCTTTGAGGCAGCATTTGGATCCTAATCTTGTTCTTCTTGTCTCCTTCCCTACTTGAACCCCCTTGTTTCTCTTGTATTGCTCTGTCTTGATTAATTGTAAGCTTTATGAGCAGGGACTCTTCTTTATATGTTTGTACAGCACTGCATATGCCTTGTAGTGCTATATAAATGATTAATAGCAGTAGTAGTACTATGTTTCTTACTTTTGATCCTATTGTTTTTGGTCAAATTATCACTAAAACAGGCCTCCTGCTGCTGAGCCCAGAAGAAATCCAGGGTTGTATGAGAGGGGGGCAAGAGGTTGGTGTGCATGGACCATAAGAAGGACCTCGGGTGATAGTGTACGTGATAAAACAATGTGACAAGGCAGTAGCCAAATCCAGAAAGTTGCTAAGTTGCATATAGAGAGGGATAACCTTCAAAAAGATGGCGGTATTAAATGCCCCTGTACAAGTGGTTAGCGAGGCCTCAATTGGAGTATTGTGTTCAATTTTGGATACCGTATCTCACAAAAGATAAAAAGACTTGAAATGGCTCAGAGGAAGGTGACCAAAATAATTTGAAGCCTGCACCACAAGACATATGAGAAAAGACATAACGACCTAAATATGTATATTCTAGAGGTGACAAGGGACTTAAAGGGTATTAAAGAACAAGCAAATATTTTTCAAAGAAAGGGGAGCTGTAAAACTAGAGGGCATAAAATGAAGCAAGGAGGCAAACAAAGCAATATCAGGAAATACTTTTCACTGAAAGGGTGGTGGATGCCTGGAATGCCCTCGCAATGGAGGTGGTAAGGGTAAATACTGTGACAGAATTCAAAATGGCATGAGACAGACACAGAGAATCCCTATTCAGCAAGAGGATGGAATCAAAACAAACAACTATCTTTTATACGTCAACAAAGAGGGGTGGTAACCTCCTTGGAGAGGCGGGTACAACCACTCTAGCCATCTCACTGGGCAAATAGATGGACCATACCGGTCTTTATTTGTCCTCATATTACATTACTAGAAGACTAATGAAAAGGAATGTTGTGTGCTATTCCTCTTCGTATGGATCCTACTGGTTGTGACCTCTTTTCTTGTCAACATGCATCATCTTGTACGGCATGTCACAAACCGATCTTCTATGTAAGTAATGACAACCATTTTAATGAAGCTCAGAATACAGATTCTAACAACTCCGACAATCTAGTTCAATCAGTCCATTGTCAAACTAGTCAAATAAATGGGGAAGGCATATGGAGCATGGCTCGTGAAATTCTTTCCAACTACTTATCACATGCATGTAAGTGTGTAGTTATGCTGTCTCTGTGTCTATTTGCTTTAGAAGAAAGGGAAAAGGGTGGGGGATGGGGCAAGGGAGGGCCAGTCGAGATATGGATAAATATTTGTGAGGGGTAGTTTCAAGTGGGAGGCTAATTTTAGGGATGGAGAATACAGAAGAGAGGGCATTTTCTCCAACTGGGTTAGTTTTGCACATTCCATAACAGTCCGAACCTCACTTCTAAGCCAGGGAATGTGGAGTATAATCTCAGTTTCTCAAACTTTACTGCTAATGCTGTGCGTAGTACTTGCATCATGCCAAAGACAGCCTCCGTCTGGAGTTCGTAAGATGTAGCATATATGGGTAATTTACCAAGGTGTGCTTGGAAATTCTTTTTAATCAAGCAAGTGGCACCCAACACGGTGGGAAATAACTCAGTATCTTTCTGCCACACTTACTTGGTCTCTGACTGTTATTTCTTGGTACTTGAAGATCTTCTCCCTCAATGCAATTCACAGAATGTTTCACTATATATAAAAGTTTCTATGCTGCAGAAGCTTGAACTTCCTTCCACAGAAATCCACGAGCCATTTTGGGGGTGGAGGGGTAGGAGTTCTCGGGAAGCCCAATACAATTTGGACCATGTTTTAACTCTATGGGGTATGTTTACTAATCAATGGGGCCGTGGCTTCAATATCGCACGGAAGCCACTACAGCTGATTAGTAAACATACCCCTATGTGTCTTTTCACTAACACTTCCCCCATAACGATTCATCTCATTACATTAAATATCCAGTTATTTTGCCCCAAGTCAGACAAACATTTGTGACTCCTACTATCTAATTCTTCACAACTTTCATTGTGTTGGTAAGAACAAAGGTTTGCTGAAACCGTTTCTAACACATTTCAGCACTCTAATACTCACAACATCTAAACGGAGAGAGAAAATTACATGGTGGGAAGGAAAGAAATCAAAAAACATTCAGTGAAGATTATAAAGAGCAGCATGGGAAAACACCAAATCACCTTGAACTTAAATTCTAAGATGCAATGTAATTTTTCTCCTCAGAGTTTCTACTTATTTCTTCAGAAATAAACTGTTGTACAGAAATGATGCACTATAGATTAAATAAGTCACAGGGTATTTCTTGAATTTATATAAAAATTGCATTAAATATACAATTTAAAAAATGCCCTGTGATGTTAATTCCAAAAAGCTCGTGATTGCAATAAGAACAGAGTAAGTGTAACTGCAGACCAAGAACAAAAAATAGTAATTAGATCTTACCTGCTAATTAGTGTTCCTGAAGGAACGACAGTCCAGTCCCTTTACTTCCGGGTTACGCAACCCTTCCAGCAGCTTGGAGGCTGAGCCCAACCTTTTTGGGGGTGGAGCGGTATAAATACCACTGGTACCACCTCCCCAATCCAGTATCCGAATGAAAAAGCAGACATATCGAACTTCTAACCAAACCTAAGTAATGAAGTAAAACATAACATCTCCAAAAATCTATCAAACAGATACCTTTTTTTTTTTTTTTTTGGAAGGAATAGAGGGAATAGAGGGAAGGAGAGGAGGAGTGTTCACAGCCGGGGGAGATGGCTGCTTCTGCCAGAGCCTGCTTCCTCCTGTGCTCCTTCCTGCCTCACCGGCCGTACGCTCGGTCCGAAGTTCTTCAATGTACTCGATGTCTTCAAGATCGCCGGAGCCGGGTGGGATCAGGGACTGGACTGTCGTTCCTTCAGGAACACTAATTAGCAGGTAAGATCTAATTACTATTTCCTTATCGTCACTCCAGTCCAGTCCCTTTACTTCTGGGATGTACCAGAGCAGTTCAAACCTGGGTGGGATCCGGCATCCCGGACTGAAGAACCGCTGAACCGAACAGAGCGTCCGCCGCACTCTGCACGTCCAGTCTGTAGTGCTTGGAGAAGGTATGAAGAGAAGACCATGTCACCGCTCTGCAAATATCTAGTGGGGGAACCAGGCTGAATTCCGCCCAAGATGTAGCCTGAGCCCGAGTGGAGTGAGCCCGCAGACCCACTGGCACCTGCCTCCCCTTCAGGATGTAGGCGGAGGCAATCGCCTCTCAGATCCACCTGGAGATTGAGGCCTTAGCCACCGCCTCGCCCTTGTGCGGACCCCCGAACTGAATGAACAGTCGGTCTGACTTTCGGAAGGGCGCTGTGCGCGAGAGGTATCGCTTCAAGATTCTCTGGACGTCTAGAAGACCAGCTTGTTATCCTTCCGAGTATCTCCCTTGGCCGAGAAGGCCGGCAGGGTAACTGTCTGGTTCAGGTGAAAGGGAGAGATAACTTTGGGCAAAAAGGAAGGAACTGTGCGCAGAACCACTTTGTCTTTGAGGAAGGTCAAGAAGGGAGGCTGAGAGGACAGCGCCTGTAACTCCGAAACCCTCCTGGCAGAGCAGATGGCGACCAGGAAGACTGTTTTTAGGGTTAAATCCTTTAGGGAGGCTCTCTTTACCGGCTCAAAGGGTTCCCCGATCAAGGCATTTAGTACTAGGTTAAGGTCCCAAGGGGGGACGACAGACCTCCTTTGAGGGCATAGCCGTCTAACCGCTCTTAAGAACCTGGCGACGTCCGGGTGTGCCCCTAAGGGTTTGCCACGGGTCTTGCCTCTATAGCAAGAGATGGCCGCCAGATGAACCCGTAAGGAGCTGTGCGCCAGTCCCTTATCCAAACCTGCCTGCAAGAATTCCAGAACTTCCGGGACGGAGGCCGAAAGGGGCTTCCGATGGTGCTCTGCACACCAGGCTTCGAAGATGCGCCAAACCCTCACATAAGCTAGACAGGTCGAGCGCTTCTTAGCTTTTAGCAGCGTCGAGATTACCGCTCCTGAGTAGCCTCGTTTTAGGAGGCGCGCCCTTTCAATAGCCAGGTCGTAAGCGAGAATCGATCCACGTGAGGCATCCGCACCGGACCCTGCCTCAGAAGGTCCCTTTTGTAAGGGAGCCGCCAAGGCCGGTCGGCGATCAACCTCACCAGATCGGCGTACCAGGGGCGGCGAGGCCAATCCGGGGCTATGAGGATTACCAGTCCTTGGTGGGACTCCACCCACTGCAGAACCTTTCCGATCAGAACCCAAGGAGGAAATACATAGAGAAGACCCTCCGAAGGCCACTTTTGTGACAGGGCGTCTAAGCCCTCGGACATCCTTTCCTTCCTTCGGCTGAAGAATCTGTCTACCTTGGCTGTAGAGAACCGCGCCATGAGATCCATGACTGGGAGACCCCACCGGGTCACTATCTGGTTGAAGGTCTCCTGATCTAGTTCCCACTCTCCGTGGTCTATCTTGCACCTGCTGAGGAAGTCGGCCGTGACGTTGTCCTCGCCCGCCACGTGTTGAGCTGAAATTGCCAGTAGCCAGATCTCCGCCCACTGGAAAAGAACGTCCGCCTCCTTCTCCAAGGCGGGGCTGCTGGTGCCTCCCCTGGTGGTTGATGTAGGCCACCGTGGTGACATTGTCAGAGAGAACGCGAATTGCTTTTCCTTGCACTAAGGTCTTGAACGCCTTGAGTGCTAGGGTGACCGTCCTCAGCTCCAGCCTGTTGATGGTCCATTGAGATTCCAACAGTGTCCAGCTGCCCTGGACGAACTGGTCCTCGCAGTGCGCTCCCCAGCCTGTCAGGCTGGCATCCGTCGTCAAGAGTAACCACTGATGAGGTTCGAGGGGCATCCCGCGGTCCAGATTCCTTGGGCAACGCCACCAGTGAAGGGACTGCTTGGTCCACGGAACGCAAGGTAACTGCATCCGGAGGGGCTGATGCTGAGAAGACCATCGACGTAATAGCGCCCGCTGCAGCGGTCGCATGTGGGCCCTGGCCCATGGCACTACCTCTATCATCGCCGCCATAGTATCCAGGACTTGCAGATAATGCCACGCCGAGGGGTTTCGTCTGCCTAAGAACTGCGTGACGAGAAGTCTTAGCTCCCTTGATCTTGACCGAGACAGGAATACTCTGCCCCTGTGGGTGTCGAATCTCGCTCCGAGGTACTCGAGTTCTTGTGAGGGCGTCATCCTGCTCTTTGCTCGATTGATGACCCACCCCAATTCTTCTAGGACCTGGATCACTCTGGTCGTCGCCGAACGACTTTCCCCTTCCGACTTTGCTCGGATTAACCAATCGTCCAAGTAGGGGTGCACTAATATTCCCTCCTTCCGGAGGAAGGCCACCACTACCACCATTACCTTGGTGAACGTCCTGGGGGCCGTCGCTAGGCCGAATGGCAGGGCCTGGAACTGAAAGTGGCCTCTTGGTACTGCGAATCTCAGGAACTGCTGGTGGGACTTCCTGACTGGGATATGCAAGTAGGCTTCCGTCAGATCGAGGGACGTTAGGAACTCTCCTCCTCTCACGGCCGCTATGACTGAACGTAGGGTCTCCATCCGGAAATGTGGTACCCTGAGGCAGCGGTTGACCTGTTTTAGGTCCAGGATCGGTCGAAAGGACCCTTCCTTTTTTGGTACTACGAAGTAGATTGAGTATCGACCCGAGCCGTACTGGTCCGGTGGTACTGGGACCACCACCCCTAAGGTTATTAGACGGGCAAGAGTTGCCTCTATTGCCGCCTTCTTTGCGGAAGAAGCGCAGGGAGACTGAACAAAGGCTGGAGGTATTTGTTTCGCAAACTCGAGAGCATAACCTTCTCTGATCACCTCTAGGACCCATTGGTCGGACGTGACTTGGGACCAGGCGGGAAGGAACCGCCCCAGGCGCCCGCCTAACGGCCGCCCTTCCCCCTGGACCCCCGTCATCTCATTGTTGTTTTCTAGGTCCCGAGAAGGAGGAGGAGGCGGCAGCTCCAAAACCTCGACCTGCTCCTCGGAAACCTCTGAAACCTTGTCCCTTCAAGGGAAAACGACCCCTGGAAAAGGAGTTTGACCTGGCTGGGCGAAATCTCCGCGAGTCTCTAGGCTGGGTACGCACTGGGGCTAGGGGACGTCCTTGCCTTGGCCTATCTTCCGGCAGTCTGCCTCCCTTAGACTCACCCAGGTCCTTAACTAGCTTCTCTAAGTCCTCCCTGAATAAGAGTTTCCCCTTAAAGGGGAGCCGACTCAGGCGTGACTTTGAGGAAGCATCAGCAGCCCAATTTCGTAGCCACAGGTAACGTCTAGCCGCCACCACCGAGGCCATGTTCTTGGCTAGGCTTCTGATGAGGTCATACTGACTGTCCGCCAAGTAGGCTGCTCCGGATTCCACCCTGGCCGAGTTGGCCTGTATTTCGCCCGTTGAGCTCTCTGCCTGGAGCTGTTGGGCCCACATTAAACAGGCCCGCGCCACCCAGGCGCCTGACCCGGAGGCCTGCAAGGCGAGGGCGCTTACATCAAAGGCTTGTTTCAGGAGCATATCCAACTTCCTGTCTTGCGCGTCTTTTAAGGCCGAACTGCCCTCCACCGGGATAGTCGTCTTCTTAGTAACTGCTGATACCGCCGCATCCACCCTGGGAGATTTCAGCAGATCTTTATCTGCCTCTGGGAGGGGGTATAGGCGGGACATGGTTCTGACCCCCCTTAAGCTTGATTCTGGTTGGTCCCATTCTTCCTGGATCATCTGTCGCACGACCCTGTGGACAGGGAAAACCTTCTGTGATCTCCTAATGGCTTGGATTAGGGGATCCTCCAATGCCTCTTCCTGTGATGGCGAGTCGGAGGCCACATTGAGAACCTTCAGGGACTCATTAATTAATAACGGGAGCTCCTCTCGACGAAAAACTCTAACAATCCGTGATTGATCTTCTTCCGGGATCTCTCCTTCTTCCAGCTCCTCTTCATCCTCGTCCAAGTCCTTAACCGAGCCATCCTCCTCCGGGGTACCCTGAGAGAGGGACGCTAGGAGCTCCTCCCCCCCCCCAGGCGTGGGCGCTTCGAAGGAATACCGGATTCCGGAATTGTAGCCTCAAGAGATCTAGCTGATTTGACCTCCACTGGTGGGGCAGGCCCTTCTGCCCCCAGGCCCTGCTTACGGAGACAGTAGGCCTTGTGAAGCAGGAGGATGAAGTCAGGAGAGAAAAAATCTCCGCCCCCCCCCGCACTAGAGGGGGGAGAGGGGAGAGGCAGGGGAGGCGTGGGCAGATCCGAAGGAGTAGAGATAGGGAGCTGAGGCCCCCCTTCCCCTTCTATAGAATCTCCTGATCCCTGGGAGGGCTGTAACATGGCCAAGCTAATCTCCTGTTCTACTGAGATGGCCACTGCGGCACAGCTCCTGCAGACTCCTGTATCTGCGGAGGTGCCCCTGCGAATTCCACAGGATGGGCAGCGCGGCTTGGATGCCATGGGTTAGGACTGGTGATCCCAGTGAAAGCACCCGATCCGAGAGAATAATTTGCCCGGAGGAAACTAAGAGACCCTTAGTTTGGTAGCAGAGGGTTAACCAGGAAAAGGGCCTAGTTGAATAGCAATAAGCTTGGCAAACACACAGAATTTAAAACGAAAGCATAGTTGAAAATTAAATTGGAAATAAAATAAAATTAAATTAAAATTAAAATTAAATATCTTAAAACTCCTCTATCGTGGTACTTGCGGTTTTCCTGGGCTGACTGAGAGGATCTTGGGCCCGACTCCGGGGTCTCCACCCGTCGGCTCTACACGTGGCAGGCCCAACACGTGGAGCCTGAACGGGGGACCGCGGGCCTATTCGTTCGAACTGTGCTCTGATCCGAGTCCTGCTGCTCTCTTGTGCGACCGGCACTCAGGGTCTGAGTCCCGCTGCTCTCCGATATCGCAACTGCAGAGACCCGGCACCGCGTGGATCACCTCGCCGTCCTTTCGAACTGTGGCGGACAAGGGGGGCCAACGACAACTAGCGTTGCAGCCTCTAGCGCTCAGCCACCCGAAGGGCTTCGGCACGAGGCTGTCTACCCCAAAGAGCACAGGATCAGAGGACCCGGCAGTCGGGCAGGGCAGCGCACCTCCCCGCAGCTGCAATCAACGAAGCCGCTTCAAGGTCTGTGCCGGGAACGAGGGGGGGGGAGAAGGAGGATGAAGGAGAGAGCCGGCAGCCCTTAAAGGAGCAAAGCCCCAGAACGGGAGACCAAGAGAAAAGGTAAAAATAAAGGTAAAATAAATTTACAGTAAACAGTAACTAAAACTAAAGTTAATATAAATTAAAAGTTTTAAAGGTAGGACTCCAGTAAGCCCCAGGCTTACGGAACCCTCCAGCTGCTTGGAGGCTGAGAATACTGGATTGGGGAGGTGGTACCAGTGGTATTTATACCGCTCCACCCCCAAAAAGGTTGGGCTCAGCCTCCAAGCTGCTGGAAGGGTTGCGTAACCCGGAAGTAAAGGGACTGGACTGGAGTGACGATAAGGAATTGCACACAATTCCAAAAAACAGCAGCATACAGTTGTGTGCAAATGTTTTTGGCATCTCTGGTCAAAATGTATATTTTCGTGAATCCCTAAGGGGGCAGAAGCTGACATAACCCTTAAATGATACAAAGATCCACGCATCTTTCTGCAAACTGAAATGCATAATTAAGTTGCTGATTTTATACAAACTGAATATAATCAAAAAGTGAAAAAAAATTCCATTAGCCATGCTCTAGGAGAGGAGGAGTAGCCTAATGGTTAGAGCACTGGCATGGTAACCAAAAGACCAGGGTTTTGATTCCCACTAGCACACCTTGTAGTCTTGGGCAAGTCACTTAACCTATGACTTACCAAAATAATTTCTATTAAGCTTGTTTGTTCCTGAAATTTGGCATTAGGTCTGTTCAGAAAAATGATGGCTGCTGTAAGGTTTCCTCTAATGATATCAGGATCTTTATGTTGGTAGTCTTAACTTTTTGAAATCTAAATCCTGATAGCATCCTCAGGGACATATCTTTTGCCTGTGAATTGGAAGCAGCACTTGTGATTTACGTTGACTTTTTGACTCCATGTGGTGCTTATAGAAGTGTTCCTTGGTGAAGCAGGTTTAAGAAAGAGAGCACTTCTTTTGTTTTTGGTCAAATTGTCACGGAAACAACAGGTCTTCTGTGGCTGAGCTCAGAGGGCTAATGGAAAGGAAAGTTGTGTGCTGCTCCTTTTCCTATGGATCCTGCTGGCTGTGACCTTTTTCTCCTCCTGTGGGAGTCAGACAGCTTGATCATTTGTTATGAGACTGAAGTATTTTGTGGTCATTGCTGTTTGTCACTCCTTTCTCACACTTTAATGCAACATACATAAAGCTGGTTGTATTTGTGTGAGGATCTGCTGTTTATTCTTTTCAATCCAGTGGAAGTTGGCAAAAATTATATAAGAGGAGTTGAGAATTTTGGTATAGAGGCAAAATAACTCTTTAGACATTTAATGGAATGAGGTTAGACTTGGCATGCTGGAAAAACTGGGGAACGACATGGAGCTCAAAAGTGGGCCAGTTCAGACTGGAGATTCCAGAGAAATAAGCCCCCTAGCCAAATGGTTCAATGCATTTCTATAGAAGTTATTCCTAGAAACTTACATAAAATGAAATAAAAACAATTATATAAACTTACTATTTTAACATAAAAATGAACGACTTAAACAAGACAAGCATGCAGAGAATGGCTGCAATGCAAGCCGTTGAGTCAGTGCTGACTTCTGACAACCCAACAGCTCCTGTGTTTTCTTGGCAGTGTGACTGGAAGTAGATTGCCAGGCCTTTCTTCCGAGGCAATGGAGGGATTATTACCTTCCCGCCCTACATAATGTACACTGAAGGAAATTGAGCGAGTTAATTGAGGTCACCCAGTAAGCAGTCGACAAGGAACTCAATGCATGCCTCCAGATTCATAGATCTGTGTCTAACCACTACATTAAAACAGCTCACTGGTACTACATTTCTTTTCAGAAAGAGGAAATTAGACCTTTTTCCTGCTAATTGATGTTCCTTGAGTTACTCCAGTCCAGTCCTGGCATCTTTGGGTATTCACACCGCTCCAGCAGCTTCAAGACGGAGCATGTCACGATTTTCATGATCTCCCTCTAAAAAGACAGCTGGCTCCTCCCCCAGCCTCCAGTTTCCTATTGACAAAGCAGACTCATGGAAACAACCATTATAGCTAACATGTAAATAAACTTGATTAACTCACTACACACAAATCCTCCCCCCCAAAAGGGAAGAAGAGTTCACCCTGCTCACCTGTCATGAGCGTAAGCGCTTCGCAGGAGACCAGTTATCTCGGTCCCCCAACTTCGGCAGACACCCAACTCTACGCCTTTCTCCTTCATTTATACCTCCTTCCAATTCCCTGGACCCATGTAAATTGGAGTAGACGTTTTGCAGCCAGGGAACCACGCGCTGACAGCTAGCCTCATTTTTCTGATATCTGTTCTCAGGGAGGGATTCGGGACTGGACTAGAATAACTCAAGGAACATCAATTAGCAGGTAAGGTCTAATTTCCTATTCAATTTCGTTCCTCCAGTCCAGTCCTGGCATCTTTGGGATGTACCATAGCAGTACTATCCTCTGGAGGGACCCGCTAACTCGGCCTGCAGCACCACCGAGCCAAAGCATACCTCCGCTAAAGGCTGCATATCTAAATGGTAATGCTTCACAAATGAAGACAAGGAGAAATGGATAACCGCACTACAAATCTCTACTGGCGGCACGAGGCTAAACTCTGCCCACAACGCAAATAAGCTGAGGATATGGCCTCTGATCCATCTAGAGATAGACACCGCCTCTTCCTTATGCGGCCCTCCAAGCAATGCAAACGGGCACTCCGACTCCCAAAAGGGTTCCGTGCATGTCAGGTATCTCTTTAGCACACGACGCACATTCAGGCACTTCAGTAAATGGTCCGATGCATTTGCACCTGCCATCCCCAAGAAGGCCAGAAGGGACACAGTCTGATTCAGGTGGAAAACGAATAGTACCTTCAGCAAAAAGGAGGGAACCAGCTGCAATACCACTTTATCCCTAGATATGACCAGATACGGCTCTCTGCACAATAATGTCTGGAGTTCTGAAATTCTTCTGGCCGAACAAACTGCTACCAGAAACACCACCTTTAAAGTCAGATCCTTCAAAGTGGAGGCCACCAAAGGCTCAAAGGGTGGCTCCATGAGGAGAGAAAGCACTAAATTGAGGTCCCATGGCGGAACAACCAAAACGCACTGGCGGCCACACCTACTTTACTGCTCTGAGAAAGCAAACTACATCCAGGTACGAGGCTTCCTCTGCCTCTAATACTGCCCCTGTAGCATGAGTGTGCGGTCACCTGCACTTTTAATGAGCTGCAGGCCAGGCCCTTGTCCATACCAACCTGCAGAAACACCAATATCTCTGGCACCATGCACTGTATAGTGGAACAACCTTGCCCCACACACCACTGTTCGAATACTCTCCACACTCGAATATATGCCATAGAAGTGGAATGTCTACAAGACTTGAAAAAGGTTGCTATCACCGCAGGCGTATATCCTCTCTCTTAACCTTGCCCTCTCAAGAGTTATGCCGTAAGCAAGAACCAATCCACCTTGCCACCCACCCACTCCCTGGACCTTGAGGGTTAAGGGAGGGGCTGGCCTTGAATGCCCTTGAGGGTTAATGTTGTGTTGGTGCTCAAGTGATAAGGCAAGGCAAAGAATATTTCTTTTTTTGTGAGGTTTATTTCCCGCTTACGCAGTTCAAATGCAGCAGACGTGAATGAAATAATGTGGTACAAAACAAGATTGAGAAACTGAACTTAAACAAGGCTTTTTTCACTGCTTAACTGAATGTCCATTACTGATCATATTCACATGTCATGTGATCTTCTTTTCATTAAGGTAACAGAAAACTCTGATACCAGCACTGCTCCTGAATTGCACAGAATATGCTTCCACGTATTCTCTTCACATAAGCTCTTCTGTCACAGCAAACAGTGAGGTAACTTTGCTATTTTCTTACATACAACACTGGCAAGCAAATCAGTTAAATGTCCTTTGGAATCATACAAGTAGAGCAATCCATCGGGACTTCCTGTTCTGTAGATGGCAAAGAAATTAAAGGCATTTCTTCTTGCCAGCTGATCAATGGCTTTGCTACGTTCTAAGTAGAAACTGCTCTGCTTTTAAGGAACTCTCTGAATTCAGTGAGAAGTAATTCAGCCTGTGTATTTTCTGAGCTAGGCTGAGCAAATCCTCCTTCAGGTAAATGCTTGTTTATATTTCTTATCTCTAAGCAATTATCAGTGCTTTTACTTGGACAACATTTCAGCGTGTAAGCATTTCCCTTCCCCCACTTATCTCCACATGGCAGTGCAGGGTAAAACGCTCCAGCTGTGTCTAGAGAGTCTCTCAGAGTGTTAAAAGGAAAACAGTCAGGCTTTTCTTGACTTAACCAGTTAGTATCAAACTTTCTGCCTTTATCCTGTCTTTCACAATTAAAATTCACTCTTTCTGGCTTTCCACTGTTAAGTTTGCTAGCCGTGCCACACCCACCAGATACCTTGTGCTTGGGCTTCTTCCAGGGTAATTCCTTATCCCTTTGCCTCCTATTCCAAGGTTCTTCTGGGTCCTTTAAACTCCTGAGCTGCAGCCTTGGGTCTCTCAGTGCCTTAGAATTCTTCTGCTTCCAGAAATCTTTCTCTGCCCCTGAGTCTCCCAGCTCCAGTCTGCTCCTTCTTGGATCACAGCTGCTTAGTGGTTCTCTCTCTCTCGGTTCCTGTTCCTGGTCATCTGACCTGTCCTCATCCAGGTGCTTGTGTCCTTCTTCCCAATCTCCTTGCTTGTCACGTTGCTTCCCTGGCTGTTTCTGGGTTTTTAACAAGCTGGCTGAGTGCTGCACTGCCCGCCTCCTGCTTGGGCGTGCCCAATCAGGGACTTGGCTTCTCACCTGCCTTGAAGTGAGGAGTGGTTCCTGATTAGCTCTGCATTCTCTTTTCCTCTCAACAGGAAAAATCCTGCATTCCCCTCCAGTACCGGCTCTCTCCACCGGATCACTATCAGTTTCTCTTGCTTCATAAGAGCCTGCTACATCACAAACTATGGCATCTGAATGGGTCCCTGACTCAGCCTATCCTCTCGAGCTAGCAGACTCCACAGCCTGTTGTCCATCATATGTACCAGATCCGCTATCACAGCCATCTCAGTCAGTTGGGGGGCAATCAGGATCACTAGCCTACCTGCGTGCCTCTATCCATTGCACTACCCAGACAATCAGAGGCCAGGGAGGAAAGACATACAGAAACCCTTCTGTAAGGCCATAGATGAACCAGCCCATCGAGCCCTTCCGACATGCGCTCTCTCCATCTGCTACAAAATCGCTCTACTTTGACTGATTCATAGGTTGTCATCAGGTCTATGAGGAGCTGCCTCCACTGCACATCAAAAGTTTGAAGACGCTCTGGTTGAACATCCACTCCACCAGGTCGATCCTCACTGCTGAGATAATCTGCCTCTACATTCTCTCGCCCAGCCAGGTGCGCTGACAACAGAGCTAACAGACTTTTCTCTGCCCAGTCTATCAGTGGATCGGCCTTCTCTTACAGTTGTGTATTACCCATATGGCCCTGCCAGTTGATGTATGCCATTGCCGCAGCGTCGTCCGAGAACACTCCCACGGCCTTCCCTCGCACATGATACTGAAAGCTTAGCAGAACCAAGAAAACTGCTCTCAACTCTAAATGCTTTATGGGTCACTGCGCCTCCTACTCCGTCCACAGTCCTTGTGCAAACTGAGTTTCACAATGCGCTCCCCAGCTGACTAAGCTGGCATCTATAGTGAGCTGTATCCAATGCGGAATTTACAGAGGCATGCCCTTGAGGAGCATGCCTGGCTGGAGCTACCAACTGAGTGTGTTTCTCACTTCCTCCGTGCAAGGCAAGTGTCGTGAAAGGGAGTGGAGCTGCGCCAATCACCTGCGCAGCAGAGCTCTCTGTAATGGCCGCATATGTGCAAAAGTCCAAGGGACCATCTTAATCGATGCCACCATGGAGCCCAACCCCACTGGCCTTTGCATCCTCAGGAACTGCCGAATCAGGTCCTGCAGCTTGTGTACTCCCTGGTGTACGCAACACTCTTCCCACCAGCGTCTGAAACCGAGCGCAGAGATATTCCAGGTCTTGCGATGGCGTGATCTGACTTTTGGTGAAATTGACCACCCAGCCAAGGCTCTGAAGGACCACAATAACCCATTCCATCATCCTCACGCTCTCCTCCTGGGACTTTGCCCTTATGAGCCAATCGTCAAGGTACGGATGAACCAGGATGCCTTCTTTCCCAAGCGCCACTGCCACAACCACCATGATCTTGGTGAAGGTCTGAGGTGCAGTCGCCAGTTCAAAAGGCAATGCCTGGAACCGCAGGTATCTTCCCGGCACCGCAAACCTGAGAAACTGCTGGTGCTCTTCGCGTACCGGGATATGAAGGTAAGCTTCGGTGAGGTCTAGGGAAGTCAAGAACTCCCCTTCTCGCACAGCCACTATGACAGATCCCAAGGTCTCCAAGTGGAAGTACAGCACCCGTAGGATTCAATTTACATACTTGAGTCTAATATGGGACGAAATGTCCCTTCTTTCTTTGGCACCACAAAGTAGATGGAGTATTGACCACACCAGCGTAGATCTGGGGGCCAGGAGGAAGGAGTGGCTCAGTGGTTGGGACAGGTTACCTCAGGCCGGAAGTACTGGGGTCTCTAGTCCCATGGCCACTCCTTGTGGCCTTGGGCAAGCCACTTAACCCTCCATTGCCTCAGGTACACTTAGATTGTGAGCCCTTCGGGGACAAGGGAATAAAAAGTACCTGTTTGTATATTATATATGTAAACCGCTCTGATGCACATAGTAAAAAGGGCGGTATATCAAGTGCCTAAACCATACCACTGCCTACAAATCTAATAATCGCTGCAACGTTTCCTTCACAGCTTTCCGCTTTAACAATGCCTTGCAGGAGGAATTTACAAAGGTTTCTCAGAGAGGCTGAGTGAATTCCAGGGTATAGCCTTCCCTGATGACTTCCAATACCCACCGATCAGTTGTGATTTGGGTCCAGGCCTTGTAAAACTTCCATAGCTGACACCCTACGGAAATTACCTCCACCTGGCCCGACCTCGCTTCACTGCAACTTCTTGGGAGCCATGGCGGCAGAAGAGTAGAACCTCTGCCTCTAAAGCCCCGAAAGGAGGATCCCCTCGAGGAAAAATGACTTCTCTGATAGGTTTCGGAACCTGAGGTTCAATCCCTTCGAAAATTTCCCCCTTCCTGGGGTCGACAACCATCCCAATTTCTGCCTGTCCTCTGGCAACCTTCCGCCTTTTGTTTCTCCCAGGTCTTTTACCAACTTCTCCAGATCTTCTCCAAAGAGGAGCTTACCTCTGAACGGCAGTTTGCTCAGCCAAGATTTGGAAGACTTATCCGCTAACCAATTACGGAGCCACAAGTACCGCCTCACAGCCACCACTGAGACCATGCCTTTGGACAAGCATCGAATGAGGTCAGAAGGTATCCGTCAAATATGCAGCTCCTAACTCCAACTTTGCCGCCTCAGGAGGTTGAGGCTGCTCCGCTCCCGGGCCCCTCTATGATCCCTTGCACCCATCGGAGACACACCCTGGTCACAAAAGCCCCACATACAGGGGCCTGTAACAGGACAAATGCCTGCTTCAGGAGCGTTTCCAACTTGTGGTCCTGTGCATCCTAGAGGGCTGAACTCCCCTTCACAGGGATGACAGTCTTCTTCATCACTGCTGAAACTGCCGCATCCACTTTAGGAGCACGCAAGATCTCTCTGTTCCGTTCTGGGAGAGCATAAAGACAAGACATCATTCTAGTATCCCTAAGCACTCCTTTGGGTACATCCCATTCCTCCTGAATCATCTTACGCCCTACCCTATGCATAGGGAACACCACCTGCGTTGACCTAACTGCCTGGAACAGTGGGTCCTCTAAAGGCTCCTCTTCCTCTGGTACCTCCCTGAAGACATTCAATACCTTGGCAGACTGCTATTAATGCTGCCAACTCCTCTCTGCAGAACACACGGACGATGCAAGAGTCCTCTGCCTGTGGAATTTCCCCTTCTTCCAATTCCGAATACAGAGAATCCTCCTCAGTCGGATCATCCATCTCCAGTGGAGTGTTCTCCTAGGGGCGGTCCTCCATTCTTCGCTTGCTGGGACCTAGCACCCCCCTCAGCCACTTCCCACGCTATGTCTGCATCCCGCTTTGTTCCACTTCCAGGAGCCGGTATTTCATCACCTACCCTTTGCTTCAAACAAAAGGCTTTGTGCAGCAAGAGCACAAATTCTGGCGAGAACCCACCTTGAGGGATGACCCTTTGCTTCTTCCTGTGACACTTCCCTTAGCTAGCTTTTTCCCCTTGGTTTTCAGGCCCTTGGTGATAGATAGCTCTCCTTCATCCACCCTCTCCTCTAGTGCTTCCAGTTCCATGGTTTCTGTGGAGGGCCCTGTGGCCATACCATCCAGCAAGCTTCTGAGAGATCTTTCTGGGCTGTTCTCTCACAGGCCCACCTCCGTGGACCACAATTCCGCCTCACACCCCTTGCAAAACCTGGCTGTGGACACCGAACCCCTGTGTGAACTCACAGGCTGCACACGTCAGCTTTGCTGGCATGCTGTCACACTGACTGCCTTCCTGCTGGGGTTTCTTTTTTCTTTTTTTTAAACTTTCAGTAAACATGTGATGCTTCCTGCTACTCAAAAACAATAAAAATGCTCTATGAGGGAGAATGCTCAACTCCTTGAGGCCCCCCTCTCCTTTTCTGCCGCTTCTGTTGAGACTGATGTTTCCTGCGCTCCTCTAAAATAGCCACCATCACACGGAAGAAAGAATACAAGGTATACTTTGCCTGAATATAGACCACATTTGCTGACCTTCTCCTACTGGATTGTAGTCACCGCGCATCACAAAGCAGGCTTTGCAGAAACTGACCAAAAGACCCCCGGGCAGGAATCGGGACTGGAGTTCCTCAAGGAACAACAATTAGCAGGTAAGTCTAATTTCTCTTTCCTTATCGTCCCTTCAGTTCAGTCCCTCACCTTTGGGATGTAACAGAGCAGTAAACTATTGGGAGGGACCTGTCCACCCGGACCGCAAAACTGCCGACCCGAAACAGGCATCTCCCGCCGCTTAAATATCCAGGCGGTAATGTTTACTGAAAGTATGCAAGGAAGACCAAGTGGCTGCTCTGCAAATCTCAACCGGTGGAACTAAGCTATGCTCTGCCCACGAAGACGCTTGCGCTCTAGCAGAATGAGCCCGCAGCCCCAAGGGCACCTGACGATATTGCTTCACGAACCCATCTGGAAATTGAAGCTTTGACCACCGCTTCACCTTTACGCAGCCCACCAAAGAGAATGAACAAACAGTCAGACTTGCAGAAGGACTCCGAGACCTTCAAGTATCGCCGAAGTACCCTCTTAATGTCTAACAAACGCAAATTACGGTCCAATGCGGTCTCCCCCGAAACACCCAAAACGGGCAAAGAGACCGACTGATTCACATGAAATGGCGAATCTACCTTTGGTAGGAAAGACAGTTACGGGACACAACACCACTTTTTCCCAAGTCAGAAATGGTTCCCAACAGGACAAAGCCTGCAACTCAGATTCGACGTGCAGAGCAAATGGCTATCAAAAATACCGTCTTCAAAGTCAAATCCTTTAGGGAAGCCTGATGCAAGGGCTCAAAAAGCTCCCTTGTCAAAGCTCCTAAAACCAGGTTGAGATCGCACGGAGGAGAAAACACACTACGCGAAGGACATAGACGGGATACCGCTTTCAAGAAACGGACAACATCGGCATGGACCCCCAAAGGAACTCCTTGCACCTTTCCTCAATAACAAGAAATAGCTGCCAACTGCACCCTTAACAAACTGGCAGTCAATCCCTTATCGAACCCATCTTGCAAGAAACTCAACACTGTCAGTACAGATACTGAGGCAGTGCAAAACTGACGTTGAGCACACCAGTCCGCAAAAACACGCCAGATGTGCACATATGCTAAGGAAGTGGACCTCTTTCTGGCCTGAAGCAAGGTGTCAATCAACGCCTTGGAATAACCCTTCTTCCTTAACCGAGCCCTTTCAATGGCCAAGCCGTAAGCGAGAACCGATGTATCTGAGGCATTCGTAGAGGACCCTGAAGCAGCAGATCCTCCCTTAGCGGCATCTGCCACGGTTCCCCGTTGAGCAGATGCACCAGATCGGCATACCACGGATGATGAGGCCAATCTGGAGCTACTAGAGCCACTCTTCCCCAATGAGCCTTGATGCGCTGCACCACTCGTCCCATGAGCGCCCAAGGGGGAAAAACATAGATGAGACCGTGAGTGGGCTGTTGTTGGAGTAAGGCATCGAGACCTTACGCCATTCGTTCTCGTCGTCTGCTGTAAAAGCGACTGGCTTTGGCCGACCGAAATATCCATAACCAGAGAGCCCCACTTGAGGACAATCTGAGCAAACACCTCTGGATGAAGCTCCCATTTTCTGGGATCCACTGGAACCCAGCTGAGAAAGTCCACCTTCACACTGTCCATTCCCACAATGTGCGTCGCCAACAGAGCCTGAAGCCAAGGCTCTACGCAATTGAAGAGACTTTCTGCCTCCATATCCAGAGCCGCGCTTCCCGAGCTCCCCTGATGATTGAGGTACGCAACTGTCACAGCATTGTCCGAAAGCACTCGAACCGCTCGACCCTGTAAGGTGGATTCGAAGGCCCAAAGCGCTAGAGCTACCGCTCACAACACCAGCCAATTGATGGACCATTTGGCTTCCTGCTCGGTCCAGCAGCCTTGCGTGAAGAGCTCTCTGCAATGAGCTCCCTAACCTACTAGACTGGCATCCGTTAACACTGGCATCCACTGTGGTTGTTCGAGAGGTATGCCCACCGTGAGATTCTGCGGACAAAGCCACCACTGAAGAGACTTCCTGACCCGCAATGGACAGGGGAGGCGCTTGGACAGAGAATCGTTCTGGTGAGACCATCGACGGAGCAGCGATCTCTGTAAGGGACGCATGTGAGCTCTGGCCCATGGCACAACTTCCAGAGTCGCCGTTACTCTCCCTAACACGTGGAGATAGTGCCAGGCCCATGGTGGTCGACTCATAGTGCAGGAGTCCTCAAAAAATTGCACACCAGAAGCCACAGGCCCTGGGCTTGGAGATCCGGCAGGAAAACCGATCCCACACGAGTGTCAAAGTGAACTCCCAAATACTCTAGAACTTGCGTCTGGCCTGATCGGAAAGTGTAAATATGCTTCGGTGAAAATCGAGAGATGTTAAGAACTCCCCTTGACGAATCGCCACTATAACTGAACGTAAGGTCTCCATTCAGAAATGAGGTACCCACAAACAGCGGTTTACACCCTTGAGATCCAGAATCGGGCGGAAGGCCCCGTCTTTCTTTGGCACCACGAAATAAATTGAGTATCGACCGATACTGTAGTGCTCTCGTGGAACTAGAACCACTGCTCCCAGCTGCAAAAGACGAGCCAGAGTCTCCCATACCACAATCGTCCTTTCTCGTTCCCTGCACGGCAACATGACAAAAGAGTCGACCACCAGACGGGCAAACTCGAGAGAATAAGCTTCGCGAACGACATCCAACACACACTGATCAGATGTTATCTGGACCCCCTGCCATCTGAATTCCTGCCTGGGTCCACCTCGCTTAATTGTGCTTTCCGAAAAGCCGAGGAAGAGGGACCAGCAAATCCTCTGCTCGCTCCCCGGAATCCTCTAAAGGTTTGACCTCGAGAGGAAAACCGTCCTATTTGAAAACCTCCCAAACGGGAGGTATGAAAACACCTGAAATCCCGAAGTTGCCCACAGGCAGGTAACGGGGCTCGGCCCTGCTTTGGTTTATCCTCTGGCAAGCAAACTCCTTTAGAATCCCCCAAATCCTTGACCAGCTTATCAAGAGCTTCTCCAAACAGCTTCCCCTTAAAAGGAAGCTTGCTAAGACGCGACTTGGAGGAACTGTCCGCCGCCCTGTCCCTGAGCCAAAGATAGCAACATGCAGCAACCAAGGAAGCCATGCTTTTTGCCAAACCTCTAATAAGATCATAGTGGACATCGGCCAAATATGCAGAACCTGACTCTAGTATTGTCACATCAGCTAGCTGCTCCTGCATTTGCTGAACTGGCTGCAGCAAACGCTGCGACCAGTGAAGGCATGCTTTCGCCACCCAAGCTCCACAAATAGAGGCCTGTAGAGCCAGGGCATTAACCTCAAAAGCTTGCTTCAATAAGGCGTCCACCTTCCGAACCTATACGTCCTTCAAAGCCGCAATGCGTTCAACTGGAATGGTAGTCTTCTTCGTGACCGCTAAAACTGCCGCATCTATACGCGGAGAATGAAACACTTCCCATTCTTGATCTGCCAAGGGATAGACACGATTTATGGACCTCACACCATGCAAGCCTGCCTCTGGCACATCCCATTCATCCTGAATCATCTGTTTAATCACATGGTGAACAGGAAAAAACGCCTGGGACTTTTGTACCACCTGAATGAGACGATCCTCCAAACCCTCATCCTCCGCTGGTACCACCGACAAAAGGTTGAGAGCCTGAAGGGACTCCATAATGAGCGCTGTCAGCTCCTCCCTTCAAAAAAGACTCGGATAATCCTTGTTTGATCTTCAGGTTCCTGAATCTCACCTTCCTCTAAATCCTCCATTCCCGGCTTCCGGCTCCAGCTCAAGGTCCTCTGCATCCGGCCAGTCTGAACCAAGAGGCTGATTTTCCACTGACCGGGACCTCTTAACCGGTCTACCATCACTACCACCGAACCTTTCGGTGGCCGCTTGGCCTCCTGCCGTTCCAAGAAGTGAGGCATCCACGACGGCCCCCTGCTGCCGCAACAGTAAACCTGATGAAGCAGCAACACAAAATCTGTGAAGAAACACTCGACAGCTGCCCCAGACACCATGGGAGTGGCGGAATTACGAGGCAAAGCCAAATTTGAAGTAGGAAGAGCGGATGGAGACTCCCCTTCCACAGAAGCAGCAGCACCCTGCGTCACCAGAGCTGTGCCTTCTTTAGGCCGATCCTGCATTTCTTGCTCTATAGTAAGCGCCTCAGATGCGCAGCCACGACACACCCCCGCGTCTGAGACCAAGCCCCTACGGGCGCCACAAACCAGGCATTGTGGCCGCGTAGGCATTAGCGCTACGGGATCTGAGAGACTGGACAGTAAAGGAAATGGCTCCCGCAGACCACCAAAAAGGGCAACAACAACGTGCAGAATCTTTTTTTTTTTAAATTAAATTAATTTATTTTATTTTTACTTTTCTGTACTGGCCCTTTAAGAGCTCCAAAACATTGAAAATTAAAAGTAATCAAAATTAATTCCAAGTAACCAGAAAACTACAAGGATTAATTAAAGAAAGCTGTCAGCAAAGAAAAAGAGCACTGTGAAGAAAAAAGCGTGAAAAAGGCCTGCCAAGATCCTGAGCTCTGCTAACCCACAGAACATGCTTCATACACGGCAGCAGGCCTCAAAATCGCTCACAGGACACTAGCAACAAAGATTTAAATACTCACCTCTTCCTCCGAGACCTTCAGATCCTCGCTGCACCCTGATAAAAATAACAGGCTTCCTGTGAGCAGCACAGCTGAGAAAGTGTCAGCCAGCAGCAGAGAAACAAGGCCCGATGACAGTTTCTGACTGGAAATCTGCAGCACAGAAAACTGAGCCGGTAAGGATATGAAAAGCCTGCTAAAGAACTCCCCTCCATGCTAACAAGGAGGGGAGCGCAGGCAAAGGGGACAGAAATAAACGGGAGGGAGAAAAGAGATTCCTCTAAATCCCTTCCGATCCCGTCAGCCCTTGCTTTCTTCTATTCTTTTTAACAAGCTTTAATGTTACAGATCAAAAGAAAAAACGTTATAGGGAGAAAAGAAAAACTAAAAACCCTAGCTAAGCTGCCTAAAGCGCCTTATCTGCTTCTCTAGTGAGCCCAGCACCTAGGCTCACTACCTCCAGCTGCATGGAGACTGGACACACTGGAAGCTGGTGGGAGGTGCCAGCAGGATATCTACAGTGGTATCACAGTTCTGACATGCCCAGTCTCCATGCTACAAGAAGAGGTGCACAACCCAGAGGTGAGGGACTGAACTGGAGGGACGATAAGGAAAATAAATTAAATGAAAGAAACAAATGTCTTTTGTTAGTCTGAGAACTATTACTATATGTTACACGTATAATTTGGGAGCCAGACATTTCCAAACTGTATTTTAGAGTTGTCTATTTGTTCACACTTTCTGAACAACTAACCAATCAGAAATCCATTTGCAAGGGAAGTACACACTGAGCAAACTGCTAGCAAAGAAAATTACTTTTAAAAAGATCAAAGCACAAGAAAAATAATTCCAAACAAGGAAGATGATACAACTGCCCTGAATTTCAATCTAAACTGTCTTATTTAAATACAGAGACATACATCCACTTATTGGATTGGTAAAGTACCACTGTAAAATAAGACACGTTCCTAACAGAAGACACCAAAAATATTACTACCAGTCAACTAACTTTCTAGGTTCTAGCAACTGTAATTCAGTTTGCTCTGTGCATTTTGGTACAGTTTATCTGATGTTTTAGACACTTTAATTACAAAACAGCAGCTAACTGCTCTAGTAGTTGGAATGCAAATACAGGCATTGCACTAAGAAAAGCAATTGATCAATTTCAATCAATTTCAATCACTTTCTTGCTCCAGTCTTTAGAAGAAAAATAAATGTCCATTATGAACTTCAATCTCCCATGAATCCTGAAAGAGCACAATGAATCCAAAGCACAAGAAATGCAGAATCACAGACAGATTATACAATAGGACAATCTGTTGCATAAGATATGATAGTACTATTACTGTAACCTAAGAGGTTAACCATGCAGCACAAAAACATCTGCAGTGACCAGGACCGGCCCAACTACTAGCAAACTAGGAAGTTAGATAGGGTGGCAACGTTGGGGGAGAAGGGGAGAAGGGGAGCAGGCACAAAGAACAAGGCATTCAAAGTTAAACAATAGATTCTAACAGTCGAGGAGACTGGGCGGCTTAAGGTTTGCCTAGGGTGCCAACACCTTGAACCAAATCTGGGGCTGGGGCTGGCAGCAACTTAGCTTCAATGCAAAGCCTCTCGAGATCATGGTAAATCACAAGCAAAACTCTGATCTGATCAACTTTAGTCGATTCATGTACCCCTCTTCTGGGCCCAGCATGGGTGCCCATCTCTTCAAATGCTAGTGGAACTTGAAATGGCACAAAAGACTGTTTTGGAAAGACCAAAGAAATTACTTTAGATTCCAAATGGTCTGCCATGAATTTCATTAGAATCATCTTTTACGGAGGAAATGACATCACTGTCCAGGATGGCAGCTTAGCAATAAAGCTCCTGGTGCCAGGACGAAAAGAACCCCCCAGTAAGCGGGAACACCCGAGGAAATAATAGAGAATAGAGGGTGAGTACCCCCTGAGCAGTGACAACAAATGGCGCATAAAAAACAGCCCTGATCTTAAAACGTTTGGGTTTAAACCGACCCCTGGTGTGACCGCTGATAAAACTAAGATGGCGGCGAGCAGGGCAGCAGGAGAAGGGAATAAGATATCAGGTGGCTTGAGCGAATCACAAGGTGACGATATCGGCTCATTAAAAGAAGTACTTAAATTAAGGAGTGGTTTGGCACCCCCTGAGACAAGGCCTGGCAAGCTTTAGGGCAGAAGCGCAGTCCTGGATTAAGGAGTTGAGCTCGGACATTCATGATCTGGGACAGTGTGTTGAATCCATTGAGCGCCAAGTGGAGGACCATGAGAGCGCAATCCAGGAGATAAAAACCTCAAATAAGCAAAATGCGAGTGAGGTGAGTGACCTCTGGTTGAAACTGGAAGATTTAAAAAATAGAACTCGACGCTCAAATATTCGCTTGCGTGGGGTGCCTGAGGAGGAAGGTAACCACAACTATAAGGAACTGGTGGAGAAGTTCTGTATAGCCCTCTTGCGACAGGCTGAAATACCGACGGATAATATCTGCCTCACTACAGAGTCCAGAGAGCACTTGGGCTACGGAGGGATGGCAAACCAAGAGACATAGTGGCAATGCTTACATGAATTCAATACTTAGAGAAGCCATAATGCTGGCAGCAAGAAAACTGGGCAAACTACAGGGGGAAAACCAACCAGTAGAAGTGTATGCAGACATATCAGCAATTACAATAAGGAGGAGACCGGAGTTCCGACAGATCACAAAGAGGCTGAATGAGGAAAGGATCCGATATAAATGGCTCTTTCCCTTTAGACTTCAATTTACAATACTGGGGGTCACGACCATTGCCCAAATGTTGGAGGATGCGATTAAAAGCATGAAAACGGCTAGCTGGACAGTTACCAGCATTGCCAGAGGAAAACGAAGAGGAACAGAGAAGATTGAACCCAACAAGCACAGGGTGGCAGAGAGCGACTCAGGGCATCGGCGCTTGAGAAGACAAAAGTCTAAAGGTTCAAAAAATTCGGGTGAAGAATGAGACTGGTGCGAGCAATTTGCCATTTGCCTTGAATAATAAGAGCGGACAAAGGGTGTTCCTAGAATGAGCAGAATGTTTTTTTTTTATCTTCCAACAGTTGAGGAGGAGGGTGAAATTTTGAAAATTGGTAGAGATATACACCTTATAGGAGTGGTAGTGAAGGGATTTAAGAATGGAATGAAGTGGAGGGAGGGGAGGGGGAAGGGAGGAGAGAAGGCAAGGGAGGTGGGGGGAGATATTGGGTTGGGATATATGTGACCATGGAAAAAGGGATTATAAACTTCTATATTAAGTAAAATGGCAAAGGACATCGGGCTTAATTTCCGAGTCATGTCCCTGAATGTTAAGGGCTTGAACTCACACAGAAAAAGGCAATTATTTTTTAAGGAAGCAGGTCGACTTAAAGGGGATATAGTCCTAATACAAGAAACCCACTTAACTAAAGAGTAGTGAAGGAAAACTAGCTTGCAGGAGGTATCAATATCAATGGTTTGATTCCAATTAGCTAGAAAAGAAAAAAAGAGGAGGGGTGGAGATAATGATAGCATCGCGGTTCCCACACCAGTGCTTGGAGGTAAAGAGATGGGAGGAAGATTTCTCCTTTAAAAAATTAGGCATTTACATCAAATATATACAATAATGAATGTATATGGCCCAAGTTGGGCATGGGGGGGGGGACTTTTTGAAGAATTAAAACCCACAATAATTGACTTTGCAGAAAGTCATCTAATATGCGGGGGAGATTTCAATTTGACAATTAACCCTGAATTGGATTCCTCTCAAGGGGCCCCAGGAGAAAATGCAAAGCAAAGGAGGAAACTAAAAACATTGATGAGAGACCTGGATCTAACAGACATTTGGAGAGATATACCATGGTCGGGAAAGGGACTATACATTCTATTCTAATGTACATGGTTCCTACTCAAGGATAGATATGTTATGGGCCCATAAGGCGCTTATGCCGCAACTAGTAGAGTGTGCAATCGGCGAGAGTACATGGTCAGACCATGCTCCTATTTGGGGAGATTTTCAAGAGCCTGGTGCACAAACTAAAGATGGGGTATGGAAGTTGAATGAATCCCTACCAGACGATCCAGAGATTGTTCGGCGGCTCCAAGACTCTATAATGGAGTATTTAAAAATTAATGATGATGGGCAGTGTTCACTGGGGGTGGTGTGGGAGTGCTTGAAAGCTGTAACTAGGGGACACCTTATCACTATAGGGACCCGCGTAAAAAGAAACAAGGAGGCAAAAAAAGAATTGCGGGATCTAATTAGGGGTTGGGAGCAAAAGAGGAAACAAGGCGCCTTCAATAAAAACAAACTACAAAAAAGTTAATGAGAGCTAAGCAAGAACTAAATGAGACCAAATTGGCCGACATAAAATACACGCAGGAAAGGCTTCTGCAAAATTATTTCAAATTTGGGGATAAACCCAGTCGATTACTGTCACATCAACCTATGAAACTATGAAGAAAGGCTAAAAAGGTTAGGGCTCTTTACCCTGGAAAAGAGACGGCTGAGGGGAGATATGATAGAAGTCTATAAATTAATGAACGGAGTGGAATGGGTAAATGTGGATCGATTGTTTACGTTATCAGAATATAGAAAGACTAGGGGACATGCAATGAAGCTACAGGGTAAACTATTTAAGACTAATAAAAGAAAATATTTTTTCACTCAACGTGTAATCAAACTCTGGAATTTGTTACCGGGGGATGTAATAAAGGCTGTTAGTGTAGCTGGGTTTAAAAAAGGTTTGGATAAGTTCCTGGAGGAAAGGTCCATAAACCATTATTAAGAAGGGACCCAGGATATCAATGCTTGACCCAGTACAAGCATTGTGGAACCCATCTCTTATTTATTTAGACAGTTTTGTATACCACCTTATCCTTCAATCAAAGTGGTCACAACACAATTGGGGGATACATTTATTTAACACGAGGGGATATGAGACACATACACTAACACTTACAGGGAACATGGGCAATGGAGGGTTAAGTGGCTTGCCCAAGACCACAAGGAGCACCTGTGGGACTAGAAACCCCAGTCCTTCCTTTTGTGGAAACTGCTAGGTACGTATGACCTAGACTGGCCACTGATGGAAACAGGATACTGGGCTTGATGGACCTTGGTCTGACCCAGTATGGCATATCTCATGTTCTTATGTAAACTGCATGCTAAAAATCACATACACAAAGTAAAGAATTAAGGAGGCTGAGTGACATCAAAGCTAGATTTGTTGAGTATTACAAAGAGCTGTATACCCCTGAGTATACTGCACCAGAGGCACAAATAGCTGAATATCTTGAGGAGGTAAACCTGCCTAAACTGGCGGAAGACGAAGCTGCAGCCTTGTCTAAACCTATTACTTGCCAGGAGGCCCTTCGGATCATTAAAGAATTACCAGCCCACAAGGCCCCAGGGATGGACAGGTTTTCTAACAAATTCTACAAAGTCTTGGCATCTGTGCTGATAGAACCCCTTACTCACCTATTCAATAGAATAGGAGTAGAAGAACATCTCCCCATGTCTATGAAAACAGCCGGGGTGACTCTGATACCTAAGGAAGGTAAAGACCCAAGTCAGTGTGGGTCCTTTAGGCTGATTTCACTGCTGGGGTCGGACCTAAAAATTGTTACTAGGGTGTTGGCAAATAGATTACTATTGCATATGCCACGACTTATCCACCCAAATCAGTCCGGGTTTATCCCAGGGAGGCAAGCCTCCGATAACATTAGAAGAGTGTTGAACATATTGTGGAAAGAGAAGTTCAAAAAGGAAGAACTATTGCTTTTAGCGATTGATGACGAAAAGGCATTTGATAGGGTATCTTGGCCTTTTTTTTTTTTTTTTTTTTTTTTTACAGACCCTGACAGCGGTTAGCATTGCGGGCAAATATTTTGAATGGATAAGAGCACTTTATAATAGCCCATTAGCTACGCTTCGCATAAATGAAGAGTATACTGATGTTTTTCAATTAGCCAGAGGAACATGCCAAAGGTGCCCGTTGTCCCCCTTATTAATTGTGCTGTCTATGGAATCCCTGGCGCAGAAAGTTCGGGCTGTCACCGAGATTAAGGGGCTACAATGGGAGCAGGGGGAGAGTAAAATCTCCTTATTTGCTGATGATTTGCTATTTATAGTCACATCCCCCAAGCAGTCACTGAAAGCACTAGTGGGAGAACTGGATAGGTTCAGGTCACTTTCTGGTTTTAAAATGAATGCAGCCAAATCAGAGATTTTAAGTATCTCTGTTCTAGAGAACAGTAGTGAAGAACTAAAAAAGCTGAACCTTTCAAATGGGCAAGACAAAGTCTGCGTTATTTGGAAGTTTGTATTACAACTGCATTTGAGAACACGTTTGGTGCCAACTATCTAGCTTTGGAGAAAAAAATTAAGACCGACCTGGAGGTATGGGACAGGGTTGTCCATACTTGGAGCGGTAGAATCGCTTCAATAAAAATGATAGTCCTCCCAAGATTACTGTTTCTTTTTAGCACTCTTCCAATTCAGGTATCGAGGGGGTACCTGAGTAAACTACAAAGGATAATATGGAGGTATACCTGGAGAGGCAGGAGATCTAGAGAGACTAAGCACATCTTAACAAGAAGTAGGGAAAACGGTGGTATGGCCTTTCCTGATTTATTTAGATATTATGTGGCAGCAAGATTAAGGGCAGTTTTTGAGTGGAGTCTGCATGAAAACCAAGAATGGGTGCAGATGGAGAAGGAAGCATTGGGGATTCCGTCTCTGGGGGAGGTCCTATGTCTACCCAGCGGGAAACGATTGCTATCTAAATGCCACAACCCTCTCGTGAAATTAATTCTTCAAATTTGGTTTACGTGGAGAGATAAATGGTGGGGGAAAGAATGTAAAACTAGATGGATCCCCCTTAGGGGTAAATTCAGAGTTCCCACTGGGAGGGGAGGGGACATTTATCAAGAGATGGGCCCAGAATAAGCTTTGGAATATAGGACAGTTTTTAGAAGGGAAAAAATATAGACCCTTTGAGGAACTCAGAGGAGAGTTTGCACTAAAAAAAAATCTGACCACTATCATTATGTACAAATTGCCCACTACCAGGGCTAAGAGAAGAACTCTCACCGGTTGAGGAACTTTATCTATGTGATAGTCTTAAGGGGTTAATAGCTTGACTATATTTATTTTATTTATTTATTTATTTGGTATACATTTGTATGCCGCCACTTCCAGTGATCAGCAGCGGACCAATGGTGGAGAAAACAAGGGAGTATGTACATAATCACGTAATAATACAGACTGATTTGAGGGAGGGGTGCACCACAAACACATAGAATTACAAATATACATTAGAGTGAGCAGATAAATTACAGTTTGATCACCCAGTTTGAGCAACCAGATAAATTACAGGTTGATCAACAACATAGATTACAGTTATATAATACATCGCCAAAAATGCAATCTTATTAACATTGACATTGTATCTATGCATATAGACATTTTGAATCGCCATAGATGTGAGATATCGGTGAGATCAATTTTTATGTCTCATGTGCTTCGGTGGAGGTAGGCAATTTGGGTAATGATGAAGGATGAATCTGCCTAGGTGATGCCGTAATGTGATTGGAACAGGTGGGTTTTAAGCTTTTTTCTGAAGTCCTGTAGATCGTTGATCAGGCGTATCTCATGAGGTAGTTTGTTCCAAAGCATGGGTGCAGCGTACGTGTATGCCCGGTTGCTCGTTCCCTCTTTGACATCTCTTATACTGCTGGGAACGCAGAGTGTGTTCAGGTTAGTAGTCCTTCGGCATCTGTTGGGGGGCTGTGTGGTGATGAGGTTATCGAGGAATGAGGGGGATATTTTGTGAATGATTTTGAATGTTGTTACCAGTATTTTGTAAACTGCTCGTGCAGAGATGGGGAGCCAGTGAAGCTCAACCAGTACTGGTGTAATGTGATCCATCAGCTTCTTATTCATGATAATCCTGGCTGATACATTTTGTGCCAATTGTAAGATGTAAGGTTTTTTTTGGTAGACCTTGCAAGATGGCATTACAGTAGTCAAAGTGAGGAATGATGAGCGCTTGAGCTACTGTTCTGAAGTCTGTGGTCAATTATGTTGCATAGGGGTTGAAGGACTCTCAGCTTGTGAAATATTGCTCTGTTGGTTAACCGGAGATGTTTGTCCATTTTTAGGTTAGCATCAATTAGCACTCCTAGATATTTGATCTCATTTTTAGATTGATAGGTGTTGTTGTTAAGGGTGATTGAAGCAGGAGGTTTTAAGTCTTGTTTTCCTGATATGAACATCACTTCAGTTTTTTTGTGGTTTATTGACATGTTGTTGTCTTGGAGCCAATTTTGCATTTCGCCTAGGCATTCTTCTATTTGGTTAAAATTAGGATTGTCTATATCAAGTTGTGTGTACAACATGATATCATCTGCGCATAAGTGGTATCTGATGTTATGCTTTTGGAAAATCGTACAGACTGGCTGGATGTAAACGTTGAATAGCAGGGAGGAAATAGCTGAGCCCTGAGGTATTCCTTGGGTTTGGGGGAAAGGCTTTGCTTGCTCGTTATTGAAGCGTACCTGTTGCATTCTATTTGTTAGGTATGACTCGAACCACTTTAACGGTGTTCCTGCTATACCTATGGTCGCAAGTCTTCGCAAGAGTGTTTGGTGGTGTACTGTGTCAAATGCTGCTGATATATCAATGAATATGAGTAAGAACATCTTACTTTTGTTTTCCAGACCCTTGATGAGGTTGTCTAGAAGCGCTATGAGTAGGGTTTCAACTCCATGGTGCGGTCTGAAACCATATTGATGGTGGTCAAGGATTTTGTTTTAGTCTAGGTGGTCCTGCAATTGCTGTTGGGTTACCTTCTCGATAATCTTTGCAAGGAAGGATATGCTTGATATCGGCCTGTAGGAGGTTGGGTCTTCTTTGTTGAGAGCTTTATTCTTTAAAATAGGCCTTATTAGGGATCTTTTAAGTTGGGCGGGCATGATACCTTGCTGCAGAGATTGATTTACTATGTGCGTTATCAGATGGGCAATTTCCTGCTTAGTAGATTTGATCCATTCTGCTGGACAGGGATCTAGAAGCGAGGTTGTTGTATTAAGGTTTGAGATGGTATTTATGATGATCCTTTCGTCGATTATCTGGAAAGTAGACCATCCTTCTTTCTGTTTACAGCTTGAGTTCATGCTGTTTGGCTGCTTGGGGCATGTAGTGATCACATTCTGCGATTGGATAGTCAGGATTTGTGGATTTAGCTTGATAGCATAGTGATTTGCCAGTTCTTGGGCCTTTATTTTTCCATTGCAGTCGAATTCCGGCAAGGGCTTCGTGAGTGATTTGACTAGCTCAAACAGCTCTCTGGGTCTGTTAATAGCCTTGTTGAGTACTTTGGTGTGGTGAGCTTTTTTGGCAAGGTTGATCTCATTTTTGTATTTGGCTAGGAGCTCCAGGTATTCCATCTTGTGCAGATCAGACTTAGTTCGTCTCCATTTTCCTTCCAATTTTCTTAAATCCTTTTTCATTTTGCACAATCGTGATGTGTACCAGGGTTCTGTTCTAGCTTTTTGTCTCCCTGGTTGATGACTTCCATGTTGGCTCAGAGTTGGCCTCTATTGTAGAGTTCCATTGTTGGATTAGGTCTTCGACATCATAGTTGTCATGTGTTATGTGCTCATTAAGAGAGTTTATTAGAGTTTCCTTGTTGAATTGCTGGAATTTTCTTCGTTGTTGATTAGTTGGACCAGAGTCTAACTTGTTCGTTGATGAGCATGGATATAGGGTGATCTGAATTTGGTAATGGTCGGACCAGGGAACTTGGGTTATGTGGATTTTGGGTTGCTTCACTTCTAATTGTAATGGCGTCTTAGGGAGAAATACCAAGTCCAGGGTGTTCCCTTTATTGTGGGTCTCTTCTTGGATTAATTGATTAGATCCGAGCTGGTCCATGGCTTCTAAGAGAGATGTTGCCTGGATGTGCGGGATTGAGTTCAGATTGAAATCGCCTAGGATTATCTGGTATTTCTTAACTGCAGTGGTGGAGATGGTTTCCAGAACGTCAGCGAGGGTTTCGTCGTGTGGTGTTGGAGGTCTATACAACAGGCATATCGACAAGTTGTTATTCTCTACTCAGAGAATGTCGATTCCCTGTATAGTAACTTTTGAGGTGTTTGTCAGCCCGAGGGAGGTTCTTGCGAGGATAAGTACTCCTCCTCCCTTTTTGTGTGTGCGTGGGCAGTTGAATATCTCATAGCCCGGCTTGTTTATTTGGTTTACTTAAGGAAGGAAAAACTGAGGAGAAAGAACCTTTTCAAAAAAATGGGAAGCAGATCTCAAGATGGTCTGGGATGGGCTAACGTGGGACCATATTTTATTTATTTATTTATTTAACGTCTCTTATATACCGCGCTATTCACATCAGTGCGGTGTACATACAACAAAACAGTATACTATGCAATCTAGCTACATTGTACTTACAGCAAACAGGAGATAAAACTTGGACAAAACTGGGGTAACTATTTACAGAACTTTACACTAAAGGTATGTTTTCCATTAACGCTTATTTAGGATTGGCCATGAGGGGTTGACTGTCCGCCTTCATGCTGTGTGGGTTAGTGGGGGGTGCAAGTGATTGGTAGGGGTGCTCGTTGCCTGAATTGTGCAAATGGTTTCAGGATAATATTTTATGAACAAATGGTGTTTAAGTGCCTTCCTGAATTGAGCTAGGTTAGTGATAGATCGCATGTCCGTAGGGAGGGCGTTCCAAGCTTTGGGAGCATATATCATGAAGGACCTGTTGGATGTTGCTCTTGTGCATCTTGATGCTTCTTTTGGGATTATCAGGGTGTTCGACGCCTTGGATCTTCTGGTTCTGTTGGCTGGTATACTGCTGATCAGCTCGGTGATGGGTGTAGAGGTCTGATTGTTTAAAGCTTTGTAGGTCATAACTAAGATCTTGTATTGAAGTCTGGCCTGTATAGGTAACCAGTGGAGATTCTTTAGGGTTGGTGTAATGTGTTCAGTCCTTGATACTCCAATTAGGACTCTTGCGGCTGTGTTTAGTGCACGTTTTAGGGGATTTAGTGTTGCTTGCGGGAGACCATAGAGGATTCCTTCATAGATATAAAGGCTGACTAGCCACTAAACTTATAGATCATGTATAGGTAGTATATGACACTGGACCAGCTGCAAAAAACTATGGGGGACTTCCGGTGATGTCATCCACCTGAATGGCGGCATAGCGCGGGAGCTCCGCCACCAATGCATTAAATAACGCTGTTGTAGCCCCTACGGGCATTGAATTGGGCGGAAAGGAGAGCGGGAGGGAGCTGCATAGCCCCACCGGTGACCCGAGAGAGCGGAACGGAGAGCAGGGAGCTGAACGTGCAGCCGGAGCGGCAGCCCAGCACCGCGTGGGAAGTGCGGCCTAAAGGCGGTGAGCCGACCACGGGAGAGCGGAGTTCGCCGGGAGGTGGGCCGAATGAGAGACGGCAGCAGAGGAGCACTTCTTGCTGGGAGAAGCCCGCTTTAATCGGGGGCAGCTGAAAGTAAAGGACTAAAATAAAATCTCCCTGCTTAGCGCTGTGGTGTTTAGCCTTACCGGTGGGGTGAGGTCGGCCACGTGGTGGGGGCAGAGCAGTGGAAGACCTGAAGACAAGCCGCACCTCACTTGAAGAGGGAAGCAGTGAGAGAATTGGCGCCAGCCGGGTGAGGAGTAGCAGTGTGCCCTCCGGGAGGCTCCCCAAGGCCAGAAATCAACTAGGAAGGGCATCAGACGCTGTGGAGGTCCGGGTGTAAAGCCTAGCCACTGCCCTCATACAAGAGCAAAAGGAAGGAGGTGAGCCCGGAGTGCAGGCCAGATTGCAGGCTGGGGGTAACTGGCTCAGGCCCATAATGGAGAAAACAAATGCAAAAAAAAAAGAGGGCTTGATGAAAAAGAAACTAGCTGAGAGTTTCGATCCCCCTATGCCACGTCCAAAGGCGGGAAGGAAGGGGAGAAAACCGGCAAAACAGCGATGGACACCCCACACAGCCCGGGAGCGAGTGAAGGTGGAGAGGAGTGCCTGACTGCAGCGGAACAGATTAAGCAGTGGCTTCTCGAGTTAAAAGAGGAACTGAAGGTGGAGATGTGTGGGGTGAAAAATGAAATCAAGGAGGCCGTGCGGACAATGCGCCAAGACATCCTGGAGCTGGGAGAACGAGTTGATGAAGCCGAAACCAAACTGGATAGTCAAGGGGAGACCCTGACGCAGCTCCAGCAGAGTTGGGATGAACTGCAGTCGGCGCAAGAGGCCCTCAAAGCCAAAGCAGAGGATCTCAAAGATCGCTCGCGGCGATGTAATCTCCGAGTGCGAGGTGTGCCGGAAGAGCCTAAGTACAAGAATAGTGAGGAAATGGCCCAAAAAATATTCCAAAACCTCCTGGTGGAAGCTGGCCATGGGGATGAAGTGGACGTTCCCCACCCAAACATAGAACGAGCGCATAGAGGCCTGGGGCCCATTCGAGACAATAGGCCAAGAGACATAGTAGTGTGTCTGAGTTCCTACAAGAGCAAGGAACTGCTGCTAGGAGCCAGCCGCAAGTTGAAAAGCTTCCATTGGGAGGGCCACAAAGTGGAGTTATATCAAGACCTGTCCCAGGGAACGCTGCAGCGCAGGAGGGAGATCAGAGAAGTAACGGCCTACCTGCGGAGAGCAGACCTGCGATACAAGTGGCTGTTTCCATTTGGATTATTGATCACGGTGAAAGGGAGATCGCGGACGGTACGATCCAGTGCGGAGGCTTGGAAAGCCTTGCGAGAGCTTGGCGCAGAGCATCTACCGGAGATGATCGATAGCACCGCTACTCCACAACGCCCGGAATCCAGACCAGGGAAGACGGAGAGTGCGAAATGGCAGAGGGCGAGCGGCAGGAGATTGGCCAGAACGGCTAAAGGAGGTCACCGCAGTCCGGCATCAGAGCAAGAGACTGGCTGAGCGGTGGTATTCCACCAAAGGACTGGTATCTTTAATTATGTTGGTTGACAGGCTTGGGGGGAGGGGGAGGATAGGATAATAGGATACGGGGGAAGGGAAGGAGAGGCAGGCAATGTACAGGGGGGGAAGAGAGGTGTTAAGAGGGGAGGGGATAGGAGGGAGAAGGGTTAGTGGGGAGAGCGGGATGAGACTGGGGGGACGGGAGGAGGAGGGGTTATGGGGGAAGACTTGGTGGTGAGGTGGAAGGGGTCACTGATATGGAAGTTGAGTCTCCACAGAGGAGAATTCTGAGAGGGGGGGAGGGGGGAGGGGGGAGGGGGGAGTAGGGGAGAAAGGCAGGGGGAAGGGGGGGAGGAGGGGGGGAGAGGCAGGACCAGCGGGATGGAAGGGGGGGGGGAAGGGGAGCAGGAGGGGAATTGAAAATACTAACGTTGAATGTTAAAGGATTAAATTCATCATGGAAAAGACAGAAATTGTATAAAGAATCAACAAGGCACAATGCTGATATAGTAATGCTGGAGACGCATTTACAGAAAAAGCACGAGACACTGGTGCAACCCAGGGGGTATAAGCATCGTCTATTCGCTTCTAATCTTAGAGAGAAAAAGAAAGGCGGGGTAGCGGTCCTCATTAAGGGGGAAGCTCAAACTGAGGTCCAGCTGCTATCCCGGGATAAAGGGGGACGCTATCTCTTGCTGCGAGTGAAACAGGGGACGGAATGGTTCTGTGTGGTGAATGTGTATGCCCCTACGGGAGCTCAAACCGAGTTTTGGAAAGACTTGAGTGAGCAGGTAGTGGCAATGGGGGAGGGTGTGTTGATTTGTGGGGGGGGATTTCAATCTGGCCTGGGAGGTGGGGAGAGACACGACGGGCCACCGGGAAGGGAGGGGGAAGGATAGGAAGTGCTATCAGAAATTTGTGCAGGAGAATGGCCTGATTGATGTGTGGAGGATGCTCAACCCGGGCCGAAGGCAATTCACCTTCTACTCAGCGGCCCATGGGACGTATTCTAGATTAGATGCAATATGGGAGGGAAGGAGTTAGCGGGGAGTATTACGGGAGGGGAAATAGATCCAATTACCTGGTCTGATCACGCTCCAGTGGTGGTACAAGTGCGGGTGGCAGGGGAGGATAAGGGACGACAATTTTGGAAATTGAATGAGGGTCTGTTGGAGGATGAGAGGGTGGTAACAGAAATATGGAGCCCAATTCCGGAGTATTTTGGGCAGAATGGGAGGGGAGAAGTAAAAGAGGGAGTGCTCTGGGATGCTTTCAAGGCAGTTATAAGGGGGGTGTTCATTAAGTGGGGGGCACGTATTAAGAGGGAGAGGGCAGAGCGTGAGGAGCAGTTGAGGCAGCAATTACGTGAGGCGGAGGAGAGGGATATGCAGGAGGGGGGAGGACGGCATAGAGGGACAGTCTTGGAACTTAGAGCCAAAGTTAATGCAATAGAGGCAGAAAAGATACAGTTCCGCCTACAGCTGATGAAGCAGAGATTCTTTGAAGGGGGTAACAAAGTGGGGAAATATCTCGCGAGGCAGCTGCAGAAGCGAAGGGAGTGGAATAGGATCTCCCAGATTAAGAGCAGGGGGGAAGGGGTGCGGGATGTCCGGCGCATCCGAGAGGAATTCGTGGCCTACTATAGCACCTTGTATAAGGCTTGTGAGGTGGGGTCACGGGAGGATACTTTTGAGTATGTGAGAGGAGCAGGGCTCCCGGTATTGACGGCGGATGAGCAGGAAGGGCTAGATAGGGAAATCCAAACTGAGGAAGTCCTGCAGGCCATTAAGGTGTTAAAGACCGGTAAAGCCCCAGGGCTCGACGGCCTAACGGCGCGCTTCTATAAACAGTTTAGCAGTCAGGTGGTGCAGCCGTTCACTAGGGTGTTTAATGGGCCACGCAGGGGGGAGAAATTGGCGGAGACCATGGGATGGGCTGGTATTACCCTTATCCATAAGGAAGGGAAGGACCCTCAGGAGTGTGCGTCATACCGGCCCATTTCTCTATTAAATGTGGATGCGAAGTTACTGGCCAAAGTACTGGCGACTAGACTTAATAAGCATTTGGGGAAATTGGTGCATGCCGACCAGGCGGGGTTTGTGCCGGGCCGACAGGTGGCAGACAACATACGAAAAGTGCTGAATGTGATCTGGTCGGCCCAAAAGAAGGGGGAGGAGACTCTGTTGGTCTCATTGGATGCCAAAAAGGCCTTTGACCAAGTGTCTTGGTCATTTTTACACTCAGTATTGGAACAACTGGGGTTTGGGCCAGGGTTTGTGCAGTGGATAAGGGCTCTATACCATAGACCAAAAGCATGTGTACGAGTAAATGGAGGCTATTCTGAGTTCTTTCCACTGGAACGGGGGACTAGGCAGGGTTGCCCGTTATCCCCGTTATTATTTGCGCTTTCCCTAGAGCCCTTAGCGGCGAGGTTGAGGGCCAATCCCGAGGTGGCGGGGGTTAGGGTGGGAGGCCAGGAATACAAAATCTCCCTTTTCGCAGATGACATTCTATTGACTATCACGAACCCCAGAGAAACGCTACAGGCAGTGATGAGTGAGATACAGAAATACGGCGAGAGGGCGGGCTTTCGGATTAACTGGGGGAAATCGGAGATATTAAGAATAGTAGGTGAGGAAGGGGGGCAGCGGGAGTGGCAACAGTGTTTCCCATTTAAATGGGCGCAGACGTCGATTCGATACCTTGGAATACAGCTGGGGAGGAACTTGGAGGCCTTATTTGCGCTGAACTATAATAAACTGGTGGGGCGGGTGGAGGAGCGATTACAGGGCTGGATTCGGGGGTATTATTCGTGGTTTGGGAGGATGGCTTCGGTGAAGATGATGCTTCTTCCCCAGTTTCTCTTCCTCTTCCAAGTGTTGCCTATACCGACACCCCGAAGAGTAATACGGAGGGTACAACAGCAGGTGGAGAGATTTATCTGGGGGGGGGGGAGAAGAGGCCACGGGTGGCGGCCAGAACGACGCAGGTGCCGGTGGGGGGGATGGGGATTCCCAACTTTAGTTTGTACTATGCGGCAGCGCAATTGCGAGCCGTCTATGCATGGATGCGGGAACCATATAAGCAGTGGGTAAGGATGGAGGTGGACGAGTATCGCCCAGGGGAATTAGAACGAATAGTATGGGAGGGGGGGAGACAGAGGTCAGAATCCAATAGTGAGACATACACTGAAGGTGTGGCAACAGTATAAGCAGCGGTTAGTGGGAGAAAAGAAATGGTCGCCCACCATGTCCCTGCAGGCCTGTTGTGCGGAAGGCATAGGCCCGAACGCGGCAGTACTCCAGAGATGGGCGGCGCTAGGCCTGACCCAGGTTTCCCAGATAGTGGTCGGGTCGCAGTGCAGAGGTTTCGAGGGAATGCGTGATTTATACCGCTTGGGGGAGTCGGATAGGTTCGCGTATCTGCAGATGTGCTCGGTGATTCTGAAAAAGGGGAGGGAGCAGGGAGGAAGGGGGGGAGGGGAGTGGTTCGAAGGGGCCTGTCTAGGCTCCATGGGGCAACAAGGGATGCTCTCTAGGATTTATAGAGGACTGATAGCCAGAGGGGAAAGGAAGCTGAAGTATATGGAAGAGTGGGAAAAGGATTTAGGGGTAGCGTGGGGGGTGGAAGAGTGGGAGATGATAGTAATGGGTATAGCTAGGTTTTCTATTGCCACATCCCTGCGAGAGAATGGCTATAAGGTGTTGTCTCGCTGGTACCTCACACCGGAGAGATTGTGCAGGGCAGGAGTGTGTCAGACGGATGACTGTTGGCGGATGTGTGGGGAGCGTGGTTCTTGGTTGCATATGTGGTGGACGTGTCCAGTAGTGAGAGAGTATTGGCGCAAAATAGGGGAGTGCATTAATAAAATGGTGGGGGCGAATATTGTGCTTGGTCCTGAAATGTGTCTTCTGCATAAACCGGATGGGAGGTGGGAAGGGGACTGGAGAATCATTTGGTACTGCGTGACAGCGGCAAGATGTGAAATAGCATGGTACTGGAAGCGGCCGAATCTGCCTTCCATAGCTAGTTTTGCAGGAAGAGTGTCTTTTCTATATGCAATGTATAAACTGACGGGTGAGAGGAGGGGAAGAGGGGAGCAAGTTGAGAAGTGGTGGGTAGGGGTTTGGCAATGGCTACGGGAGGGAGGGTGGGGGGAGAGTAGGGGGTCAGAGAGGAATTAACCTTACCGGATTAAGGGGTGCAAGGGACTGTAGGAAAGGATATGTTAATGTTATTCTGTACCAGATGGCTGCTGATTATAAGGTTGTCCGGTGCCCAGTATGTAATTTCTGACCTTAAAGGTCAAGCAGGGATATGCGAATGGGGGGAAAAGGAACTAAGGGTACTGTGACTAAGTAGTGCTGGATATGGGTTTCGTTATGTTGATGAGAATGCAGTTATGGGTCTATGTGCAGGATGATAGCCAGCCCTTTGGTATGAGAAGTGAAAGGAATTGTTTGCTGTACGTGAAAAGGTTGATAGTAATGTACATGGAAAGGAATTGTCTGCTGTACGTGAAAAGGTTGATAGAAATGTACATGGAAAGGTTGATAATGTATATGAAAAGGTTGCTAATAAAAATTTATATAATTAAAAAAAAAAAAAAAAAAAAAAAAAACTATGGGAAAATAGATGGGAGGTGTTGGCAGAATTGTGAGGGTCAGGGTACTTTCCTGCATGTCTGGTGGGATTATAGAAAGGTACAGCTGTACTGAAGTATTTAAGTGTACGAGTAAGATTTTAGGGCGAATGAAGTAATACCTAAAACTGGGACTGCTCTCATAGGCCTGTTATATAAAGTAATAAAAAAGGAGGACAGAATATTTGTCACCAATGGATGCTTAGCCGCCTGCCTGGTAATCGCCAGAAAGTGGAGACAGGATGAACCACCAGGAATTGGAGAGTGGGGTAAAGCCTTAGACCAAATATTCCTAATGAATAAGCTCACAGCACTGAAAAACTCCAGTATGACTCAGTTTGAGGCTTGTGATAAGGAAGCTTATCATAGCTCAGGAAGGAGCTATAGAAAAGGTGAAGTGACTCTGAACAAGCAACCTGTCAGTTCTGGTAGAAATAAGAAAACAGAATTTTCCCATAAAAGACTACCAGTCCCAGAATGCACCAGGTTTCCAACAGCCATTAGAGGAGCTGAAGTGGGGAAACGTGTGTTCAATCAGGAGGGCTATGAGGTAATCCCTAAGCACTCATCTCAAAGGGCAGAGCCTGATTCAGCACAGCTGCGCTGTGTTAGGGAGGAGCACTCATCTAAGCAGAATAAGAGTACAGTTTATTCTACAGATGACCATCTTCATAATCACCTTGGATATCCAGAGAAGGATCATCAGTTTTATCTGAAGGATCATCAGAAGCAGAAGCCAAACCGGACGGACAGAGAGGGAAAGAGACCCTCTGGAAGAAAGAGGAGAAAAGCCTTTGAGAGGTCTAGAAGAGTCCAAAGCAGTACGTATACTGGGAGGTATTCCAAGGGCCAGCATATACCATTGGACTGGGGAAAGCCAGAGGAATGGTGCTGCAGAGCTAGGAATCACCAGAGGCTACCTGTGAGGGAGACGGCTGCACGTGGAAGGGACCCTAAGACCTGTGCCAGAAGGTATGTGAAGAGAGATCCAGTGTCCAGGGATCTGGATTGGAAGGCTGGACATAAGAACTGGACTACATACTGGCCAGGCTATATAGAGAGGAACTCTAACAGCAATGGAAGCTCAGGTATGAACACTGATCTAGGCCCTAGCTATAACCTTGAAAGACAGCAGGGAAACAAGTATTCTCCTGAAAGTGCTCCATTGAGAGATTCATCTGTGCCAATCCATGATATTGAACCCATGCTTGTTGAACAAGGGGGAATAATAGCAGATGAAGATCCTATTTATATGGACTGTTCTCTATCTAAACTCCGGTGGTAACTTTCTGTTATAAAGTACAGCAACCATCACAAAGAAATACAAATTTGTTCTTTAATCTACTCAAAAAAGGCTCCTGAAGCAGAATTTGACCCACACAGTAGAAAGCAAGCCAGCTAAGGGGTTTCAGCTGGATGACTGCTAGCAATTAAGCCTTACCTAATTGCTTGTGAGCTAGGAGAGAATCACTTCTGAATCTATGTAGGAAGTAATCAGAAGTTAACCTGAAAAGAACAGTTTGTTTCTTGCTTTGTGGCTTTTCATTTGTTGTTTTCCTGATTTTGACTTTGTTTTTACAAGTTAACACTGAAAGCAAGTTACCTGATTTATGTGCTACCAAGCATATCTGTGTTGGGAGAAATAACCCCATAAATAAATTTCTTATTGGCTTTACCCAAGAGCACAACTAAATTATTGTCAGCAGCTGTGTCTGGTGTGAATGAACTACATTGCCCACAATCCCTTGCAAATCATATAGAGATATGCACTTGCCAAGACTGTGAAGATTCTCACCCAGGCAGCCGTCTGACAGGCTTTATGGGCCAGGTACCTAGCATGGATAGAATGGGGCTATTGGAGAGGAGTAATATAATATCCAAAGCTTAGAGGTGTAAGGATGACAAGTCAAACAATAGGAACCCATGGTCTGGAAGAATAAGGTTGTGGAAGGGGAGGGGGGAGGGGATAAACTAATTTAAAAGTATGTACAAGTGGCAGAAAGGTGGTTTAGTGGATGAGAAAAATTTTGTATATTTTGTATTGGCATAATAGCCCTAGAGCAAATGTTGTTTGTAAGATTATATTATCCACTTGGCAATAAAAATTGAATTAAAAAAATCATCTTTTACTAAATACTTATGTAAATGATCTACTCTTACACTGAATCTTCAGTATAAAATAAAATCTCATAGAACCATGTTATTCGAACAAATACAGCCTTAAGAGACAATTGAAGAAATCCTGGGAGCCAGGTCATCTGCGTGCCTAAAACCTAAAACATTCTCACCTTTCTCTTTAATTTTTTCCTTTTCTTAAAAGCTAAATACATTAAAAGGAGCAAAAATTGGAAAATAAATGGACAATATAGCAATATAGTAAATGATGTAGAAAAAAGACCAAACTGGCCCATTCTGTCTGCCCAGTTGGAGTAAATTAGCATAAACTCCACTATGGTACGTAACATCCAACTTCCCATCCCCTATCTATTATTTTACCTGACTTCTTAATCATTTTCCCTCCTCCACTCTGTGTCCATTCCAAATGGGCCCAGATCCTATTAAAATACTAACCTTCACCACTTTCACAGGCTCTCATTTGCTTCTTCTCGTATGATGCTTATGAAATCAATACTAAGGTGACATTTTACTTACCAGATAATATCCTTTCCTTTAAGTCTTGTTAGACTAGTCCAGACAAGTGGATTGTGTTTCCCTATGAGCAGACTAGTGGAGACAGAGCCAATGAAATGCCCAGGTTTCAATGACATCACTGCCATGCTTCTATCTGCCTGAGCCATTAGAGGGCACTTCGGTATTCATCTCAAAGCATATGGGAAAGCATGGCAAACCTCACACAACCTCAACATGGGCAGCAATTATGAATCAGAACAGTAGAGAAACTATGTACAGAAGAGACTGAACAGCAGGTTGTCAGTAAGATATCGACCTGCAGAGCCAAGCATATAAATCATAGCAGACTAGGGAACCACCACAACATAACAGACCAAACACTGTTAAAAGGGTGGGCCCTGGACTGGTCTAACAGGACTCAAGGAAAGGATATTGTTTGGTAAGTAAAATGTCACCTTCCATGACATCTTGCTAGACCAGTCTAAACAAGTGGAACATCCTGACAACTCCCACTCTCCGGGATCGAGAGAATTATGATGGAAGAAGACCGTTTCCACACTGACCACCTCAGCAATGTGTCAAGCTGACAGAGCTAGGAGGCACATTTCTGCCCAGGCAAACCTGAGAGCCACCCCAGGGCCACTCCTGCACACTTCATGCTGCCTTGGTGATTGACATATCCCGCTGCTGTGGCATTGCCAGAAAACACTCGCACCACACTGCCCTTGACCAAGGGCAGGAAAATGTAAGATGGCCAGCCAGATAGCCCTTGCTTTGAGACAGTTAATGGATTACACCACCTGCCTGTGGCTCCAACAGCCCTGGGACATTCAGTCTTGACAAGGGCTTCCCCATCCATAAGACTGGCATCTGTCACCAGAAGAACCCACAAGTGATCATGTAGCGACATGCCCTCTTCAGATAATGTGGGCATAGCAGCCACCTCAAGCTGGTCCTCACTCCCAGCTGGAGGAGAAGCCTGAGCTTGAACTCCAGTCAGAAAGGGCGACCTGAGAGGCCTCATATGAACAGGCCCATGGCACTATCTTGATTGCCACCGCCATCAAGCCAAGAAGCTGGCGATAATCCCAAGTCCTGGGAGCCTGTTGAGAACAGAACACGTCAAGTTATTACAACAATCTCTGCACTCCTCTATCAGGAAGAGTCTGCCTACTTGAGCATCGAACCATGCTCCCAGGAATTCCAAGGATTGGGAAGGTCCAACTGATGCTTTCCCTGATTGATCACCCAGCCGAGGCTTTCCCGAAGGACACCACTCGGGCCACAACCTAAGAGGCCTCTGACAGAGCTCAAATGAGCCAGTTATCCAGAAATGGGTGTACGCATAGCACAACAGCCACCACCACCATGATCCTGGAAAACATTCTCGGGGCAGTGGAGAGGCCAAAAGGGAGGGCGGTGAACTGATAGTGTGAGCCAAACATAGAAAAAAAACGCAGACATCTCTGCTGATCCTCCCAGATCTGGATATGAAAACAAGCTTCAGCCAAACGAGAGACACTAGGAACTCCTTTTGGAGTATCGCCAAAATCACAGATCTTAGAGTATCCGTTCGGAAGCGCAACACGTGCAAAGGAGCATTGACCACCTTGAGGCCACTGGTCGGAAGGAGCCATCCTTCTCTGGCATCCCAAGAGAATAGCTGTCCTTGCCTCACTCAGCCAGAAGCACTGGCACTACCGTCTTTAAGCGCAGTAACTTGTTCAACGTGATCCATGTGGTGGCTCTCATATCTGCCAAACCACATGGCGAAATGTCTAATGCCTCCAGGATCAGCTGCTTGCAGTTCAAGACACAGCCACTTTGAATGGTGCCTAGCATCCTTTTATCCTTGGTGACATTCGGGAATGGGTCCCAAAACCTACATAGTAATGAACGGAAGAAACCCCTTCTGGAGGGGACCAAGTCACGAGCCCCATTGAAAGGACTAATTACGGGTCCAAAATCCAGAAGAAGGGTTTTCCAGGATGAAATGCCAGGAGTCCTGAGACCTCTGGAAGTCAGTCCAGCGTGCCCGCATTGGACAGGCGGGAGGCCAAAGATCCTACTTGCCTCCCAGGCCCTTTCAATGTATCCTCTGGAAGGCAATAAAACTCTGCCTCAACCATATCCTTCACCAACTTCTCCAATCAGCCCCACAAGAGAGTTTTTCCTAAAGGGCAGTTGAGTTAGCCAGGCTTTAGAGGATGTATCTGTTGCCCAGTGACAAAGCTATAATCAATGCCACATCACCGTTGACAGGACAATATGGCATGGCATCAGAAGGAAGGCAGTAACCTACTCCAAAGGAGGGGTAGCTCATCCAGTGGGATAGATTGAATTCACAGGAGCAGGGCTTAAGGCAGACTGCCAGCTGGAGAATAGCAGCTGTGCTGTGAACAGGCTCTTCAGCAGAGAGTCCATCTTTCTATCCATAATGCCCATCAAGGCCAATCCGACTTCCATGGGAGTGAAGGCCCACAGTGACCACCATGACCTCCACCGCCACCTCCACCTTGAGCAAGCCAGACCATGTGATGCACTCCTCTTGGAGAGAGAGCTTTCATCTCTTTACACACCTTTATCCCCCATCCCCATGGCGGGAAATCAGTAAGGACCCATTCCAAATGGAACATGTTCTTGATTATTTCTGTAAACGGGAAGACTGCCATAAATATCCACACTGCCTGTAGAAGCAGGGAACCTGAGGCCCCTGCTCAGTCACTGGAGCATCAGCCACATACCAACTGGAGGAAATTCGAGCAATCAACGACACCAGATCTCCCTTCCTGGACAGGTGGAAAATGCCAGCCTCCACATGAACCTCTGATAGAGGAAACACTTTTTTTTTTTTTTTGCATTAGACTCCTCAACCAAGACAACAGAACCAGCACTCAAGTCCAACAGGCCTCAGCCAACCCACACCTCCAGAAAGCAACCTCCATCTGGGTCACTTAAAAGAAGGCACTTAAACCAGGCTTCTACATTCTGCCCATCCCTCACATGATGGAGCTTGAGGGAATCCAAAGGCTGCAGGGTCCGAGTTTCTGCGCAAAAGACCAAGCTTGCTGAAGGCGGCAAAGAATTCCAGGGAGGATAACTGATTCCAGGAGTTTGCCTCCCTGAAAATAATCCCCAACACAGGGGACACAGCTGGAGCCGAACCCTCCAAAGAAGGGGAGCAACCAGAAGTGTGGTCACTGAAACTAAAGGCTGGGCAATTATTCTTCCGTTATTCATCAGTCACCTCTAACCTTGAGGCGGAAAATGCTGGGACAACCGAATCTCTTTGATGGAAGAAGGGAGACGGGCCCACCAGTGAAAACTCAGAGGCTGCCATGCAGGATGATTCCAGTGAAGAGGCTCTTCTTGCCACAGGTCAAACAACGTTTCCTGGAAAAAGATAGAAAGAGTTAATAGGCAAGGCAAACATTTGCGTGTGCTAAGGTCGCAAAACATGGAGCACGTAAAAGAGCGTGTGTTACAAGCACTTTGGCAGAAATGAGCATTGAAGCCACTCAGGCAAAACATATGCTGGGACTGCTTGGGCGTAAGGCGCGCAAAGGCAGAAAACATTAACAGCGCACGTTGGAAAATGGCAAGAAGAGACGAGGAGCCAAAAGACGTCCGCAGTCCATCCTGACTTACACTCCAAAAGAGACAAGTGAGGGAGCCCCCAACAAGGACAATGCCAAAGTTAAGCCTGGTACTCAGAGCCTCAGGCAGAGCAAGTTTTATGTTGTAAACCGCTCTGACACTGTAGCTAATAGCGGCATATCAAATGTACAATAAACAAACCGTGCCTGGTTCAGTGTTACTCCCCAGATGCTGTTTTTCATTCTTATGTTTTCTTAACAGGCTTGCAGCCACATACCTCTGAAGTGTCTTCAGGGAGAGCGGGGTGGGGTGGGGGAGGAGAGAGGAGGAAGGAGGAGGGGGTTGAGGTTGTATTAGGCTGCTGCTATCTTCCATATCCTTCCAATTTTCTGGCTGCTCAACAGACCCTTATTATGCTAAGAATGTGGAGCAGAGCCAATTTTGCCTCCTCCTTTGACTACCGAAAAGAAGTCTAGTGGAGCCTCCCACATTATGCTCATGTGAGAGAGTCACCCTCAAGGTGGTCGCGTCACAAGCAAAATCAGTTTTCTTCATAGTTGAAAAAAATCCACCTACTATCTGCTGGAAACAGAAGAATACTGAGGTGCCCTCTAGTGGCTCAGGCTGATAGAGGCACGGGAATGATGCCATTGAAACGTGGGCATTTCATTGGCTGGCTGGCTGGCTGGACCAATCTGCTGGTAGGGGAACACAACCCACTTGTCTGAACTGGTCTAGCAGGAGGATATGAAAGGAGCATATTTACTAATGTGTGCTGTTACTGTGGGGTTTACCACACATTAAGCTTACCATGCTAACAGCGTGGAGCCCTACACTAAAAAAACTCATTAACTGGTTATCGCATGATTAGGCCGAGACTAACGAGTTAGGGTCACAATGTGGGCACAGACTGCATGATGCAGTTAGCATAAGCCTTGTGAGCATGTACTAACCAACCTTGTTGGTGTTAGGGTGGGTACACTTAACACCACCCTAAAAATGCACCCATGTGCCAGTTAACACTGTGCCACATATTAACATGCCAACAACAGGGGACGAATGCACATGCCCCCAAAAATCAGCACAGGCTTCCACACTAAATTTTGCACCATAAACGTGCACTTCCGGCATGGATTTCTTAAACATGACCCTAAATCCAACACCCAGGTCTTCTTCCATGACTTACAGTATTAATACATAAAACCAGCAAAGCTATGTTCACTGAATTTTGAGGTTTAGCTATGGTCAAACCATGCAGGTTACTCAGATACCTTCTTAGAAACCTAATGCAGCCATACCATTGTTGCCAGGGTCATAAAAAAATGTAGTAAAACAGGAACAAAAAGAGCAAAAAGGTGAAAAGAAAAAGTAAAATAATATTCCTGGGTCCTATGAAGTTTTGACTGTGTATTCTGAATATATTTCCAAAAATGCCTTAACATCAAATGGCCATCATGAAAATGCCAATAGATACTTTGAGATTTTAGAAGATAAGATGAAAAGATTTTTAAAACTTGTAAATATTTTAAATCTGTATATATGTTTAAACTATCTATATACCTAATCAGCATTTACTCAGTAATGTAACCCTCAAATTACCTTTTCTATTATGTACAATTTAATGTTCGCTGTAATTTCAATTGTTTGCATACGTTTCAATGTAATGTTCAAGTTTTGTTCTATGTAAACCGCTTTGATTTTTCTGAAAGGCGGTATATAAAACCGTTCAATAAAATAAATAATTTTTTTATTTTTTACTAGATCACCAGTAGTTTAAAAAATATTTGCCCTTGAAGGATTCTGAAAAACACTGGCATATTCTGTAGAATTTAAAGTGTTCTTCAAAGAAAACCCTCATGATTGCTTATATAAGAGGAAGACACTTCCCCTTGGCACTGAAAATTCACAAGCTCTGAAGTATTTGAATGGCAAAAATACTACTGGAAAAAGAAAACAGGACCAACAAATAAAATCCATGATCAAAATACGCTGTTCCCTCCACAGTTACAGCGCTATGTTAGTGAAATCAAGGCACACAACAAAAAATATTTAAAGCTCCGTCTCAAAATAAAATCCATCAAGATCCAAAGCAATCTGTCGTTTCTCCCATAGAGCTCTAATCCTGTAATCATTGTTGCCCAAACCAGTGGTTCAGGGCCTTAAGCTCTTCAATGCCACATAACATGAGAGAATGCAGGATAATTAATCTTAACAGCAAAACAAGAAGGAAGGATTCCTTCCTATCTAAAGTCAATGCAATTGAAGATAGCAATTTTGGGTATATTTAAATTCAACCACAAACTGTATGGTCTTATCTTGACACCTACCTACCAAGTCTTGAATAATATTTGAGAGTCAACAAAACACGGCAGCGGTGTCATTCTTTCCTATTTTTAATGCCCATATCAGGAAAAAGATGAATTCTTTCGGACCAGAATTTTCTTTTTAAAACACCAGAAATTAGTCTCTCTGGTATAGAAATATGTGAGCAGCTAATCAGAGAGATACTTTTCCAAATAATCTGGCAGCACTTTAGTTATTTAACAGATTTTTTATATTGTCCTATCATTTTAGTCAAAGCGATTTACATTGTATCTTAAACTTGGTAATGTACATTAAACAGGGACATTGATAACTTGAATTCTCCTGAGGCAATGGAGGGTTAAGTGACTTGCCAAGGCCACAAGGAGTGCTAGTGGGAATCAAACCCTGATCCCAAGTCTTTGAGTGCCTGGCAACCAAGATAAAGCAAATGTGACCCACTACATTAGGAGCAGAATAAAACGTTAACTATTTTATTGCAAATCACTTTGTAGCCTATTGAGAAAGGCAGTATATAGAAATTATAAATAAATATTGAGATTTAAGCAGGCAGATTCAAAATAATACATTTGTGGAGTCAAAAAGAAATAAAACCAACCAACCTTCTCGGGAGGAAGCTGGAAGTAGTAAAATTAGTAATTGACACGGACCCTAAAATTCTAATCTATGGTAAAGAAGAATATCATCCCAGTAACAGCCCCAGTTGAAAAGGCATCTGCAGTGCTACTTTGGAAAAGGTTAGGGCTGCACTGCTCATACACTTTAAGAATAAAACTGTCTTAATAAAAAAAAGCCAACAAACTTTGCAGAATGGGATCATGGACAATTTTATAAAGAAAAACACGTTTCTTAATCATTCCTCCAGGCCAATCCAAGTAGGTATAGGTAGTCACCATCCTCCAGCAGCTGAGAACTGAGCATGACAAACTTTCCAGTGATGCAGTATAAGAGCTCCCCCTTCAGCACCCCTCACCAGTTTTTCAGTACTCAGCAGTTGCATGAGGTGTTCCTGCATAAGGGGACTCATTGAAAGATAGGCTGATTTGGGTAGATTAGGTTCTGGTTGTTCATAAACTAAAAGGAAGCAGAAGAGCAGCAGAAACATATTGCTGGGGAATAGAGAGGTGGGGGGGGGCGGGGGGCAGAGCCTGCCTGGTACACAGATTCTCAAGGGCCTTTCAACACAGGAGTACCTTTCCTAACAAGGGGGAAATACCTGGGAGTCCAGTCTCTTTCTCCAGCTAGAGGCAGCACAACTGTAACCTACAGGATGCTGCTGCCTCTGAGCCCCTCCAGTAGCTGTGTTCTCTTGCCTAGTGCCGTTATGCCATGAGCAGAGGTAGTGGCGCGATAAGCCTCAGGGCCCTACGGGTGAGTGCTGTGTCCCTCTTGCCTGGTGCCACTCTTCTGCGAGCAGCGGTGGTGCAGTAAGCCTCAGCGTGAAATCAAGACATCATGCCGCATCAGTGCAGTCTCGGTCAGCACAAGGGCTCTTCCTGGGCAGCTTCGCAGCTCCGGTGGTGATAGCGGATCGCAGAGTGCACTGGAAGCCGCAGACTCACAACGCTGGGTTTCTGCCTGCGGCAAAAGAGAGCTGGGCACAAAGATATCAGTGGTTTTCTGATGGAAATAGACAGCAGACAGCAGACAGCACTCCTCAGAATCGGCAGGCTCAGGGGGGCCCGCAGTTTTGGCAGGAACGGCAGCCCTTTCAGAACTGGCTGCCATTTCACAGGAGGGCAGGGTTAAGCGTGGGAAAAGAAGGGCTAAGACTAAAAAATAAGGTAGGTGAGACTTTAGGCAGTGCAGCACCACAATCTGGATCAGAAACGGTCACTAAATCTTTGGAGGCTGTTTTCTCCACGGATTTTCTTTTCTCACTCCATAAGGCCTACTGTCTGAAGCAGCAGCAGTTTGGAACTTCAGCAGGGCCTGCTTCGTTTCTCTCTCCCTTGCCTGGGGAGTCCGTACAAATGAAGGACCATGTCGCAGGGCCCCCCCATTGAAAAAAGGGGCATGGGGAAGCTGATTCCTGACTGTGTCAAGTCTCCCCACAATCACTTGGGACAGAGGAACTGGGTGAAGGGCCCCTCGGGCCTCTGGGGGGACCCAACGAGCCCAGAGCTGGAAGAAGGGGAAATTCCTTCTGGGGATGACCCGAATGTGGTTAGAGTATTTCAGAGAGAAGAGCTGGCGGCTCTTATTAATCATTTGCTAGCGGCCTTAAACATGACACCCCTTCTAGCGCTGGCGGAGCCACCCCTGGAGGAACCTCTCTTACAGAGATTTAAGGGGGCACAGACATGTTTCCAAGTCCATTGAATAATTAGAAAGATAAGTGATTCGGAATGGGATTTCTCAGAAGCAATCTTGAGGCGCGGCCGGATGATGGCATGGCTCTACCCTATTCCACAGGAGGACAATGATCTCTTGAAAATGCCCAAAGTGGTTCCCTTGGTATCAGCAGTGACCAAGAAAACCACTATTCCACTGGAAGGCGGGGCAGCACTCAGGGAACTCCAAGACCCGAAGTTGGAACCCCTATTTAAATAGGCCTTTGACACTATGGCCTTGACCCTGCAGGCCTCAATCTGAGGGGCCTCTGTGTCCCAGGATTCTATCAGGTGGATCCAGGGCTTTGTATCACAGGGACTAGAAAACCAGGAGCCATCAGGGGGCTCAAGACTGAAAACCATGACAGCGTATCTGGTGGATGCGTTCTATGACCTGGTTTGACTTTCTTCTAAGAACATGGCATTGATTATCGTGATGCGCTGATTTCTATGGCTGCGTAACTGGATGGCGGATGTCTCCTCCAAAGCCCAGCTCAACAAGCTTCCCTACAGGGGTAAATTGTTGTTTGGAGAAGATTGTTAAAGGCTTAGGAGACTTTAAAGGTGGTCACTTGCCAGAAGACAAGCCCAAGGGGCTGAAAGTAGAGGCATCCCAGCGGGGACAGCCCAGAGACTTTCAGAGGACGCGGGAGGCAAGATTCACCCCATATCAGAGAGGCCACTACAGGGCACGGGGCCAGCCCTTTCAGGGTTTCCAGGGCATGAGCCGGGGTTATTACTTAGCCCCATTGGGCCCGAGCAAGAAGCCCCAATGAAGCCAGGGGGGCCCAGGCATAGATAGCGGTAGTAGGTCAGCTACAACAGTTATACTCCTCCTGGGCTCATGTTACCACTGACCAGTGGTTATGGTATTTTGAAGGTGTGAATAAACGGGTAGACAAAGGGGAGTCGGTTGATATAGTGTATCTGAACTTTCAGAAAGCCTTTGACAAGGTCCCTCAGAGACTTTTGGCAAAACTAAAAAAAGTCATGGGATAGGAGGCAGTGTACTATTGTGGATCAGGAACTGGTTAAAAGATAGAAAGCAGAGGGTCGGGCTAAATGACCAATTTTTCCAATGGAAAAAGATGAATAGTGAAGTACCGCAGGGATCTGAGCTGGCTCCGCTGCTTTTTGACATATTCAGAAATGACCTGGAAAAGGGAATAACTAGTGAGGTTATCAAATTTACAGATGACACAAAACTATTTAAAGTTGTTAAAACCCAAGAGGATTGTGGAAATTGCAAGAGGATCTTGATAGATTGGAAAACTGGGCAATAGCAGATTAAATTTAATGTGGACAAATGCAAAGTTATGCATATAGGAAAGAACAACCCAAACTATGGTTACACGATGCAAGGTTCCACATTGGGAACCACCACCCAGGAAAAAGATTTAGGCGTCATCGTAGATAACATGTTAAAACCCTCTGCCCAGTGTGCAGCGGTGGCCAAAAGAGAAAAAAGAATGCTAGGTATCATAAGGAAAGGAATGGAAAATAAAACAAAGAATATTATAATGCCTCTGTATCGTTCCACGATGCGACCGCACCTTGAATATTGTGTGCAATTCTGGTCGCCATATCTTAAAAAAGATATAGCGTTATTAGAAAAGGTACAGAGAAAAGCCACCAAAATGGTAAAGGGGATGGAAGGATACTCCTATGAAGAGAGGCTAAAAAGCTTAGGGCTCTTCAACCTGGAAAAGAGACAGCTGAGGGAAGATATGATAGAGGTCTATAAATTAATGGAGTGGAATGGGTAAACGTAGATCACTTGTTTACGTCATCAGAATATAAAAAGACTAAGGGACATGCAATGAAGCTACAGGGTAACCTATTTAAAACTAATAAGAGAAAATATTTTTTCACTCAACGTGTAATCAAACTCTGGAATTTGTTACCGGAGGATGTAGTAAAAGCTGTTAGTATAGCTGGATTTAAAAAAGGTTTGGTCAAGTTCCTGGAGGAAAGGTCCATAAACCATTATTAAAAGGGACCCAGGATATCACTGCTTGACCCAATACAAGCATTGAGGAACCGGTGTCTTTTGGGGAGACTGCTAGGTACTTGTGACCTAGATTGGCCACTGTTGGAAACAGGATACTGGGCTTGATGGACCTTGGTCTGACCCAGTATGGCATATCTTATGTTCTTATGTATAGGCACTTGATATACAGCCCTTTACTTGCGCATCAGAGCAGTTTACATGTATGTATATACAAACAGGTACTTTTTATTCCCTTGTCCCCGAAGGGCTCACAATCTAAGTGTACCTGAGGCAATGGAGGGTTAAGTGGCTTGCCCAAGGCCACAAGGAATAGCCATGGAACTAGAGACCCCAGTCCCTCCGGCCTGAGGTTACTTGTCCCCATGTGGGAATTGAACTCCCAGCCCCATGTGGGTGTTGGAGATAATTTGGGAGGGGTATGTACTGGAATTTGCACGTCCCCTTTCCAAGGCCTTTGTCCTTTCACCCTGCAAAGCCCAGAAGGCGGCACAAGCGGTTCAGGAGACATTGCAGTACTTGCTGCAGTTAGGGGCCCATCATCCCAGTACCACCAAGCAAATGCAGCAAAGGAAGGTATTCCATATATTTTGTGGTCCCCAAGAAGGGGAGGTCATTTCGGCTCACCCTGGACCTCAAACAGCACGGAGTTGCTTTAGGGTGAGGAAAGAACGCTGAACAACTGAAGAGATGTGACTTTTAAAAGAGAGGGATGAATCAAGAGTGACACCAAGATACCGAAGGGAAGAAACCATAGGGATAGGTGAAGAAGCAAAAAGGGGAGTGAGGTGAAGGGTAGAAGAATGACCAAGAGTAAACCAAATAGCGGAGGTTTTTGCAAGATTAATGTGAAGAAAATTAGAGGAAAGCCAGGAAGCCACAGAAGAAAGACACGTGTTGAAGGAAGTGATGTCAGGAGAAGAAGAATCTGTGTGATACAAGAGGAAGATGTCATCTGCATAATAGCGAGCCGAGATACCATGTTGCTGAACCAATAAAGCAAGAGGGGCAAGGAAAATATTAAAAAGAAGAGGTGCAAGGACAGAACCCTGGGAAACAGACCCTGAGAAAACCAAAAAGGAACGACAGGAAAGAAAAGAACGATTTCTTCTTTGAGAGCATCTTTACCTTCCTGCCCTGCTCCGATTCTCTCTCCTCCCCCCGTTGCCTCCCCCTCGCCAGTCTCTCAAACCTCCCACTTCTGGGCATCCTTCTCCTTGATCACTCCCCCCGAACTTCATCATCTCATTTCCTCCTCAAAGAAGACCTCCTGTTCCTTAGACCCCATTCCTTCCTCCTGGCTCCTGGAACCTTCCTTACGTCTCCTTCCCCACATCCTTACTATGTTTAACTCCAGTCTTTCTACAGGGTCCTTTCCCAGCTCCTGGAAACATGCCTTAATTTGCCCCCTCCTTAAAAACCCCTCACCTGATCCCTCGGTTCCCGCTCTGTCTCTAATCTTCCTTTTCTCTCGAAACTCTTAGAGAAATTTGTCTTTGCACAACTTTCACATCACCTTGATTCTACTAATTTTCTTCACCCTCGTCAATTGGGGTTCCGTCAGGGTCACAGTGTCAAAACTATCCTTCTTGCTTTTACTAATGCACTGCATGTAGCTCAAGATCGTGGTGACATCTCGGTGGCGGTTGCACTTGATCTTTCCGCTGCATTCGACTTAGTTGATCACTCCCTCCTTCTTCTTCTTCGCTTACGGGAAGCGGGTCTTTGTAGTACTGTTCACCGCTGGTTCCACTCTTTCCTCTCCTCTCGATCCTGTGCAGTCCTTTCCCCTTCCTCTTCTGCCCTTCCCTCGGACTCTTTCCCTCTTCCCTGTGGGGTTCCTCAGGGTTCTGTCCTGGCTCCCCTTCTTTTCAACCTCTTCTTGGCCCCCTTAGCCCTCTTAATACAACAGTCTGGAATATCTGCCTTTCTCTATGCAGACAACATTGTTCTGCTTCATCACACCTCCCCTTCCTGTCCAGACCTCTCCGCGTTAAACTCCTGTCTTTCTGATGTGGCTAACTGGTTGACACTTAACTGCCTTTACCTTAATCTTGCTAAGACTATCACTATCTGGTTCTCTCATAACAATCCATCTCCCACACTGGCCCCTTCTTTCTCTGGCTCTCCTGTTCCTCTAGTCTCCACCTTCCGTTATCTTGGGGTTCACTTTGATTCTGACCTATCATTCCATGCCCATATTTCACATGTCACTAAAACTTCCTTTTTCTTCCTCCGACAAATTCGCACAGTCCGTCCTTTCTTATCTCCATCAGCCCTCACCACCTTGTTGTCATCTCTGGTTATGTCACGTGTGGATTTTGCAAACTCAATTTTCATCGGCCTTTCTAAATCTCAACTGTCCCGGTTACAATGGATCCAGAACACTGCTGCCCGCCTTGTCACCCATTCTTCCCCCCGAGATCACATAACACCCCTGCTATTCCGCCTTCATTGGCTACCCTTTCCCCATCGCGCTCAATTCAAGCTTCTCACCCTGGTCCATAAAGCTCTCTATGCCGGCACCCCTCAATACTTAACAGACCTTCTTTCTTTTCACTCTCCTAGGTACACTCCTCGCTCCTTCCACCTCAACCGTCTCACCCTTCCCTCCCCCTCCCGCGCTCACTTACAATCTACCCGCTCTTCTGCCTTCTTTTTTGCTGGCCCCGCCCTTTGGAATTCCCTTCCCTCTTCACTCCATCTGGAACCTCATCACTCCACATTCAAACAAAACCTGAAAACCCACCTTTTTCCCTGGTGTTTGATGTCCCCTCTCCTTTCGTGTAAATCCCATTACCTCTATCCTCTATTTTCCTTGTGTCTTGTCCTTACTTATGTTTGGTCTTGTCTCTCTTGTCTCTACTGCTTTTCTATTAAGAAATTGTAATTCTTTTCCACTTCGCTGGCTTTGGCCTTCTTTTAAACATGGTTTTTAATTGTACACCGCTTTGCTTGTTCTAGAAAGGCGGTTTTTATCAAATGAAATAAACATAAACATAAACCATTGGAGAACTGAACCGGTAAGACCGGCATCCCTAAGACGAACCAAAAGAGTGCGGTGATCAACCAAATCAAAAGCAGCGGATAGATAAAAAGAAACAGCGAGAGAAATAGACCCATGGTCATATGCAGAATGTTCATTAAGAAGAGAAAGGAGGACAGATTCTGTGCTGTGACCAGGGCGGAAACCAGATTGGCGAGGGTGAAGAGAAAGAGAGACCTCAAGGTGAGAAGAGAGTTGAGAGAAAACTAGCTTTTCTAAAAGTTTAGAAAGGAAGGGGAGGTTAGAGATAGGACGCCAGCTGGAGAGAGAGGAAGGGTCAAGGGAACCGTTCTTCAGAAGAAGACGAACAGAGGCGTGTTTCCAGAGTGAGGGGAATATCCCAGTGGATAAGCTAGCATTGAAAATAGAAAGAATGAAAGAGAGAGCTAAGGAGGGTTCCATAAGGCAACAGGAGGGGATCGGGTCAGAAAGACACATGATCCCCAGAACTTGCAGATAATGCCAAGCTGTGGGAACTCTCATGGCTAGAAACTCATGTACCAAACACCTGAGCTTCTTTGCCTGCTGATCCGGCAAAAACACTCTGCCCGTGCAGGTGTCGAATCTTGCCCCCAAATACTCGATCTCCTAAGCGGGAACCAACCTGCTCTTTGCCAGATTGATCACCCACCCCAGACTTCTCAACAGTCCCACTACCCTGGCTGTTGCCTTCAGACTCTCCTCCCTTGACTTGGCCCGAAACAACCAATCGTCAAGGTACGCGTGAACCAGAATACCTTCTTTGCGGAGTGCAGCAGCCACTAACACCATTAACTTGGTAAAGGTGTGAGGAGCCGATGCAAGGCCAAACGGTAAAGCCTGAAACTGAAAATGTCCCTCAGGACAGCAAACTGCAGAAACTGCTGATGCGACTCGCGTATAGGGATATGCAAATATGCCTCTGTAAGATCCAGAGACGTCAGAAACTCTCCCTACCATACCGCCACTATCACGGACTTCAGAGTTTCCATATGAAAATGCGGCACCCGAAGACAACGATTTACTCGCTTTAGGTCGAGGATAGGTCGAAAGGACCCCCTCCTTTTTCAGTACCACAAAATGAAGGGAGTATCGACCGCAGCCGCATTGGGAACCGGCACCACTGTCCCCAGTGCCAAAAGCTTTGTTAAGAGTCTCCTCTACCACCGCGGCCTTGGTCCGAGACTTGCAAGGAGACCACACGAACGCAGGAAGGACTGGCCTCACAAACTCTAGGGCATAACCATCTCGCACCACCTCCAAGACCCACAGGTCGGACGTGACCCGGGCCCAAGCGGAGAAGAACTGCCGCAGACGTCCTCCCACCAGCAGAACTCCCGCCCAGGCCCCTGCTGTCTCACTGCGCTTTCCTAGGACCAGAGGCAGCTGAAGAGGCCCCAAAACCCCTTCCTGCTCCCTGAAATCCCCAAAAAACCCTGCCCCCTAGAAAGGAAGTGGCCCCTCTGAAAGGGCACCAAACACGCCACCCGAAACTTCCGGGCTTCCCACGGCTGAGACCACCCGTGCGTGGGGATACGACTCTGCTTAGGCTTGTCTTCTGGGAGCCTGCCCCCCTTAGACTCGCCCAGCTCCTTAACCAACTTGCCCAAATCCTCTCCAAAAAGCAGCTTACCCCGAAACGGAAGCCTACTGAGCCAAGCCTTGGAAGAAGCGTCTGTCGCCCAGTTGTGGAGCCAAAGGTACCGCTGAGCAGCTACCACCGAAGCCACGTTCTTCGATAAACTCTTAATGAGATCATACTGGCTATCCACAAGGTAGGCCGCACCCGACTCAATTCTCGTCAACTCCTCCTGCGGCCCACCCGACAGCTGCAGCTGTTGGGACCACCTCAGACAAGCCCGGGCAACCCAAGCCCCACACACCGATGCCTGTAGCGCCAGGGCACTGATGTCAAAGGCTTGCTTCAACAAAGTGTCCAACCTCTGATCGTGAGAGTACTTAAGGGCAGCGCTGCCCTCCACCCGGATGGTAGTCTTCTTGGTAACCGCCGATACTGCTGCATCCACTTAGGGCGACAGCAGTAACTCCTTATCTAGCTCCCGCAAAGTTGACAAGCGCGACATCAAGTGCACGCCCCTTAAGCCGGACTCAGGCTGATCCCACTCCTCTTGAATCCTGCCGAACCACCCAGTGAACCAGAAAGTCCCGCTGAGACTTCCTGACTGCCTGAATTAACAGATCCTCCAGAGAATCCTCCTCCGCCGGCACTGCTGCTGCAATATTGAGTACCTTCAACGACTCCGTAATCAAGTCCGGCAACTTCTCCCGACGGAAGACACAAACAATCCTAGCCTGCTCCTGCTCTGGGATCTCTCCTTCCACGAGATCTTCCTTATCTTCCTCCAACTCCTGATCTGAGACCTCACCCTCCAGTGGCTCCGATGCCGGGGAGAGGGGAACTTCCTCCTGCGCTGACCTAGCTCACTTGGGCGGAACATCCTGCTCCTTCTGAGACCTGGCCTCGGAGACACGCTTCACCCCGTATCCCAGCGCTGTCGTCCGCCCAGGTTCCCCCTGCTGGCGCAAACAGAAGGCCTTGTACAACAGCAACACGAATTACAGGGAGAAAAAAAAAACCCGGCCTCCCGTCGCCAAGGAGGGCCCAGGCAAGGGCTGCGAAGGACCCAGCTGCTCTAAAACTGTGGACAGAGGAGACCCTGCGCTAAGGGATACCTCCAGGGGCTCTCCCAACTCCTGGGAGACAGAATCCAGCGGATCCTAGGAGACACTGGCCTGCATGCCCTGCTCCACTGAGGCTGCCTCTAGTGCACAGCCCCTACAAACACTGGCTTCAGACACCGCTCCCCGCAGACCACACACTGCGGCCTCGCCGGCATAGTGACACTCCCAAGAATATACACCTATAGCTCAATCTACCTATAACTATAAATGTACGTACATACATACATACATACACACACATACATACATACCTACACCAATGCAGCAAACATCCTGCTAAAGAAACCCAAAGAAAAACCTAAGTAAAAACTATATTAGGCTCTTCCCTTGTTCTCTATCTTCTAAACCAAGTGTAAAGGCCTCAGCGCGTGGAGAGAAGGACCCCCCAGGTCTAAAAGCCTTGGCGCGAAAATAGAAAGAGCCCTGCCCGTCCGGCAGAGCCTTTCCCTTATAACAGCCGGACTGAGCTTGCTTTTCTTCAAAAAAAAGCGGCCACATGACTCAACCACAGTCCATGCGGCTCACAGACCTGATTCGCTGTGTTCCTCCGCTCCTGCGCTTCCTTCAATGCGCCCTGCAGCGACTGTGTTCATCTTCCTGCCCTCACGCTCAGCCACCAAGAGGGCTTCGGCAGCAAGGCAGGAGACAATGCGGCAGGCCCTGCTTGCAGAAACCCTCCGGCGGGGATTACTCCCGCTGGGCTCCAAGCAGATCCTTACTTTTTTTTTCTTTTTAATCGCTCGGGCCACACGAAGCCTCCTCCTGCCCTCAACTCCTTCAATGGGGGGGGGGGGGGCTTCACCAAAGGAGAAAACTTTCTCAAGGTAAGCTACAAATCAAATAAACCAAAGAGAAACAAAAAAAAAGAAAAGTAGAGCAATAAAGCTCCTCTAAGATCTAAGTGTCTCTCCAGTAAGCCTTTCCCTTGGCTTACTGCAACCTCCAGCTGCTTGGAGACCGAGTATACTGGAGCTGGTAGGAGGTGCCGGTGATATATATATCCTGCTGTCTTCAAAAAGATGACGTACTCAGTCTCCAAGCTTCTGGAAGGGGAGCACAACCAGAGGAAAAGGGACTGGACTGGAGGGATGCTTAAGAACTATGTAACAGAAGCACCTATATACAAGGGATTTCTTGCAGTGAGACATTATGTTCAGATTCCAGGGCTAAAGTACTCCTGGAATCATTTTTTTCCGGAAGTCCCCGCAGTCTTTGATATCCCTTAGGGTATTAGGGAAAGTTCCGTACTGTGGGTCCATATATTGAAAGCTCTCTGGCACATTGCTTGGGTACTCAGTTTTCAGCTACTGGAGGATGGCGACTACTCATACATACCTGGACTGGCCTGAGTCACTCAAGGAAAGAATTAGCAGGTATGGTCTAATTTCTCCTTACAAAGCTTGGCACATTCTCTTTGCAAAGAAGGAGCTAAGGCACAGCCAAGGTTTTGTAACCAATGATGAACCTAGTTGAACCTGTGCATAATACATTTTTGTAAATTACATTGGTGGCCACACCTAACAGCTGTTACTGTTTGGTCATGTATAATTATTTGCCATAATAATTAAAAATGTTCAATGGAAATAGCCCCCCCAAAAAAAGGATAGACAATCTAACTACAAGCACAGGAATGGGGTGGGGGCTACCAGGACCATGGTTCAACCAGCATCAGCAGCTAGGGAGCTCGAAGGAGGCAGATAAGGAGGATGGTTTGGCCTCTCCAAGCAAAAAGGTGCTCCACTGCCTCTCAATTTAACCATTGTTTTAAAGATGTCAAGGGTCCATGCACTATCACACTGAAAATTCTTTCACTACTAGCTTCTGGGAACTGAAGACTGGTCAATCTAGTTCTAAGCTTTTGAGATTTATTTTTAACTCCCATGTTACTGTTAAATAGAAATTTTAGATCTTTTTATTCAGGGAATAAAAGGACTGCACATTTCTGCAAACAATAAGACAAAAAATAAAAAAAATGAACAAGGACTGGTTCTGCATTTCTCAATTGAGCAATCTGGTAATCTTTAAGAAAGCAGACTTCTGGAATTACAGAGGATTCCTGGAGGCATCTTGTTTTTAATCTCTTATCAAGGAAAATGTGTGCACTCTACAGGAAAGCAATTGTGCAGTCTGAATAGGCTATAGACCCTGCTCTCATGCATCCCTCTCCACACAATATAAACTTGTAAGGCCGTAGAGGGAAAGGGAAATAGATTTAGCTCATGCCTTTCTCAGAAGTTCAAGGCCAGTTACAATCAAATACAGTAGGTATTTTCTTGTCTCAAAGGGTTCACAATCTAAGTTTGTACCTGAGGCAAATGAGGATTAAGATCACAAGGAATGCCAGTCGGAATGGAATACTAGCTTCTCTGATGCTCAGCCTGCTGCTCTAACCATTAGGCTAATCCTCCTTTTTTTCTGATTTATCAGACTTAAATCATGCAAGCTGTCCCAGGATTCATTTTATTGCACTGCCTGCAAGAACAAAGACCAGTATAAGATATCCATACAGGTCTTCAAACATAAAAGTAAGATAGCTTTATCTCTGCCACATATAAGGCACACTGTGGGACCAAATACAGAAAAGTGGGCTAGGCTTTGTGCACATGCTAACTTGACTTTTACACACAATTTTGCGTACTACCAATGCAAAAAGGAGTTTTATGCACGAGCTGTGTACAAAGCTTTGAACAGGTTCAACTGCAATCCATTGTAAGGAAGCAATTAGCTATTCAGGACAAATGCAGAACTGCACAAAAGACCAGAAGCCTAGGTTCAACACTGGGATTTTAACACAACAGAGTGGCAAGTAATGGAGAAAACACTCTACAGATTCAATGTTATCTGGGAATTTTAACACAAGATCTGAGGAGGCATAAAGGGTAAGCTCATTGGTCGGCGGTAAGCCCTAGTAAAGAATTTATGCCCGTTTACATTTTTATTTTGAGCAACCAGGACCCACAAGTTTTTCCTGGTATTGTTGAAGGGCAGTAGTGAAAAACAAAACAGCTGAATTGAGGAGCTGAAGTGGTGGTGTGCTGGAACAATGTTCTACACACATGCTGGAATGCTAGCTGATGCATAATCAGCAATATTGGCATTTATGAACACTGATAGTATTCTAAGCAGAACTTCTGTGCAGAATAATATTGCTGTTTATGAGCCAGCATTCCAGCACATGGCTATGAATGTCACGATACAGATGCTGCTAGTGCAAACTTGTGTGCACATGCATCTGGCTGATTCTCTTTATTTAGTACAGACTTTTTGTGCACAACATATTTGCATTCTATTTGGTTACAGAACTGCAGAGCAAAACTTACTTTAGAAACCGTGTGCTGAGTTTTAGCACACAGCTCTAATGCAAGATTTCAGCAGCAGGGAAAAACTGATATTACTGAGGATGTACACGGTGATCCAGCATATAGAGTAGAAAAATGTCTGCCATTTGCAGCAGGGAAGGTTTGACAAAGCGCCTAACATTTCTATCTACTCCTGCCACAATAAACGGAAACAAAGTTAACTAGCATGTAAACACATGCACAGGAAAAACTGCTTTTGGACTAGGCCTGCGAAAGTCCAAACCCCCTGTGAATCAGATACACTCAGACTACAGCAAGATGTGAAACCAAAACACCAAAGCAGCAGCCCCTCAGTGCATTACCTCCCTGCCGCCCGCTTCTCTGGGCCTAAAGGACTAGCGTCTGCCCTGCAGCCGGGATCAGGGCGAGATCTCATATCCCTATTTACAAAGGCATCCACATATACACACACGCGACCTCGGGAAAGGGCTACGCTGCTATACCATACACCGCACACAGTCTGCTTGACGAGTGAGAGTGAGATAAATAGCTGCACCGCGTAAACAGTGTGGAGACTACAAACACACAGAAGCTGAGGAAATCGCGACGGGACGAGCACTGGCTTTATCCTGAGAGAGCGTTAGCACACAGGCAGGCGCGCGCGCGCACGGAGGGCTGGACACGCCGGAGAGAGAGATAAACAGAGGCACGGGGCTGGGTGTCTGCGCACATGACAGGGAGGGGACGCCGGCGACTCCCCCTCCCTCAGCCGCCGCAAAGCAAAGGCCCGAACGGCCAGGCCACAGTCGCAACACTCACCCGCCGGCTCCTCATGCTGAGGCGAGGCCCGGGAGCCCGCCCCCACGAGGAAGGCAGAGCGCACCGGCCGCGCCTGGCGTCTCGAGGTGGGCAAACGAGATCTCGGCCGCCTCCTCCCCCTGCACGCGCGTCCCGACAAAGGAGAGGCGGCCCAGGCCCGAATCCGCAGCGCAGCCTCCGTAGGACAGCGGCCCCTGGCGGCCGGCGTGAACAGCGCGGCCGCTGCGACAGCCTGAGAGAGACCCATCGCTCGGCTCTTCCCATGGGATATTACTATCTGTTAAGATACTGTCATTGGAACCAACTTTTTAAAACAAGTGGCGGTGCTAAACTCAATAAAAATGTCTCTTCCCAGGAGACGGGAAGCAATTTTCTTAACACTGGGAAAACGGTTAGCCCAAGAGTACCTGTTGCCCTGGGCGAACACACACTTCTGCGACCCCCGGGCGGACCAGGTCTTACCTTCCCTCATACTCTTAACAGCCCTACCCCTCAGTAGTCCATCAGTTCCTCTTTACTTCCCCCTTATCCACCTATACAATCAACTCTTCCCTTCCCTTTTTACTACCTCCCGCCACAGGCATCCATCATCTCTCCTTCCCAGGGTCGGCTCCAGAATTGGTTCAAAGTGTTGGCATCAGAGGCAAAGGGCTTTCCAAACTTTTATCCCCTGTAACCGCATTTTAGCAATTGAATAGTCAAGTGGTCCCAGATGATGAAATCCAAATAGCAGGTCTCCAGCTTCCTTCCCCTCCCTCATCTAAAGCAGAAAGCAGCAGCAACCAGCACAGGGTTCTTTGTGCCAGTTTGTTACTCCAGTACGACCCAGTGGGTTGAGGCAAAGGCCCATGAATGTTCACTGGCTCATATGCTGACTGGTGACTGCACTACTTGCACAGAACACAGCAGGGCCATACCAAGGGTACAAATTATATCACAATGATAAGAGTAAATCAAATTGGTGGATGGAGTTGCGCTTTATGTTAAAGAGGGCATTGAGTCAGAGGATTAAAGTTTTGCAAGAAATAAAATACACTGTAAAATCTCTATGGATGGAAATTCAATGTAAAAAAGGGAAGGCAGTGGAGTGTACTACGGACCGCCTGGTGAGTGAATGAATAAATGGATGATGAAATGCTCAAAGAAATCAGGGAAGCTAACAAAAGTTACAACACAGTAATAATGGGTGATTTCAATTACCATGGTATTGACTGGGTCAGTGACACGGCAGGACATGCTAGGGAGATAAAGTTCCTAGATGAAATAAAGGACTGCTTCTTGGAGCAGCTGGTTCATGAACCAACAATAGGGGAAGCCTATTTGGACTTAGTCCTTAGTGGAACACAAGACCTGGTACAAGAAAGAAGGATGTTAGGGCTAGTTGGCAATAGTGATCATAAGATGATCATGTTTGATTTAATAAATAGAGGAAGGACGACAAGGAAATCCACAGTACTGCCTTTTAACTTTCAAAAGGGAGACTATGATAAAATGAGGACAATAGTTAAGAATAAACTAAAAGGAGCAGCTGCAAAGGTTAAAGATTTACATCAAGTATGGGTGTTTAAAAATACTATCCTGGAAGCTCAGACCAGCTGTATTCCATGCTTTAAGAAAAGTGGAAAGAAGTCCAAAAAACTGCCAGCATGGTTTAAAGGTGAGGTCAGAGAGGCTGTTGTAGCCAAAAAAGCATCTGTCAGGAAATGGAAAAAGGAGCAAAATGACGAAAACTGGAAACAAAATAAGCACTAGCAAGTTAGATGCAAGAGAGAATTTGAAAAAAAGCTTGCTGTGGAAGTAAAAAGCATTCTAAAAACCTTTTCAAGTACATTCGTAGCAAAAAAACTATGAGAGTCAGTTGAACCATTAGATGATAGAGGGGTAAAAGGGGCACTAAGAAGGGACAAGGTCATAATGGAGAGATTGAAAGAATTCTTTGCTTCAGTCTTTACTGAAGATGATGTAGGGAAGTTACCCATTACTGAAATGGTATTTAAAAGGTGATACATCAGAAAAATTGAAAGAAATATCGATAAACTGGGAAGATGTATTATTTACAGCTATTTGATAAACTAAAGAGTAGCAAATCATCTGGATCTGATGGTATACATCCAAGGGTGTTGAAAGAACTGAAATATGAGATTGCTGACATACTATTAGTTATCTGTGAACTATCATTAAAATCACCTGTAATACCTGAAGATTGGCAAATAGCCAAAGTGACACCAATTTTTAAAAAGGGTTCCAGGGGTGATCTGGGAAACTAGACTGGTGAGCCTGACGTCAGTACTGGGAAAAATGGTAGAAACCATTATAAAGAACAAAATTACTGAGCATCTAGATAGTCATAGTTTAATGGGAGAAAGTCAACATAGCTTTAGCCACAGAAGGTTTTGTCCTACTAATCTATTATATTTTTTTAAGGTGTGAATAAACAGGTAGACAAAGGTGAGCCAGTCAATATATATGTATCTGGATTTTCAGAAAGCTTTTGACAAAAGGTTCCTCATGAGAGACTCTTGGCGAAATTAAAAAGTCATGGGATAGGAGACAGTGTACTATTGTGGATCAGGAACTGGTTAAAATATAAAAAACAGAGGGTAAGGCTAAATAGCCAATTTTCCCAATGGAGACAGGTGAATAGTGGAGTACCCCAGGGATCTATGCTGGGTCTGCTGCTTTTTAACATATACATAAATGACCTAGAAATGGGAATAACGAGTGAGGTAATTAAATTTGCAGATGACACAAAATTATTCAAAGTTGTTAAAATCCAGGAGGATTGTGAAAAATTGCAGGAAGACCTTGATATTTTGAAGACTGGATGTTCAAATAGGAGATTAAATTTAATGTGGACAAGTGTAAAGTTATGCACCTAGGAAAGAACAACCCAAACTATGGTTACACGATGCAAGGTTCCACATTAGGAATCATCACCCAGGAAAAAGATTTAGGCATCATTGTGGATAACACATTGAAACCCTTCGCCCAGTGTGCAGCGGCAGCCAAGAAGGCAAATAAAATGCTAAGAATCATAAGGAATGGAAAATAAAACAAAGAATATTATAATGCCTCTGTATGGTGCGACCACACCTTGAATATTGTGTGTATTTCTGGTTGCCATATCTTAAAAAGGATATAGTGGAATTAGAAAACATACAGAGAAGAGCCACCAAAATGGTAAAGGGGATGGAAGGATACATCTTTGAGGAGAGGCTTAAAAGGTTAAGGCTCTTCAACCTGGGAAAGAGATGGCTGAGGGAAGCTATGATAGAGATCTATAAATTAATTAAGGAAGTGGGACGGTTAAACGTAGATCAATTGTTTACACCATCAAAAAGTAGAAAGGGGACATGCAATGAAGCTACATTGTAACCTGTTTAAGACTAACGAGTGAAAAAATATTTTCTCTTAACGTGTAATCAAACTCTGGAATTCGTTACCAGAGGATGTAATAAAAGCTGTTAGTGTAGCTGGGTTTAAAAAAGGTTTGGACAAGTTGCTGGAGGAAAGGTCCATAAACCATTATTAAAGAGGACTTCAGAAATCCACTGCTTGCCCCAATACAAGCATTGTGGAACCTGTGTTTCTTTTTGGGAAACTGCCAGGTACTTGTGATCTGAATCGGCCACAAGCCAAGCTATCTGCACCACTCCCCCTCCTGTTACTCATACTACGATGTATATAGTTTACTCCCAACTAACCCTACCCTTCGTTTACATAAAATCTTTGGAGATTATTTATATCTTGAATCATGACGTTACAAGCATCTGTTTAAGTTTTGATATGTGATGTTACTGTTACAATTGAAAGTTCTTTGTAAAAGTTATTGTTTATAATTTAATGTTCTTTGTAAAAGTTGAAGTTAATGTAAACCGCCTTGATTAAATGAAAAGGTGGTATATAAAAACGGGATAGATAGATAGTTTGAAACAGGATACTGGGCTTGATGGACCTTGGTCTGATCCAGTATGGGATTTCTTATCTTGTTATGCTCTTAAGCATGTTGTGCAGCCACACAGGACACAAGCACTGAAAGGGCAGTGATATCATCACTGGGCTTCTGGAAAGCTAAAAAAGAAATGCATTACTACACATGGCCGGGGCAGAGGGGGGCACCAGATTTGTTAGTCCTACAGGGCGCATTTCTAGCCTTGTGCAGTCCTGGGTCACTGTGAAAGCCCAGAGAGAAGGAGAAATGGCCATGTCTCTATGACTCTATCCACTGATGATGTGACCCCATTTGGGGTCCTGACCACTGTTCCCTCTAAGCTGTGCGCGTGTGCGCGCGCACACACCTTGCCGAGTGAGCGCACATACTTTACAACAGAGCGCACAAAAATTACGGTTCTGATTCTGATAGAAAACAACACAGACGTTCTTGAAATTGAAAAGTTGTTGTGTATTTATGGTTTTCACAAGTTCTACAATATTTTCTAGTGCAATCAATGTGGTGTACATACTGTATTCTGACGTGTAGTCAAATTTTAAAGTATATAACTCTGAGTGTCGTTATGTGGCGCACAAAAATTTAACTTTCCTTCAAAAGCTGCACAGCTGATATTTTATGCGCACACAGCCTACAGAAAATTAGAGGGAACATTGGTCCTGACCCCAGGTTTGGGAACCACTTCCTTAAGCCTTAACACACAGACACACATACCGCTTTAAGAATCTATTGTTTAACTTTGAATGCCCTGCTCTTGGCTGAATCCAGGAAGTTGTTGCCCTAGGCGACCACTTAGTGATGTCTAATGGTTGGGTTGGTCCTGCTCTTTCCCTCTCTCTTCCAGGGGAGTGAGAGGCACCATAACTCCCTCACACACTTCAGAGCAGTGACAGAGCAAGCCAGTTTCACATCTCAGCAGGCCTTGAAGCACCCGCAGGCAAATTTACACTCATGGGCTTCTGCTACTGCCTCCTCCAATAAGAAATTTGCATTGGAGGGTGTAGGAGCAACAGGCCATGAGTGCAGGTGTGGGAGCTTCAAAGCAGATGCCATACCAACAGCGGCTTGCTCTGCCCTTTCTTTGAAGTATGTGGAGGGGCTATGATGCCGATCCCGGGGTCTGCCACCCTAGGTGGATTGACCAGCCCTTATTGGGAGTGCTCAACAATAACAGCCAAAATTTTTTTTTTGTGGGTCTGGGATTAAAGTGAGTGGGCACGAGGCAATGCAAATGTTAACATTGCCTCCGCTTCACCTCTTATTTGACTCTTCTGCTGCTGCTGACTGGGTCAGCCTGATGCCAAAGTGGAAGGGCTAGGGCCCACTCAGACCTATCCTTGCCTACACCACTGGTGCTCATGCACCCACTGCAAAACAGAGCTGGGATCAAAGGGAAGTGCAGCATAAAATTCACTAGTTGTGGCTGGTGAATTGCTGTACATTTCTTAGGAGGCAAGAATATAAGTCCCTCCCCATGTCTTTCTGGATACCTTCATGTGGTGACCCCATTGTACAAAATCTGTACTAAATCGCAGCCAGGTGACACTACAGTTGAAGTATGATAGGAAAGAAAAAGAAAAATATATACTGGCCGCATGTCACCCAGGATAAAAAGATGCCCACCTGTAGCCCCCACATTAGGGCTAATGATGATGGTAGTGATAGTACAGACACTGCAGATGCAGGCAACATCCCTGCCATGGATAAAGGCCACAGTGAGCGTGTTTATGGACCCACTGTGGCAGGAGATAAACCACAGAAATTAATGCGAAAAGTTAAGATTAATTATAATGTACTGCTATTTTGATGCTACAGATTTAAATCAAGAGGTTATACAAAGAGAATCCACCAGAAGGAAGCTCTCTTTGGCACAATGCAATTATTATGCCAAGCATTAGCAGTAAATTGGAGAGACTGAGGTACTCCACATACCCTGGCTCAGAAGCGAGGTTCATGACTGTCATGGTATGCACAAAACTAATATCAAAACAGCAAACCATCACCTGGTAAAAAAAAAGTCTCCCAATGCAGATCATAAGTCAAGAAAAACCCCTCCACGTATTATTTTAATTTTTCATACTATTTTTTAATTGTTTTTACATTATTTTTGAAACCCATTCCACATACTGATTTTCTTCTACAAACTATTAGCAAAAACTCCAAAGATCTTATCTTCATTCATCCAAGATAAAGAACACCCAGTATTGCTGGCAGTTGGTAGGCAGTCTAAACCATCGGCATTAATGGTAACTGATGGACTCTCCAATTAATAGTAGATTCTACGTCATCAGCATTATTAACAGCTGGTGGTACACCCGACGTAACCATGTTTTGCCACTGGGCCGCCTCAGGAATGTAGCCAGATAACTAAAGAATGAAGGATTAAAAACATTATATTATCTTTAATAAAAATGGAAGAAAAGATTTCAAACACTCTAAAGGAAGTAACACTTAACGGAAAGCTCCACAATAGCGTCAAGGAAACCCAAAGCACCCACCCCGATACTAACTCTATAACCAGCAATAATACATAAAATGCCTACTAATGACGTCAAGTGAATGGTACTAACCCACTAAGGAAAACACATTTGACACTAGCTAAACCCCCTCGCACACAACAATTCATGGCACGGAACAGTCTCAGTCAGTTCATAACACCAAAATTAATCTCCCAGACTATCACAGGCTCAGAAAACTGATGGTTAAATACCTAGACTCGGCTACATAAAAACTAGGCAAGCAGATTCTATTAGTCCCTTTGATCTTACCTGAATATGATATTTCAAATTGTTATAGTGCGATTCAATCGAGTATAGGGAAGGCAAATGCTGTGATGCTCCGGCATGCATTGGAACTTACACTTGCCAGTGCAGAGAGGATCTTTAAAAACTTGTGTGAATCAGCGCACGGAACCAGAATTCTTGAAGCAATCAGTCAGCTGATATGAACGTGCTACAAAGCTGTCAGCTAATTGAACACACGGCAGCTCCCAAAGCACCAACATATGCCACAGAAGGCTATTGAGTAAACCAAATTAATACAAAAGACTTCCAATTAGATTAAACACAGCGCAGCATAACATTCTTGGGGGAAACGCGCAAATCAGCACACTTCCAAAACGTCAGCGTACACTGAAAAGATGCTAGTTCAATAAACGGAGTTACTACAGAGAACTTAAAGGGAACTAAGCTCTCATTATAGCGTAGTCTACTGGGGCAATACAACATTCGCTAAAGACCCACGCAAAACAATATACTCCCAGTCAATAGACATCAAGGATGCATCATAATTGTAAAGATTTCGATTATTGAAAAAACAAAGATCATGAACTCCTATTAAGGTAGAGAAATCACCTAAAGTTATTAAATAGCTTTGTCTGCTTGTGGTATAGGCGTGCAAGTGAAGGGCATGACCCAAGGATCCACAGCCAATAGGAGACTGACAGGAAAACACAAGCACTTTATTATGCACTTGCACAGGATCAGGCAGGCTGCTGGCCCCTTCTTGGGCTTTAGTGCAGTTACAAACAGTATTTCAAAGGCACAAAACAAAAGCTGGTGCTCTACAGTTTCCTCACTTTGGCTATTAGAACTCAGTTCATACACTAGTTAGTTTTTCAAAGGCACAAGGCAACATGCATATAAACCAGAAAAACAGCAGCTTTCAGCAGGTATTCTTCCTATCTTCTCACAGATAAGTCATCAGCATGTAACCCATAGAACCCAGGGCTTCTCTCTCTCCCTCCAGGTCTCCTGTTCCTGGTTTAAACCCTAGGGCCTGGCCCCTCCCCAGGCATTTTCTAGCTTAGTTTTTTAAAGGGACAAGGGCTTGGACTCTTACAGGGAAAATGCCTCACTGGTTCTGAGCTTGGCTGAGGGGTGACTCTGCGGGGGATGGGGAGTTTCCTATACACTCCATCACATTCCCTCCCACTTAGTTCAACCCCAGGTGGCTGAGCATCCGGTATTCCCGGGTTCTCCACGCGGGACAAGAAGTCAGCAGTTTAGTGTGCCTTACCAGACCAATGTCGAACCTCATACAGAAAGGATTGGAGGCTGAGGAACCAGCATATCTGTCCATTGGTCTCCTTGTTCTATGCTAACCACTTGAGTGGCTGATGATCCATACCCATCGTAAAAGAGTGGCCAAGCAGGTAATACTGGAAAATTTCTAGAACCCACTTGACCGCCAGGGCCTCCTTTTCAATGGCAACATAATGCTGTTCCTGGGACAGTAATTTTTGACTAATAAAAGCCACTGGATGCTCTGGGCTAAGACGGCCCCAAGACTGACAGTCAAGGCATCCATCTGAACGATGAATGGCCGTGTGAAGTCCGGACTTACCAAAACTGGTTCAGAACACATGGCTTTCTTCAATTTCCTAAAGAACTCCTCCCAAAAAAAGCCTTTACCTGTTTCTTATTTTAAGGAACTGTTACCTGGGAAATGGCCTCTACCTTCTTAAGTTGAGGCCGCACTTGACCATTCTCGACTGAATATGCTAGGTGTTGGGACTCTCGGCCTGCCAGGAAATATTTTAGTGTGTTGGCCATCAGACCGGTCTTCCTCAAATTCATCAACACAGCTTGTAGATGTGACAGGCGGGTTTTCCAGTCATGACAATATCATCCAGGTAGGCTGATGCATACCTCCCATGGAGTCTCAGTAGGTGGTCGATCAGGTGCTGAAATGTAGCAGGAGCCCCATGCAGTCCAAAAGGCAGCACCATTTATTTATTTAGTATACATTTGTATACCGCTACTTCCAGCGATCAGCAGCGGTTTGATTACAGATTGGAAATTGTCAAATCATGACAGGAAATTTTTTTTTTTTGAGGTATAAACACATTGATTAGACAGGAAAGCACAGCACACAGAGAACTATTTTACAGGGAACATGGGCTATGGAGGGTTAAGTGGCTTGCCCAAGACCACAAGGAGCACCTGTAGGACTAGAAACCCCAGTCCTTCCGGCCCAAGATTGCTGTCCTCTAGTGGGATTTGAACCCCTGACCTTCCGGCCCGAAGTACCTTGCCCCAACCACTAGGCCACTCCTCCACTCCTCCACCATGAAGTGGAATATTCCTTGGGGAGTAGAGAATGTGGTCTTCTCCCTGGCTGCAGGGATTACAGAGATCTGCAAGCATCCCTTTGTCAAGTCCAGTGTTGAAATTAAACAGGCTTCCCCTAGGCGTTCAATAAGGTTATCCACTCTGGGCATGGGTTAGGCATATCACTTGGAAAATGCATTCACCTTCCTAAAGTCAATGCAAAACCAGATACTCCCATCTGGCTTAGGCACCAATACAATGGGGAACGACCAGTTGCTTTGGGACTCTTCTTTTACTCCCAATTTAAGCATGTCCTCTGCTTCCTTCGCCATGGCCTGTCTTCGCGCTTCTGGAAGTCAGTAAGGCCATTACCACACCGTCACTCCAGGATCTGTGACAATGTCATGGTAGGCAAGATGGGTACATCCCGGAACATTGGAGAACACTTCCCTATTCCATTGAGCCAGACATTCTAGATACACTTTCTGCACATTTGATAGGTGTTCCCCAAACAGAACCTGGTCTGGTTCATAAGGAGGCTGCCCCTCAGGTCCAAACCTCTCTGCTTGGACCATCACAGGCAGGGCAGGAGTCCACTTCTTTAGCAGATTCACATGGTAGATTTAGAGTTTCTTCCTTTTATCTGGCTGCGCAATCTTGTAGTTGACAGGTCCCATCTGTTCTACCATCTCATAGAGACCCTGCCATTTACAGAAAAGTTTACAAGATAGGGAGCAAAACTAAGACCCAGCCCCTAGTCTGGAAAGTCTGCTGCATTGCCTTCCAATTATAGGCATGGACCTGGCCCTCCTGAGCTTTCTCCAGGTGCTGTTGTCACAGCTTTCCTTAAGCGCTCCTGTATCCAAAGTACGTAGTTTTTCACATTCCGGCTGAGGCTGTGTTCCTCTTTCCAGGTCTCTCGAAGTAGCTGTAATATTCCCCGGGGTTGTCGCTTATACAGCAACTCAAAAGGGGAAAAGTCAGTCGAACTTTGGCGTACTTAGATAGGGGAGTAAAAGATCCCAGTCCTTCCCCTCTTCATTCACAAATTTCTTTAGCATCTGTTTCAACGTTTTGTTAAAATGTTCAACCAGACCATCTGTTTGTGTATGATACTCTGATGTCTGCAAGGTCTTGATCATCAACAAGGTCCATATTTGCTTCATTAAGCAGGAGACAAACAGTGTCCCTTGATCCGTGAGAAGAGTTCCCATACTGCATTGGCCAATCTCATGGTCTTAGTATTTCATATGGCTATCGCTTCTGGATACCATGTGGTATAGTCCATTATCACCAGGATGAATTTGGCTTCTAACTAAACTGAGGTTCCTTCCCTAAGTGTGGCAGGGCTAATCCCTTAAGCCGTGTGCCAAAAGAACCCCCACTTTCTCTCTTCTTCTTCCCTGTATTGTGAAGAGGTCAGAGCCCAGCAGGTGCCTGTTTTTCTTCTGTCACTGGGTTAAGAAGAAAAGATCCCACTGTTGACACCTGTTATGGGGTAGATCAGTCAGAGCCTATGGAGATAGGAAACTCTGAGCAAAACAGAACTAACACTGACAGCTCAGATCTGCACATGGCCCAAGGTTGCTATAGACAACGTACACAAGCTGCTTCACGAGGTGTGAGGGAACACCCAAACAGTAAGCTAGCTCATTAGGGAATGAGGGGCAGCTGGGAAGGGGTGGAGCCCAAGCAAACACCAGGACATACGCAGTTAAAAATCACTTACCAGAGGGTAGTGAAGAGAGACCACCAGGGAATTCAAGAACCGCTGCTGACAGAGAGAGAGCACCGTGGAATTCAGGAGCCGTTGGTAACAGGGAGAGACTACCAGGGAAGTACAGAGCTGTTGAACCCACGAGGAACTGCTTTGGGAAGCAGTGCACAGCTGAACAGTATCCCAGGGAACCTTGCTACGGAGGGAGCAGAGGAGGTAGTCCTGGAACCAGGCTGAGGAAAGCCAAGCTGCCCAGCATCAGGTACAGAGAAGGAGAGAGCTTCTATCCTGAAGATAGTTTTATGCCAAGAGGAAAGCTGAAAGAGAAACATAGTAAAAGGCTTCCGTACAGGCAAAGCTCTGCTCGGCTGAGAAACTCTGAAGAGAGAGTGCTGGAAGGTAGGCTTATTGATCCTAATAGAAGAGGAATAGAGTATAACGAATTGCCCTGTACATATCAAGAGTTGTGTGGCTCTCCTAAAAGAAACTACAGAGAATGTGGTAATTACCCATTCCACTCTAGCTGGGAGGAGGAAGGGAACTCTCTGAGCTGTAGGGAGGAACTCTGTAACAATAACGGAAGTTTCAGTCCAAAGGAAACTTACTACGGTGTTGAAGAAATGCAGTGTGATTCCTACGAGGAACCTGCTTATGAAAATTGCATGGACTGTACGTTTACCATGTCTGATGCCATCACTTCTTTGTGCTGAAGTGCTGTAAAAAGTGTTTGTAAAGAAAACAGGAAGAAAGTTATCTGATTTGAAAGACTGTTTTCTTTTCCTTTTTGTCCGTTGCAAAGCTGAAGTTAAGCAGAGTTTTGTTCCAGTGTTTCTTTAATTTGGTACCAGACGAATGGTCTTTATGTTCCTTTGTTTCATTGTGCTGGAAATCCAACCCCGGGAAGGGGAATAAAAAGTCCTGTCTTGAAGCCTTACCACTTGACTGCAACTACATTCTTTTGCTAGTTTGTGGAACCACAACTCCCAGGGGGCACTGCAACGCCTTTCTATAACACTCCACAGCTACTGAAGAACATGCCCCGATGAATTACCCACGCTTCTGGCCTCTGGGGACCTTCACGGGTGACACACCATATGTGATATAGGAATGCAAGCAAAGGGCAGTGACCCAAGGATCCACAGCCAATAGGAAGTTGATAGGGAAATAAATACTTTATTATGCACTTGTGCAGGATCAGGCAGGCTGCTGGCCCCTTCTTGGGCGTTAGTGCACTTGCAACAGTATTTCAAAGGCACAAAACAAAAGCTGGTGTTCCGCAGTTTCCTCACTCTGACCAGCACAACTCAGTTCATACATTTGTCAGTTTTTCCGACCTACAAGACAACATACTGTACATATAAACCAGAAAAACAGTAGCTTTCAGCAGGTGCTGTCCCTACCTTCTCACAAAAGTCATTAGCATCTAATCCATAGAGCCCTGGGCTTCTGTCTCCCCCTCCAGGTCTCCTGCTTCCTGGTTTAAACCCTGGGGCCTGGCCACACCCTCTCCAGGCATTTTCCCACCTAGTTTCTTAAAGGGGCAGGGATCTGGACTCTTACAGGGAAAATGCCTCACCGGTTCTGAGCTTGGCTGGGAGGTGACTCTGCGGGAGATGGGGAATTTCCTATACACTCCATTACACTGCTCTACAGGTAATCTGATTCTAAGATTTTAACATAGGCAACAAAAACGGCAATCAGTTTAGCCTCATAAAGGAAACCCACCACCTCTCCCATAAATTCTCAAAACATTTGTTAACGCATAGAATCCATTAGAATGTCCTTTGGATTAATCCAAAAGATCACAATATCAAAAGAACAGAGAATAATTGATGACAGCATTGAGTCCATCAGGATGTACTGTAGAACTACATTTAGACTCCAGTTGTATTAATTGTTTCTTCCTATCCCCTCCCCTGATTGAAGGAGTATATGGTCCACCACTGTAACTCTCAAGGCCACAAATGAGTGAGAATGTTCCACTCAGTGCGGTAGCATATGGACAGTTTCTTTGGCATGCTGGAGACTATATCTATCTGTGTTCATTGATCCAAACTTTCAAAGGTGTAGTAGTTTTGCTGATATATAGTTTATTACATGAACAGCATATACTATAAATAATATAGTCAGTAAGACAGGTGGTGTAATGTCTTAACTTGAAGCACGTTCATTCAAACTTTAATGCAGTAGAATTGATCATCCAATATTTCATCTGTTATGTCTAAATTCAGGTCTCAGACTTTAACCGCACTTTAATCAGGACTCACATCCTTTCATTCAGTACTGTTGTTTTGGCATCAACGACCTTCAATACATTCCTATATCTATGAAATTTTATGTACTATACATCTAACTTAATCACTCTTTGCAGTTCTTGTTAAATGGATTAAGCGGATCCCGATGCTCAAATTCAGCACCACTACGGCGTTTCAATATTAACTTTTCTTCAGGAGATCCTCAATCTACAAAGCAAGCAGAGTGATTTTTTAACTACTACTATTATTAAATAACAACCTTAAAATACCTCTAATGTCCCTACCCTTAAAAAATTACTTAAAATCATTTCTACTCACAAACAATGCTGCTGCCCGCGTCTCCTTTCATTTGACTTCCATGTGGAAGACGCCGCGCATGCAGGATGAAATCATCCCTCAACATTTAAAGCTCCCCCCTAAATTGCTCTATTCACCACACCTGGTTATCTACCAATGGTTACTGCTTTTATTGTCATTATCCACGTCATCGAGTGATCTACCAATGATGGCCCTTCCTATTTACTTATTTTCTCTAAACATCAGTGAGTTGTAAAATTTGAAACTAACTATAGCAGTGATGGCTAACCTTTTTGAGCCCGAGTGCCCAAACTGCCGCACAAAACCAAAGAATTTCCTCAAAGTGCCAGCACGTCAATTAAACCTTAACAACAAGATTTTAGTATCTAAAAACTCTTTATAAAGTTGCCTGAACTATGTAACATCATTTGTAAAGCTTGGAATCTTTGTTTTGTCAGAGAATCAATTTGATTCACAATCCTTTGGTTTTCATTTCAATTTATTGGCAATTTATAATGTTTTAATGATTTCATTCAATTTAATGAATTTAGGAAGAATTTGATTCAGTTACACAATATATTTTAAATGTATTATTCACATAACATGTCAAATGTATCCTGAGTAAAAAAAAGATAAACTTCTTAAAACTGTTAACTGTGTCAGGACTCGGTGTGTATTCCCAAAGAATCTATACATGAAAAAAATTAATGTGATGTTTGTTGTTGCATGCATGCTGATAACTTGTCAATCCTTGGCTCATAATGCGTTAATTTCAGAGCAACACATGCAGCACTCATGTCATCCGTTAATCTGTTTCTAGCATCAGATTTTATATGATTCAAAGCCGAAAACAGCTGCTCACAAGCATAGGATGACCCAAACAAAGTAAGAAGAGCAATCCCAAGTGCTTTCATGGACTTAAAATTGTCTGGCAGAGAATTCCACGCTTTACATGTGGATGCCCATATCATGTTGAAAGTCAATGGGCTGTGTCAAGGCATGGCCTGATCTACACAAAAATCTACATGGGTGTTCCCCAGTTTACGCAGGGAATGTACATGGAAGCCCAAAATTGGCGACATCTGGATTTATACCCGATCCCTGACAAGAATAGTCAGGTAAAAAGTGTTCCTTTTGATCTCCCTTTACAGGAGGGATTAAGGGGGATATTCCCCTTTAATCCCCCAACATCTATTTGCTCCTCCAAATTGAAATGATGAAAAGACAGGGTCCTCTATAATTGAGCAGCAGCATCTGCATGTCTTGGCTTAGATACATGTATAAGCACCGACATTTACACATGCACACTGTGATATACCGGCGTTTACGCACATAAGGCGCTGGGCTTCCTCTGTCAGTTTTTACGATGTGTATATGTATGAATGGTGCAATCCCGGTACATTCCTGCACTTCCTTCCGGCCTCTGCTCATTTTTAACTATCACGTCCATTTTGAGGAGTGGAGATATGTCCATTTTACATTGGCCTCACACATGCACACCCTCTCTGCTAACACTGACATAGATTGGCAGACTTTTCATTTCCACGTCTCTTCCAACACAAACAGCCCTTCTAAAATGTGTCTTTAAATATCTGACTCTTTCAGTTCTTATTAAAAAATCATGGTACCTCCTCTCATCAGTTGTCAGGAAGGGTGGACAAGAAGACCCTGGGTGATAAGCCAGGCAGGTTGCACCAGAAAGAGAAAGACCAAAGGTGCAGCAGAAAGAGAATCTTCAACAGCTCGGCATCAATTGGGAAGAAATGGAAACTGCCGAAAGTGATCGAACACACTGAAGAACGCTTTCTGCTCAGTGTGCCCAGGTCCAACTACTATTTATCATTTATATAGTGCTACTAGGCAAACACAGAGCTGTACAAATATACAAAAAAAGACAGTCCTTGCTTCACAGAGCTTACAGTCGGCTTAGACCATGGCAGGCCTAAGAGTTGGTTTGAAGTGTCGATGTCCTAGGCCCTAGAGGCTAGAGGCGGCGCTGCGAGGAACACATTGCCAGATGAGCTGCAAAGCAGACACCAGCACACTCACCTCCCGCCGCGCCGCATATCTTAATTGCGGACCTTCCCGCGTGCCAGCTGCAAGGCCTTCGCGTGCCACAGCTGGCACGCGTGCCATAGGTTCGCCATCGCTGAACTATAGGAAAACCGTCTCAGGTATAGACTCTCCATGATGCTAACCTCGGGATCTTCGATCTCAATAACATTTCTAATCAACTAAAAACTAACTTTATATTTTGTATACGGTCATCGACATTATGATGATTTATCAATACTATACTAATTTATTTTCTCCCTAACAGGTTTATTATCTAAAAATTCATTTAGAAAAATATATATATAATTGCTTATATATATATAGAAAAACCTCGACAGTCAAACAGGAGTTTCAGATACATGACACCCAATCTATGGCAATATTTAAACCCCCCGGAGAAACAGTACCCAACTTAGATTGGGTGTCATGTATCTGAAACTCCTGTTTGACCGTCGAGGTTTTTCTATATATATATAAGCAATTATATATATATTTTTCTAAATGAATTTTTAGATAATAAACCTGTTAGGGAGAAGATAAATTAGTATAGTATTGATAAATCATCATAACGTCGATGACCGTATACAAAATATAAAGTTAGTTTTTAGTTGATTAGAAATGTTATTGAGATCGAAGATCCCGAGGTTAGCGTCATGGGGAGTCTATACCTGAGACGGTTTTCCTATAGTTAGTTTCAAATTTTACAACTCGCTGATGTTTAGAGAAAATAAGTAAATAGGAAGGGCCATCATTGGTAGATCACTCGATGACGTGGATAATGACAGTAGAAGCAGTAACCATTGGTAGATAACCAGGTGTGGTGAATAGAGCAATTTAGGGGGGAGCTTTAAATGTTCAGGGATGATTTCATCCCGCATGCGCGGCGTCTTCCACATGGAAGTCAAATGAAAGGAGACGCGGGCAGCAGCATTGTTTGTGAGTAGAAATGATTTTAAGTAATTTTTTAAGGGTAGGGACATTAGAGGTATTTTAAGGTTGTTATTTAATAATAGTAGTAGTTAAAAAAATCACTCTGCTTGCTTTGTAGATTGAGGATCTCCTGAAGAAAAGTTAATATTGAAATGCCATAGTGGCGCTGAATTTGAGCATCGGGATCCGCTTAATCCATTTAACAAGAACTGCAAAGAGTGATTAAGTTTGATGTATAGTACATAAAATTTCATAGATATAGGAATGTATTGAAGGTCGTTGATGCCAAAACAACAGCACTGAATGAAAGGACGTGAGTCCTGATTAAAGTGCGGTTAAAGTCTGAGACCTGAATTTAGACATAACAGATGAAATATTGGATGATCAATTCTACTGCATTAAAGTTTGGATGAACGTGCTTCCAATTTAGAATAGTCACACGTTCGAGAAGAGACCACAAGTATAACGATTTGTGATGTCTTAACTTGAAACATCGGCCTGTCTGAGGATCAATAAATTTAGCAGTTTCTTCCATGTTGTCACATGACTTGCATATACCGCACTTACACTCAACTGGATAAATCACTGTCACTTTTTTTATGGAAGGGCAAGAGACCACGTATCGTGCTAGCCAAATTAAAGCTCATTAGGAAAGAAGGTAGGGTTAACTTCTCAGATTGTTTATTATATCATACAGAATCAGTGTTACAATATGAGATAAGTTGGCTGCAGGAGGATTTGCCACCCATGGCATAGTATGGAAAAAGCTTTGGTTAAGGAATTACCTACAATTAAAATTCCCCCTAGAATGATGATGTCTGCACATATTATCAGCACGATTGATGCATTCTGGGAATTTAGACCGCTGCTGTAAAATCCCATACTCTCACTCTGAAGCTGCTTGTTTATGGTTTAATCCACACATACGAATTAACCAAAAACAAACAGTTTTCTGGAAAAACTGGCTTAACAAAGGCCTGTATAGAGTTGGCCAGCTTTTTGAAAATGGCACCATAATTGTGGAGCAGAGATGAATAGAACAGTACAGTCCATCACCAGTACAAACTTCTAAATTTAACATCTTGATGTAGTTCTCGTTCTGGGCAGACATGAAGTGCTCCTTCTCTGATTTAATTGAAATTTGTCATCCACCAATGGAAAAGGGAAAACAAACTGCCTTTTTCAATAAATTATTCAAAAGATAATAATGGTCCATTGCTTCTGGGACTTGGGCGAACATGGGAATCTGATATCGATATGATTAAATGGAATACATTTTGGAATCACACAGTTACACAATGTCCAGTAGCCTAGCTCATTCTGATTTTCTTAGCCCATTGTGCCATTTGGACCCCATCCATTGCACATGTATAGAGCTGGTCTTTTACAATCTAATACTTGCTGGAGGTGTACTATTGATATGGGGACTCTCAGTCACATGTTATTTGAATGTCCTTTAATTAAACCCTTCTGGCTAACGGTCTGGGAATATATTAGTCACATTCTCCACTTGGATTTCCCTATTACAATACAGATAGTTTTTTTATATCACTATGGCTAAAAGAGAAGTTTCTAAGGATGACAATGCATTTCTAGATATCTTGATATCTGTCGCTCCTGGAAGGGTGTACAGTATCTTCCTTGAATACAACTTTCTGGTGGCATGCTATTTGTCACACTTGCAAACTGGAAAGGGCTGCTTCCATTTCTTTAAATTGCATAGACAAGATTGAAAGGACACGGAGATCCCTTGATATTTACTTATTGGACTCCTGAATAGTGCGAATTAGACTCTCTGTCCTGGGTTTTATGGAAGGGGAAAGGGGTGGGAAGGCTCTGTTTCATTAGTTTTCATTGGTGTTACCATATTGTTAGTAGTTAACTGTATGTATACATATTTTTTAAATATTTCATAAAATAAAAATTGGAAAAATAAAATAAACCTTTTTTTTCATCATTTAACCATGGTGTTTTAGTCTTTGATCAATCTTTTCTAATGCATTGAATACATGTGATCTGAACTTCTTAATTGTATTTTTAAATAGCATCCATAAGAACATAAGATATGCCATACTGGGTCAAACCAAGGTCCATCAAGCCCAGTATCCTGTTTCCAACAGTGGCCAATCTAGGTCATACGTACCTAGCAGTTTCCCCAAAAGTCACAGATTCCATAATGCTTGTATTGGGTCAAGCAGTGGATATCTTGGGTCCCCTTTAATAATGGTTTATGGATCTTTCCTCCAGGAATTTGTCCAAACCTTTTTTAAACCCGGCTACACTAACAGCTTTTACTACATCCTCCGGTAACAAATTCCAGAGTTTGATTACACGTGGAGTGAAAAAATATTTTATTTTATTAGTCTTAAATAGGTTACACTTTAGCTTCATTGCATGTCCCCTAGTCTTTCTATATTTTGATGGCATAAACAATCAATCTACGTTTACTCGTTCCACTCTATTAATTAATTTATAGTCCTCTATTATATCTTCCCTCAGCCATCTCTTTTCCTGGTTGAAGAGCCCTAACCTTTTTAGCCTCTCTTCATAGGGGTATCCTTCCATCCCCTTTACCATTGTGGTGGCTCTTCTCTGTACCTTTTCTAATAACTCTATATCCTTATTAAGATGCTTCTTGCAAACCTTTAAAGGTTGCAGGTGTTCTTTTTAGTTCCTGTTTAATTTCCTTATTTTACCATAATTCCCCTTTTATCACAATTCTACCTGAAAAGAGGGGGAAACTATACTAGACTTGGTCCTCACTGCAATGGTGATTACATGGGGTAATGCTGATGAGGCTACTTGGCAATAGCAATCAAATCTGACATAATCATTAAAGGGAGGACGCTAAGGAAAACTACTGCAGTAGCATAGAAACAGAGAAAAATGACGACAAAGACCATATGGCCTATAACAAAAGGATTGCGGAGCTTAGTATTTGGTATGGATGGGCAGTCTGGATAGGTCATATGGTCTTTGTCATAATTTTCCTATGTCTATACGTACCCTGAGATGGCTGTAATATCTGTAGTTTCATTTAGTATCATGCATTCTAACTCTCCTATTTTATTTTGCAGACTTCTGGCATTGGCATGTGACAATTCTAGTTTATTTGGACTCATAGCCTGTAGCAGCTGACAGGAATAATTAGCCGCTGCAAGGGTATTGGGCACCCTAGGTGAATCTTACGCAGCTTTGAGATTTTGATAATTAAACTCAATAATCGTGATCATCCCAACAGCATCCCTCCCAGAACAGTCCTGTAAAAATGCATAATTGGATATCCTACTTTTAAATATGAAACTTTGCTTTGACTGTATGTGCGCGCCCACTCTCCTTACAGATAGAAGAATTGCTGAGGGCTCTTTATGTTTGGATGGCTGTCAGGATCTACTGTTTTGCATTGAATGCACCCCCACTCTTTGCCACCCCATCAGAAGTCACCGACTTAGGCAGCTGCCTATTCTTGCCTAATAGATGAGGTGGCCTTGTTTGTTACTCATTTATATCATCTGCTCTTTATTAAAATATATCCCAGCTACTTCAACCTTTACTGCAAACTCATTATTGGAATATGCTAATTTCCCCATTTTGTCAATATCTATTGATGATACCTTAGTACAATACCAACCATGTGCTCCTGAGTAACAGTGAGCTTTCCCCATGATCTACTGTATTAATGAAGCTGCACAATGGCTCGAATCCTGCAGCTTAATGATAAATTACAAAAAAACCCAGAAGTCATATTTATCACTAAAGACAAGGACTTCATACCACCACCAAAGATACAAGTCAAAGGAGCTGACCTGGACGTCAAGAAGGAGGTGAGATATCTAGGGGTTATCCTAGATCAGAGTCTCAGTTTAAAGAAGCATATAAACACAATAACCCGAACAATCTACAACAAATTTAGAATGACACAAAACCTAAGACCCCTCCTACCGCCTCAAGATTACCGTTCGGTCATACAAGCAATGATTTGTCCCCACTTTGATTATTGCAACAGCATCCTACAGGGTCTTCCGAAACTAGACGTAGCCCAGCTACAAACAGCGCAAAATGCAGTTGCACGTAACATACAGAAAGTACCAAAAGCTGAGCACATCACACCCATCCTACACCAGCTTCACCAGTTACCTACATTAAGTAGAATTCAATATAAATCCCTAATTATCACATTCAAAATACTCCACGGCTTGGCTCCAACACATCTAAGTACCCTAGTAACAATGCTTCTGGACTCAAGACAAAGAAAAGAATGCACACAAAACACGTCAATCCCCAAGGATTTCACAAAAACCAAGAAAGCAATGAGTGATAGAGCTTTTACTTTCTACTCCCCATTCCTTTGAAAGTCTCTCTCCCCATCTCTAAGGTGTATAAATGACCTATCCTCCTTCAGAAAACAAATTAAGACACATCTGTTCACATAATATCATCAGAATATGATATCAGCACCTAATATATACCTTACATAACAAAATACAATTAGCTGAATTCACCGCATGGAACCACTCATAAACATCATTACAAAGAAACATCCAGTGAACACTGCAATCATTTAATTTAATTGTACAATTCATGTAAATATATTATGTATATATGTTCCTTGATAATAATGGTTGGTTCTTGTATTCATTCTTCTAGTAATTCTATGTCATGGTTATATGTTACCTGCACCCATGTTCCTTGTTCTATGTGTATTGAATAGTTACATGAAAACTGCCTTGATTTTGCTGATAAAGCAAAATAGAAAACTCACAAATAAAGAAATAAAAGCTGCTCTGTCTCCTTTTGAAATGTTAGTGCCAGCAGCTGAGTTCCACCCCGGTTAATGTGCAGCCCATCCATTGGCAAAACATTGCCCAGTTCATACTGAATTTAAAGCTCTCTTCTTCGCACTATTGTCTCATTCATGCCTTAAGACTCTAGGGCTCAGCCTACTTCTGGGTCCTGTACATGGAACAGGAAGAATTTCTGAAAATGATACCCTAGAAGTTCTGTATTTAAATTTTCTCCCTTAAAAGCAACAATGCCATAAGCATGTTTAGTTTCAGAAAACTCACACTCTAAATAATTCCTTATTCTTCCCGTCACCCTCTTGCTTCTCAGAGCTAGGAGAAATATTATTGTGTAATGGACAGAGCCAGTGCAAGGGTATTGGATGCCCTAGGCAAACCTTCAGGCAAGTGCCCCCAATCCCAGGAACATAAGGACTTAAGAAATGTCATACTGGGTCAGACCAAGGTCCATCAAGCCCAGTATCCTGTTTCCAGCAGTGGCCAATCCAGCTCACAAGTACCTGTCACTTTCCCAAAAAGGTACACAGGTTCCACAATGCTTATCCTGGGGTAAGCAATGGATTTCCCTGGTCCTCTTTAATAATGGTTTATGGACTTTTTCTCCAGGAACTTTTCCTAACCTTTTTTAAACCCAGCTAAACTAACAGCTTTTACTACATCCTCCGGTAACAAATTTGTTTGATTACTCGGTGAGTTAAAAAATATTTTCTCTTATTAGTCCTAAATGGGCTACACTGTAGTTTCATAGAGTTTTTCTATTTTTTGAAGGAGTAAACAACCGATCTACGTTTTCCTGTTCCACTCCATTCATTGATTTATAGACCTCTATCATATCTCCTCTCAGCCGTCTCTTTTCCAAGTTGAAGAGCCGTAACCTTTTAAGCCTCTTCTCATAGGGGTATCCTTCCATCCCCTTTACCATTTTGGTGGTTCTTCTCTGTACCTTTTCTAATTCTGCTATATCCTTTTTAAGATATGGCGACCAGAATTGTACACAATATTCAAAGTGCAGTCGCACCATGGAACGATACAGAGGCATTATAATATCCTTGGTTTTGTTCTCCATTCCTTTCCTTATGATTCCTAGCATTCTATTTGCTTTCCTGGCCACCACTGCACACTGCTCAGAGGGTTTCAACATATCCACGATAACACCTAAATCCTTTTCTTGGGTGGTGGGTCCTAATATGGAACCTTATATCGTGAAACCATAGTTTGGGTTGTTCTTTCCTAGGTGCATAACTTTGTACTTGTTCACATTAAATTTCATCTCACATTTGGACGTCTAGTCTTCCAATTTATCAAGGTCCTCTTGCAATTTTTCACAATCCTCTTGTGTTTTAATAACTTTGAATAATTTTTTGTTATCTGCAAATTTGATTACCTCACTCGCTATTCACATTTCCAGGTCATTTATGAATATGTTAAAAAGCAGCAGGCCCAGCCCTTAGGTACGCAACATGGTGAGACCGCACCTTGAATATTGTGTGCAATGCGGGTCGCCGTATCTTAAAAAGGATATAGCGTTATTAGAAAAGGTTCAGAGAAGAGCCACCAAAATGGTAACGGGGATGGAAGGATACTCCTATGAAGAAAGGCTAAAAAGGTTAGGGCTCTTTAACCTGGAAAAGAGACAGCTGAGGGGAGATATGATAGAAGTCTATAAATTAATGAACGGAGTGGAACGGGTAAATGTAGATCGATTGTTTATGTTATCAGAATATAGAAAGACTAGGGGACATGCAATGAAGCTACAGGGTAAACTATTTAAGACTAATATAACAAAATACTTTTTCACTCAATGTGTAATCAAACTCTGGAATTTGTTGCCGGAGGATGTAGTAAAGGCTGTTAGTGTAGCTGGGCTTAAAAAAGGTTTGGACAAGTTCCTGGAGGAAAGATCCATAAACCATTATTAAGAAGGGACCCAGGATATCAATGCTTGACCCAGTACAAGCACTGTGGAACCCGTGTCTTTTGGGGAAACTGCTAGGTACGTTTGACCTTGATTGGCCACTGTTGGAAACAGGATATTGGGCTTGATGGACCTTGGTCTGACCCAGTATGGCATATCTTATGTTCTTATGTACGCAACTATGCAATTTTATCCATTGAGCCCTACTCTGTTTTTTTTTTTATCTTGACCAGTTCCTGATCCACAATAGTATACTGCCTTCTATCCCATGACTTTTTAATTTCGTTAAGAGTTTCTCATGTGTCTTGTCAAAGGCTTTTTGAAAATGCTGATATACTATATCTACTGTCTCACCTTTGTCTATCTGTTTATTCAGACGTTAAAAAAAATAAAACAGATTACATGGTAACATAACATAGTAAAATAGTATATGACAGCAGATAAAGATCAGTATGGTCCATCTAGTGTGCCCATCAAGGTGGCAAGAGTAGGTATCAGTACCGTTCAATGTTTTGTGAGTGATATTGCTGAAGGACTGAATGGAAAAGTCTGTCTTTTTGTAGATGACACAAAAATTTGCAAAAGAGTGGACTCCCCTGAGAGAGTCAATAACATGAGGAAAGATCTACAAAAGCTGGAAGAATGGTCTGGTTCTGCTCTGCACCCACTGTTGAAGGGGGTTCTGTGGATGCAAAATATATGTTCAAAAAGAAAAAACAAGAAGCATAATGCGGTTTATAACAACAAAATAAAAATGAGTTATAACTTTGTTTTATAAACTGTGCTGTGGTTCTTGTTTTCTTTTAGTTCCTTGGTGTGCAAACATCTTGCATTTCCTCCATATAATCTAATCATCTTTTGGTTTGGTTCAGTCCTTGACTGGAGTTTTGAGAAAGCCCCGGAGGGTGCCATCTCATCCTTCGCCTCAGGCAGCAGGTTGCCTTGAGCCGCTCCTGGCCACTGTACAAGTCACCGGTGAGGCCTCACTTGGAGTATTGTGTTCAGTTTTGGAGACCATATCTCACAAAAAATATAAAAAGACTTGAAATGGTTCAGAGGAAGGTGAGCAAAATTATTTTAAGCCTGAGCCAGATATATGAGAATAGACTTGAAGACCTAAATATGTATACGCTAGAGGAGAGGAGGGACAGAGGAGATATGATACAGACCTTTAAATACTTAATGGGTATTAATAAACAAACAAACCATTGTCAAAGACGCGGAAGCTGTAAAACTAGAGGGCATAAAATGAAGCTGCAAGGAGGTACTTGATTAAATCCAGGTTGGCTTTCTCCCATTAAACCATCTACACGTTCAGTAATTTTATTCTTTATAATGGTTTCTACCATTTTGCCCGGTACTGATGTCAGGCTCACCGGTCTGTAGTTTCCCAAATCACCTCTGGAACCCTTTTTAAAAATTGGCATGACACTGGCCATTCTCCAATCTTCAGGTACCACAGATTACTAATAGTAGTTCTGCAATTCCATATTTCAGTCCTTTCAACACCCTCGGATGTATGCCATCCGGTCCAGGTGATTTGCTACTCTTCAGTTTATCAAATAGTTGTAATACATCTTCCCGATTTATCAATATTTCTGTCAATTCTTCCAATACATCACTTTTAAATACCATTTCAGGCATGGGTAACTTCCCTACATCTTCTTCAGCAAAGACCAAAGCAAAGAATTAATTCAGTCTCTCCACTATGGCCTTGTCCTCACTAGTGCCCCTTTTGCCCCTCTATCATTTAATGGTCCAGCTGACTTTCTCACAGGTTTTTTTTTGCTATGAATGTACTTGAAAAAGGTTTTATTATGCGTTTTTGCTTCCACAACAAGCTTTTTTTCAAATTCTCTCTTTGCCTGCCTTATCACTGCTTTGCATCTAACTTGCCAGTGCTTATGTTGTTTCCAGTTTTTGTAATTTGGCTCCTTTTTCCATTTCCTGACAAATGTTTTTTTGGCTATCACAGCCTCTCTGACTTGACCTTTAAATCATGCTGATAGTTGGAAGGTACAGTGTCTTCTCATTTTCCCTTCCCTCCAAAGACTAAGTATTCCCTTCTTTTGGTTCACTCACTCAGGCCAGCCCTATTCTGCTCTCCCCCATCCCACACCACCCCCGGTGACAGCAGGATAAATCCAGGATCCCCCTCACTTCTATTAGAGCTCCTTACCTGAGAGCTCAGGCTGGGGCCAGCGGAAGCAATAACACTGTGGGTCCAGTCAGGTCCTGGCAATGAAACAAACTGAACCTGCTACTGTTCAGAGTTTGCCGTGTACCTGCCCCACTCAGCAAGAGTTGAGGTCCAGCTATCACGGCATAAGCATCTGACTCCTGTACTCTTATCCTCTTTTGATTGCTGTGTCAGGCTCCAACTTCCAGAGAAAAGGCAGCAGGACCAACAGCAGATATGGGTTCCCAACGTTCCTCTCATTTTCTGATGTCCCCCTAGAAATGGTGAGGCAAGGTCAAGGAGATGACTACAGTACTGTAGATCTGCAACAGATGCCGATGTGCTATCTGAAGTAGAGAGTTCCTCAAATACAGTGAGTAAACGTCTCATACTTGGATTTATCTCCAGTGAAGAAAACCCTTGTTGAAGTTCCAGTTAGAAAACAAACCTTATGCAAAGAACAAGAAGTTGGCAGAGAACTGGTGAATAATCTGGAAGGTCAAAAAAGAGGAAGACCCATTTGACATATCAAAGTGCCAAATTGGCATTACATTTTGGAGAGGAGAAAAGAGAGTTGCCCATCTGGTGCTCAATCAGAAGAGTCAGACATTCCACAGGAGTTAAAGAAACGAGGAAGGAGAAAACGATTCTTCCCCTGTTGGAAGATCTAGCCAGGGTTGAGAGAAGCGAGTCAGGACTCAGCCTTAATATCAAGTGGATCCCTTACCGAGAGGAGTGCCTGGGAGGGAGGGTTACACTTACTGTGGAGAGGATAGTAGCAGCAGCCACTATGGAGAATCTTGCAGCTTAGTGTACAATTTTATTTTTTTTTTTTTTTATTGAAAGGCTTCCAAAAGATACATATAAGCAAGAACCACAAAGAACTTTGAGAAAATGCAACAGTAACAGCATGACTTCAGGTCACAATAGTATTCTACAATATGCCTTCATTTTTACAGTTTTAGAGTAAGGAATCGGGAAACAACAACCCTCCCAACCTCCCTTCCCCCCCCCCTCCGGAACCTCCCTAGCCCCAGACCCCCCCCCCAACCTCCCAGTATCCCCGACTATGGCTAATCATTTGTGGAGCACGGAAAGACAGTGAGCAAAAATAAAAGGGGGAAAATACACACACAAAGGGGCAGACTGCCAGTAGAGAACGCATATGCCCCCCCTCCTGTCCGGAGCAGTCACGCACCATAACGAGAGACAAAAGGTGCCCACACCGACTCAAAGCGCACCAAGCGCATCCTACTGACAGCCACCCCCCGCTCCATGGTATACATATCCCACATCCGTTCCAACCAAGTCTGAAAGGAGGGGGCTAAAGCACACTTCCAGGCTGCCGCAAGAGATAAGCGGGCCACATTCAGGCCATGGCGTAGTAAAGCTAGTTGCAGTGTCCGCGCACCTGGCACCAAAGCCCCAAAGAGGAAGATCCCTGGGTCCCATGGTATTAGCTTACAATTTTTAGGTTTTGTTGAAGGTGCATGCATCCATCTATCTGTGCATGTGCATGTTTCATATGCACATAGATAGACCATAGAACACAGGGAAAGCTAGGGCAGAGTAGCAGGAACCAACCAAACTGAGCATCAGGATGATGTGGAGCCCAGGCCCTGCCATTCTAAATGCAAATGGTGGCAGTTGAAGTGAAGAGAAGCAGGTATTAATGTCTGGGTTAAGAGGGGTAGATACAAGAGGGAAGATGAGGGAAGTAGAAGATGGAGGTGTGCAGAGGGATGGAGAAGGGAGGAAGATAAAGGAGAAAAAGAATGTATACTGCAGCCTCCCACCACAAAGACACCAACATCCGACATTCAACGCCAACCTATGTACATGCCACACACACAATCCTGTGTTCACTTGGTAGCGCTTTATAAATGCCCATTAATAATTCTCCCACAAACACACTCCTACATACACACACACAGCCCGGTTTGTTCTCACACCCCACACTCCTCAAAGCACCTATGCTGTTCTACTCCCACACACACACACACACACAGCCTTCACATACACCCCTTATCCCCTAGCACACACCTCACATATACCACACCTGAGTCAGCAAATGGAAAAAAGGAAATGTATGACTGAGTCAGACTGTAAGTGTACATTGCTTTACACATGCTTTACACCAACTAAAAGTAGCACAACATGTTGCTGCAAGAATGCTTATAAATGCAGGTCCAACTGAACACATAACCCCTATACTGTACAAACTTCACTGGTTACCTATACAAAGTAGGATAAAATATAAAGTTATCATAACAACGTTCAAACTGATAAGAGATATAGCCCCATCACATCTAACTGATCTACTGACAATTCATTCAAGGACCAGAACAGTGAGACAAAGGAACCTGAACACACTACTTGTTCCAAACAACTTTTCAAAACTCAATAAAACTACAACAAATAGGGCATTCAGCTTCAATGCTCCTTTAATATGGAACGCTCTGCCGGATAAACTCAGAGATATCACAGATCTTTCAGCATTTCAAAAAGATCTTAAAACTCACTTATTTATAGAGTACTTTGGAGACTCATTCCCAATAGATGAAATATTTCCCACTTAAACTCATGTATACTCATATTCATTAATTCACAACTTACTTTTTTTCCTTTTTATTACTCTATCTTACAATACCCAATTCTCCACATTATCACATTTACTCTTTACACTAATAATTCTAGTGAACTACAATACATTTTTCCCCGCTCAGATAAGTTAAGATTTTTGAAATTTGTAAATATTTAAATCTGTATATATGTTTAAACTATCTATATACCTAATCAGCATTTACTCAGCATTGTAACCCTCAAATTACCATTTTTATTATATACAATTTAATGTTCACTGTAATTTCAATTGTTTGAATAATTTTCAATGTAATGTTCAAGTTTTGTTCTATGTAAACCGCTTTGATTTTTCTGAAAGGCGGTATATAAAACCGTTCAATAAATAAATAAATAAATAAATTGTCCAACCTGCTTTTTTTTTGTAATTACTTTCAGGTTTCAAAGGACTGCAACTCATGCTCACTCGGATTTGTCTTCACAGATTTAAATGCACCCATGTTCTTAGAATTTGAGTTCATTATATCTTTATTGAATTTTGAATTATGTATAGTATTTTATTCATTATATTTGTATTTGCTCTCATAATGTTCTGTTTTTGTGTACTTTTATGTGATTTTATATTTCAATCTTTTTATTTGCAACCCATTAATACATATCGTCAAATGTTCATTACCATAAATTCACAGTACCAGAACAACACCTGGCTTAGATCTTCTCCTAATTGATAGCAGAAACATTGCTTTCTATCTAGTCTATAGATCCCCATCCTCCGACACTGAAAGTCTAACTAACATCATTGATGAAATAATTAGCATATCACCCCTCACTCCAAACCTCTCAAACTTCCTCATTTGTCATGGCCATGGAACAGTTAGATTATAAACAAATAATCACCAGCCCAATGCACAAAAAAGGAAACATACTAGACCCCATATTCATACCAAAAGATATTCAATGCCACAACAATATCCCCCCCTTATCACTCCGGTCCCATGGTCAGACTACCACCTCATAGAATTTTCACTTGAAGTCACACAACCACACTACCAGACCCAAACAAAAAACATTAAACAACAATCCAAATATATTAAATTTGAAAAAGAAGTCTTCACTGAGAAGATTCTGCAGTCCTTCTGCACCCCAACTGATAATCTTGACAATCTAGTTAATGAGTGGAACACATCTATCTCCAATCAAGCCACCAAACCGCAGAACTTACATCAAACCCCCAAAAAACCTTCCAAACAATGGTACTCACACGAGTTAAGGCTAATCAAAAGAGAACTAAGAAAGCCCAAGCACACTTGGCGCTCTAATAAGACTACAGAAAACAGAGATAAATACCCATGTATACTCTCTAAATACCGTCATCAAACTAATCTTATCAAAAAAGAATACCACACAACACTCCTGTTGAAATCAATTAACAAACCCAAAGAGCTATTCTCAATTGTAAAATCCCTCATGACACACCCAAACTCCTCAACAGAATCCACTTTGATCACACTACAAATCCTAGCAGACCTTTATGCATCAAGGACAAACTCCGCTCCATCCATCCCTCCCTCATATCTCTCCGATATTACCCAACCCACAGAAACTTGGGACAAATTCTACCCTATACACTTAGATTCCCTTAAACGTACAATATCTAACATGAACACCACCACATCAAAAGCAGACCCCTGCCTGGTTAAATGAATTAAAACATCATGTAACAAACTTGCACCCATCCTATTGTTGATAGGTTAACTATCTCTCTCATGCCTAATGACCTTAAAAAAGCCATCATACGCCCTATACTAAAAAACAAAGCCGAGGACAAAAACAATCCATTTTCCTACAGACCTATCTCCAGTCTACCTTTCCTGGCTAAAATAATAGAAAAAAACATATATATGCAACTCCAAGACCACGTAGACCTCCACTCCCCTCTCGACGATAACCAATACATGTTCAGGCCTTACCATAGTGTTGAAACTTGATGTTAACCATCTACAACAATATCATAAAGGGGATCAACATGCCTTTATTCTCATATTCCTAGATATATCTGCAGTGTTTGACTCAGTTATCCATTCACATCTAATTCAACGACTACAACAAATTGGCTTAATTAATAATACCCTAAATTGGTTTATATCCTACTTTTCAACATAACTCAGCAAGTTTGCATTGACCACTCCTACTCTAACCCATATTCCCAAAACACCGGTTTACCTCAGGGCCCAGCACTCTCAGCATTACTATTTAATATCTATATTCAACCCTATTCAACCCATCTGCCACATAATAAAAAAAATTCCCAATGAATTATGCCATCTACGCAGATGACATAATGCTGTTTTATGTTTTATTAAATTTGATATACCGCCTTTCTACATAAGTCAAGGCGGTGTACAATATACAAACACAGAGAGGTTCGCGGCCGAGGCCAGTGAAGGTAGGAAAGGAAGTTACAGTTTCAATTGACAGGAAAGAAGAAGAGAGGACAAGACAACACGAGACGAGGGAGACTGTATGTTGTAGGGGAAACAGCTGGGTAGGGAGAGAGGTCAGACAAAAGGAGAGGGGAGGTCAAAAGCTAGTGCAAATAAGTGAGTCTTGAGATTGCGTTTAAAGGTGGGGTGATGGGTCTCTAGGCGTAGGGAGGAAGGGAGAGCATTCCAAAGAGCGGGACCGGCAAAGAACATGCCTTTTAACATCAACAAACCTAACTTTGATACCATCAACTCATGTTTCAAAGAAATAGCCCATTGGCTAAAAAATCATGGACTGAAAATTAACTACAATAAAACAGAAGTACTGATAATATCCAGAAACCAAAATTACAAACTATAAATATCGATGGATTTAACCTGGAAGTGAAGGATGAAGTAAAATACTTAGGTATCACACTTGACAGACACCTTTCATTCAAAACACACATCAAAAACACAGCTAAAACAATATTTAATAAAATAAGACTCCTATACCACCTAAAGCCCCTCTTGCAGAACTCTGACTTTAGAACCTTAATGCAGGCTATGATAATTCCCCGCATTGACTATTGTAATAGTCTCCTCCATTGCCTTCCTAAAATATGGCTACATTCATTAGTAATGGTACAACATGCAGCTGCTCGAACAATCCACAATTCTCATTGCATGGACCATATCACTTCTATTTTACACAAACTTCACTGGCTTCCCATACAAAGCTGAATAAAATACAAACTAATACTGACCACGTTCAAGATTATACGAAAATTAGCACCACCAGCTCTTTCCCAACTTATCAAAGTAGCACTTAATGACCGTCTAAGACGAGGTCAGTCCAACAATATGCTCACAACCCCAGCTGGCTTTAGGAAAACAACACTAGCAATAAGGCCTTTGAATATGTATCCCCTTCACTCTGGAATAAACTACCTGAGCTCAGAAATATCACTGACCTGACTCTATTCTGGTCTTACCCCAAAACATATCTATTTATTGATCATTTTGACCAAATTGATCACCCTCCATAATCCATGAGCCTGTGTAATATACACAAACCTCCCTTCATATCCTAACCCCCCTCATATAATACGAATACAATTCTCATGCAAGACCCTCTCTTATTCAGCTTATCCATATCTCAATAATCATTCTGTAAATAAGTTATGTCTCAATCATTTAAAATACTTTGATTTTGTTTTGTATCTGTTAAACTCTTAAGATGTTTCAATGTAACTGTTGTTTTAAAATGTAAACCACTTTGATTACCGGAAATAGTGGTATATAAAACTCACAAATAAATAAATCAATTACATCACAACAGTTACAACATTCAAGGTATACTCCCGTCACCCTTCCCCCAACTCCCTTGTACTCCATTTTAGGGCATTTTTTCCTGCCCCTGTGCAATTAATCGCAGAAAATCACTAATCCCTTAAATCAAAATCTCCCTTCCCTTTCCACTTCCTCTCCAAAGCACCAATACAGACTTATATGATTTTAGATTGTGAATGTTTGTTCACCATTGAGAGAAGACCTACAGGCATAGTTATTACCATGCACTAGCAGCTTAGCATGCATTGACACAGTTAAGATAGAACTTTGCCCTTCCTAATGTTTCATTACTAGATATCACACTACTCTCGATCAATTTTTTCTGGCAGCAGACCCTCAAATAATTTTGGCCCAGCATTATTTTAGAATAGAGATGTATGGATGTGTCGTTCACGCAGGAATGCATTTGTGAGGCAAACTGGCTCTCACCCTTACTTCAATTCTGCTAGTTATCTTATCCCTCAAAAGCCAAGAGGCTTAATTGGAAACTACAGCAAAAGTCATGCTCCTGTTGCCTCTTGCGGAAAAAAGATGGAATATGTGTAGGTCTGTAGAAGCTAACGTAACAATGAGTAGCAGATGTAAAAAGAGATTGAATTAGCTCATGTAAGGATGAATACTATTCATGAACAGGAGCATACGAGGTATAGGGTTATCATTAGAAAAAAGATAATTGACACAAAGCAAAGCTTTTATGTGGTGAAAGAGATTAGGCTTGCCCTAAGGAGAATTTCCTAAAACGGAATTTTCTCAGAGTGAAGAGCTTACAATGTGGCAGGGCCAGTGCAAGGGTACTGGAGACCTTAGGCAATCCTTCAGCCTTATACCTTGCCCCCTTTTCAATACGCTTTCAGGCCCCTGACTTCCTTCCCCCTGAGATTCTGATAAACTTTGCTTTGTATGTATGTGTGCCCACTCTCCCTGTTGGTTGAGTTTGTCTGGCTGTCAGGATCTATTGTTTTGCTTTGACTGTTGCTGCCCCTTAGAATCTGTCACCCTAGGCAACCACCCCTTTTTCAATAACCTTTAAGCCATCCCTGCACTAGAGGAGGGAGATAGGGTACCGAGGTGGAGATTTTGTACAAGTTTCCTGCTCTAAGGCACGAATGTCTCTTGTCCAGATTCTCCCTGTAAATAATACAGGAAAGCAAGATTCTGCTACATGTGGAATCTTTAGAGTAGAGGGATCAGGAGCCATCTATGGCTTTCATAGCTTTCAATTACTCATTCATTGCTAACTAGCTTACCAGGCAAAGGATATTTAAAGCTCAATGTACTATTGCGTTTATGGGAAAAATGCATCGTGGTCATGCCTTTCTTTTAAGAGGTGCACTTGACCCTCACTGAAATGGAGAAATTGCAGAGAGAATGATGTGAAAAGGTTTATTGTTCTGCCTATGATTCTAAGAAAAGAGGGGTTGCAATCCTGTAGCATAAAAAGATCCCATTTCTTTGTTAAGAGGAAGGGCATGACATTCAAGGGCAGGTGGTCTGGACAGAGGGACAGGATATATGAAGCCCAACGTTTATGAATATTTATGCCCCTGAAGGGGATTTTTTTTTCAAAGGAATCTCCTGGGATTTGAACTGCAGGCCAGAGGGTCAAGGATTGTATTTATTTATTTTATTTGGCATACATTTATACACCGCTCCTTCCAGCGATCAGAAGCGGTCAACCGTTGCACAACACAGGGAGAGGGGAACAGACAAGGGGAGGATAAACAACGAGAAGACTACAGTTATACAACTGATTGGCAAATAAATTACTGTTTAAACACCAGTATGAATTAAAAATTATTGTACACGACACGGGAGAGGGGACAAGATAAGGGGGGGTGATTAACAACGGCACAATTACAGTTATACATATCATTGGCATAAATTACAGTTTGAACACCAGTGTAAATATACAACAGAGTCGCAATATATAAAGGCATAATAGGAGAAAATTATATACATACAGTATCGACAATTTGATCATCATGGAAGTGGACATCAATGGAATATGAATTGAGTTAGTGTCAGGAGATCTCTCAGTCCCATGGGGTAAAAAGTTTAGCTCGTAAGGAAAGGCTCTTAAATAGTCTTTACATGATTTTGGATGTGTGGAGGCAGCATAATCCTTGGATGAAAGACTATACTTTTTATGCGGGTAAAACAGGGTTATATTCCCAGTTGTATATGTTGATGATGGAGGCCTGGATCGAGTCCATCTCGACTTCAGATTATGATATGGTTCTACTGGGTATTAGAGGGAGGGATGTAATGGCCCATGTACCAGACATCCGAGTCTCAATGTGTCTGCTGAAGAAAAAAAGACATTCAGGGTAGTCTAGTCCAAAACTTGGAGGAATTTTTGGAGCTGGATGATAAGGGAGAGAAGCTGGGTTGCTGTGGGACCCAGGGAAGGCTGTAATGAGGGGTTGGTTATTGCACAACTGGATGTTTACCTGGGGCACCAGATACCCTTGGGGCAACTCCATTGCAGACAGGTGGAGATTGATTAACATCATTCAGATTATATAGGCAATAAACTGTTATGTGTGGTGCTGGATGCCAAAAAAGCTTCTGACAGGGTGGAGTGGAGGTATCCAAGTTGTTGAACTCTGTTGGCTTTGGTGGCAATTTTTTTGGATTGGGTCCAAGCTCCGCAGAGCCACGAGCAAGAGTGATGGTGAATGGATGTCATTCAGAAGAGTTTTCATTATACAGAGGAACGAAACAAAGGTGTCCAACTTCCTGTTTGCATGGGGGCAGAAGCAGCTAATGAGTCGCTTCTGTCCCCATGCAAAAGGAAGTCTGCATCGGGCATTGGAGGGGACAGAAGCATAAACAGCCTTGCAGCACCAGAGGTGCATGTCCCAGAGAGGGGCAACAATAGAGACAGGGGCAGGGGGGTGTAAAGAATGAGGTTCGCCTAGGGCACTTTATTTCCTTGCACCAGTTCTGGAGGAAGGAACTGGAGGGGTGTGAGGTCTACACTTAAGATGGATGGGATGGATTTCAGCTTTGAAAATGATGGTGGCCCCATATTTGTTCACTTGGCTTCTAATTAGGGTCACCAAAAAATATCTGTGTAAATTAGAAAATAAATTCTGCTGGTTTATACAGGAAGGGAAGAAGACCAGAATGTTATGAGCACCTGGAGAGGGGGGGGGGGGGGGGTGTAGGGTGACCAAATTACAGTTGTTTTATAGGGGTGCATTCTCAAGGGCAGTACTTTGTTATTACATGAGGCCAAAGAGGTACGTTGGGTTGATCCAGAAAGGAAGGCATTGGAGTCTTGGTCAGTGTTTGAACTAGTAGCAGGAGGGGCGTCTAAAGGGGAGAGGCAGGATAGTAAAGCATAGTTACTCACCTGTAACAGGTGATCTCCGGGAACAGCAGGAATTTAGTCTTCACATATGGGTATCGTCGGTACCTACAGAGTCTGCGCAGGAACGCTCCCCAGTGTCCAATAGGAACGCTTTTGGGAGCATCCCTCAGCACATGCGCGCTGCCTTCCCAACTGTCCCTCTTCAGTTAAGTTTGTAGCTGAGTGAAAGGATAGAGGGAGAGAGGAAAGAGACAAAGAGATAGAGAGAACTCCTAGGGGAGGTGGGTGGGTTGTGAAGACTAAATTCCTGCTGTTCCCAGAGATCACCTGTTACAGGTGAGTAACTATGCTATCTCCAGGAACAAGCAGGAATGTAGTCTTCACATATAGGGACTCACCAGCTGAAAATGCCAGGGAGATGGCCCCAGGAAGGTGCCACCCTGGAAAGGTACTAATGTCTCAGTGACAATAAAATACTCCTTGGTTCAGTGTGATTAAAGATAAATGAAAGCAAAACTAAACCCACAGAAAGGTCCCCAAATAACTTTTTGTCGGAAGAGGCTGGAGGCGACAGGGATGGAGCCCCAGTCACACCAGGCAACCCATTCCTTTTTTTATATATATGTATTGAAAGCGAACAACGCTGTACTTAACTTGTAACGAAAATCCAATGTAGTTTCCTACTGACTGGTGGTCTATTTTTCATTCCCAAACAAAGCGTTAAAGCAATCGATTCACCCACGACATACGTTTCGGGCTACAAGGCCCTGTCTCAAGTGGTCACGCTCTTCAAAATAACCGCCGTAGAAAAGTTTTCTACGGCGGTTATTTTGAAGAGCGTGACCACTTGAGACAGGGCCTTGTAGCCCGAAACGTATGTCGTGGGTGAATCGATTGCTTTAACGCTTTGTTTGGGAATGAAAAATAGACCACCTGTCAGTAGGAAACTACATTGGATTTTCGTTACAAGTTAAGTACAGCGTTGTTCGCTTTCAATACATATATATAAAAAAAGGAATGGGTTGCCTGGTGTGACTGGGGCTCCATCCCTGTCGCCTCCAGCCTCTTCCGACAAAAAGTTATTTGGGGATCTTTCTGTGGGTTTAGTTTTGCTTTCATTTATCTTTAATCACCCTGGAAAGGTAGGCATCCTTCCTCACATGGATCTCTGGCATTCCACCAGGGTTGGTGGGTAGGAGTTGAATTAGGTCTGAAAGAGATTTTAAAGAACAGCTTGGCCAAAGAAGGCATCTCGACGGGAGGCTTTATCCAGGTAGTAGTGGGATGTGAAGGTGTGTACCGAAGCCCAGGTGGCTGCTCGACAAATGTCATCGATAGACACGGAGTGGAGATTAGCCATGGAAGCTGCCATGGCTCTCACAGTATGAGCTGTGACATGGCCTTGAAGAGGAAGACCTTTACTCTCATAACCAAAGGATATGCATTGGGCAATCCATTTAGATAAAGTTCTTTTGGAGACTGGAAGTCCCAAATGACTAGAGTCAAAAGCTATAAAAATTGTGAGGACTTTCTATGTTGCTGTGTTCTCTGTAGGTAAAAGACTAAGGCTCTTTTACAATCCAAAGTATGAAAGTTTCTTTCTGCATTAGAGGCGTGAGGCCTCGGAAAAAATACAGGAAGATAAATTGATTGATTCAAATGAAAAGGCGAAACCACCTTTGGCATAAAGTGTGGATGAGTTCTAAGAACAACCTTATCATGATGAAACCTAGTATAAGGAGGATCAGCCACTAAAGCTTGCAGTTCACTAATGCAACGTGCAGAGGTGATGGCAATTAGGAAGATGACCTTCCAGGTCAAAAACCTAAGGGTTGTAGTGGCTAAAGGCTCAAAAGGTGGCTTCATGAGCAGCCCGAGAACTAAATTTAGATCCCATGCCACCAGTGGTGGCTTAATGGGAGATTTGGTCAACAGACCTCTCATAAATCTGGATATGAGTGGATGAGAGGAAATGAGTTGTCCATTCAGAGGCTTATAAGAAGCTGCAATTGCACTAAGATGGACTCTTACCGAATTGGTCTTTAGACCAGAATTCGATAAGTGAAGGAGATACTCTAGTATCGATTCTAAAGGTATGACAAAGGGGGTTCAATCCCTTCTTGGAGCACCATATAGTAAAACGTTTCCACTTGAAGGCATAAGATCTTCTTGTGGAAAGTTTTCTAGAAGCCTGAAGGATATCCTTTACCTGTTGGGACAGGTTGAAATCCTGGAGGTCTAAGCCTTCAGCAATCAGGCTGTGAGATGCAGGGACTGGGGACGGGTGCCATAGCGTCCCGTCCTCTTGGGAAAGGAGATCTGGAGCATGCCCTAACGCCAGAGTTGCAGCTTGAGAGAGATGTAGAAGCAGGGGATACCACGCTTGGTGTGGCCATCGTGGCGCTATGAGAATCATGCGACCCCTGTCTCTCTGAAGCTTGAAGAGTGTTTTGGGGATGAGGGGAATGGGTGGGAAGGCATAAAGGAAGTCCTGACCCCAGTGAAGGAGGAAGGCATCCCTTGCCTGACAATTGTGAGCCGGAATCCTGGAACAGAACCGGGGAAGTTTGGCATTCAGTGGACTTGCAAAGAGGTCTATGTCTGGAGTGCCCCAGAGATGAAAAATCTTTGCCACCTGGTCTAGGTGGAGAGACCACTTGTGAGGCAGCAGTACTCGACTGAGTTTGTCTGCCAAAAGGTTTTGAATACCTGGCAGATATACCACTAGAAGGTGAATTTGATACTCTCTGGCAAGGGCCCATAGTCGTAAAGCTTTGTTGCATAACGACAGAGAGCCTGTCCCGCTCTGCTTGTTCATATAGAACATGGCTACTTGATTGTCCGTCTGGACTAGGACTGTCTTGTAGCTGAGCTGGGTGTGGAATACTCGAAGAGCTAAATAGATTGCTCTTAATTCCAGGAGGTTTATGTGTAGACCAGCCTCCTGTGGAGTCCAGGTGCCCTGGGTGGAGAGATGATTCAGGTGTGCTCCCCAACCCAACTGTGATGCATCTGTTAGGGTGGCTTGAAAAAGGGGTTGATGGAAAGGAGACCCTACTGTCAGATTTTCTAGTGATTGCCACCATTGAAGGGACAAAATTAGTGTTGAGAGTTTACTATTTTGTCTGATAAATGTCCTGTGGCCTGTGTCCACTGTGTGGATAGGGTCCACTGAGCTGCTCGCATGTGGAGGCGAGTATATGGGACTACATGAACTGTGGATGCCATATGTCCCAACTACTGTAGTAGCTCCCGAGCAGTTAGGGAGGATTTCCCTGCTGCTTGAGAAGCTAGTTGCATTATGCAAAAACACCGGGCCTGTGGAAGGAAAGCCTTTGCCTGTCTGGTATCTAAACAGGCCCCTATGAATTCCAGGCATTGGGAAGGAACAAGTTGGGATTTTGGGAAGTTTATTACCAACCCCAAGTATTGGAGGATTTGCATTGTGTGAGAAAGTGCAGTGTTGGCCGCTGCAACTGTAGGGGCTCAAATGAGCCAGTCGTCTAAGTAAGGGAAGATGAATATCTCCAGGGTTCGCAGAAATGCAGCTACTACTGCCATGCATTTCGTGAATACTCTTGGTGCTGAAGCCAGACCAAAGGGAAGAACCCTGTACTGGAAATGTTTTCCCTTGAAAAGGAATCGTAAGAATTTCCTGTGATCTGGATGGATGAGAATGTGAGTTATGCATCCTTTAAGTCTAGAGAGCAAAGCAAATCCCGGCTTTGAAGGTATGGCAGAAGAGTTCCTAGAGAAATCATTTTGAACTTCTCTTGGAACAGGTATTTGTTCAATTCTCTGAGATCTAGAATGGGTCTGTGTCCTCCTGTTTTCTTTGGAGTAAGAAAATAGGGGGAGTAGAACCCTGCACCCCGTTGAAGAATGGGTACCTCTTCTATTGCCCCTTGGGCAAGAAGTGTTCAGACTTCGTGATCTAGCAGATTGTCTGCAGAGGTTTGAGAATTGCCTTAGAATTGTAGGAGGAGGCATGCTGTGAAAATGGAGCTTGTACCCCTCTCCTACAATGGACAGAGCCCAATCTTCTGCTGTTATATGATGCCATCTGTTGGCAAAGTAGCATAACCTGCCTGGGATATTGGGGGGGTTGGGGACCCCTCAGAGGCAGGAAGGCTAAGCTCTCTAGGAAGGAGTCAAAGCCCTTGAGGAGTCTGAACCTGCAGAGCTGGTTGGGCTCTCGGGCCTTTTGGCTTCTTTTGCTGTCTAGTTTGTCCCTTTTGGGCACCCTGACCCGGAGTTTGACTCTGCTGGGTATAGGAAGGATAAAATTTCCTCTTTTTGCTGAAAGAGGGTTTTTGATAAGGCTTCTTTTTGGCTGGAGTGGCTGTAGATTTTGACAATCTATCTAGAGTGGTATTTTCAGCATCTAACTCGTTAGCCTTTTCCTGCCAGTTCTTGCCAAAGAGATTCTCTCCCGTGCAAGGAATGTTGCCTAACTTGTCCTGTACCCAAGTCTGATGCCTGAAGCCAGGCAATCCGTCGTGCCCCAATGGCAATAGCAGAGGTTCTGCTGATGCATTCAAAGCAGTCAAAGGCTGCACGATTAACAAACTTGGAGACATCTTGAGCATGCTTAGCTAGAGCAAGGAAGTCTTGTCTCTTTTCATCTGGGAGAAGTGGGCTCATAAGCGCCAAGTCTCCTGTAACTTCTTTGAGGAACATGCCCATATATAGTATATATGAACTGATCCTAGCTGAAAGCATGGAAGCCTGAAAAGTTTGGCGCCCAAAAGCGTCCAGAGTCCTGCATTCACGACCTGGGGGATTGGATGCATGCCTCTTTGCACTTTTCATCCTACGCATGGCTGACTCCACCACCATTGAATGGTGTGGCAGCTGAGTCTTTTGAAATCCGGGACATGGCGGAACTCGATACATAGTATCAAGCCTCCTAGAATGAGGAGATGTAGTCAGGTGTCTCCCACATTCTGAGCATCAGGTTATGCAGAATTTCATGGATGGGCAGAGTGGCTGCCTCCTTTGGAGCTTTAGGATATTGGAGAATTTCCAATTCCTTTGCTCTGGGTACCTGTTCAGGAGCTACTGTGATTGAAAGGCCTTTGGCCACATCACAAATAAAATCCTGAAAAGACATGTCCTCTGGAGGTGACATTCTGCACTGGGGAGAAGAGGGATCTTCCAGGAGAAACCCTCTGGTACCAGCAGAATTGTCAGAGTCTTCGGAATCGGAGGATTCAAAGTATTCCTGACCACGATGCTCATGCAAAGCACGGTCCCAGTATTGATCGAAGTCGGTACCAAGTTGATCCGGTACCGATCTGTCGATTCCAGCCAAAGATGGCATGGGAAGAACTCCCACCGGGGCCGGTACTGTCGGTACCGGTGCCCATTGAGCATAGGTGTCAACGGTACCCCAGCTGTGAGAAGAGCTGCAATGCTGCATTCAATAGCGAGGAACCTCTGGTCTATCGACGCTGCCCGTGCCTGGGTGTCGATACCAGTGAAAACGGCCGGGACCCCTGAACATGGCACCAGTAGTTCTTGCGAGGTTGAGGCCTCGAGAAAATCCTGGAGCCCCATTGATGCTTTGGAAGCCGAAGCCTCCTGCCGGGGCTGTTTTGCTGGTGTGGTTCCCTCAAGGGCAATGCCGATGTCCTCTCGATGCTTAGCAGGAGAGCTACCCTTTGAGGACCGGCTTTTTTGTTTAGTTACCTGAAATCCATGGGAGGAAGAGGAGGCTCTTGAAGATGTCGATGAAATGGATCTGGCATCTTAGTCATCCCCATACAGGAGAGACATTCAGATGGAGAATGTTCAGGCCCTAAACATTTAAGGCACCAATCATGGGTGTCAGTGACAGAAATGGTACTGCCACACTTAGTACATTTTTTAAAACCACTAGTTGGTTTTTCCATGTTACAGGAATATGAGGCCTAATTCCCAAAATGGCACCTAGCACCAAAAAAGAAGTTTCTGAAGAGAAACAGTTCAAAGTATAAAATTTTTTGAAAAGAAAAGAACCGGCGGTACCGGTAGGCGTCGTGTGGAGGCAAACACGACCACAAGAAAACAATTTTAAAGACGGAATTTTCTGCCGTGACAGGGTATGGGTCCTGTCGGCTCCACGGAAAACAAAGAACTGAAGAGGGACAGTTGGAAAGGTGGGAAGGCAGCGCACATGTGCTGAGGGATGCTCCCAAAAGCGTTCCTATTGGACGCTGGGGAGCGTTCCCGCGCAGGCTCCGTCAGTACTTACGATACCCATATGTGAAGATTACATTCCTGCTTGTTCCTGGAGATCAATCATGTCTTCTTAGAACCGCTGTACTGTGGTGGTGGTAGGGGGGGTTCTAAGGCCAGGTTGAAGGACTTTTTTCCTTTTTCCTCTAAAGTTTCAAGAACTGTTGGCAATTTGAGATAAGGGAGGGATATGTGTTTTTCTGATTTGATATCAGAGGATATTTTTTTTCTGTGCAGCAGTTGTAAGCCAAAGTAAGGATGAGGTCAGATACTTCATACAGCAGGGGAAAACACTAAATTAATCAGGGAGGCCTCCCACAATTTTACAGCCATAGGAAGGGACAGACAATTCTATCTATCCTGCAAAATTCATCCACAGCACTGTACCTATAGCTGTAAGACACAGTCCCGGTCCATCAGAACTTACAATCTAATTGACCAAAAAAAAAAAAAAATCACAAGACTAGAGTATGGTAAGATTTTTTTATTTTATTTATAGCTTTTCTATACCATGCTATTTAAAATCAGTGCGGTTTACAATTAACAATTCTTTGTACAAAGCAGGGGGATCTGGGAGGAGTGGTCTAGTGGTTAGGACAAGGTACTTCAGGCCGGAGGTTCAAGTCCCACCTGGGGACAGCAATCTCAGGCCGGAGGGTCTGGGATTTCTAGTCCTATAGGCACTCCTTGTGGTCTTGGGCAAGCCACTTAACCCTCCATTGCCCATGTTCCCTGTGAGTATTAGCGTATGTGTCTCATATACCCTTGTGTTAAATGTATCCCCCAATTGACCGCTTTGACCCGGTGAAAAGCGGGATATAAATACAGCTAAATAAATAAATAAATCTACTTTGCACTTACAGTGAACAGGTATACCAACTTGGATTTATAACTGTGTAACTATATACAATCAGAGCATATTGTCACTGTGCTGTTAACGCTACAGGCTTGCTCCGTAACTATGTACAGGAGTGCTAGGTCTTTGCGCTTTAAGTAGTTGGGCTGCTGGGAGTGATTGCTTCACCTTGTTCAGGGTGTGTTGGTGGTGATTGGAGGGGGGGGGGTATGGCAAGTGTATTTGAGACGTTGGGGTATGAGTAGTGTTGAATAGATGGTGCTTTAGTGCCTTCCTGAATTGGGTGAGGTCAGTGATCACTCGGATAGAGGTTGGTAGGTCATTCCAGTGAGTAGGAGCATAGAATGTAAAGTCTCTATTCTTTGTTGACTGATTGCATTTTGCTATATCCTTGGGGATTACTAATGTGTTCATGGCAGAGGTCCTTCTGGCTCTGTTGGGGGGGGGGGGAGGAGATCCATTAAGGAAGTTGAGGACATGTTATTGATGGCTTTGAAGGTCATGAGTACCACTTTGTAGGTGAGCCTGCAAGTGACTGGTAGCCAGTGTAAGTCTTTTAGTATTGGGGTTGTGTGTTCTCTTCTGGAGGCACCATGTAGGAAGCGGGCCACAGCGTTCATAGCCAGTTGTAACGGGTTCCGTGTGCTCTTGGGGAGTTCGTGCAGTATAGCATTGCCATAATCAAAGTGGGGTATTGCCAGTGCTTGGAAAAGTGTTCTGAAGTCATCTGGCTGTAGTAAGGGTCAGAGGTGCCAGATCATCCAGATCTTGTGGTATATTGCTTTGATGGTGTTATTTATGTGGGCCTTCATGTCAAGACGCTGGTCGAGAGTGAAGCCCAGGTATCAGATGGTGGGTTTGCTTAGGAGCTCAGCCTCTCTTATCTTCAATGATGCAGGAGCGAGGCAAAGGCATCACTTCTTGTGGCGAATAGGACTTCAGTCTTGTTGCAGTTGATCCTGAGATTTTGAGAGTGGAACCAGTTGGTGACAGCATTAAAGCAGTTAATTAATATTGTGAAGTCTGCGTGGTCAATGTCAAATGGGGCAAACAGCAACACATCATCCACATATATCAGGCAGGATATATTGAATGTGCGAATGACTGCGCGTAAGGGCTGCATGTATATGTTGAACTGCCACAGAGCCAACCTCAGAGGCGGAGGAGCGTTCATTCTAGTAAAGACAGAGCACCAAGTCCAGCTACTCCCATCCAATAGCACAACACACCTTGACACAGTCACCATAGCTAACAAACACTGCACCACCAACCTAATCTACCGATCCCCTTCCCCCTCCGAGGACCTCTCAACCATAATTGACCTTGCCTGTAATCCCAAGAACACACATATACCAAACTAGATATTAACCTGCCTGCTCTACAAAGTGACCAATCCAAAGCCTTTCTTGATGCACTAAAGGAATTGGGCTACGAACAGATAGTCAAGGCACCAACCCACGTGAAAGGAAACAAACTGGACCTGGTCTTCACTCCACAGCCAGATATAAGCATGAACTTCAAACTAGCCATCACTCCTGTCCCATGGTCCGCTCACAGCCTACTTAATTTCCAGATGCCCATACACAAAGTACACAACTTGACCAGTAGGGCAACTGAGGCCTCTCCAGCACTCACAGGACAATTTAGGTCCTTCAACAAAGACAAGATCATCAAGGGAGTCCTCCCAAACCTCAACCTAACATCGCCTTGCCTGGATGAAATAATAGCCACATGGAACAGCAGCCTGAGCTCCTTCTCATGCCTACCCCCCCCCCCCCCGCAGACAAATCTTCAGATTCTGACAGGCCACCAAAAAGAAGGAAAACAGCTCGCTGGTTCTCAGCAGAACTACAGACCTCACTCCTGCACCTCAGGAAACTAGAAAGAAAATGGCGCCGCTCACAGTCGCCAGAGGATCAGTCAGCTTACACATCCCATCTAAAAGCACACCGAGAAGCAATCTCAGAGAAAATGAAAGAGCATCACTCGGAACTCTTTGAACGCTCGCTGAACAGACCTCAAGACCTTTTCAACTTAGTGAAGACCCTAATGAAAGAGCTTTCACCTACCCAACCAAGTCAACTTCACGCTCAGGAATTCACAGACTATTTACAAGCCAAAACCAGCAATACTAACGCAGTCATATCACCCACACCTAACTCCAACCAACACCACTTACCTCATCCACACCTCCATCTGAGGGATACATCAGCGATACCATCGCAGCCATCAACACCACAACTGCCCCAAATGACCCCTGCCCTGCCTTCTGGATAAAATCAATGAATGATGAATTCAGCCCTAGCCTAGCCAAGATCATGGAGAGATCATTCTCAACAGGTACCTTCTCATCAAGCCTCAGACATCCATCCATCTGGCCACTTCTAAAAAAACCAACAAACTGAATCCCCAGAAGGTGGAATCCTATCGACCCATCTCAAGCATCCCCCTGCTAGCCAAGATAAGCAAGAAGGTCGTCCAATGTCAAATCATCCACCACCACCTAGATGCCACAGCCCCCCTAGCCCCGCCCCAGCCCAGCCCAGCCCAGATTTAGGGAAGCACATGGCATAAAGATACTACTTACCACACTAATCAATACCTTAAGCACAGGGCTGGACAACATCAGAAGAGGGTATGCTCTTATATTCTTGGACACCGCCGCAGCATTTGACTCTGCCAACCACAAGCAGCTTCTGATGCACTTCCAGGAGAAGGGAGTCCAAGGCTCAGCCCTGAGCTGGTGCAAGTCATACCTGACAGACAAATGGCAGCAGGTATGCCTAGGCTCCAAGGCCTCTGAGTCTTTCCAACAAAGACAAGGATCCTCACTCTCCACCCTCCTGTTCAACATATACATGCAGCCACACTTCACACTTAAAGTAGTGAAGAAAAGAGTGAGGAGCATCAGGATCCACAAGCAGCCTCAACGAGGTGGGATTTTAACCTGGATTTGAACAGGGCTAGAGAAGGAGCCTGGCGCACTGACACAAGTAGCTTGTTCCAGGCATATAGAGTAGCAAGATGGAACAAATGAAGCCTGGAGTTGGCAGTGGCAGAGAAGTTTGAAATGGATGTGGAAATAGAGGAGGAGGAACAGGGAGACACTAGTGGAAGATAAGCCATGCAGCTGGGTTTTGAACAGATTGAAAGGGAGAGAAATGATTCAGAGGAAGACCAGTGAGGAGCAAGTTTAGTCAAGAGGGGAGGTGACTAGAGGGGGTAAGGGTCTTAGCAGTTTGTTCAAAAAGGGAGGAAGAAGCAACAGGTTTTAGCTGTTGGATGTGTGCAAAGAGAGAGAAAAGATGAAACCAAGGTTGTGAGCTGAATAAACAGGGAGGAGTGTAGTGTTAGCCATAGAACAAGGAAGTTACTGCAGTATTGCTGCCGGAGATGGGGACTGTATTAGGTCTGAGAAGTGGATTCTACTGCACATTCCAATTCTCTCCTCTCTTGTTCGAGTTACCTTTCACATCAGCTCAGGGTCTCTGCAAGAGTGAGGAGAGCTGCAGCAACACTTCTTGCCATGTTGTTCTTCTCTTCCACCCAGAGGCATATTTTACTGCATTTGAACAATGTAGGCAAGGAAGCCTGGAGAGCTAAAGAAGGGATGGGAGCAGGAGGGTCTGGGGATCTGAGGTACGTGAAAGAGGAGGCTGGATGAGCTGTGAGCAAAAGATTAGGTGTGTGTGAAAGCGGCAGGGGGGGGGGGAATAAATGATAATTACACTTACCTGGTAATTGTAGTTCCTTGAGTGACGACAGTTCAGTCCTCTACCTCTGGGTTGTCAATCTCCTCCTGCAGCTTGGAGACTGGTATGTCAAATTGATAACATCACTGGATATAGCCTGCTGTAGTCTCTCTCTCCTCCCAGTGTGAACTATTAACAAAGCAGACTCAAAGGAGCAAAAAATAAGTAGCCAGCAAAGAACAAAGCCTGTTACAACATTAAACTAAAACTAGAGTCACTCCCCCCTTCTCAACAAGGCTTTCTTACACCCTGCCCTGACAGAGGAAATGCAAAAAACCTTTTTTTTTTTTTTTACTACTCCAGACCTACCTGTAACACTCCTCTTACGCAAGTCTTCCTGAGCTCTCTCCAATAACCTGGGTGGGACGGAGGACTGAACTGTCGTCACTCAAGGAACTACAATTACCAGGTAAGTGTAATTATCATTTCCTTATCATTCCTCCAGTTCAGTCCTCTACCTCTGGGAAGTACCAGAGCAGTAATCAGTGAGTGGGCCCCTTCAAGCCGGCAGATAAGACCACCGACCCGAAACGGGCATCAGCAGAAGCCGCGACGTCCAGTCTGTAATGCTTACTGAACGTATGTAGAGACAACCAAGTTGCCGCCCTACAAATTTCCCCCGGCAGAACCAAACTGTGCTCAGCCCATGAACACGCCTGCGCTCTAGTGGAATGCGCCCGCAACCCCCTGGGCACAACTTGTCCCTGAATCAAATAGGCAGAAGCAATTGCCTCTCGAATCCACCGGGCAATGGACGCTTTAGCAGCTGCCTCACCTTTGCGTACTCCCCCAAACAACACGAATAACCGCTCAGACTTACGAATCGACTCTGTCACCTTCAAATACTGACGCAACGCTCTCTTCACGTCCAGACAATGGAGCCCCCGATCAAATTCCCCGCCCTCCCGAGTCCCCAGGACGGGCAAGCAGACTGCCTGATTCAAATGAAAGGGAGACACCACCTTAGGTAGAAAGGATGGCACTGGATGCAAGACCACCTTTTCCCTAGAAAAGGACAAGAAGGGTTCCCTACATGACAGTGCCTGCAACTCTGAAATGCGCCTCGCGGAACAAATCGCCACCAGGAACACAGTTTTCAGCGTTAAGTCTTTCACGGACGCTCGACGCAAAGGTTCAAACGGCGGCCTGGATAACACCGCCAAGACGATATTAAGATCCCAAGGCAGAACGCACACCTGCCGCACTGGCCTCAGCTTAGAGACCACCTTAAGGAAATGACACACATCCGGGTAAACCCTCAAGGGCACCCCCTTGACTCTGCCACGGTAACAGGAAAGGGCTGTCAACTGGACGCGTAAGGAACTTGCTGCTAGCCCCCTTTCAAAACCATCTTGCAGAAACTCCAATACCAAAGACACCGAAACAGTAGCCGCTCGCACCTGGCGCCGAGAACACCAATCCTCAAAGATACGCCAGACTCGCACATACACCAATGATGTCGACCGTTTCCGAGCTCTAAGCAAAGTCGACACCACCGTGGATGAATAGCCTTTCTTTCTCAGCTTAGCCCTCTCAATGGCCAAACCGTAAGCGAGAACCGATCCACCTAGGGCACGAACAGCGGCCCCTGAAGCAACAGGTCCGCCCTCACCGGGAGCCGCCAAGGTGCGCCGTCCAGGAGATGTACAAGGTCTGCGTACCACAGACGCCTAGGCCAATCGGGTGCTACCAGGAACACCCTTCCCGGATGAGCCCCGATCTTTTGTACCACCCTGCCTATCAATGCCCATGGCGGAAAGACATATAGAGGACCTTCCGTCGGCCACCGATGCAACAGCACGTCTATGCCCTCCGACATCCGCTCTCGCCATCTGCTGAAGAACCGGCTCACCTTTGCCGACCGGAATGTCGCCATTAGATCCATTATCGGAGTTCCCCAGCGAACTACTATCTGTGCGAACACATCGGGATGCAACTTCCACGCCCCTGCATCCACTTGCACCCTGCTGAGAAAGTCCGCTGTGACATTGTCCTTGCCTGCCATGTGCGCCGCCGAAATCGCAGGCAATCGCTTCTCTACCCAAGCGAACAACTGGTCCGCCTCTGCTTCCATTGCGGCACTTCCGGTGCCGCCCTGCCGATTGATGTAGGCGACCGTGGACGAGTTGTTGGAGAGCACACCTACTGGGTGACTGAACACCAACGCCTCGAATGCCTGAAGTGCCCGTGTCACCGCTCGGAGTTCCAAATGGTTGATCGACCAAGAGGCCTCTAAGGGAGACCACAGTCCCTGCGCAAACCGGCTCCCACAGTGCGCTCCCCAGCCCACTAAGCTGGCATCCGTCAACAACGGGAGCCACTCCGGCTGTTCCAGCGGCATGCCCGCTGCCAACGCCAACTGGCGCAGCCACGAATGAAGCGATCGCCGGACCTCCATCGGACACAGAAATCGCTTGCTCAGCGGATCAGCCTGATGCGACCAACGGCGCAGAAGTGCTCTTTGCAGAGGCCGCATATGGACCTTGGCCCATGGCACTGCTTCCAACGTTGCCGCCATTGTTCCCAGCAGTCGGAGATAGTCCCACGACGCCAGAGCTGAGACTGACAAAAACTGGCGAATCAGTTCTCGCAAAGCTTCGGCCCTCCTGTTTGGCAGAAACACCTGCCCCTTCTTCGTGTCGAAGCGTACCCCGAGGTACTCAAGATCCTGGGAAGGTTTCAACTGACTTTTTCGGGTTGACCACCCAACCCAGATCTTGCAAGAACTTCACTACTCTGTCCGTCACCCGAATACTCTCCTCCTCGGACTTGGCCCGAATCAACCAATTGTCGAGATAAGGATGAACCAGAATTCCTTCTCTGCGCAACGCTGCCACCGCCACCACCACCATGATTTTGGTGAAGGTTCGCGGCGCCATCGCTAAGCCAAAGGGCAACGCTTGGAACTGATAGTGACCCCAAGGTAGGGCAAACCTTAGGAACTTTTGGTGAGCTTCTCGGATAGGGATGTGCAAGTACGCCTCCGTAAGATCCAGAGACGTCAAGAACTCTCCCTGACTCACTGCCACGATGACGGACCGCAGAGTCTCCATCCAAAAATGCGGCACCCGTAGACAACGATTTACGGCCTTCAGGTCTAAAATGGGTCACAGCATTCCACCCTTCTTTGGCACCACGAAATAAATGGAGTACCGACCCGCGCCGGATTCGGCTTCCGGTACTTCGACCACCGCCCCCAGCTGGAGCAGCCTGTCCAAAGTACCACGAACCGCTGCGGTTTTCCCAGGCCCTCTGCACGGCGACCGAACGAAGGAATCCTTGACGGGTCGAGTCAACTACAATGCATAGCCCTGTTGAATGATCTAATACCCACTGATCTGATGTGATTTGATGCGGGTCCAAGCGGAAAGAAATTCCCGAAGCCGCCCGCCTATGGGAGGCCCTTCCACCGGGACCCACCTCGTTTCATTAAACAATAAACAAACAATAAACAATAGCGACTTACGGGTTGCAGATGCGGGAGGCGAAGAGAAACTTCTATTCACCCCCCGGAACCTGCGAAACCCCTGTGCGCGAGCTGGAAACCGGCCCCTTTGGTAACTCCCAAATCTCGCCGACTGAAACCTACGAAAGTCCCGAAACTACCCCTGAAATGCTTGCACTGACTTCCCCTGTTTCGGCTTATCCTCTGGGAGTCTACCTGCCTTGGATTCTCCCAGATCCTTCACCAATTTATCCAAGTCTTCGCCAAAGAGCAAGTCACCCTTAAAGGGAAGCTTGCTGAGACGAGACTTAGATCGTCCATCCACTGCCCAGTTCCGTAACCACACCGATCGGCGGGCGGCCACCACCGACACCGTGCTATTGGCCAGCGCCCTGATTAAGTCGTAAAGTACATCCGCTAAGTAGGCCGCTCCAGACTCTAGCCGATCCAACTCCTTGACCTCCTCGAGATCCAGGTGCGGAGACTGACGCAGCCGCTGGACCCATCGTAGACATGCTCTGGCCACCCAAGCCCCACAGATGGAGGACTGCAAAGAAAGAGAGTCCACCTCAAAGGTCTGCTTCAGCAAACTGTGTACCTTGCGGTCCTGAGTATCCTTTAGGGCCACACTACCTTCCACCGGAATAGTGGTCTTCTTCGTAACTGCCAACACTACCACATCCACCCGGGGCACCCGGAATCGGTCCTTATCCTTATCGGCCAGCAGATAGAGTCTATTCATTGTCCGTATGCCACGTAGCCCTGCTTCCAGCCGATCCCACTTCTTGAATCATCTTGTCCACTACCCGATGGACTGGAAACACCACCTGCATTTGCCACACCACCTGAATGACGGGATCCTCAGCCTCGTCCTCCACCGCCATCGGTCGGCGTAGCCAGATTCAACATCTGCAACGTCTCCTCCAATTACAAATTCCAACCCTATCCTATTAGCTCCTTATTAATTCCTCCAGAGAGCCCTTCCACAAGGCTCTGTCTTACTTCAACAAAGGCTAACACCTTGTAATGAAGACATGCAGTTTATTTACAAAGTAAGGAAACATTTAGAAAGACAAGTAATTCTCTTAGTTACACATGAGTAGTTAGAAAAGATAACCAGAATGCAATTAAAATAATAACTAATGCACTTAATTACAGCACTGAAAGAATTATGAGAGAATGCAGCTATTTACAGAGAATATACTTCACCAAACTTGTCATAAGCCCTTTACACATCAGCTGGGAGCGCTCAGCGAGAGGAACTGATGACAGTCTAGGATACTTCATGCTTGGCCAAGCAGATCTACGCTCTGTCTGTTCTGGATATTCTCTGTACTTATATAGGCACAAATGTGTTGCAGCCAGCTCTCACCCATGAGCTTCTCTCCACCCCATCCACCTTTTTTGCTTCGGTTTCCGGGCAAGCTTCTGATTACCCCCCTTGGTGTTAGAAGCTCAAACTTACACAATCAGACATGGTCAGACATCTGAGAATGCTCAAAGGACACATCCTCCATGGCCTACATTCCAAGGCTAGATGAAGTGTTCTTTTGTTATCATTAATGGGTCTCTGTCAAGGGAGACACCCCCCATGGTTTTAGAAGCATCTCAAAGCTTTTACATTATAATTGATGAATTCTTATCCTGTCTACATTGGCTAGGCAAATGTTTCTATATTGGCCAAGAGAATTGTTCAAAGGCCAAGGGAAGAATTCTGTCTCCCTCTCTGGCCTCTTAACACTCCCCAGGCTAGATGTGTAAAGATCTCTCATCTCTGGAGCAAGTTGGCTCAGATAAAGTACAATATCCTTTGCTGATCCAAAAATCCATATAAATCTTTAATTAGTAATACAGGCTCGTCAAGTCTTCCTGCTGCATGGAGACTGGTCACACTGGGAGGAGAGACTACAGCAGGCTATATACAGTGATGTCATCAATTTGACATACCAGTCTCCAAGCTGCAGGAGGAGATTGACAACCCAGAGGTAGAGGACTGAACTGGAGGAACGATAAGGAAGTGGGGATGGCTGTGTACTTGCATAGACTGGAATAGACAGAACATGAGATGAGGTGGCAACTAGGGAAAGGGGCTGGGGAATAGACAGAACATGAGATGAGGTGGCAACTAGGGAAAGGGGCTGGGGATATGATAAAGAGGGCAGGAGTAAAGGGAGGAACATCTGGACATCGTTTTAGATCTCAGAACCACCCTCTTCTCCCCCCCCCCCCTTTTTTGATCCTCTCCATTCCCTAGCCCAACTCATTCCACCGCAGTAGTATTGGGTATCCTAGGCAAACCTTCAATTTTATGCCCCCCTCCCCCATGGGATTTTGATAATTAAATACAAGAGTCATGATCATCCCAACACTCTCACAGAACAAGCCTATAAAATGCATTATCAAACATTAGACTTTTTAATATTAAAAACTTTGGAGGTAAGGTCTACAAAAGGTTCGTTTTGTGCATATCATGACAGGCATGAACTTCACTTCTTAGCCAAAGTATGGGGGAGTACCATCTCAGTCTCTCAAATTTACTGCTACCACTCGGCATAGTACTTGCACTGTACTAGGACAGCCTCCTTCTGGAGTTTGTAAGATGTAATATGTATGGGTAATTTATCAAGGTGTGACCCACATATGTTACATCTTCCGAACTCCAGGAGGCGGCTCTCTTTTGGCACAATGCAAGTATTATGCTGAGCATTAGCAATAAATTAATTGCAGCGTATACAGAGATCCCTAATGCTGGAGAAGTTAAGCAGTAAATCCCTTAGCACAGTAGTTCTCAACTCAGTCCTTGGGAACCAGCAAGCCAGTTGGATTTTCAGGATATCCATAATAAAATAAGCATGATAGAAAGCATAGTTACGCACCTGTAATAGGTGTTCTCCAGTGAGAGCAGTAATCAGTCCTCACATATGGGTGACAACAGCACCGACAGAGCCCTCACAGAAGCATCCCCGAGCTTTCAAAGAAAGCCTTTGGAAGATGCCACCACGCATGGCTGATACCCTTCCCGCCCATAGGTGCCATCATGCTCAGATAACATAGGTAAAAGACAGCAAAGAATAAAAGATGGTAAACAAGCAACTCCAAGGGGAGGAGGGAGGGTTGTGAGGACAGATTCCTGCTGTCCCCTAGAGAATACCCGTTACAGATGAAAAACTACGCTTTCTCCAGGAACAAGCAGGAAGTCAGTCCTAGCATATGGGACTCCCTAGCTACAGGCTACTGCAAACCCATAGAAAAAATCCAGTCACCCTCAAGGGGAGCTATGAGCAGTAACAATTAAGTCCACAGATACAGACTGTATTGGAGCCGTGTGTCCAATGGAAACCAGCATGTCGGTAGTCTGAACACAGAAGGGTCAAGGGTAGGCGTTACCTAGACCCCGAAAAGATTACAGAGCACGGCCTGGCTGAAGGTGCTGTCCCATCGGGACTCACTTTTCAAGCAGCAATGAGCTGCAGAGTTGTGAACTAAAGATCAAGTGGCAGCCTGGCACATGTCCAGCATAGGGACAGAGCGCTGGTTTGCCACAGAGGCCTTGGCCCTGACAGTGTGCCGTGACCCAGCCATCCAGCATGAGCCCAGTCTGCTCAGAGGTGAGGGCAATGCAGTCTGCCACCCAGGTGGACAGTGTCCATTTGGTCATCGCCTCCCCCCAGACGACTGGTGTCATAGGAAACACAAAGCTGAGCAGATTTTCAGTGGACCTGGGTACACAGAATGTAGAAGAACAGGGCCCTTTTCCAGTCCAAGGTGTGAAGGACTGTCTACGCCCTGCTGGAGTGAGGCCTTGGGAAGAAGGGGAGCAGCACCACCTCCTGGTTGAGGAGATACCACCTTCAGAAGAAATTTAGGGTGTGTGCATAGCACAACCCTGTTCTTATAGAAACTGGTATACAGCGCCTCTGCCACTAGGGCTTGGGGCTTGCTCACCCTGCAGGCAAAGGTGAGCGCCACCAAGAACACTACCTTCCATAAGAGGTATCTCAGGTGGCAGGTAGCCAGAGGCTCAAATGGTGGACGAGTGAGCTCTGCCAATATTACATTAAGATACCATTTGGTCGCCGGGGGGGATTTGGACAGCAGACATCCTCTCAAAAAGGTGGTCACCAGAGGCTGGACTGAGAGGGGCTTTCCTTCCACTGAGGTGCGCTGACGGAATTTAATTTAATTTGAGCCCAGATTGTGAGAGATGAAGGTGGTATTTCAGCACCAGCTGCATCAGGCAGGAGATAAGGTTCCCCCTTGCTCCGCGCACCAGACCGAGAACCTGCACCATTTGAAGGCGAAAGCTCTACTGGTGAAAGCCTTACGGGAGACCAGCAGGATTTCTTCCACTTCTCCCGAGAGGTTGAAAGGGGCTAGGGTCACCCTTTCAGCAGCCATGCCGTCTGTGATAGGGACCCAAGGTTGGGGTGCAAGAGACAGGAGCCCTGAGAAGCTATCCAGTGGGAGCAGAGTCTCCACTGACAGATGGAGGAGCATTGGGAACCATGGCTGCCTGGGCCACCAGGATCAGTGAGGTTTTGTCATGAAGAGCCTAGAAAAGTGTTTTGGCAAATCAGTGGCATGGGTGGGAAGACATACATGAGACCTTCCGACCACAGAATACGAAACGCATCTGCCACTGCCAGGAGCAAAAGCAGGGCAACTCATGGTTGTCTGGGCTGGCAAAGAGGTCCACCCATGGGGTCCCCCAGAGCCAGAAAAGCTGGTTGGCTACTCTGGGGTAGAGCTGCCACTCGTGCGGCTGGAGGACCCTACTCAGTTTACTAGGCCAGGACATCACCCTGGTGAACAGATATACCACTGGTAGGAGTATTCCCTGTTGCACTGCATAGGAGCAGAGTGTCATCACTTCGCAGCAGAGGGTGTGAGACCCCATGCCCCCTTGCTTGTTCACATAGAACATACCACCTGAGGCACCAACCAGCGTTGATCCAAACAACCAAGTGGCAGACAGAGCGCTCGGAGAGCTAGATATATCACCCGAAGATCCAGGAGGTGATCTACTGGCTGCTCTCGGACTGCGGTCAGCTGCCCTCGGTGCAGAGTTCTTCACAGTGGGCCCCCCCATCCCAGCAGGGAGGCATCCGTAGTGAGGACCCTTAGAGGGCTTGGTGTTTGGAAGGGCATCCCGCCCTGGAGATGATGGGGATTTTGCCACCAGGTCAGAGATTCAGTCAACTGGTGGGTCACTGTCCTGGAGACAGCCAATGGCTTGTGTCCACTGGTCTCAAAGGCACCACTGAGCAGCCCTCATGTGCAAATGGGTGTCTAGGGTGACATGGACCATAGAGGCCATGTGCCTGAGTAAGCGCAGCAGCTGCTGCCGAGTTGACACTGAGGGATGGTGTAAGCCTGCAGCCTGAGACGGTCATCTCGATCCAAGGGGAGGAAGGCCTTTGCCAGAAGTGTGTCCAGCCTTGCCCCCATGAACTCCAGACATTGTGTTGGGAGGTGGTGGGATTTGGGGTAGTTTATCACAAACACCAGATTTTGCAGAACCTGAATGGTGCGCTCGGTGGCCTGCTGCACCTCTGTGGCTGTGCCTTCTTCTATGAGCCAGTCATCCAAGTAGGGGAAGACAAATACCCCATGGAGGCGGAGGAAGGCGGCCATTACTGCCAGGCATTTGGTGAAGACCCTGGAGGCAGATGCTAGGCTGAAGGGTAGTAAGTACCCTGTACTGGTAGTGGCCACCCCCCCCCCACCATGAATCTAAGGCACTGCCTGTGGTTGGGGTGGATGAGGATGTGAGTATAGACATCCTTCAGATCCAAGGAGCACAGCCAGTCTCCCTGCTGGAGGTAAGGCAGCAATGTGCCAAGGGAGAGCATCTTGAATTTCTCCCTCAACAGGAACCTGTACAGGTTAAGGATAGGCCTTATTCCCTCATACCTAAGAACCCCTTGCCCCTGAGATGTTGGGGTACTGGTTCTACTGCCCCGTCCTTGAGAAGACCTGCGAGTTCCTTCAATAGGAGGTCCTGGTGAAGGGGAGACCTGGGGGGCTCTCCTGTAAAGAAAAGAGGTGGTGTCTGAGCCAGATGGAAGAGGTTGAGCACCTGGGAGTGCCCTGGAGTTGGTGGTGATGGCTGGGCATAGTGGATCAGACGACCCCCTGTGGGATGCTGACCTCCTTGGGGTAGAGAAGCTATGCCCCAGGAGTCAAAAGCTCCTCCCTGGCTGGGCCAGGGCTGACGTCTGGGGCTTGGGAGTCTTCTGCTTATGAGGGTCCTATCCATGTCCTTTAGCCTTCTAGGTAGGCCTGAAAATGTGGGTAGTTTTTGTAAGCAGCCTCTTTCCTCGGGTTAAAGGGCTTTTTACCCAGACCCTTCCATTGGGGAGGGGCAACATTCTTTTTAGAGAGCCTGGTCCTGATCGTGAACTGTTTCCAACTCGGCAGCCTTTTTGGTCATGGGTTTGCCAAAGAGGTTCTCTCCTTGGCATGTGACATCGACCAATTTGTCTGAAACCCATTGCTCAAGGTCATAAGACTGTAGCCAAGTCTGATATCTGGCACTGATGCTCACTGCAGCTATTTGAATCGCTGACTCGAAGCCATCGTAGGCTGCCCGACATGAATGGAGCACTCACGGATGGCCTTAGCCAGGTTCTTAAACCGCTACAGGGGTTCCTTGGACAGACCAGCTGAGAACCCAGCGAGCTCCTTTGCCAGGTTTCTTAGGTACACATGCCAATGTATAGCTGGTAGGCCTGGATCCAGTCAATGAGCATCGAGCCCTGGTAGCACTTTCTGCTGAGGGCATCCAAGGTGCGGGCCTCCCTATCTGGGGGCACCGAGGAGTGCATCATCTGGCTCTTCAGCTGACGCATGGCCAACTCCACCACCATGGAGTTATGCGGCAGCTGTGCCTTCTGGAATCCCGGGCTCCACCGGACCAGATACATCAAGTCAAGCTGCTTGTTCACAACCGACACTGATGCCGGTGTCTCCCACATATGGAGCATTAGCAGTTTAAGGATCGGTGGAATGGGTATCATGAGCAATTCCCCCGGAGGGGCCTTGTATTGGAGGATGTCTAGCTCCTCCACCCGATGGTCCTCCTCCAACTCCGTTGGAAACGCTAGGGCCTTTGACATGTCCCCCATGAAGTTGAGGAATGCCATATCTTCAAGTGAGGGATCGATGCCAGGGCTCAGGAGGAGGGAAGTCCAAGGAGACGTTGCAGTGGTGACAGGTGTCTGGCAACTCCTCGTCCTCCCACAGAGTAATCTGTCGAAGACTCGAGGAAAGGGTGGCCCACGGGCTTCGGGCCTGAGCCCCAACTGCATCCCTCAGAGGCCCTGTGGCTGGTTCCACGTGTGCTAACCGGGGAAGGACCTCTGTCCCGTGGAACGGGAACTGGATTGAGACCTCTGCCAAGGATCTACTCAAGGCCAAATGGTAGAGAATCCCGTCCTCAATGTCGAAGGTCCTGTGGTCTGGCCGGAGGAACTGGTGATACTCGACAACAGCATCCGCTGCTGGTCCATGAAGGCAGACAGACTGCGCTCTAGGGCTGCCATTCTGGTTTAGAGTCCAGAAGGCTCCACAGCCATTGGTGCAGGCACCAAGGAACTTTGGCCTGGCACTGGTTCCCCTGAGGTTGGGGGGGGGGGGGGAGGGAGTCCTCAACGAGGATAAGTTCTGGCATCCGAGGCTGATTTGTGGTCTATTCCTTCCGGGGGACCTTGGTAGGCTGTTTCCACTCCGATCCCTCAGACGAGTGTCTAGGACTGCGGGACCTGGCTCGGAGTTTACCCGACCTGTTGGAGCAATCCAGGGATGCCACCTTTGAGGTTTACTTCTTATGTTCCCTCAAGGGAGACCCCCTTTCTGAGGAGCCACAGCATCAATCAGGGTCCACAAGGGTGCCATGAAATTCTGTGGCTTCAAAGGAGGCCTTGGCCTTCAGAGGTACTGGGGACTCCGGGAAAAACTTATCATGCTGCTGCTGGCGGCTCTTGAGGGCCTTGGTGGACACATCTTTTTACAAAGGCTGCATGCCATGGGGTCATGGTCCAGTCCTAGGCAGTGCAGGCAGCAGTCGTGTGTGCTGGTAAGGGACATGATTTTGGCACACCGATCACACTTCTTGAACCCACTGGTAGCCATGGGGGACAAAAAAAAATTACCCCAGCAAGGTTGAAGACCCACGGTGCTCCCAGTTGGAAAAAAGGGTGCGAAGGTGCCAAAAAGAAAAAAAAAAAGGTAGGAACCCGAGACTATGAAAGACAGCAAAGCTCGGGTGGTAGGAAGAGTATTGGTGCACAGCCAGAAAGAGTAGGAAACTTGGGTCGAGAAAAATCAACTTTTTCCAGGGAAAACCAGACGATGTCTGAAGGGCACCACGGAAAAAGAGACTGAGCAAGATGGCACCCTTGGACGGGAAGGGTACCATGCATGCGTGATGGCATCTCCCAAAGGCTTTCTTTGAAAGCTTGGGGGATGCTTCCATGAGGGCTCCTGCGGCGCTGACGACACCCATATGCAAGGACCAACTTCCTGCTTGTTCCCGGAGAACACAGACATGCACTGCTTTTTCTTGGCTACAGTGCAGATCACAATTGTGAAAGGAGATTTGTCAATGGGAAATCACTTTTACCTTGTTATGATTATATAAAAAGGACTACAGACAAAGATCAGGCTGCACAGGGTGGTATTGTGAATACAGAAAATCCCTGACCTAGCTTCAGTTTTTCCTCTTGGTATGAAGTCAATTGAGTAAGTTCACATAGATCGGTTTCACCTTCATCCTACTTTTTTTTTTTAAATTATAAAAGCTGTGTTGCACATATAGGAGGCGGACAATTTCCAAAAGCCATTTAACTAGGTAGATGAGCTATTTGAAAATGGTCCTTTCCCTTGTAGAGAAAATACACACTGCTGGTTCATTTAATGATAGAGTTGTCAGCTCCTGCTTTGTTTTTAACCGTAGATGCCCTAAGAGACTGCCAAGTCTCTCTAATGACTAAACTAGCCCTGGGCACATGCTTTCCACACTGGTGAAAGGGATCTCCTCATATCATACAGAGAAGAATTTCTTTTCAACTTCTGCTCTTTTGATTCATCAACTTTCAGAGTCCAAGACAATTAAAGCAAACACAAGCACTCAAAAGTGAAAAAAGTATTTTCTTTTATTCAATAACTGTAGAGTTCGGAAGGTCAATTTCTTGCTGCTGTCACCACAAAATAATCCAATGTTGCTGGCACTTGCTAGGGTGATCTACTTAGGATTAATTTAGAAAATTAACACCCTGTTTTCCCTCCTACCTACCCACCTAAAATCCTTAAGTGGGCTATTAGTGGGTAATTAGTGTACCAGCTCGGCAACTAAAATGGTCATGCGGTACTCAACTGATTCTTATTAAACAATGAAAACAGATCTAGTGGAAGTACTGTCCTCCTGGCTGCATCTAAACACAGGATGTAATAAAAAACAAACAAAAACACGCACACACAAAAGAAACCCTTACAAATGATTCCTTAGGAAACGTGGCCCACAGTCAACACAGGGAGCTAGAGCCACAGAATCAGATCTCAGGAAGGATAATACAGAGGGGGACAGCCTGTTCCCACCAAAATTGTTCCAGCAAATCCCTCTCAAACATAATGAACCATTTTAGCCACTAATTTTTTGTTCCTGTATTTACACTTATTACCAACATAACTTTGCTACATTGACATCCCCAATATAAATCTAAAGGCCTTAGATTCTAAAACGTAGAAGATAAATTAAACCAGTCAGAAGGGTGCTTTAGTAGGAAAAGGCCTGGTTAATTCATATTAGCTGATAAATCTTATTTTTAACTGGTTTAAATAAAAATGAAGAAAGGGTATGCAATATTACATACATATTGAAAAACTGCAACGGGATAAGTGATGTGCATTTTCTGGCATTAAACCAAAAGGTAGTTTCATCAATGCTGACCCCTGTGGAGTCTAGATTACATCTTCTAATCTTCACAACATCTGGGGATTTTTACAATGAAAGATATCTTCTTGCTTTTCTCTACAACTACCATGCAATATGCAGGAAATCAAATTACCGACATTATGGGCACTCACACACAAAAAAACAAACAAACAAAAAAAAGTTTTCAGTCGTCACTACGGTATTTAATATGCTAACTTAAAATTTCAAGATACTGTAGCCAGCAGAAGATAAATGATGAAAGCACAAAGAAACAAACCTTTACATAGTCCTCCTCAATCTAGGAGGCGATTAAAAAGAGGTTCTGCAAAGCAATGAACCAAAGTTCCCACCCAAATACAGACTGGTTTTCATCAGTCAACAGCTTTAAAGCAAACATTCCTTTGCCAACAGGTGATTTCCCTGTGAAGTGAGGAAGATACATAGAAGGCATCAGAAAATGCTCCCAAACCCCCTCCCCCTCCCGTGAATACTGGAGAAGGGGTGTGCAATTATGGAAAGAACTCAACATTGCTATAAAATGCAGTATGTTACCAGGATTTCCTCAAGAGAGGGTATGACTCTTGAGTGCACCTCTTTACCTTTAAGATGCAGTCTTTGGTGCCATCCCTTACAAGCTTATGAACATTTGGGCAGGTTTCCAACTCAAGGAAATGGTTTCACCTTTGATTTTGGCATATGATTTGGTGATAAAATTAAACTGGAATATATTCCTTTTTTTAAAGGGAGGGGGCATTATTTAAAAAACAAACAAAAAAAAAGTTAAAAAAGGAACCAACTTACTGAAGCAGCTCTCCCCACTGTACTCAAACCTCAAGCAGTGCCAGCATTTTTCACTCTGACTAAAAGAGTAGGCTCCTGGGAGCAGGTGCAAAATGCAAAATTAACTGACAGAAAATTGCTGAACACAGCATCATTAAAATACAAAATATTTATATTACTGAACTATTAACACGTAATGTTCTGTAGTTGCAAAACGTTGGAACCACATAGTTGATTTCTTAAAATCAAGTCCATGCCAGCTTCCAAGTACTCTTAGTGATTAGTTAGCTTCGTTCTTTGACGCCTCATCGAAGTTTTCTACTAGATCTGAAAAACAATCACAGGCATTAATGTAATGCACATTTCTTGCCTACATATTACAGCTATACTAGAAAGAAAAATGATTGTGCAGTCAGTTGACAGACAACTTAAGATTTGCTTCCAATGTTTCTCTTTCCTAGGAGAATGCTTTTACCCCCTTCCCCCATCCTTTCATATCACCAAGAACTGAAATCAATTCTATTATTTCCACTGTTGGGCCTTCTTTCTTATTTTTTTTTTCTGGAGAAGTGAGACCCACAGCAGCAGAAAGAGGAAAAAATGCAATCTCCCTCCGAGTACTGTGGGCACAGCAGGCAATACAACCCCTCACTCTTATGAATGCATTTAAATAATATATCGGTACAGCTTTACACCCACTGCATTCATGCTGACCATATTAGAAGAACATATTTTGGTTTAAATCTGAAGTTGTTCAAAGACTTTTCAACAGAAAAAAAAGGAAGGCTTCCAAATGCCGAAGGGCTCAATTTATTCTAGTTAGCAGAACACAGGAGTTCAAAACCAGATGAAAATTAAACCTTTTTAAATGTGACTTTTCACATCCATATTAAATTCACAATAAAGCTCGGGTAACTCCATGAATACCTAAGATGCCTTATATGTCAACATTGGAAAAAAGCTTATTTTATAAAGGCAACATAGGGGACCTACTGGCTTTTATAAAATAGGATCCCAGAAACAGGCCCACCCAACCATAAGAACTTGGATGTTAGCAAAGTTTCACATTATAGATGAAATCTCTTCCATCTACTCCTAACAAGATGCCCACAGATTCACATGACTGCAGGTAGGTTAACACTAATCTGAGAGTATGAAAACTGCTGAAGCATTGAAAACATTAAGCCCTAAACTAAGCAAGTGTGACAGATTTTCACAAGGTACCAGTCAGGGACCAAGCATATTCACAGATACTTGTTCACATAGTTCAGAACACTGGAAGCTTGCTCTATGTAAATATTGTATAAGAAAACACAAAAACAGGGTTAGAGCGAAAATGTAGCCTTCAAAGTTACCTGGAACATCATCGTCCTCTTCATCAATGTCTTCTTCAGGTTTTGGTGTTTTACTGTCCAACACTAAGTGAAAACAAAATAAACAAAAAAAAGGCTCATCTTTACATAAATTCCTATCAAGCAAATTATTCTTAGGCAATAGGAAAAAATCTCGTGCTGTTCCCGGTCACATCTCTGTCTCTCTGTATTTCAAATGGGAGACAATAAGAACTTTACATGCAAATGGCTTGAATGTTTGAAGTTAGAATGCCCCTCCCAGGCTGCCAGCAACTCCTTTTCCGGGCAATGCTGCTCACTCCTACAGCAGCCCTTTAGAAGAAAATCTTGAACTGCAGGAGTGTCAGATTTTTGACTGGAACTATCAATACAATTTTGAATTCTGTACAATAGGTTTTGAATGTTGTTAAGTGCCGTCGAGTCGGAGTCGACTCATGGTGACCCTCTGGATAGCTATCCTAAATTGTGTTTGGTCTTCAGTCAGGCGGCTCATTGTTGACAGACTGGTACCCATATCTGCTGTTATTGTATCGATCTTTCTCATTGCTGGCCTTCCTCTTTTGCGATGACCTATCTTGCCAAGCATGATGTCTTTCTCTAATGATCTCTCTCTTCGCATGATGTGTCCAAAGTATGAAAGTCGAAGTCTTGTCATCTGAGTTTCTAAAGAAAGCTTAGGTTTGATCTCCTCTAATACCGACTGGTTTGTTCTTCGGGCAGTCCATGGTATATGCAGTATTCGCCACCAGCACCATAATTCAAAGGCATCAATTTTCTTCCTGTCTATCTTTTTCACTGTCCAGCTTTCACATCCATATGTTACTGAAAATACCATGGCTTGAACAAGTCGAATCTTTGTATGGAGAGAGACATCTCTGCTCTTGAGAAACTTATCTAGGTCTTTCATAGCCATTCTGCCAAGAGCAATGCGTCGTCTGATTTCTTGACTGCTTGTTGCTTCTTTATTGATAGTTGATCCAAGTAGGTTAAAGTTGTTCACGATTTCAATTTCTTCTCCTTTGACGATGAACCTGTTGATTATGCCAGTTGTCATGATCTTTGTCTTCTTTACATTAAGGTGCAGGCCCATTTTGAGACTATGTTCTTTGATTGTGAGAAGCAAATGTTTCCGATCATCTTCACTTTCAGCCAGTAATGTGGTATCATCATCAGCATAGCGAAGGTTGTTGAGTCTTCCACCAATCTTCACACCTCTGTTGTCTTCATACAATCCTGCTTCTCTGATGATTTGTTCTGCATATAAATTAAACAGGTAGGGGGAAAGTATGCAGCCTTGTCTTACACCTTTGCTTATTTTAAACCATTCTGTTTCTCCTTGTTCCGTTCGAACTGTTGCTTCTTGATCAACATGGAATGCAAATGAAAGGACGTGTAAAAATTAAAAAACTTTTATTAATAAGATCATGGATCTTATTAATAAAAGTTTTTAATTTTTACATGTCCTTTCATTTGCATTCCACGTTTTTTACTGGGTTGTTCGTTGCACGTGGATCTGTGCTTGGATTGTTGGACCCCTGCTTCTTGATCAACGTAAAGGTTTTCAATACAAAGAAAAGAGAGCAAAAAGTTCTCGGGGGTCAATATTTAAACTGCTTTAGCTTTTTATGCTGGCCACTGTGGTTAAATGCGGTAAAATTTTATTTAGCCACATTTCCTTTCTGGAATCCTACTAGATCAGTCCAGACAAGTGGGTAATGACCCCTGCCAACAGTTGACAGAAGGACAAACTTCTATTGACATCATCACTGGTATATGGATTGGTATTTACTAGACAAGCCCCAGAACTGAGACACCATAAAACAATACTAACATCCCTGAAGGAATCAACCCTGTAAAGACTAACCCCAAAAAATTTGGCAAATGCCCATCATAAACCCCCTCCCCCCCATTTTAATCATTACTTAGAGACTGATGCACACAAGGAGCAGTGAACTGACCTGCAGAAAAGCAGTTACTCATCTGTAACAGGTGATCTCCGGGAACAGCAGGAATTTAGTCTTCACATATGGGTATCTTTGGTACCAATGGAGCCTGCGCGGGAACGCTCCCCAGCGTCCAATTAGAAAGCTTGCATGCTGCCTTCCCGCCTTTCCCAACTGCCTCTCTCCAGTTGAGTTTAAAGGAGAGAGAGAGAGAGAAGAAAAGAGAGATACAACTCCTAGGGGAGTTGTGGGTTGTGAAGACTAAATTCCTGCTGTTCCCGGAGATCACCTGTTACAGGTGAGTAACTATGCTATCTCCAGGAACAAGCAGGAATGTAGTCTTCACATATGGGGCCTCCCTAGCTACAGATGCCAGGGAGAGACCCCAGAAGTTGTGTGCACCTGTGAAAGGGCTCCACTTCCCCCCATGGATCTCTGGCATCCTACCGGAAATGGTGGGTAGAAGTTGATTAAGTATGGAACAGTTGTTGTAGAACAGCCTGACCAAACAAGGCATCCCGGCGGAAGTCCTTGTCTAAGCAGTAATGGGCTGTGAAGGTATGAACCGAGGCCCAAGTAGCTGCTCGACAGATGTCGTCAATAGACACAGAGTGTAGATGAGCCATTGAGGCTGCCAGGGCTCTCACATTGTGAGCTGTGACATGGCCTTCAAGAGAAAGATTCTTACTCTGATAGGTAAAAGAAATACACTGTGCAATCCAGTTGGACAATGTTCTCTAGGAGACTGGAAGTCCCAAATGAGAAGAATCAAAAGCAACAAAGAGTCGGGAGGACTTTCTATGTTGCTGTGTCCTTTGCAAGTAAAAGGCAAGTGCTCTTTTATAGTCCAAAGTATGAAGATTCCTTTCTGCATTTGAAGCATGAGGCCTTGGAAAAAACACAGGCAGATAAACCGCCTGGTTTAAATGAAAAAGTGAGACCACCTTTGGCATAAAATGTGGATGAGTCCTAAGGACTACCTTATCATGATGGAACCTCGTGCTTGCAATTCACTGATGCAACGTGATGTGATTGCAGTGAGAAAGATAACTTTCCAGGAAAGGAATTTCAAGGAGGTAGTAGCTAAAGGTTCAAAAGGCAGCTTCATGAGCTGCCCAAGAACCAGATTCAGGTTCCATGCCACTGGAGGTGGCCTAATGGGAGGCTTAGTTAAAAGAAGGCCCCTCATAAATCTCGCTATGAGGGGATGAGAGGAAATAGGCCGCCCATTTAAAGGCTTTAAAGAAGCTGAAATAGCACTTAAATGGACTCTTACTGAGTTAGTCTTAAGTCCTGCATTAGATAAATGAAGGAGATACTCCAGTAATGATTCCAGAGGTATCGCAAGGGGGTGAAGACCCTTTTGCGAACACCATATGGAAAACCTTTTCCACTTGAAAGCATAAGAGCGTCTTGTGGAAGGTTTCCTGGAAGCACAAAGGACATCCTTTACTTGTTGAGAAAGGTTAAGACCATGAAGGTCTAGGCTCTCAGCAACCAGCCCTGAGATGCAGAGAGTGGGGATTGGGATGCCACAACATCCTGTCCTCCTGAGACAGAAGATCTGGAGCAGATCCTAACTCCAGAGATGGAGCTTGAGAGAGATGTAGGAGCAGAGGGTACCACACCTGCCGTGGCCAATGTGGAGCTATGAGAATCATATGGCCTTTGTCTCTCTGAAGCTTGAATAGGGTTTTGGGAATTAGGGGAATGGGTGGAAAGGCATATAGGAAGTCCTGACCCCAATGGAGGAGGAAAGCATCCCTGGCCTGAGAACCCCGAGCCGGAATTCTGGAACAGAACCGGGGAAGTTTGGCATTCAACGGACTTGCAAAGAGGTCTATGTCCGGAGTTCCCCAAATTTGAAAATTTTTGCTACCTGGTCTGCATGGAGAGACCATTCGTGTGGAAGCAGAACTCGACTGAGTCTGTCTGCCCAAGAGTTTTGAATGCCTGGCAGATACACTGCAAGGAGATGAATCTGATGCTCTCTGGCGAGGGCCCATAGTCGCAAAGCTTCGTTGCAAAGCAACAGAGAGCTTGTTCCTCCCTGCTTGTTCAGATAGAACATAGCTACTTGATTGTCCGTCTGAATGAGGACTGTCTTGTAGCTCAGCTGGGTGTGGAACACTCGAAGAGCAAGGAAGATTGCTCTGAGTTCTAGGAGATTGATATGTAAGTGGGTCTCCTGTGGAGTCCAGGTGCCTTGGGTAGAGAGATCTTGCAGATGAGCTCCCCAACCCACCTGTGAGGCGTCTGTTGTTAGAGTGACCTGGGGTAGGGGTTGCTGGAAAGGGGACCCCACCAACAGGTTTTGGGATGATTGCCACCATTGTAGAGACAAAATAAGGCGACTTGTGTTTGCTATTTTGTCTGATAGATAGCCTGATGCCTGAGTCCACTGAGTGGATAGAGTCCATTGGGCTGTTCTCATATGGAGGCGAGCATAGGGAACCACATGCACGGTAGATGCCATGTGGCCTAGTAGTTGTAACATTTCCCAAGCAGTGAGATGAGTTTTTAAACACTGCCTGGGAGTCTAACTGCACAATGCGAAGGCAGCGGGCCTGTGGAAGATAGGCCCTTGCTTTTCTGGTATCCAGCAAAGCTCCTTGAAAGACTGGTAAGGGGGACTGTTGCTTTTGGAGGGAGATCTGCAACTGTGAGTATTTACTTCTGGTAATTTTCTAAAAGGAATTCTTTGTATTAAAGCTAATTAATCTGTGATCCACTATTTTTGTTAAATCAGTCAGGGCCTAGTAGCAGCAGTTTAAGTTTACATTTAAAACACAGAGGAGAACTCTCTGGTTACATTTCATACCCAGCAGAGAGCTTGTACTTTAAATTTAATAGTCACTCAGGGCCTAGTAACAGCAAAGTACTTTTAGTTTAAATTTAAAACACAGAAGAGAGCTTTCTGGTTACATTTGGAACCCAGCAGAGAGCTTGCAGTTTACATTTAATAGTCACTCAGGGCCTAGCATCAGCAAAGTTCTTTTAGCTTAAATTTACAACACAGAAAAGAGCTTTCTGGTTAAATTTAGAACCCAGCAGAGAGCTTGTACTTTAAATTTCATAAGAAGTTAGAGCCTAGCAGCAGCTAAGAGCTATAATTTAAATCAAATCAGAATATAGCTTACCTCAGCAGCACAAGACAGGGTACTGTGTAGCAGCCCTCTTTTAATAAGTGTTAATTCCCTCCCACCCCTGGGATAATCGTAGCTTTATAGGTACTTACACATCTTAAAAGACAGGAGGGTGCTCTCAGGTGAAGCTCATTACCCAAATCAGTCATACACTAAGGACCTGAGATTAGTTAAGCTTCAGGTGAACAAGGTATATTACACGTATTAGGTTCAGTTTTATTAGTATAAATATCCATAGCAACCCTTAGTAAGTAAAGAACTTAGATCTAAACACAAACTTAAAACTAAGATGCAGACAGCAGTCCAGCAGCGGGATGGGGGCTTTCCAGTCTTTTGCATTGAGTGTCACATGTATGATTTTCTCCCAGTTGGTGAGAGGTCTTACGTGTGCACTAGGTGCAAGGAGCTCTTTGCTCTCAGGGAACGAGTCCGTTCTCTAGAGGCTAAAGTAGCAGACTTGGAAAGCATAAGACAGACAGAGAGGTACATAGACGAGACCTACAGGGATATAGTCCTGAAGTCCCACCTCCAGTCTGGCAGCATCCCTGTTGCCATGGAGGAGAGAGGTCACGTGACAGGAGAGCATCACCCTGGTGTGGCAGGAAGTGATCCTGTAACTAGGACCTGTCCTCCAGGTGATGTAAAACCCTCTCGCACCGAGGACGTTTCTCCAGGGCCATGTGCCCATGAGGGAAGGGTTGGGACAGCCGTTATAGTTGGTGATTCGATCATTAGGCATGTAGATAGCTGGGTGGCTGGTGGACGTGAGGATCGCCTGGTAACATGCCTGCCTGGTGCGAAGGTAGCGGACCTCACGCGCCACCTAGATAAGGTCTTAGATAGTGCTGGGGAGGAGTCTGCTGTCTTGGTACATATTGGTACCAATGACATAGGAAAATGTGGTATGGAGGTTCTGGAGGCTAAATTTAGGCTTTTAGGTAGGAAGTTGAAATCCAGAACTTCCAGGGTAGCATTCTCCGAAATGCTTCCTGTTCCACGCGCAGGACCCAAAAGGCAGACAGAGCTCCGGAGTCTCAATGCGTGGATGAGACAATGGTGCAGAGATGAGGGGTTTGGATTTGTTAGGAACTGGGGAACATTCTGGGGAAAGGAGGGGCTCTTCCGAAGGGATGGGCTTCACCTTAACCGGGATGGAACCAGGCTGCTGGCATTAACCTTTAAAAAGGAGATAGAGCAGCTTTTAAACTAGATATTAGGGGAAAGCAGACAGTCGCCCAAGAGCAGATGGTTCGGAAGAATGTATCTTTGAAGGATACTACCAAAAGCAGAGAGGTTCCACAAAAGAGTAAAGTAGCCCAAATGCCCTCAAGTATGGAGCAGACAGAGCTTAAAGATCCCAAATTACTCATGTCTAACAGACAAATTAATATGGATAAAATACATTCTCTAAAATACTTGTATGCAAATGCTAGAAGTCTAAGAAATAAGATGGGAGAGTTAGAATATATAGCACTAAATGAAAGGTTAGATATGATTGGAATATCAGAGACATGGTGGAAGGACGACAACCAGTGGGACACTGTGATACCTGGGTACAAACTATATCGTAATGATAGAGCTGATCAAATTGGTGGAGGGGTTGCTCTCTATGTTAGAGAGGGCATTGAGTCAGAAAGGATTAAAGTTTTGCAGGAAACAAAATCTGCTGTAGAATCTATATGGATTGAAATTCCATGTAAAAGGGGGAAGGCAATTGCAGTGGGGGTGTACTATCGAGCGCCTGGCCAGAATGACCAAATGGATGATGAAATGCTCAAAGAAATCAAGGAAGCTAACAAAAGTTACAGCAAAGTAATAATAATGGGTGATTTCAACTACCCCGGTATCGACTGGGTCAGTGTCACGTCAGGACATGCTAGGGAGATAAAGTTCATAGATGAAATAAATGACTGCTTCTTGGAGCAGCTGGTTCATGAACCAACCAGAGGGGAAGCCATATTAGACCTAATCCTTAGTGGAACACCAGATCTAGTGCAAGAGATAAGGTTGTTGGGGCCACTTGGCAATAGTGATCATAGCATGATCGCCTTTGATTTAATTAGTGGAGGAGGGATAGTAAGGAAATCCACAGTACTACCTTTTAACTTTCGAAAGGGAGACTATGATAAAATGAGGAAAACAGTCAAGAAAAAACTAAAAGGAGCAGTTGCAAAGGTTAAAGACGTACATCAGGCTTGGCTGTTGTTGAAAAATACTATCTTGGAAGCCCAGACCAGCTGTATTCCACGCTTTAAGAAAAGTGGAAAGAATTCCAAAAAACTGCCAGCATGGTTTAAAGTTGAGGTCAGAGAGGCTGTTGTTGCCAAAAAAGGATCTTTCAGGAAATGGAAAAAAGAGCCAAACGACGAAACCTGGAAACAGCACAAGCACTGGCAAGTCAAATGCAAGGCATTGATAAGGCAGGCAAAGGGAGAATTTGAGAAGAAGCTTGCTGCAGAAGCAAAAACGCGAAGTAAAGACCTTTTCAAGTACATTCGTAGCAAAAAACCTGTGAGAGAGTCAGTTGGTCCATTAGATGATAAAGGGGTTAAAGGAGCACTAAGAGGCGACAAGGCGATAGCGGAGAGACTGAACGAATTCTTTGCTTCAGTCTTTACTGAGGAAGATGTAGGGATGTTACCCATGACTGAAGTGGTATTTAAAGGTGCAGAAGAATTGAAGGAAATATCGATACATCGAGAAGATGTATTACAACTATTAGATAAGCTGAAGAGTAGCAAATCACCTGGGCCGGATGGTATACATCCAAGGGTATTGAAAGAACTGAAATATGAGATTGCAGACCTGCTATTAGTAATCTGTGAACTATCATTAAAATCATCTCTAATACCTGAAGATTGGAGGATCACCAATGTAACACCAATTTTTAAGAAGGGTTCCAGGGGTGATCCGGGAAACTACAGACCGGTGAGCCTGATGTCAATACCGGGAAAAATGATAGAAACCATCATAAAGAATAAAATTACTCGGCATGTAGATAGTCATGAACTAATGAGAGACAGCCAACATGGCTTTAGACAAGGAAGATCTTGTCTTACTAATCTGTTATGTTTTTTTGAAGGAGTGAATAATCAGGTGGACAAAGGTGAGTCGGTTGATATTGTGTATCTGGACTTTCAGAAAGCCTTTGACAAGGTCCCTCATGAGAGACTTTTGGCAAAACTAAAGAGTCATGGGATAGGAGGCAGTGTACTATTGTGGATCAGGAACTGGTTAAAAGATAGAAAGCAGAGGGTAGGGCTACATGGCCAATTTTCCCAATGGAGAAAGGTGAATAGTGGTGTACCCCAGGGATCTGTGCTGGGTCCGCTGCTTTTTGACATATTCATAAATGACCTGGAAAGTGGAATAACGAGTGAGGTTATCAAATTTGCAGATGACACAAAACTATTTAAAGTTGTTAAAACCCAAGAGGATTGTGGAAAATTGCAAGAGGATCTTGATAAATTGGAAGACTGGGCATCAAAATGGCAGATGAAATTTAATGTGGACAAGTGCAAGGTTATGCACCTAGGGAAGAACAACCCAAACTATGGTTACACGATGCAAGGTTCCACATTAGGAACCACCACCCAGGAAAAAGATTTAGGCGTCATTGTGGATACCATGTTAAAACCCTCGGCCCAGTGTGCAGCGGCGGCCAAGAAAGCAAATAGAATGCTAGGTATGATAAGGAAAGGAATGGAAAATAAAACAAAGGATATTATAATGCCTCTATATCGTTCCATGGTGAGACCGCACCTTGAATATTGTGTGCAATTCTGGTCGCCGTATCTTAAAAAGGATATAGAGTTATTAGAAAAGGTTCAGAGAAGAACCACCAAAATGGTAAAGGGGATGGAAGGATACTCCTATGAAGAAAGGCTAAAAAGGTTAGGGCTCTTTAACCTGGAAAAGAGACGGCTGAGGGGAGATATGATAGAAGTCTATAAATTAATGAGCGGAGTGGAACGGGTAAACGTAGATCGATTGTTTACCTTATCAGAATATAGAAAGACTAGGGGACATGCAATGAAGCTACAGGGTAAACTATTTAAGACTAATAAAAGAAAATATTTTTTCACTCAACGTGTAATCAAACTCTGGAATTTGTTACCGGAGGATGTAGTAAAGGCTGTTAGTGTAGCTGGGTTTAAAAAAGGTTTGGACAAGTTCCTGGAGGAAAGGTCCATAAGCCATTATTAAGAAGGGACCCAGGATATCAATGCTTGAACCAATACAAGCATTGTGGAACCTGTGTCCCTTGGGGAAACTGCTAGGTACGTATGACCTAGATTGGCCACTGTTGGAAACAGAATACTGGGCTTGATGGACCTTGGTCTGACCCAGTATGGCATATCTTATGTTCTTATGTTCTCCTATAAACTCTAGAGACTGAGTGGGAGTTTATGACCAGGCCCAAATACTGAAGGATACGCATTGTGCAAGATAGAGAAATTCTGGCCTCTGACTCTGATGGAGCTCGAATGAGCCAGTCGTCTAAGTAGGGGAAGATGAATATTCCTAGAGTGCGAAGAAATGCTGCTACCACAGCCATGCATTTCGTAAACAACCTTGGTGCTGAGGGCAGGCCAAAAGGAAGCACCCTGTATTGGTAGTGCTTTCCTTGAAAAAGAAAACAAAGGTCAACATCTGCATGCCACCCCCAGCAAAAGCAGACCACCATCAGAAACAGCCACACTTTTAAACCACACATCAAAAGCATGTGGGAAGAAGTAGGCAGAACAAAATCAATGCAAAATACACACAAACCAGGAAAATGCTGGAAAGCAATGAGCACAAATGCTCGAAGCTTAGGCAACAAAATTCCAGACCTGGAAGCCTTAATGGTGGAAACGAATTTGGACATCGTGGCCATTACAGAAACATGGTTTAATGAATCGAACGATTGGGATATAGCCATAGCTGTCTATAATCTATTCAGAAGAGACAGAGAAAATGGAAAAGGAGGTGTAGCAGCCTTGTATGTCAAAAGCAATATTAAAGCTACTGAAATGCAGGGAACATGGGGAAAAGAAGCAGCGCTCTGGATTGCGTTGGAAAGAGGAGATGGCACTGTCATCCATATTGCTGTAGTCTACAGACCTCCGACTGAAATTGGAGAGAGAGATAACGAATTGATTAAAGATATTGCCAAGATAGCAGCAAAGGAGGAAGCGATCATATTGGGTGACTTTAATCTACCTGATGTGGATTGGATTACTTCTTCTGCACATCTGGAAAGAAGCAAAAATATTGTGGATGCTCTCCAAGATGCATTATTTAGACAAATGGTGATGGAACCAACCAGGGAAAGCTCAACACTGGATGTAGTGCTCACCAACAGTGATAGTGTGTCAGATGTCTGCGTGAGTGCCCCTGTGAGCAACAACGACCATCACACGGTGTGGTTTGAGATAAAAGCCATGGTACAGGCCAATCATAGCAAGCTCAAAGTCCTAAATTTCAAATACACTGACTTCAATAAAATGGCAGAGTACTTAAAGGAGGAGATGACGGGGTGGAAGGAGATAAAGGAAGTGGAATTGCAATGGGCTAAACTCAAGAAGGCAATAAATGGGGCAACAGATAAATATGTAGGAAAAGTAAATAAAAACAAGAGAAGGAAACCTATTTGGTTTTCCAAAGAGGTGGCTGCTCAAATAAAGGCAAAAAATGCAACTTTCGCAAAATACAAAAGCTTGCAAACAGAAGAGCACAGAAATGAATACAGGATCCAACTCAAAGAGTCTGAAAAAGAGTAATAAGGATAGCAAAATCAAAGGCAGAGGAAAGGATGGCTAAAGATGTTAAGGGTAGCAACAAAACTTTCTTCAGGTATATTCGGGAAAGGAAGAAGATCAGAGTTGGAATTGCAGGACTCAGAAGTGCTGGGAAAGGACTCGTGGAAAGTGACACTGAAAAAGCGGAATTGCTAAATAAATACTTCTGCTCTGTTTTTACTAAAGAAGATCCTGGAGATGGACCAGTTGTGACTCCCAAATATAAAAATGGGAATGAAGTAGATACCACACCATTCACAGAAGACGAGGTGTTAGAACAACTTGCTAAACTGAAAGTGGACAAAGCCATGGGACCGGATGGGATACATCCTAGGATACTGAAAGAGCTCAGAGAGGTTCTTGCAGGACCGCTAAAGGATGTCTTCAACAGATCCTTGGAAACAGGAGAGGTTCCTCAGGACTGGAGAATGGCTGATGTCGTACCTCTACACAAAAGTGGTGAAAGGGAAGAAGTGTCAAACTACAGGCCCGTGAGCCTTACCTCGGTGGCGGGAAAAGTAATGGAGGCGCTCCTGAAACAGCAAATAGTGAACTTTCTCAAAACCAACAGGATGCAAGATCAGAGGCAACATGGTTTTACAGAAGGACGGTCTTGCCAAACAAATCTGATTGAGTTCTTTGACTGCGTGACCAGGGAACTAGATCAGGGGCATGCGATGGATGTCATCTACCTGGATTTCAGCAAAGCCTTTGATACTGTTCCTCATAGGAGGCTTGTCAACAAGCTCAGTAGCTTGGGGATGGGTCCCAAGATGGTAAACTGGATTAGAAACTGGTTGACTGACAGACGACAGAAGGTGATTGTACATGGAGCTCACTCGGATGAGAGGAAGGTAATTAGCGGGGTGCCCCAGGGTTCGGTCCTGGGTCCAGCACTGTTCAATGTATTTGTGAGTGATATTGCTGATGGACTGAATGGAAAAGTCTGTCTTTTTGCAGACGACACAAAAATTTGCAACAGAGTGGACACCCCCAAGGGAGTGGTTAACATGAGGAAAAATCTACAAAAGCTGGAAGACTCGTCTAATGCTTGGCAACTACGATTTAATGCGAAAAAGTGCAGTGTCATGCACTTGGGTAGCAGAAATCCAAGGGAAATGTACAAGATAGGGGGCGCAAGGTTGGTATGCACAGTTCAGGAGAAAGACCTTGGTGTGATTATCTCTGATGATCTCAAGGTGGCAAAACAGTGCGACAAGGCGGTGGCAAAAGCCAGGAGGATGTTGGGCTGCATACAGAGAGGGATTACCAGCAGAAAAGGAGAGGTACTTATGCCACTGTATAAGTCACTGGTGAGGCCTCACTTGGAATACTGTGTTCAGTTTTGGAGACCATATCTTGCAAAAGATGTAAAAAGACTGGAAACAGTTCAGAGGAAAGCGACCAAAATGATTTGGAGCCTGCGTCAGAAGCCTTATGAGAAGAGACTTGAAGACCTAAATATGTACACTTTGGAGGAGAGGAGGGACAGGGGAGATATGATTCAGACATTTAAATACTTAAAGAGAAATGATGAACAAACAAACCTCTACCAAAGACAGGGAAGCTGTAAAACTAGAGGGCATAACATGAAGCTGCAAGGTGGTAAATTGAAAGGCAATATCAGGAACATTTTTTTCACTGAAAGGGTGGTGGATGCTTGGAATGCCCTCCCGAAGGAAGTGGTGGGGGCAAACACGGTGACGGAATTCAAAACAGCATGGGACAAACAGTGGATCCCTTTACAGCAATAGGATAAAAACAAAATAAACAGTACCATCTAACTTCTGAACCATATAACGTCTCAACAAATAGGGGTGTCCTACATGGAGTGGTGGGTTTACCCCTAAACAAAGACATGGGGAGGGGTGGCCTGCACAGAGGTGCACCTACTCTTGCCATCTTGCTGGGCAGACTAGATGGACCATGCTGGTCTTTATCTGCCGTCATTTACTATGTTACTATGTTCGGTGAGTTGGATGGATGAGAACATCATGAGTGTACGCATCCTTGAGATCTAGAGAACAAAGCCAATCCTGACTCCGAAGGTATGGCAGCAGAGTTCCCAGAGAAATCATCTTGAACCTCTCTTTGAACAGGAATTTGTTCAATTCTCTGAGATCTAAAATGGGTCTGTGTCCCCCTGTTTTCTTTGGAATAAGGAAATAGGGGGAGTAAAACCCTGTACCCTGTTGGGAAATGGGTACGTCTTCTATTGCTCCAGGGGCAAGAAGTAAACTGACCTCTTGACCCAACTGAGTGTTAAGTGAATTCTGAGAATTGAACTGTCTTACCACTGTAGGAGGGGCATGTTGAAGAAATGAAGCTTGTACCCCTCTTACAATGGAAAGAGTCCATTCTTCTGCTGTTATCTGCCCCCATCTGGGGGCAAAATGACACAACCTTCCTGAGATGGTGGAAGGCTCTGGCCCGTTCAGGGCCAGGAAGGCCAAGTTCTCTAGATGGGAGTCAAAATAGCAGCTCGGTTTTGCCGACCCCTCTTCGACATCATCCCACAGGCAACACACTCCGAGATGGAGTGGTCAGGACCTACACATTTGAGGCACCACTCGTGAGTGTCTGTGACGGAGATGGTATCACCACACTTGGAACACATTTTGAAACCCGAAGCGGGTTTTTCCATGTTGAGGAAAAAGTGGGCCTAGTGCCCAAAATGGCGCGTGGCACCCAAGAGAAAAAAAAGGCTGGAAATCCAGAAAAAAAAAAAAAAAAAAAGATTACAATTTTTGCTGGTTCGGTACCGGTATAGCGTCGAGGAAGGCAGATGCTACCACAAAAAAAGAATGAAAAATATGGGATAATTTCTGCGGTGACAGGAAAACGACCTGCTGGCTCCACGGAAAACGAAGAACTGGAGAGACACAGTTGGGAAAGGCGGGAAGGCAGCAGGCAGGTGCTGTGAGATGCTCCCAAAAGCTTTCTAATTGGACGCTGGGGAGCGTTTCCGCGCAGGCTCCGTCGGTACCGACAATACCCATATGTGAAGACTACATTCCTGCTTGTTTCTGGAGATAGATTAGTCACCTTAAAATAACAGAGCAACATCCTACAGACTAACTAGGTAGAGCTCCTTGTTGCTGCCATGACACTGATCATCCAAGCACACCAGAAGTGAAACCACCTGGTTGACATGAAAAAGCGTTATCACCTTGGGCAAAAAGGCAGGCACAGGGTGTAGTATCATGGCTTCCACTGAAAAGGTCAAATGTGGTCCCGACAGGACAAGGCCTGTAAACCCTAAATGCAGTAAGTTAAACAAATGGCCATCAAAAAAGAAAGATTTTAGGGGACAAGTCTTTCAGGACAGATAACCTCAGGGGCTCAAAAGGGAGGGCCTATTGGGGTTCAAAGCACAAGATAGAGGTCCCAAAGCAGACTGATAGGCGGGGGGGGAGGGGGGGGGCCGGCCCAGGGGAGAGAACAGATGCACCCCCCCCCCCAACTGGGGACCATCTACTAGTCTCCAGAAATACTCCAACCTGCAAACTGAACTCAGGGAATTCAATGCAAGTCCCTTGTCTAAGCCATCCTGAGGGAAAGCCAAGGAAGTGCAGCATGTCAGCCTGCCAAGGTGAGACTTCAGGCCTCACACCATGTCTCGAACAGGTACCAGACCCAGACATACATCAGGGAAGTAACCCTGTGCCTGGCCCTCAATAGAGTGAAGATCACTGCCAGAGAATACCCCTTCTGTTTCAGGTATGTCTTTCAAGGGCCAAGCTGTAAACAAGAATGGACCTGGGTCATCCATGGGGGATACACCTCCTCTAATGAAAATGAAGGTCTCTCCCACTAGCCACCGCACCAAAATCACCAGACCTGGATGATCTTGTATCCTCCGTAGTAGTACTCATATCAGAGGCCACAGAAAACATGTAAAGCAGGACTATGCACAGCTATGGCTGTATGAACACTGATGCCACTGGAGCAAACTCTTCTCCAGCTGAAGGCAGCCCCCACCTTGGCATTCACCCATGTCTTCATCAAACCCAGAGACAGCGAGCCCACGTAATCTACGACTTGCTGAAAGACTTGACCCAGCTCCCACACTCCATGATTGAAGGTGTGATGACTGAGAAAGTACATTTAGACATTGTCAGCAACATGCTGTATTGTCCAGAAATACAGTAGCCGCATCTCATAGGCCACCATTTTGCTCTTGGTGCCTCCTGCGGGTCGATGTATACTATTGTCATTATGGTGTTTGTGAACACCCTAACTACTCACCACAAAGCTAGGAACATAAACAGAGCAAGGCCAAGAAGATGGCTCACAGCTCCAGTCTACTGATAACCAAGTTGTCTTGTGGAAAGACCACAACCCCTGAGATCATTTGCCCCCCCCCCCCAACAGATTGGCACCAGATGCCAGGACAATACAAGGTGGAGTCTCGAAGGAAACCTTACCACCAAGTTCTTGAGATCACCACATGATTCCTTGTCACCAATGGAAGCAAGGGAAGTTGTACTTTGAAATCCTAAGATAGAGAAGACCACCTCAAAAACGGAAGGCTCTCTGAAGTAGGCGCATGTGTGCCCAATGCTCAAGAAACAAGATCCAGCATGGCTGCCATAGAGCTCAGAAGCTGTCCAGGGCATGGGCACCAACTGGCTCTGGAATGCAATGAGCTGGGTCATCATTTTGGCTCACATCTCGGTCAGGAACACCCAATCCAACCAAGTGTTGAACTGGTGTTCAAAGATATTACAAGTACAATGACAGAGCCAGATGTCTCTATGTGATTCACCACCCAGCCCAAGCTTTCCAAGAGTTGAACGACATGGGCTGTTGCAGTCAGACATGCCTGCTCTGTCTTAATTCGGCCAGTTGATGTATGGGTGGACTTGGATAACTTCTCTGTGCAAGGCCGCTGCCACCGCCATCAACCCCCCCCCCCCCCCAGAAAAGGAACTGAAAAAGATCACCAGATCAAAAATATGATGCCTGAAACTGGAAATACTTATCCAGAATGGCAAACCACAGAAACCTCTGTTGATTCTCCTACAGTGATGTGCAAAAGTCTGAAGTCACTTGTGAGTTTTGCGTTTTTTGTACTTTAACGTTTTTTTTTTTAAATTTTGCGTTAGCCCAGCATATTCATCTTTCTACCATGTTAAACGGGATACATTTGGCTATTAGAGTTTACTTTTTTGCATGCCTTGCTTCCAATTTAAATACTTTACAGACATTGGGAGATAGTTACTGCAATTTTTGTGGATCCTGTGTCAAAACTGGATCGAGATTATCCAATATGCACACGTTATTTCTGACCAATCAGAAGGCTGGTTTCACTAACCAATCACAATGCAGATATCTAGCCAACAGTGCAGCTATAAAAACGCGCGGAATTTTTGAATTTCATACGCTTTCTGGATCGACCATGAAGATGACTCGGACCCTGAAGTTGGAGGAGCATGTTCGTGTGTCCTTTATTAGCGAGGAAGGATTTTCAAGCCGTCAGATAGCCAGGAAAGTTGGCTGCAGTTAGAGCGCTGTTAAGATTGTACAGAAGAAGAAACGGGTTCAGTGGTGGACAAGCCTCGTTCAGGTCATCCACGTGCATTAACATCATGCCAGGACCGCGCACGACGCATTTCACTGACTAATCGCAAGTTGACCTCTCCTCAGCTACTTCGAGAGTGGTCAGACAAGAATGAGGTCAGTGTCAGGTCATCAAATGTTCGTCGCCGGTGCCTGCAGTTTGGTCTCTGGGGCTGCAAAGCATGGAATAAGCCACTAATGACTGACATACAAAGGCGCAACCAGATCGTGTGAGTGAGAAAGCACTCAACCCGGTCGACTGAAACGTGGAAAAGGGTGCTATTCAGCGATGAAAGCACCTTCTGCCTGTTTGGTAACCAGGCCCACACCTATGTGAGGAGATTTCCTGGAGAGGAATTCAAGCCTGAGTGTCTCAACCTCACTGTGAAGCATCCTTTGAAGGTCATGGTCTGGGGCTGCATGGCTGCCAGTGGCATTGACCATTCCATCGACGATGTGAAGACGTCCAACAGGGCCAAGTACATCACCATACTGCAAAAGTGCATGGTGCCATCAGCACACCAGCTGTTTCCTGGCCAGTTCCTGTTCCAAGATGACAATGCACCCTGCCATCGCTCCAGACAGGTGATCAGCTGGAAGCAGCGGAACATCATGTCAATGGACTGGCCTGCCCAGTCTCCAGATCTGAATCCAATCAAGAACCTGTGGCACAAGGTGGCCTTGGAAATATCCAAGAGGCATCCGACATCAAAGCATGAGCTGATTGAGTTGGTGATGACGTGGTTCCAAGCTGCAATCACCTTGTCAGACTGGTTCATTCAAGGTGCAGTCAGGTGATCAAGAACAAAGGGTGGCCCATCAAATACTGAGCCATCACTGACACACAAAAACGGCCTTTTTCAAGGTCACATACACTAATTTGAAGGAAACCTGGTGTGCGTCCATAATATTTTAAAGCATACTTACAATAATACTGTATATCATTGGCCAACGATGTACATTACGCGATTTTCACAGAAAATCTATCAACAGGACAACTATGGGGAACAAACTCAGAAAATAAGGGCCAAACCAATATTAAAAGTTGGCCCTAATAGCCAAATCTATCACTTATGAGATACAGAGAAAAAGCCACTGGGAGGAAAAAGAAATTAAGATATAAGGTCACAAAGTTGAAAAAACGTCAAATTTACAAGTGATTCCAGACTTTTGCACACCACTGTAAATGAGAACATGAAAATATGGCAATCATATAATCAAAAAATATGAAAATCATTGGCACCAATGAGTAAAGCCGTTCCACTTGAGTGCGTAGTATTTCTTGAGAAAGTGTTTCTGTGCTGTAAGGAGTACCTTGTACACCTCTGGATACTGGGAGAGATGAGGTTAATACATCATGAGGGAGTACTAGTTCAGGTCGGGATGCATCAGGCAAAAGTTGTGCTGGGTGAGAAGAGACAGGCGATTCCCCAAGGGGACCAACGAGTCGACTAACATGCTTAGGAAGAGGTCAATGTGTAACTATGAGTAGCAATGCAGGCCTGGTGGTGGCAGACCTTCAGCAGTACTTCATAGACCAGAAGAAAGAGTGGGCAAGCATATAGGACCCCTTGCTCCAGGAAAGGACAAAGGCATTATGGTGGACACACTTGGGAGCTGGCTGCTGCAAAATCAACATCTGTAGCATTTGGCACTGTTCAAAGCAGCAAAGAGGTCCACTACCAGCTGGATCCAAATGTGAAGGGCCTCTACAAAGAGCTTCCAGGACCCTGATCCTCTTTGCTTGTTCACAAAGAACATGGCCACCTGACTGTTTGCTTGAATCAGAAGTAAGAAGCTTAGTAGGAATGGGGCAAAGGCTCGCAGGGCACAAAGCACAGCTAGCAGTTCCAGTTGGTTGATGTGCAGATAGACCTTCACTGGGGACCATGCTCTCTGGGTCCAATGGTGCTGCAGAAGTGCCCATTGTGAGAACCAACTGTGGTGAGGGGCTGCGAAAAAGGTAACTAGCTGCCAGATTCTGAACTTGAGCCCAGCAAGCAAAGTTGTCTCGGCATGGTTATCCATCTGGAAAGAGCATGGTGTTATTAGTTCCAGTGAGATGCTATGGCAACTGATATGCTGTATAGCCCAGGAGTCATAAGATAGACTATTGCGAGGCCCTTCTGGCAGTTTCCATTTGATGAACCAGCAGCAGTATGGTTTGCTATCCTCTAAGAAAAAATGGTCACCAGGGCGATTTCCGCACCAATGAGGTAGAATAGATGCATCATACGCATGCAGAACTCTGGTTCATTGATTTTATTTATTTGCACAGATTTGTTATACAGTTCTTTGTCAATAACTTCAAGGCGGTTTACAATAAGATATCTATTGTTAGGATACTATTAAAAAAAAAAAAAAAAAAAAGAGGACAGGACAGCACAACAGCACATAAAACGGAGAAACAATTGGAGGAGGGGGGCAATTGCACAATATTATGCCAATTTAGACAAGAGAGGAGTCAAACTCTCAGAATGGGAAAACATAAGGAGAGGGTAGGTAGAGGAAGGAGTCCCAGGCAAAGGAAAGCCCAGAGATTGAAAGAGAACTATTGTGCTGGATAGCGTATGAGACCATGTGTGGATTCTTGTCAGAGATCAGCCAGTCATGGGGGTAGGGGTACACAAAGAATTCCATATTGCAAAGAGCTGCTGCTACTACAGTCAAGCACTTGGTAAAGACCTTGGGCACTGAAGAGAGGCCAAGCAGGAAGAACGTGTACTGTTAATGTTGGCCCAGGAAGATAAAGCTTAGAAATTTCCAGTGTTGAGAGTGGATGGGAATATGGGTGTAGGCATCCTTCAGGTCTAGGAAGGCTAGCCAGTCATTTCACTGGAGCAGTGGTACGACTGGGAGCAGAGCGTTCATCTTGAATTCTTCTTGCTCGATGTAGAAGCTGAAGCCTTGAAGGTCAAGGATTGGTTGGGCAGCTCTTTATTTCTTGGGAATGAGGAAGAACTCAGATTAGAATCCCTGAACCTGCTCCTCCATGGGCACTATTTCCACTGTGTGTGCTGCTATAATGAAAATCAAGCTCAGCTTGCAGGAGTGTGATACACTGCTCTGGTGGGCGTCAAGCTGAGCCTGGAGGGGCTGAAGGCGGTAATCCTGTTCTACTATCAGCCAGACCCAGTGGCTTGTGGTGATGGACTGCCAGGCCTCCCTGAACCACCTCATTCTGCCCCCACTGTCAATGGTTGTTTCCTCTCACGAGGGTGCTGAGAATACAATCGTGGTCAACATTATTTGCACTCTTGCAGTTCAACCCCTTAATGTCCAATATCTCCTTAAAAAAAAAAAAAAAAAAGAGAGTGGCGGCCAGTGAAATGGCCATATTTGACACAGAAAAGATTCAAGTAAAACAAACAAGACCAATTAAAAAAGGAAATGGTAGGAAAAAGTGTAAAAAACGGGGATATTGACAAGACATGATCAATGACACCCTTATAAACAATTCAAATCAGTTTAAACAGAAGAACCACATTCCTAGTGCAGTAAAATTAAATGTAACTGATCAACTGTTAGTACTCAGACGACTTGAATCAATGAATGATGGCTCTAATTTTTAAAATGGCCACAATCATTCCCTGTTCCATTTCCACAATGGTGAAGAAAAGAGAGCTGCCGGAGGATCATCAGAAAAACCAAACACCAAACTTCAAAGGGGTATAAGGCCATCTCCAAAGACCTTGGATTTCCTGGGTCTGCAGCTCCCAATGTTGACGTTTTCTGCTCATGGAACGGTCAAGAACCTCCCAAGACACGGTGGGAAGAGGAAAATTAATCCAAGAAATCTTTGATTAGTGCGAACTGTTGGAAAAACACCATGTACAACAACCAAAGAGCTTAAGGCTTAAGTAATCTGGAGTGGTGGTTTCAACCTGCACCATACACGGCACGCTAAATAAAGAGGAACTTCATGGGCAAAGGCCAAGGAAGACCCCACTACTCAAAGACATAAAAAGGCACGCCTGATCTTTGCCCAAAATCCACCTTGAGAAATCACAATCCTTCTGGGAAAATGTTCTGTGGACAGATTAAACCAAACTTGTGCTCTCTGGCAATGCAGACCAGCAATACATTTAAAGGCAAAGAAATAAAGCTTAAAAGAAACACCCCCCCCCCTTCCTACAGTTAAATACGGTGGGAGGGTTCCATAATGTTCTGGGGCTGTTTTGCTGCCTCAGGAACTGGAGGCATGGAACGTATTAAAGGAATCATGGCCTACCAAGTTATTTTGGAGTGAAACATGCTACCTAGTGTAGGAAAGCTAGTTCTGGGTCAAGGCCCTGGTCGTCCAGCAGGACAATGATCCAAAACATCCAAAATCACAAACGAATGGTTAGAAAAAGAAAAAAATACAAATACACTGCTTTAAATTGGCCTGCAATGAGTCCTTCTCAACCCAATTGAGAACCTTTGGAAAGAACTGAAATCCGTCATTGGTAAAAGGGAATCCTGGAAACATTCATGAGCTAGAACAATTCACAGTTGACGAGTGGGAGAAACTACAACAGACAGATGCATGAAACATACTGTAGATTGCTACAAGAAATGTTTGGAGGCCGTCATTACTGTCAAGAGTTGTGCAACCAAGTATTAGTGAAGGGTTTTATTAATCCTGTCCAGGTCATATTTTGTTTATTTTCTCCTCAGAAATAGCTACGTCTAAGTTGCACAAACATCTTTTTTTGTTGTATACCTTTGAACAGACTTAAAATATAACATATGGTTTGAATTATTTCTCAAGATATTGTACACAACATACCTAAAATGCAAGGGTACCAATGTTGACCACAACTGTATGGTTGAGACAGTGATTATACCATCTATGGCCTGGCATACAACTGATAACATCTTGGAGAAAAATACAGGGGGGGGGGTGATGGAGCAGGGGTGAGGACACTGGACAGCTTGAGAGGAGACAGGGGGACCCTGGGCAGGCTGTATAGCCTGATCCGTCTCTGCCACATCAGGGGGAGCACAAAAGAATTGCTCACCTTGTGGAGAGCAGAAAACACACTGGCTCAGTGCTCTTTTGGCCTCTGCTGACAGCCTCCACATGTTTTGACTTAGTTTTCTTCTTCTTCCCCAGCACTACCTCTACTTCTGGTAGAGCAGGTATTTGGGGAGTGGGGGGTAATGGAGGCATGGTCCAGGTTGCCATGGTTATTGACTTGAAGGGGGGGGCGTGGCAGCACACTTCCACCAATATGTTTCTCACAACTGGTAGGCAGGACTTGTCTTCAGCTATTGTTTTTATGTTCCTCTCATGCATGATCACGGCCCGGAGGAAGTGAGGATGCGGGGAGAAGTGGCAACCATAGCAAGGGGAAGGCCCCAAACTGTTCTGGCTTGTGACAGGGCAAACAAAATTTAAAAGCTTGCTCCTCTGGACCTCTGCAGTGGTGCCAGGTTGGGCAGTCAATACCCTGATGACATTCCCCCTGAACGCACATGCATCACACAAACCAACAAACCATTAAGGACTGCATCAATCCAATACACTCTGTAAGCAAAAGCAACAGCCATGGCCCACCATGCTCCTTGCTGATCCACCACCAAGGATGCAGTCAAACTGCCAAAAAAGCCAGCGAATCACCCCAAAATACAAACACCGCTCTCCCACTGAAGAGGCAATGGCCCTGGCACCACCAGTGAGGTTGCCAGCCCTGCCTAGGGAAGACTGCTGAAGCCACTTAGGCACAGTAAACACCTGTGCCTACTTAGACTTTTTTCTTTGAAGCGAGATCAGCACAGCAAAAGGGAGATGGTATGAAGGGGAGATGGGACCTACCAGGAGAACATCCCCCCCCCCCAATCCTGGGCTCAACTGGACATCCAGATCCCACAGCCTGCTCAATCAACCAGGCAAAAAGGGGACTCAACGGCTCAGGCACCCTGTGAGAACAACCATCCTCCGCCTCCACCAAAGAATGTGTGCACAGAAACCAAACAAGTAAAAGCACTGTTGCACCATTCTAGCAACCACCAGCTGCTAGAGGCAAGAGAGATACTGAAGGGTGCCCCCTAGCTACACAAATCCATATATATCCATGGAAGCCTCTAGTCTTCTGTCTCCATAAGCTGCTGGCAAGGGGGCACCCACTTGTCTGGACTAGTCTAGCAAGGTGGAAAAACTGGATATTCAACACTGGTATCTGGACAGTGCAGTCGGCCATTACCACCATCAGTATAGTGGTGATTTTCAGCACTGCTATATGAATAGCATTCAAGACAGTTTGTTGCTGTTATAAGTTATCCAGAAAATCACCAGTAAACGCAAATTGTCTCTGCTTTTGTACTGTCCCTACACTATCTAGATAGTGCCACCGAATATTTTCTCTGACCGTCAGCACTATCCAGATTGCATCACTGAATATCAGATTTGGCCGGCACTTATCAGGCCTTTGAATACTGACCCCACCGATATTGTACGCTGTTTTCTATAAAGAGACTAATAAGAAAAATTAAAAATGCTGAGTAAAGACAACATTTAAAATAAAGCTTAGCATCTTTTTATATCAGAAAGATACCCATAAACCCTTGTATTTTGGTTTCTAATGAAAATTACTACCACCATTTTGTACAAATTAATGCAACCATAAAAATAGTCAAAAGGTTCTCTTTCCTTCAATGTTCCATGACCCAACCTTAAGTTTACTTATTCATGTTGGTCCAAGACCCAAAACCCTTGCAGAATATCAGTCGTAGGAGAGTGATGCGTACTGACCTTGTCTTGGTAACTGTTCAGCTAACTTCCTGAGACTCGTTAAGCTGTCAGCACCAAGCTGGCTTAAGATACCAGGAAGCATTTCTGTGATCTGTTTAGCCTCTGCGTGACCAGTAATTGCGAAAGTGTTGGCGGAGAGGGAGGCTTGGACCTTGGGATTATTGAAATGGATAACTGTCCCATCATCTTTTATCATATTCACCTGGGGGAGTGGAAAAAACAAAAAACCAACCACACACAGCAGCCATTAAAATTATACTTTAATTATATAGCATTAAAGAAGAAATACCAGCAAAACAATTTAAAGACACCTTCATTAAATCTGATTATTTCCTTCTCAAAGCAGTATTTGTGTTTAAAATATCTAAAAGGGCAGAATCATGATGGCAATCTGAGCAGATAGCCCCTTCTGGTGCTCTGCAAACTCCCTACTTGATGACCCAAATAAGGGCCAAACAAAAAAACACCTATGTTTCCCCTGCCTGGAGTCTCTAATCAACAAAGCACCTGAAAGATGATCAAGATGGTCTAAAAACAAGAATCTGCTATCTATTCCACTGCTCAAGACAAAGCATAAGCAACAAACCTGCAACAGAGCCTTCACCCTCTTTGCTCCTACAATCTGAAACTCCCTTCCTGAAACCGTAAGATCAGCCCAGACAATACAAGAACTATTAATCATTTATAACACGCTACAAGGCTTACATGGCGCTGTACATACATATACATGAAGAAAGTTTCTGCTCAGAGCTTACAATCTGCAAAAGAAAAAAAAAAGCTGAAGACTCACTTCTTCAAAGAATACTAAAGGACCTGATGCAAACACCTAGCACCAAACCTCATAAAACACTAACAACCATACAAGTTCTGTCTAAGTTATATGTACCCCTTCTTAGTTCTATGTAAAATCTTAACTCATTCAAGTTTTCTTACTACTGTTTGCTGTAAACCACTTTGTGTAAAGATTAAGCAGTATATAAAGCATACTAAATAAATCTTGTCTATCTCACATGATCTCAACTAGTGCAACTGTTCATTTAGATGTGTGTGTTGAACTGCGCAGAATCTCAAATGGCAGTGGAAACCAATGCTGTAGTGCCGGCTGAAGCAACACTGAAGTGGAAGCTGACATTTTACTTACCAGATAATGTCCTTTCCTGGAGTCCTGCTGGACCAGTCCAGATAAGTGAGGTCGTGTCCATCTGCCAGCAGGATGGAGACCAAGAAAATCACTAGAAGCTTCTAGTTATAACACTGCTAATCGAGCTGGTGCAGTTAGGGGCATACTTTGGAATTTATACTCAAGCAAATGGTCAAGAACTTGACCGCACACAACCTCATTGAGTGTAACAAGACAATTATATACAACTATGTACAGAACAGCCACCACATAGGGCAATTGTCAGAAGTTCAAAGCCTGAAAGGCTAAAACTACAAGAGATAACAAGCACAAAGAGAAGGTGCTGGACTGGTCTAGCAGGATCCAGAAAAGATTATCATCTGCTAAGTAAAATGTCACCTTCCAGATCATCCTGCTAGACCATTCCAGACAAGTGAGAGGTGCCAAAGCTACTACTCCACAATTTATTTTATTTAACTGTATTTATATCCCGCTTTTCACCGGGTCAAAGCGGATTAACATTGAAGGGCGGGGGAAAGTGATCAATTCTAGGGTAGGGGGTCTGACACCAGGGGGCCAACATTAATGATCTGAACAAACATTAAGGACAAACAGTGGACATGAGACTCTTAGTAGATAGATCTGAGGGTATGTTATGAGGTCTGGAGGAGTATTTAGTGATGGATGTTTGTTTCTGGTCCGAGGTATTCCTGGAACAGGATGGTTTTTTAGTTTCCTGAATGTTGAGGGATCTCCGTTGTTTCTGATTTGACTTGGTAGAGAGTTCCAGAGGGATGGTGCGTACAGTTCGAAGGCTCTGTTGCAGGTCCGTTGATTGTACTTAGTTCGTTCGTGGGGAATGGTGAGGGTGTTGGTGGTTTGTCTGGTTGTTTTGTTGTGGGTGGGTTGGGGCAATAGAGTGCAGAGCTGGGAAGTCTGAGTTTGGTAGAGGGCTTTGTGGATAAGTAGGGCAGATTTGTATTTGATTCTTGCTTCAAGAGGGAGTATGTGCAGTTCTCTCAGGACTGGGGTGATGTGATCTTGTTTTTTTGCTTTCTGGATAATTCTTGCTGTGGTATTTAAGGCTGTTCGTAGTGGGTTGGTGTGGGTGGCGGGCAGTCCGTGGTAAATTATATTGCAGTAGTCCAGGTGGGGGAGCATCAGCTTGCATAACTGTCCTGAAGTCCTGTGGGTCAATAAGGGGCCTTAGGCGTTGTACTGTTTTAGCCTTGTGGATTATTATTCCGGTAGTTTTTTGATCTGTTTGAGTGCGAGTGCTTGGTCTATGATGACTCCTAGGTATTTTATGTGTGGTTGAATTTGTATTTGTGTGGCTCCTAAGTTGAGGTGCGTAGGTGGGGTGAAGTTTGGGTCTTTGGTTACTATGAGGGCTTCTGTTTTTTTTGTTGATGGATAGGTTGTTCCTTTGTAGCCACCTGGAGACTTCTATGAAGCAGTCTGATTGGTTGTTCACCGGGTTGGTGGTTGTGATTGGTCCATAGAGCATTACGTCACCTGCATAAATGTGGTAGTTGATGTTATGAGCATGTATGATTGAGCAGAGTGGTTGTAGGTAGATGTTGAAGAGCATGGCGGATAGTGTGGACCCTTGGGGTAACTCCTTGGTGTTGCTGGAAGGGGGGGGAAGGTTGCTAAGTTTGTGTGGATTAGTTGTTGGCTATTGTTCAGGTAGGAGAGGAACCATTGAAGTAGAACATTTTTTATGCCAATTTCTTGGAGTCTGTGTAGGAGGATGTTGTGGGAGATGGTGTCAAAGGATGCGGATATGTCCAGGAAGATCATAGCGTATCCAGAGTGCTTGGTCTGTGTGCCCTTGATGGGGGTGTTCATTAATGGTGTCATGAGGGTCTCGACTCCGTGGAATGGATGGAAACCATGTTGTTGTGGATCCAGTATGATGTCATCCAAGTGGTCCTGAAGTTGTTGTTGAACTATCTACTCCTGGGGTCACCAACCTCCAGAGGGCCGCGGGCCGCACAGCCGACTACCGGGAGCCTCGCGGGCCGCACCCCTTCTCCCCGCCCCCGCGAAAAAAAACAACAAACGCAAAATTATGAAAGCAATGGCTGATCACCTTTATTGAATTTAATGAGATGGCTGATGATTCATGCTAGCAGACAAACCCTTAAAGTCCGGCTTCACAAAGGACACTGACAGGAGAAGAGACGCTTGCAGGTGGTCGTCGGTGAGCTGCGAGCGCGTGGATACAATGGCGGGAATCCTTGGCGGGCCGCACGTAATGTTAACCGGGGTAGAGCCTCGCGGGCCACACGAAGGGACCTCGTGGGCCGCATGCGGCCCGCGGGCCGCAGGTTGGTGACCCCTGATCTACTCGATGATTTTGGTGGTGAATGGAAGACTTGCTATGGGTCTGAAGGAGGCGGGGTCAAGGGGGCCTAGGTTTTGTTTTTTTAGGATTGGGCGGATGATGGAGGTTTTGAGGATGTCTGGCATGCATCCTTGTTTGAGGGACTCATTAAAAATGTGGGTTAGGGGTGTGCTTAAGTCCTCTTTGGATTTCTTTATCCATTCTGCAGGGCAGGGATCCAGTGGAGAGATGGTAGTATTTAGGGAGGAGATGGTGGATTCTATTTTTTGTTTTGTGATTGTTTCAAATGTGCTCCAGTTTGCATTTATGGTAGTAGGGTGGGTTGTTGCTTCTGCATTCAGCTGTGGATTTTGTGGTTGTTGAAGCTGTTTGTATTGGCGTGCTAGTAGTTCTGGTGGGATGTTTGGTAGCTGGTCAGAGTGGTTGGGTGCTTTTGTTAGCTTCTTCACAATCCTGAAGAGCTCACGTGGTTTGTTTATTGAGATGTTTATGATCTTTGAGTGGTAGGTCCTTTTTGCTTTATCAGTTTCTGTGTGGTAAGCGTCCAGTTAATTCATGTATTTTGTTTTATCCTCTTCTTTTTTGGTTTTTCTCCATTTTCTCTCCGCTCTCCTGAGTTTGGATTTTAGTCTCCGTAGGGTGGGGTGAACCATCGGGCTTTTGTTGAGGTACGTTTGGTTTTGGTGCTGTTTGCTGTTGCACAGGATGCAGAGGAGATTGTAGTATTCCAGTTTAAGATTAGATCATTGATATCAGTGGAACTTGTTTGGAGTTTAGGTAGTATTTGTGCCAGGAGGTCCTCTTTGATGAATGGTTTAAATCTTCTTGTATGTTGTTTGCTCTCTTTAACGTTGGTGTGCTGGTAGGTGTGGGAGATGTTGATGAGAATGGTCTGACCATGGTACACACTTTATCTCTGGGTTTTTGTATGAGGTGGCATTTTGGGAGTTCAGGAATATGAGATCAAGGGTATTCCCTTTTTCATGTGTTGGTTCGTGTATGATCTGTGTTAGGTTCATTGCTTCCATGGCGCTGATGAAGGCTTTGGCATAATTGTAGGAGTGATGGGAGGTTGAAGTCTCCAAGGATTATTTGCTCTTTTGTGGAGATGGCGCTCTCAGATAAGTGTTGTAGTATGCCTGATGGGTCGGTGCTCGAGGTGGGTGCTCGGTAGATTAGGCATATGGAGAGGTGCTTGTTGGGTGAGCATGTCCGCTTCATTGGTTGTTTCCACGATGTGGTTTCTGAGATGGAGGTTGGCTCTCGCAATGATGGCTACTCCTCCTCCTTTGGTGTGGGTTCGAGTGCGGTGGTGAAGACTGTATCCATTTGGTGTTAGTTGGTTCATGAGCAGAGTGTCGGTGTCTGTGAGCCATGTTTCGGTTATGCATAGGATGTCAATCTTTTCGGTTGTGATTAGGTCTTGGAGTATGTGGTATTTGTTTCTGACTGCGCGAGCATTTATTAGTGTGATGGAGAGAGGGTTGCTCTTTGGGTCATTGGGGGTATCGATTGGTGTGGGCGGTGTGTGGGTTTTGCCCCATGAAGGTGGGAGGTTGTTGGTGCTTGAGGTTTGAATGGTTGTGATGTTTGGTGAGGTGTGTTTGGTGATGTTAGAGAGCGTGTTGGTGGTGGGGGGATAAAGGGTTAGGAATGGTGCTAGGAAGTAGATTGGGGCTAGGAAGGGTGGCATGGTTTCTAGATGTACCTGTGTGTCCTGGGGCTGGGTTGGTCTTCTGCATTGGTTTCCTCAGGGTGTTGGGTGGTCGTTTTTTTGTTGTCTCGGGTTGCTTGGGTTTTGTTGTGCGAGCTGGTGTATGCTGACTGCTTGTTGCTGTAGTCTGTGGGTTGCTTTGTTTGTGGTTATGCTTCTATTCAATAAACAAAAAAAAAAACCCTAACCAGGTTCAAATCCAAGTATAAGAATGTAAAGCAACCCTGGTGCCTAAGACGCCAGTCTTCGAAATAATTTTAAATAACACATTTTTTTGTCGGAAAGGCCAACCAAGCAAAGAGGATCATGCCTCAAGCCGTCGTGGCCCGTCCATTTTATTCAATTAAAAAACTCTTATGAACCACTTTGGAAGCCGCAGCAGACATGTTACTTAGCTGAATCCGTTTTAAGTAGAAAGCTGTGTAGTAATGCACGTGTCACGTCGTCTCTGTGCTGACTGCTGCATTACTACACAGCTTTCTACTTACAACGGATTCAGCTAAGTAACATGTCTGCTGCGGCTTCCAAAGTGGTTCATAAGAGTTTTTTAATTGAATAAAATGGACGGGCCACGACGGCTTGAGGCATGATCCTCTTTGCTTGGTTGGCCTTTCCGACAAAAAAATGTGGTTATGCTTCGGCTGTTCTTTTGTGGCCGCGCCTAAGGGCCACGCCAAAGGGCCCTCTGGCGAGGCCCTCAGGTGCGGGCGCGCCCTGCTGGGGCACCGCTTTTAAAGTGTCCCTTCTGTTGCTCCCACTGCCCCGATTGGGCAGGAGCTTCTGAGCAGGAGGATTTCCTGCTCAGGAGCTCTATCCCGATCGGGGGAGCTTCGGAGGTCGGCGGGGGGTGGCGGAGGCTGAAGCGGCCTACAATGGGTAGGGAAAAAAAAAAACAAAAAAAAACAACCCCAGTTGCCTTCAGAATCTATATACCAAAGGCCATGTATACCCTGGCTTGGACATCCAAGCGGCAATACTCGATAAGAATCAAGAAGGAAGACCGAACTGCACTCTGCCCAGGAAGAGGCTTGAGCCAATGTAAAGTGTGCCTGCAATCCCTCTCAAACAGATTGTTTCCACAAAGATAAAGGAGGCTGCGTACTCAGCCTTAAGGGGCCAAGGCAGCCTTAGAAGCCGCCTTACCATTATGCGCACCTGCAAGCAAACAATAACACTTTTAGAAAGAAATTGGGAGTTTCAGGTACCCGAGAAGCACCCTGTGCACATCAAGTAAATGAAGATCCTTATCCTTCCCTTTACAGTATTCCATGAGAAGGACGGAAGGCTGACCCCCTGATTGACATGAAAGGCTGAAACTATCTTAAGCATGAAAGAGGGGACTGGGTGGATAGACATGGTCTCCTCAGAGGACAGGTAAGGGATCCCTGCAACTCCAAATTATGATGTGCCAAACAAATGGCCACCAAAAAGACTGTCTTAATGGAAAGATCCTTAAGAGAAGCTCGTTTCAACAGTTCAAAGATAGCAGACAACAGGGCCTGAAGAATGAAACCCAAATCTCACGGTGGGATAACGAATTGCAAAAGGAGGTTGTAAGTAAGTGACACACTCCCCTCAGGAAGCAGACTATTTGGGTTCAAGACTATAAAGCCACTGGCAACAAAGTCCTCAAAAGAAGGACAAGGCCACAACCTGTACCTGCAAGAATTGAGACAGGCCCTTTTCAAAGCCCCTCCTGCAGGAAGGCCAAACAAGAGTGGTAACCCTACTTTTTGAGAGAGCAAGTGGCACTCTTGATACCAGCCCTCAAAAATGCATTAGACAAGTGTAGAATTTCACTTTACCTCCAAGAGAGTGTCAAGATCATGGCCTGCAAAGTAGCATTTGTGGGCTAAGAGCTGCCTCTCAACAGTAAAGACATTAAGCAAGAAGGGAGCCAGATCACCCATCAGAATGGGCCCCTGGCACAATAGTCTCTGGCCTCTCCAGGAGTCACATCAAATCTGCAAACCAAATCCAGCACCACCAGAATTGCTATGTCTGGGTGATACTCGATCTAGCAAATCACTTGCCCTATAAGAGGTCACAGTAGAAACATGTAAAGAGTCTTCCAAGGTCAGTATATTGATGACTTTGACACCCAGCTCCTTGCTTCAACTAAAGAATCTCTCTACTTTGGTGTCTGATCAGGTCGCTATCAAATCCATCCACGGGCTGCCCCATCCATCCAGGATCCACTGAAACGTGGAAGGCACCAGCTCCCACTCCCCAGGATCAAGGGAATTTCGACTGAGGAAATCCACCTCTACATACTGTCCGGGGGCCTGCAATGTGCTCTGCCGACAGCACCAGAAAATCTCCCTCCACCCATGGAAGCAAAGGAGGTAATTTCCAGGCCCATTCCCATACATTTAGTGTTGTCTTGTTTGTTGGCATATGCCACTAGAGAGGAATTGTCCAAGACAACCCAAGCTGCTCAGCCCTTAACCAGCTGGTGCAAGTGCCAAAGGGCCAAGCCGATTCATGACTGGTCTAGCACCCCTGAGCCGACTTTCTCTTGCAATGTGCCCTGCAGCTGGACAGACTGGAATCCAATATTAGGAGCTACTGAGGACTGTCCAGGGGCATGCCGTGGTTCAAAATGGTGGACCAAGGTCAGGCTGGATTCTACTGCCAGCAGAAAGGGGAAATCTAATCACAAAGTCCTGTGAGCGAGGCAACTAGTGTGACAAACTAGCCCTTTGAAGCGGCCTCATGTAAGCCCTTGCCCAAAAGGGACTAACTCTAGGGTAGTCGCTATTGACCCCAAGAGCTGAAGATAACTCCCAAGGTTTGGGACTGTCACCAGAAGATGCCAATTGAGTCAATCTTGGAAATTTTCTCAGTGATCAAGACAACTCTGCCAGCGTGGGTACTGAACTGGGCTCCAAGATACTCCGACGACTGAGAAGGTTCCAGGTGACTCTTGCTTTGATTCATTAATTAGCCAAGGCCTTCCAGAAACTGGACTACTCGTGCTGTCACCTTGAATGCTTCAGGTTGTAACCTAGTATGAATAAGCCGGTTGTCAAGGTAAGAATGTACAGATGCCCTCATGCCACAGAGCTGCAGCCACGACTATCATGATCTTGGAGAAGGTTCTCAAGGCTATAGCAAGATCAAAGGGTAGAGGTACAGTACTGAAAGTGATCACCCAGGGTGGCAAAGTGCAGAAATCTTTGCTGATCCTCCTGAACACAAATATGGAAGTACGTCTCTGCCAGATCCAGAGAGAACCACTCCCTACTGTGAATTGCTCCAGTCAGTCAGTCAGTCATACATCTCCATTTGGAACTCTCAAGGAGACATTAATCCCTTTTAGGTCAAGGATGGGCCTGAAGGAACCTTCCTTCTTCAGTACGACAAAGTATACTGCGTACCTGCCACAACCCCATTCAGTCGGAGATACTGGTACAATGGCCTGGAAATGCACAAGCTTTTCCAGAATGGCCTGAACCACAGCCTTCTTGATTTCAGAACAGGGAGAGACCACAAAGGAGTCAAAAATAGGCTCCTTGTGCTCCAGGACATAACTGTGCTGAATAAGGTCGAGCACCCTATGATCAGCAGTGACCAGAGCCCATTCCTGGTGGAAAAAAACAAACAAAAATACTTGAGACTGCCACCCACTAGAGGCACCTCAAAATGAGCCCACTGCCAGCCATGATGCATGTCAACCCTTCAGGAGGAAGAAAGGGCTGAGGTTTGGCCCAGGAACTAGAGAAACCCAGGGCAGACTTTCCTGTCTAATACCACCAAGAGTCCCAGGAATCTCAGAGTCTCAGAATAGCAAACAAGGAAAACATGAGGAGGAAAAGGAAGGTGGTGCACGCATCCAAGATCCCCTAGGCCTACTCCTGGAGGTGCTGGGTCTTGGACTGCCAGATCCTCAACGAACAGGAGCTTTCCTGTAAAAGACTAACTTGGCCAGATGGGACCAAGGCCATGTCCACTACTCAATTCTGCAGCCAGAGCCACCATTTTGCCACTGCAATATCTCTGGTCACTAGCTGAACAAGATCATACATGGCATCGTTCTCCAGGAGTAACTGCTGCCATTGGAGAAGAGCTCAAGCAGCCAAGCCTCCACATATTGCTGCCTGAAGAATAAGAGATGAGGCAGAGAACCCGGACTTAAGCAGCGCCTCCACCCTGTGATCCAGCTGACCTTTAAGGGTGGCCGCATCCTCTACTGGGATGGTAGTATGCCTGGCAACAGCTGCAAAATGCACTTCTACCCTTGAAAGAAAAAAAAATAATGCAGCCACATATCCAATTCCAGCTCAGGGAGGGCATAGAGCTTGCTCAAGGCTCTGATGCCTTTTACTGGGGAATCCCACTAAGACCATGTTCTGGAGGACCTATGGAAATGCGAACCTCCTGAAAGAGAGATTACCCCTGCAATTCTGCACCACCAGCAAGAATGTCCAAAATCTGTAGGGAAGAAACAACCTGAGAGATTAGGGCTGCCATTTCCTCTCTCATGAAGAAGTGGAAAACGAGTGAATCCTCCTGCTCTTCTTCTGGTGGAGAATACTTATTTACTAGTCCAAGCTCTTCTTCAGAGCTAACCCCCGACTCAGGTTCCTGAGAGAAACATGCCTCACCTGAAGCTTCTCACCATCAAAGGTGCTTTCTTGGCATAAGCCAATACTTGGACCCCGCTATTTGCTGAGGCACATGGCTAGGCTAGGGAAGCCTTGCTCCCACTGCTTTGCCAAAAGGACCAAGCTCACTGAAAGAAGTTAAAAATCAGGCAATAAGGGCCCTGAACGTGAGGACAGGGGACTTAACCACCCCCCCCCCCATCCACTCTCGACTGCTTCTCTTTCCTGAGCCCTGTCTGGGGAAGCAGAAGAGGTGGGGCGGATCATCCAAAGCTAGGCAAGAACACCATGCCAGCCTTTCCTTGCTCGGAATCCAGACTGAGGAGTACTCTAATCCACAGGGTCCACGTCCAACTGCATGCCTTGATCCTTAATATGGCACTCGCAAAAGAGGTCCAAAGGTCTGGCTGAGTGTTTCCTGCAAACTGGACAGCACTTCTCATGTGCTGACAAGTGGAGCTTTCCCGAGACAACCCTGACCTGCGTGCCCAGAGGAGATGGAAGGCGCTCTCTTCCCTTGGCCGTAAAGAGCAGCACACTGCCAGCTGGCAAAAAAAGAAAAATGGAGAAGCCCCAGAGGCGGCAGAAGCACCGACGAACGTGGCGGGGAGGGGGGCACCGAGGGGTAACTCACTGCCCTGTGTTCCTGCCGCAGGCCTGCAATCCCAGAGGAGCCCCGAGGGGCCGGTACTGACCAGCCACTGGATGGCTATTGACTATGTTTCTTTTCTTTTATTAAATTTTATGCTGGGTAATAGCAACAGTGAATTGAAGCAGGAGCTGAGCAAAGCTGAGATGGGAAGCTGCACTGTTCCTCATGAACAGGAGCTCTCCCCTTCAGAGGTGGCCAAATGATCAACGCAACCAGGAGCGCCTCTGGAGACCCTGTGAAAGCAGGGAAAAAACAAGAGCCAACCACTTCAATAGGCCCCTGAAGATCCATCAGGAGCAAACAGGAGTCCACCATCTGCCGAGACAGAGAAAATACTGAAGCTGCCCCTAGGGACAGGAGTTTATATATCAAGGGGGAGGGTTCAAAGCTTCTCTGTCTCACCATCTGCTGGCAGCGGGACACGACCCGCTTGTCTGGACTGGTCTAGCAGAATGATGTGGAAATTTAACTTACATGTGCACATAGTGGTACAACAGTTACAGATGTGCAGCCATGGGCTATATATGCACCAGGAATATAGGAATTAGTACTTAAAACCACAAATACCTAACCTAACAGCCCCCCCCCCCCCCCCAGCTGTGGCTGAGAAAGGCAGGCGCACAAAGACTACATTCACCCCTGTGTAGCCCCGAACCAAAAACAGTGCTGCACTGAGGCCGCTCCCAAGTGCTCTGCTCTCTCCTCCTGAATGCTGCTTGGAGGGCCGGAGGGGGGAGGCTGGGGTCTGTGAAGACAGGGCCTCAATCTAGATGAATTGTGGGGCTCTCAAATGGATAGGAGTACTGAACAGGGTATCCTTAGATATGCTCTGGAGACACATGCTGTCAAGCTCTACTGGGTCCACAGCACCTCCCCCCACCCCCTCCTTAAGAGAGCTGCCCAGGAGCTAATCCACTTCCAGGACAGAGCTGCATTAAGTCCTGCATCCACCATCTATCTGCTGGAGACAAAAAACAGAAGTATGCCCCTAGCTGCACTAGCTCAAGTAGCAGGATGATACCCCTAGAAGCATCTAGCTGTTCTCCATCTCCACCTCTACTGGCAGGGGGATACAATCCCACTTGTCTGGGCTGGTCTAGCAGGACAATCTGGAACGTATAATTTTTTTGGATACCAAAGAGCCGAATAGTTTCCTTCAACACAGAATTCCCGGTTGAGATATTGCCATCTCCTATTGCTTGGCAATTGGATTTAGAAAATAATTCACCTAAGACTAATCCTGAAGCTGTTCTAGTCTCCTTCCCCACCCTTTTTCCTTATTCTGGTTAATAGCCTTCTTTCTTTCCTTCTTATAACTTCACTCCTTTTCCTATGTTGTGGCTTTTCAACTGAGTTTTCAGGTTGTGTCTATTGCATCAGGAATATTAACTTCCAAGATTTTAATTTTCTTTACTGTGTCTCTTGATGGAAGTTCAATTTATTTTCTTAAACAGGAGTTTGTATCTTAAATTAAAATGTCTAAAAACTGCTCTTAGTTGAACATACTCAACACTGAGTAAAGCAGGGTGTTGCTGTGATGATCATCATAACTATTTGGGCATCACACTAGTTGTCCATGAAGGATTAAAAAGAGCAGAACAGCTGAAGAGCAGATGCAAGGAAGGACATTAAAAAAATTGATGCAAGAAGAGTTTTTATTCAAAAATGTGAAAGCATAAAGCAAAAAAAAAAAATTATGCACACGTTTTATGTATATAAATTGCTTTATATTTTCACCTTTTTGGAATAAAGTTATATATACACTTTTGGGAGGAATTCAGCTGTCCCTACTATTTAATTTATTTGACAACGCATTAAGTAAAGCCCATTGATAGGTAAAGAAAAAATTCTAAAGCTTGGTACCTACATGACCAGCTACTAATTAACATTTCAATCTACAGCTGTCCCTGACTAATAATTTTCCAACGACCCAGACATTTCCTTAAAGATAATCTGTAAAGTTACAGTCACATATACAAAATTTAAATAGAATAACAAAGCATTTGAAATGAAAATGTTTTATTCTTGCTAAAGATATTACAACAGGCTATTAAAGAATACAATTTGGTTACTAATGGGTTCATTTACTAGCCATTAACACAACATGGGCCCTGCAGTAAATCGCATATGCTAACATGTGTACTAAAAAGGACCCCCTTAAGCTGGAAGCCCAAAGAAACAGCAGAAAAGTTCACATATACCACCTGGAAGGGCTCCCCGTTTAGTAGCTTGGGATATATTTAAGTATGAAGTTGTGAGGACACCGTGAGCCATCACTCTCCCGCCCTCTTCTACAATAAATGAAGAACACTCCCACACCTTTCTCCCCCTTACACAACCCCAGAGAAGATTAACCAAAGCCTTGGCCACAGAGGGGGCAGCTGCTGGTAATTTCAGTGGTCTGTTATTGGCCTAACCATGGGAAGTCTCACTTTGTCTTCTCTCTTAGTAGAGCAGCTTTTCATTTATAGGACTGTGTCCCATACAACCAACCATTCCAGTGAAAACGATGCAGTTTCTTATCAATTGCAAATGCATGGCTCTACAAGGAGCAGTTGCCAATTGCCCGTAAGTCCTGGTCTCAGGAGAGAACAACAACTAAAATCATCATTATTCATGCCAGCCTTTGCAAGAATTTGCTAAGTATTGTGGTGAAGCATTGTACTGTATGTGTAATATACAGTGCGATCGAGACGTCTCTCTGCACTGAATGCTGAATTGAAAGGAGAAAGGTAAACCTATCCGACTGTGTGCAAATGCCCCCAGATGCAGTTTGTTCCACCACAGGTGGTCACTGACCAAGCACTGCCCCCCTTAAGCACCTCAAGCATTGCCAATCTCCCCTGCGCCTCTCTGGACAGTGCAAGTCAGTCACTGCAGGTCCCAGGACAAAGTGACAAATGCTCTCGTCAAAACCAGGGCAGCTCAGCTGTGACTGTGTGGCTGAGCTGCTCCAGTTTTGGTGGGAGAGTTTGCCACTTTGTCCTGGGACCCACGGTGACTGACTTGTACTGCCCAGAGAGGCAAGGCACTAGGTTAGTGACTACTCTGCATCTGGGAGCATTTGCACAGCACTCAGTGCAGAGCGACTTAGATAGCACTGTATATTATGCTGCTCTTCAATGTGTACAGCACTTTTTTTTCACACCTTACAGTATGGAAGGTGAAATTAGGCCTTACCTGCTAATTGGCTTTCCTTGAGGAACTCCAGTGTAGTCCCGTATCATAGGGCAGTGCACCTCTTCCAGCAGCTTGGGAGACTGAGCATGTCACAACTTTGAGGACATCAGGATACTTAGGCAGCTGGCACCAGCCCCAGCCTTCCAGTAACCTACTGACAAAGCGGACTCACAGGAGCAACAAATAAGTAGTAACCATCAGAAACCAAATCCTGCTCTATCCTACTTCCATTAATTAATATTTATGTATTTATCTATTATTTATAATGTCATTTCTCCTTTTCTTCCAAAATCATGCAAGGCAAAAAACCACCAACTTCCGAACGACAAAACACATAACCCCACTATACCCACCTCTCGCCGATGGTGGGAACAAATAAAACAAAAACAGACCCAGCTCCTACATCACGATAACACTTCTTAAGGACAGGGATCACTAACTTTGAGAGCTACAGAACTACGGAAGGGAGGGTTCCGGGACCAGACTGGAGTTCCTCAAGGAAAGCCAATTAGCAGGTAAGGCCTAATTTCACCTTCCTTATCATCCCTCCAGTCTAGTCCCATACCATAGGGATGTAACAGAGCCCCCTAACTACGGGAGGGACCTGCAAGCCCGGCCTGAATAACCACTGAGCCAAACTTCGCATCCTCCCTCGCCTGCACATCCAACCAATAGTGCTTCACAAAAGTATGCAACGAGGACCAGGTGGTTGCCCTACAAATATCCACCGGCGCCAAACTGCATTCCGCCCACGAAGCCGCTTGAGCCTTAGTGGAATGGGCCCGCAAGCCCTGCGGAACCTGCTTGCTTCCCTTTCAACAGATACGCCGAAGCTATCGCCTCCTTAATCCACCTGGAAATGGACGACTTGGCCGCTGCCTCGCCTTTGCGTGGTCCCCCAAACAAAATGAACAAATGATCCGACTTCCGAAAAGAAGCTGCCCTCTTCAAATGCCACCTGAGGTCTAGAAGTCGAAGCTGCGGGTCGTCTGTCAAGCCTGTTAGCACTGGCAACACTACTGGCTGACTCAAATGAAAAAGGTGTAAGCACCTTAGGCAAAAAAGATGAAAATGTCCGCAAAACTACCTTCTCCTTAGAAAAAAAACAGAAAAGGCTCCTTACACGACAAAGCCTGCAGCTCAGAAATCCTCCTTACCAAACAAATCGCCACCAGAAACACCGTTTTCAATGTCAAATCCTTTAAAGGTACAAGATACCAATGGCTCAAAAGAATCCACCACGAGCGCCGAAAGAACAACATTGAGATCCCAAGGAGGCACCAAATGCATACGTGGAGGGCATAACTGCTTTACTGCCCTCAGGAATTGCAGCACCTCCGGCTGTTTCCCCAAGGAGTCCCCGTGTATCCTGCCCCGATAACAGGCCGAGGCCGCCATCTGAACCTTCAGGGAATTCTACGCCAAACCTTTTTCCAGGCCCGCTTGTAAGAAATCTAGCATTACCGGTACTGAGGCCGACAGAGGATTACACTCCCTCTGACCACACCAGCCCTCAAACACTCGCCAAACTCGAATATATGCCAGAGAGGTAGACCTTCTATGGGCCCTCAGAAGCGTGGAAATCACCTGCGAGGAGAAACCATATTTCCTCAACCTTGCCCTTTCAACAGCCATGCCGTAAGTGAGAATCGATCCACCTGCGGCATCAGAATTGGTCCCTGCAGCAACAGGTCTTCTCTGACGGGTAGTTTCCACGGTTCGGCCGCTCTGAGACATACAAGATCCGCATACCACGGTCTCCGAGGCCAAACTGGAGCAATGAGAATCACCAGTCCCCTGTGCGCCGCCACCCGCTGAAGCATCCGACCGATGAGCGCCCACGGAGGAAAGACATATAGAAGACTGTGTCTCGGCCACTGCTGAACTAACGCGTCCAGTCCCTCTGACATTCATTTTCTTCGACGACTGAAAAAACGACTGGCCTTTGCTGACACAAAAGTCGCCATCAGATCCATGACCTGCTCCCCCCCAGCGGCCCACAATCTGCGCGAAAACCTCGGCGTTCAACTGCCACTCGCCCGGGTCCAAACGCACTTGACTGAGGAAATTGGCCGCAACGTCTGTTCTGGCCACGTGTGCTGCCGAGATTGCTGGGAGATGCAGCTTGGCCCACGACATCAGCACCTCTGCCTCTGCCTCCAAACTGGCACTTCCTGTGCCACCCTGTCTGATGATGTATGCTACCGTGGTGGCGTTGTCGGAAAAGACCCGCACTGCGTGAGCCCGCACCCACGGTAAAAATTCCTGTAGGTCCCTCCGGACCGCCCTCATCTCCAGGCGATTTATGGACCACATCTGTTCTTCCGTTGTCCAGAAACTCTGCGCTACTTGCCCCTTGCAGTGGGCCCCCCAGCCAGACAGGCTGGCATCCGTCGTCAGAGGCACCCAGTCCGGAGATTCCAGGGGAACCCCGACCGACAGGTTCACTTCGCTCAGCCACCATTGGAGCATCTTCCGTACCTCCCTGGGGCAGACTAGCCAGTGACCTAGCGGCTGATGCGACCACCTGCGCAGCAGAGACCTCTGTAAGCGTCTCATGTGCGCCCTTACCCAGGGAACCAGATCGATCGTTGCCGCCATGGTGCCCAAAAGCTGTAGATAATGCCAAGTCGTTGGCTTCGTCATGAGTAGAAACTGTTGCACCAACCGCCGAAGAGCTAACACTCTCCTCCGAGGAAGGGACACCCGAGCCGCTCGGGTGTCGAATTGCACCCCCAGGTGTTCGAGATTCTGGGAAGGTGTCAAGTGACTCTTGCCTACATTGATCACCCAGCCTAATTCGGACAAGACGTTGACTACACGTTTTGTCACCTGGACACTCTCTGCTTTGGACTTTGCTCGAATAAGCCAATCGTCCAGATAAGAGTGAACGAGAATACCCTCGCGCCACTGTTCCCTCTAAGCTGTGCGCGCGCACACACCTCGCCGAGTGAGCGCACATACTTTACAACAGAGCGCACAAAAATTACGGTTCTGATTCTGATAGAAAACAGCACAGACGTTCTTAAAATTCAAAAGTTGTGTATTTATGGTTTTCACAAGTTCTACAATATTTTCTAGTGCAATGTGGTGTACATACCGTATTCTGATGTGTAGTCAAATTTTAAAGTATATAACTCTGAGTGTCGTTATGTGGTGCACAAAAATTTAACCTTCCTTCAAAAGCTGCACAGCTGATATTTTATGCGCACACAGCCTACAGAAAATTAGAGGGAACATTGCCTCGCGCCTCAACGCGGCTGCCACCACCACCATGACCCTTGGTGAAAACGCACAGAGCCATCGCGAGACCGAAAGGGAGCACCTGAAACTGGAAGGGACCCATTGGGACTGCAAAACGCAGAAACTGATGGTAATCCGGATGAATAGGGATGTGAAGATATGCCTCCATGAGGTCCAGGGAGGTCAAGAACTCTCCTGCTCTGACCGCCACCATCACTGACCGAAGCATCTCCATATGAAAACAAGGAACGCGCAGACACCTGTTTACCCATTTGAGATCAAGAATAGGCCGAAATGAACCCTCTTTCTTTGGCACAATGAAGTAGATGGAGTATCGACCTGTACCGCACTGGTCTGTGGGTACCGGGACTACGACCCTCAACCGTAAAAGGCGTTGTAGCGTTAACTGTATGCCCTCCTCCTTGGCCCTCGCCCAACATGGAGATCGAACGAAGACTGGCGACAGTGCCTTGGCAAACTCGAGTGGGTAACCCTCTCGAATTACTCACAGAACCCACTGATCTGTCGTGACTCAGACCCAGGCATGGTAAAACTCCCTCAATCGCCCTCCTATGGGAGGCACCCCCTGCCTGGGTCCCCCTCACATCATTGTTGCTTTCGCTGGTTCGGGACAGAAGCAGCGGTCCGTAATATCCTCTGCCCATGCCCCGAAAGGGCTGATTCCTAGGAGTAAAACACCCCCCTCTGGAACAGGGAAAACCTCACCGACTGAAAACGTCTGAACTCCCGAAACTGACCCCCTCATAGGTCCGGGAACTCTACCCTGTTTTGGCTTATCTTCTGGGAGACAACCCCCCCCTGGACTCCCCTAAGTCCTTAATCAATTTATCGAGGTCCTCTCCGAACAACTGCTTTCCTTTGAAGGACAACTTACTCAAACGAGCCTTGGAAGACAAGTCCGCCGACCAATTCCGGAGCCAGAGATAACTGGCGCGCTGCCACAATCGACCCCATGGTGTTCGAAAGCGTCCTTACCAAATCATAAAAGGTGTCCGCAAGGTAAGCTGTGCCCGATTCCAGTCTAGCTGTCGATTCCAGTGTCTTACTCGCTTCCGCTGCATCCGGGAGACCCTGCGCCCAGCCCAAGGAGGCACGTGCCACCAAGGCCGCACAAGCCGAGGCCTGGAGAGATAGCGCGCTGACATCAAAAGCTTGCTTCAAGAGAGTATCAAGCTTCCTATCCTGAATATCTTTAAGAGCAGCACTACCCTCCACCGGGATAGTGGTCTTCTTAGTCACCGCTGACACTGCAGCATCAACTCTGGGCGAACGAAACATGTCCTTATGCTCCACCAACAGGTATAAATGAGACATGAAACGAGACCCCCTGAGACCTGTTTCAGGAAGCTCCCATTCCTACAGGATCAGCTGCTTAATAACTGTGCAAAGTGAAAAAAATTTCTGGGGCTTTCGCACCGCCTGGAGAATAGGATCCTCCAACGCATCTTCCTCCACTGCCCGTGCCGGTGCCATATTAAGCATCTTAAGGGATTCCGAAATGAGCCTCCCTACGGAAAACCCTGACAATTCTAGAGTCCTCTTCCGGAGGAAGCGCACCTTCCTCCACGTCCTGTTCCTCCAGGTCCTGTTCTCCCTCTGAGGAACCAGAACCCACTTCAGCAGCCAACTGGTCCTGCTGATGTGACTTACTGACAGGCTGAAAGGTACCTGGCTGCTCCTCTAAAATGTCTTCTGAAGTTCCTCTCTTCGTAGGTGTAGGGCCTTTAGCCTCTCCGTGCTTCAGACAAAAGGTTTTATGCATCAATAAAATAAACTCAGGGGAAAACGCACCTGGGAATGGCTGCGCAGCTCCCTGCACCGAGGAAGCCCCTGGCTGAGCTTCCTGGGAAGACAAAAGACCCCCAGCTTCTGCCTGAGACGAAGCTCCAGGTCCCTGCTCCCTTGAGCTAGTCTCCGAAACAGCGTCATCTAAACCACACTGCTCTGCAGAGCAAGTCTCTGCGGCACACCCTCTCCCGCTATAAGTGAGCTCCTGGGTTGCCCACAAACCCCACATTGTGGTTTAGCAGGCATAGTCACTCGTGCCTTTTCTTTTTTTTTTTACACCACACGGTTAGAAAACTCAAGTCCAGAGGCAGACTCTGGCATACCTTATTTTTTGAAGCAAACATAACCCTGACCTACTTTCTTTCAATTTTAAGCTAGATCCAAAAGATTAAAGAGGAAAACATTATTTTAGTATATTTTATATAGACACACCTATCCTCAAATGAGATTACTGTATGTTGAATGTTTCAGTAGATGTATGCACAGCTGATGGAAATACATAACCAATTTTTAATTTAAGGGAGGGACATGCTAAAGAAACAAAAATGCACCCCTGCTCCCTCATTACTATCCACGCCAATCTTGTTTCCAATAATATTTCAGGTTCCAGTGCTACTTTAATAGTTATTTCCTTCCGACTTACCTTGCCTCCTATTCGAACTTGAGCCTGACGTTTTAACAGCTGTGCCCAGAATATTAGAAAAAAAATCCCAGGTACCTTCAAAACTAACCGCTGAAACCTAGTGTTTTGCAGACAAACTGCTTCCCGCGCAAACAAAATGGCAGTAAAAGAATAAAAACGGAGCTTCTCTTCCCCTGACTGAACACGCGGACCGAACCCCGCGAACCCAGCAAAGCACCTGCAGGAATGCGGACTAAAAATCGCTCACTGCAACCCCCCCGACACCGACCCCCATTGCCGGGGACTTACCGCTACTGAGAGCACCACGCTGAACCAACACTTTTGCCGTGCTCGACGCTCCTCACCCACACAGGAGGGGTTCGGGAGCGGAGCCAGACCCCGATTGACCAGCCGGCACCACCTCAGCCCCTGCAATCCGGTCTGCTCACCTGAAAGCTGTTTCTCTTTGTCTTTGTTGGTTCTCTCTTTTTTTTTCCCCCCACTTTACCGGCAAGAGCATTAAACCTTTTTTTTTAAAATTATTTATTTAAGCATTTTTCAAATTTCATGAAATTACAGAAATAGAATAATCATCCAAAACGGTCAATATACAATCCGAAATCAACAAGGAATCAAATTCACCACCACATCAAGGGAGAAAAATACAGTAATATAAAAAAGAAAGCAAACAATAAGAAAAAAAGGAGTATTTATTTATTTAGCTGTATTTATATCCCGCTTTTCACTGGGTCAAAGCGGTCAATTGGGGGATACATTTAACATGAGGGGATATGAGACACACACACTAATACATACAGGGAACATGGGCATTGGAGGGTTAAGTGGCTTGCCCAAGACCACAAGGAGTGCCTATAGGACTAGAAATCCCAGTCCCTCCGGCCTGAGATTGCTGACCCCAGGTGGGACGAACCCCCGACCCTCCGGCCTGAAGTACCTTGTCCTAACCACTAGACCACGCCACGCCTATTACCTCCAAAATAGGGAGCAAAATAACTGTGTCAATTCCTCCACCGAATTCTGGTTAGCCTCTTTCCCATCTAAGAACTGTTGCAAGGATTTTACATCCGTATACACATAGGTGCGTCCCTCAAGGGTAATAATGCAGCGGCAAGGGAACTTTAAAAAAAATACAGCCCCCAATGCCACTACACGAGGTTTAAGAAGCAAAAACTGTCTCCGCCGAGCCTGAGTGCTAGGACAAACATCAGGAAATATCTGAATTTTATGACCACAAAAGAGAGCATCTCTAAACTTGAAGTATGCCCTCAAAATGCGCAATTTGGCGGTCTCTGATTGGAATCTAACCACCAAAGTACAGCGTTTAGAAATTATGTCTAAAGAATCCTCCAGAAAAGCGGTTAGGTTCTGGTCCACAGAGCAACCCGAGGGGGGCAAGCCCCGCTCAGGTTGCTTTGTGGAAACAGAAGCCACCGGAAGGTAATACATATGGGCAGCTGCTACGTCCCCCTCTAAATGCAATACTTCTAAAGTATATTTCCCCAGCAAAATCTCTGCTGACAACAAATGCGTACAGGGAAAATTTAAAAAACGTAAGTTGCAAGCCCGTGAATGATTCTCCAATACCTCCGTCCTGTAGGAAACTGAAAAAAGCTCTTTAGTTAAGGAAACATCCACATCAGCACAGGATTGGAGTCGGAGATCAGACCGAGCAGCCAACTTAGTACAATCATCAATTTGCTTATCTATAAGCTGCAATTTATCCACCACCTGTTGGGAAAATGTACATAGAGAGGACACAGAAGAGGTCAATCACTTATCAATATTCTGTATAGCTGACCAAATGTCCATCAAAGTCACCTCTCGTCCAGGGGAGGAAAATGACCCTGTGTCTGCCTTAGCCCAAAACACCGGCTGTACAACAGATGCCAATCCCCCACAGGGAGAGTCCAACGGAGTAGATGAGAGAGATGGCATAGGCAGAGGAGGAGGAGACCGGAGTACGGGGCTCAATGAAGCACCCTCTGGTGATTGAACCTCAGGTAGTAGCGACTGAACATGCTTATCCATGGGGCCAACCACTCTCCCAACAGCAACTTCTTCTCCAGATTTTAAACCAGTCTTAGCTTTACGCTTACCCATTCCTATAGGTCAGGCCACACCGACAGCATGAACACCTCCGGTGCACCAAAGGGGGGCGTAACCTTCCCCTTGAGTCACGCCCCTTAGGCCGCGACACGCGGCCACGTAGAACCCACCAGGCTTTTATCGAGCAGGGAAGGGTCCTCCAAGGCAGGGCACGTCCTCCTCCTGCCTGCACGCTGACACTGCAAGCCTCCACCGGGTGCTACAGTCCCGAGCCGCGCAGATGGAACCACGATGACTCCCTCACGCACAGATCTTTCTCCCAAGAGCAGTCAATCTTTAAATTTAAAGGGAAACCCACCCCTAACTATACAGACTAAAAATTAACCCCAAAATTTAGATACTCTTCCTAGTTGTTCCTTCAGTGAGTCTCACTGATAAAACACCTGCTCCAGCTGCTAGGAGACCGAGCTTACTGGGTGGGGGGGGAGGGGGGGGGTGCCAGCTGCCTAAGTATCCTGATGTCATCAAAGCTGTGACATGCTCAGTCTCCCAAGCTGCTGGAAGAGATGCACTACCCTATGGTACGGGACTAAACTGGAGGGATGATAAGAAGGAACAGACATTTCTCTTCCAGCTGCAAGCATTTAAACCAATTTACCCTCTTTGAAAAATTTTGTTTCCAATTTCCCATCCTTTTAAAAAGGAAAGGAACAGAGGAATCAAAGACTGTCAGGAAAATGCAACTTTCAAAAATAAACAAATCTTAAAGTTGCTCTGCAGAGCCTAATTTTGGTGGGCAATTTTTAAAAATGTAGCAATTTATCACAAATATAGAAAGAGCTTTTAAGCTTTCTGTTATCCTCCCTAGATCCTGTACCTTTTCTTTTAAGAGAAGATGCACTTTAGAATCGAGACAGGCACTACTGCTGTTAATAACCAGTAACTTTTAGTAGTTCATACTTTATTCACATGTATAAAGAGCAGCACACCTCTTCGATACCAGCGATGTTATTCACTGCTAACTTCTTCAGAGAGCTCTGAAGTTTTTTGTCATCTGCTGTCGCTGTTCTGTGGACAACCTTCTTCTTTCGACGAGCAGTGCCCTGGGGGAGGAACACAAGAAGTGTGGAGATCACAGGTGCACACAGCTGCAGTATCAACACTAGCCAAAATGTTTGGAAAAAAAAATGCCCAGTATTATTACAAGCTTGATGAGAACATGATTAACAGAGCATAGAAACTTCAGCCCTTGACAGTTCTATGGAATAATATGTATTTTTATAACACCTTTTATGTTGAATTATTTTTCAGGCAATGTAAATACAAATAAATGCAGCAATTACATAAATGTTAGTGTCTGAGACAACACATGAAAAACTAGTGAGCAAATACTGTACCAAAACTACAATATAATATTTTAGCTCAAAGAACATGACAATCAATTTAACCTGAGACCTCATTCTGTCATACAGTAGTGCCCCCGTCTACAACCTGAACACATTCTTTCTTCCATTTATAGACCACAAATGGTGAAACTTTTATATTTGTGCATCACTGCATAACTTTTACATGTGGACACACAGTTTAAAATCTTATTAAAAAGGTCAGAAATAGCCCTTTCAGGATACAGATATTTTAAATTGTTAGTAAGAAAGTATTTTCTCTTTGCTGCGTTTGTTGCCAGTTATTTGCTGCAATTCAGTTCTGTCACACGATAAACACCATAAAACAAAGACCTAATTTTGGAAGGGATTGACCTGCAGGCATTTGAACATTAATCCTGGCTCTGCCTGCTTTTAAAAGTATATCTGTATACTGTAGATCAAAGTATAAAACAGAATTATTACACCGCAATGATACACTAGGCTTGCAGATTTTTTAAATTAAATACAGCAAGCAAAAAAGTGCCAGTTTTCAGCAGTGCTGTATCTTCTAGTTCAAAAGATTTGGATTCCTACACAGATTCAAAGTTTCCATTTAATACAGTGCATAACACTGCCTAATGCAGTCATGTCAGCTTTTAAAGTGTTGCATGACATTTATCGCTATACTTTTACAAGATGCACGTCTTCAGAACTGTGCCATGTTGAATCCATGCCGCTTCTCGTTCTCACTGTGCCTTTGTAACACAAGTGCAGGACTAAAAATAGCACTTCTCACATCCCAATTTGATCTCTGAAAAGACATGTCATTTTTGGACATTAAGGGGTATGTTTACTAAGCTGGACTAATGGTTAGCATGTGCTATTTGTAACTGGGACCCATTGAATAACATGCCGCTAAATTTGTTTTACATGCTGCTTCTCTTGTAAACTTATTCATAAATTGTTATATTCAATGGTAGTGGGATTATAAAACATTCACCGTCCCCATGTATGGTCAGGCCATGGATAAATATTACTTAAGTGCAGATATTGAAAAAGAACTCTTCAGATGGGTAATTACTACTTGCAGCTGCAGCTATTCTTGCTGGACAGAGAACAGTAATGAGGGGCTCAAAGGAGGCAACCCCTCAGGCCCCCGAGTAGCAGGAGTTACAAGTCACCTCTAGCATGCCATCTGAGTGGAAGATGACAAATGTAATGGGGAAGAGGCAGAATCAGGCAGAAATAGTTTAAGATATTAGAATGACAAGTGAAATAAGTACAAGTCAATGGCTCTTTATGTAAGAGTAATGCACTATAAATTTCTCCCAATAATCTCACATTATCTGCTAATCTACAGTATCTATCCACTTCTCAAGGAGAATGTTTAGGAAAAGGAAGGGAGGGGGGAGGACACAAAGGCAACCATGCCCCACTTCAAACTTGCATCACTTTTTCACATCCAATACTGATTTTCCAAGCCAACAATGCTCTTTGTTAGTGTGAATGGTGCAAAGACCACAGATGACAAGCTCATCTGTGAACAGAGGACTTACGTATCTCAAGTCCAGAGGCAGACCCTGGAATACCTTATTTTTTGAAGCAAACATAACCCTGACCTACTTTCTTTCAATTTTAAGCTAGATCCAGAAGATTAAAGAGGAAACCATTATTTTAGTATATTTTATATAGACACACCTATCCTCAAATGAGATTACTGTATGTTGAATGTTTCAGCAGATGTATGCACAGCTGATGGAAATACATAACCAATTTTTAATTTAAAGGAGGGACATGCTAAAGAAACAAATGCACCCCTGCTCCCTCATTACTATCCACGCCAATCCTGTTTCCAATAATATTTCAGGTTCCAGTGCTACTTTAATAGTTATTTCCTTCTGACTTACCTTGCCTCCTATTCGAACTTGAGCCTGAAGTTTTGCCAGCTTTTCTTGATTCATTCTGCACCTGAAAAATAAAAATATGCTAACTTTACTGCCTATTATGGCTATTAAACCTCTATTGTACAAGACAAACTAGTTTTACTCCATTAGACTCAATTTTCTATTTAAAAATATGTAAATTAGCAAAACACTCTCAAACCAAAGACTATGCTGATAAAGATGATTTTCAACATGAATGGCATTTTAATAGTACTGACAGTCATTCTTGCACTACCTTCCCAACAGTATAGGGCTTCCTTCACGAGAGACTCTTGGTAAAATTAAAAAGTCATGGGAGAGGGGGCAGAGTACTATTGTGGATCAAGAATTGGTTAAAAGATAGAAAATGGAGAGGAGGGCTAAATGGCTCATTTTCTCAATAGAGAAAGATGAATAGTGGAGTACCCCAGGGATCTGTGATGGGCTCGCCTTTTTAACATCTTCAGAAATGACATGGAAATGGGAACAAGTGAGGTGACCAAATTTGCAGATGACAAAATTATTCTAAATTGTTAAGAGGATTGCAAAAAATTGCATGAGGGCCTTGATAAAATTGGAAGAAGGGATGTCCAAATTGCAGATAAAATTGAATGTGGACAAGTGCAAAATTAATGCACTTCAGGAAAAACAACCCAAACTATGATCACACAACTCAAGGTTCCACATTAGGAACCACCACCTAGTAAAAAGATTTAGGAGTCATTGTGGATAATACATTGAAACTCTTTGCTTGGTGTGCGACAGCCAAGAGAGCAAATAGAATGCTAGGAATCATAAGGAAAGAAATGGAGAATAAAACAAGAATATTATAATGCCTCTGTATCGTTCCATGGTGCAACCGCACCTTGAATTTCATGTGAAATTCTGTCGACATATCTTAAAAAGGATATTGCAGAATTAGAAAAAGGTACTGAGAAGAGCCACCAAAACGTTAAAGGAGATGGAAGGATACCCCTATGAGGAGAGGCTTAAAAGATTAGAGCTCTTCAACTTAGAGGGAGCCTAGATGTGATAGAGATCTATAAATTAATGAATGGAGTGGAATAGGTAAACATAGATCGGTTGTTTATTCCTTCAAAAGGTAGAAAGATTAGGGGACACAAAGCTATAAAGGTAGCTCATTTAGGACTAATAAGAGCAAATTTTTCACTTAATGAATAATCAAACTCAAATTAATCACCTGAGAATGTAGTAAAAGCTGTTAGTGTAGCTGGATTTAAAAAAGGTTTTGACAAGATTCTGGAGGAAAGTCCATAAAGCATTATTAAAGAGGTACAGGGAAATCCACTGCTTACCCTGGGATACACATTGCGGAAGTGTGAATCTTTCAGGGAATCTGAAGTACTTGTGACCTGGATTGGCCACTGCTGGAAACAGGATACTGGGCTTGATGGACTTTGGTCTGACCCAGTATGGCATTTCTTATGTTTTTTAATTTTAGGGTTTAACTTGAAACTGACTACCCTCCTCCTCCCATTGTAAAAAATTAAACAGGCGTTTTACTGGATAACACGCCACTTCCTCCTCCTCCTCTTCTGCATTATGAACCAATCACTCAGTTTGTGTGCTTTTTCTGCACAGATTCTTAAGTGACACAAATACACATATTTGATTCCGCCAGAAAAAAGGCACATAAGCAATTGTGTGGTACAAAAACATCAAACACTACACTTTCAAAAAACAAACACACACACACCTAGTAACATAGAAAAATTAACACCTAAGACTATCATTTTCACAAACAGATACCTGGGAAATCCAGTAAGCAAAACTGTTAAAGGGCAAGTGTGCCACCTCTTTCTCGTGTCTGTGTATGATCATTAGCACACAGTGCAGTTAAGGATTACACCATTATATCATGAACCGTGCAGAAACTTAAGCATTCTGTTTAAGTTCAAATAGTCTCATGTTTGCAGTTGTTTTATAAACATAGTGTGGTACGAATGATGCCTCTAACTGTATAAGCCTTTCCTCTTTTTTAAGTCTTACCCAACACACACTCAAACGCGATGGATGTACTTTTGACATCACAGGGTGATGTAAGTAGGTATGTTTGTTTTGAAGGCACATTTTATGACTAAGTATACTGCTCGCAAAATCATTACCGCATCAGCATGCGAATCGAGACGGATTTACCAAAGCTAAATCCTCACAAGACAGCAAACAGCATTTGGTTTGATGTCAAACAATGCTCCAGAAACCTTTATAAAACCACCAACCTTGAAAGAAAGGAAATAACTGTTTCTTAGGCCGGACTCGGGGTGACACAGGGACAGGGGGGAGGGGACAAGCCTCGGGGCTCAGCCAGGAACAGGCCTCAGGATGAAGAAGACGGCGAACGGGGGTAGGAGGGCCAACACTGCACGACCCTTGGGAGGACACGAACGAACGGCAGGAGGGAAAACGGGGGTGTCACACACCGACTAGGCCCGAGGTCACTGACCGGGCCCGCTGCGCCTCTCTCACGGTCCCTGGGCCGCCGTAACCGGCAGAAGCACCCGGAAGCCGCCGCCGCGCCCGGTGCGTAAGCGGCCCGTGCCTCCTGCAGGAAGAGCTGACCTGTGTCCGGGGAGCTCCGCTGCAGCAGCACGCGGCCAACAAAATGGCGAAGCAGGAAAGACGTGAGGGAGAGGGGGAGACGCAGCGACGCAGCGCGTCACATGACCGACGTTCTCGACACTTAGGTGCGGAGCCTGAGGGGGCATTCCGGGCCGAGGACTGGCCGCTAGGTGGCGTGGGAAAACCTCGAGCTGCGGTGTTGCTCTAGCGTTTATGACTGTGGAGATGTACATAGATTACATTACATTACATTGATACTAGTATATGCAGGTATACATCTCAAGATAATAGATTTCGTCTATGCACATACAAATTATAGCAGCCCAACATCTCAAGATCTCTCTCTATATACTGCATATAAATACCATCAAAGCATGTATATCATAATTTATATGTATTAGTTGAATTGTATTCGTTGTTTGCAACTGGACAGCAGAGAAACAATCGATGTAGAAATGAAAGAAAATTCAGTTAGAGCACTGTCTTTCAACCTTTTCAAGTTCAAGCAGACTTACATTTTCAAAAATATTCAGCATCATATGGATGGTGAAAGTTGGACAGTGAAAAAGATAGGAAGAAAATTTATGCCTTTGAATTATGGTGCTGGCGACGAATACTGTGTATACCATAGATTGCCCAAACAACAAACCAGTCAGTACTAGAGGAGATCAAACCTAAGCTTTCCTTAGAAGCTCAGATGACAAGATTTCGACTTTCATACTTTGGACACATCACGTGAAGAGATCTTTAGAGAAAGACATCATGCTCTTGGCAAGGTAGAAGGTCAACGCAAAAGAGGAAGGCCAGCAATGAGATGGATGAATACCATAACAGCAGCTATGGTTGACAGTCTGTCAAAAATTAACCACCTGACTGAAGACCAAACATAGCTTAGGTCAACTATCCAGAGAGTCGCCATGAGTCAACACCGACTTGACCGCAGTTAACAACATCACCCAAACTCAGGCAATGTGGACATGGGAGAGGACTCATGAGAAAAAAAAAAAAAAAAATCTAGGGCAGCACTGAAAGTCACATTAGGGGCTACAAGGACTCAAGTTATACCCAAGTTATTATACCTGTTTCACTGTAAGCACAAATCATGAAATTGAGATGTGCAACTCTTATGTTCATTGTAAACCACACTGATGTCAAATAACGCGGTATAAAAGAGACTGCAAATAAATAAATAAATAAAAAAGAGGACGTGGTGCTTGTACAGTGCATATGTTGCACAAAGCAGGGGCCAGCTCTGCATCCTACATGTTGGCTTTTAATTTTCCCACTCCCAGGGATGAATTTACCCTTTAGGCACCCATAGAAAATGGGGAAGGGGGAATTTGTCCCATACTACTACCTGACATTTTATAGCAGTACAAGACATATGCAGTCTATACATAGACATATGAGACAGCCCTTGCTCTGTAGAGCTTACAATCTATTCAAGACAAGCACCACAAACGGGACCAGGGTAAACTAAGAGGAAATGTTGTTACATATGAAGGTGGTAAACAAGAGAATAAGGAGGTCAGGATCCAAAGGCAGCCTTGAAGAGGTGGGTTCTCAATATGCATTTGAATAGGACCAGGGATAGCACCTGGCATACTGACTCATGTAGTCTATTTAAGGCATATGTGTAGCAAGATGGAATGGAATCTGAAGTTGGAAGTGGAAGAGAAGGGTCCAGATAAAAGCAATTTACCAGATGAGAAGAGTTTCCAAAAAAGAGTGTGGGGAGAGATGACAGACAAGAGGAAATGAGGAACTGTAGAGTGAATGCACTTGTAGGTCAGGAAGGGAAGTTTGAATTGGATGCAGAAATGGATAGGAAGCCAATGACTGACTTTAGAAGAAGAATTATGTGAGCATAGCAACAATGGCAGAAGATTAGTGATGTGGCTGAGTTTTGAACGGACAGATGGAAGGACAGAGAAATGAGTCAGTGGGAGACCAGTGAGGAGCACTTGTAGGTCAGGAGGGCCTGGCTTGCCTGAAATCTCTCCGGCAATCCAGGCCCAAATCTCTCCCTGCCTTTCTGACATTGCTGCTTGGATGTCTCACCATTGCTTGAAAATGAACATGGCCAAAATTAAGCTGCTTGTGCTTCCCCCTAAACCTCCTCTCCCTTTCCTCCTTTCTCAGTCTCCGTGGATAACTCTCTACTCCTCCCTGTTCCCTCAGCTTGCAACCTAGGGGTCCTCTCTCTTTCCTTCTCCACACAAATCCAACTGATAGCTTAAACCTGCCATTTCTTTCTCTATAACATCAACAAAATCCGCCCATTCCTCTCTGAACACACTACTAAAGACACTTATCCACTCCTTAGTCACCTCCCATCTAGACTATTGTAACCTCCTCCTTGCTGGTCTCCCTCTGAATCATCTCTCTCTCCTTCAATCTGTTCAAGATTCTGCTGCGCGGCTAATCTTCCGCCAGCCTTGTCTTGCTCATATTACCCATATTACTCAAGTCACTTCATTGACTCCCTATCTGTTTCCGCATCCATTTCAAACTTCTCCTGCTGATCTATAAGTGCATTCACTCTGCAGCCCCTCGCTACCTTTTCTTTCTTATCTCTCCCTACACCCCTCCTCGGGAACTCTGCTCTTCTAAGAAATTAGCAAATCGCTTCTGTGTCCTTCTCTTCTATGGCTAACTCCAGACTTCACTCCTTTCACCTTGCTACTCCTTATGCCTGGAACAAACTACCCAAGTCTGTATGTCAGGTGCATTCTCAGACCCTGTTCAAATCCAGGCTGAAAACTCACCTCTTCACTTCTGCTTTCGGATCTTGACTCACCTGATCTCCTTTGTGTTTCCTTACCATTGCCCCTAGATGTATCCCATGTCTGCAGCTACTGTGTTGTCTGTCTTGTCTAGATTGTAAGCTCTGATGAGCAGGGACCGTCTTTTACATGTATCTGTGCAGTGCTGCGTGCGTCTTGTAGCGCTATACAAATGCTCAGTAGTAGTAGTAGTAGAGCAGGTTGCAATAGTCTAAACAGGAGGTGACCGGAGAGGTGATAATGGTCTTGGTAGTGTCTTCAGAAAGGAAGGGACAGATTGTGCTGATGTTATAGAATGAAATACTGCTGCTCCTCCTCTGATCACCACTGCCTGGATCCTCCTATATGATTTTGCGGTGTTTATTCAAGACTTTGACTGGATAGCTGGAGATCCTTCTCCTGAAGCTGCAAAGAATACTTTTAATAGAGCGAGGAGAAGGGAGACAATGCAGCAAAGTTATTTTAAAGTTATCTTTGACAGCTACTGCCCTTTTCATTTATTTAACTTTGGAAGGAAGGTGGGAGGAACGTTATGTGGGTGTTGCCCTCTTCTCACTGCTGCTGCTATGGGGATCACTTAGCAAAATGTTTAGGGGACCCTCATTTGAGCTTACACCACCGACTACAATCAGGTACAGTAGGCATAGTCCTGTTCCAAGAGGGTTTTACAATCTGTTTGTACCCAAGGCAAGGGAGAAAAATGTACCCGAGTTAATGGCTAGAAAGGGATCATGATGCAGTGACTCAGGTTTGCTCCAGGCCAACATTTCAGCAACTATTTTAATGTTATTTTAACGATTATGAACCGCCCAGACGCCACTGGTATTGGGCGGTATAAAAAATGTTTTAATAAACATAAACATAAACTTTGAAAGAGCGGAGACAGGAATTAGTAATGGAGGAAAGGGGCACAAATAAAATGGAAGATTAAATTTAATTTGGGTGAGTGCGAAGTGAGGCACATAGGGAAGAATAACCCAGACTATAGCAACACGATACTAGGTCTGCATTCGGGGTCATCACCCAGGAAAGAGATCTATGTGTAATAGTGGACAGTACGTGTAAATCTTCTGCCCAGTGTGTGGTGGCCATAAAAACGCAGCAAAATAGCTGTGCCCAAGTTAGAAGAGCAGGAAACTGTGCAAGCCAACTTTGAACAGCAGGTGGTGCTGCCGAGTCCCAGTTAGCTACAGTCCAGCAAGTTGTTGGAGGTTTGGTTAAGGACAGTGTGTCTTCACTATAAGTCTGAATAGATCAAGGACTATAAGACGTTTGAACTTTCTAGCTATAAGATTGCTATCTGCCAAAGCTGTATGTACCTTAAAGACATATTGAAAACTAGTGCTTGTGATGATATCCTAGGAGCCCAGATGTACTGTGTGTCCTTTGTACAAAGAGGAGGGTTGAATGGACTCTTCAATGTCAGCAGACGGTCTTGATTTCTCCTCGTTTCTTGAGTTTTCAATGGACAATATAACAACTAGGGCCACACTTAATTGTGTTTTTGAGCTCAGGATCTGATAAGTCTAAATTATTTAACTGTTACTTTCAGAATCATGATGTTTCTTTTGGCGGTCAAAAGGTTCAGATGTGCCCACGCAGGCCAGGAGAAAGGTTTTTCTACGGTTGAAATCTAGGACAGGTGCAATTGGGGCGTCTTTTTATTTAAGATTCCCCCGAAAATGACTAATGAGGTATCAGGGGCATTTATATACAGTACCTTTTTTGACCATACGCAGCTCGAGGCTTTTTGTCTTTCTAAAGAATCTATTTAGTTAAGTGTCCTCAGTATTTAGTAAAGATTTTGTAGGAGGGTTACATTGTATTCTGATCTCAGTAAGTTTAATTTGATTGTCTTATTGTAACTGATTTCTTGTTTTTGTTGGATTCCCCCTTCGCATCCTGTGGTGGACTATAGGGCTTCCTTTGAATAGTTTCTTCTTTTGTTTTATCTTATCTGTTAAATTAGGTAATAGTATTGTTTCTTTTGTTGATAACCTTGAGAACTGTATAGTTTGAAACTGCAAAAAAAAAAAAGAAGAAAATATAGCAAAGTGCGCTGCTGTTATTTGTACAGAACACAAAGAGGAATCTAACATGAACACAATTAATGTGCAAATGCCTGTCCGAAGGGCAGAACACTGTGCATTTAAGTCCATTTACACTGATGGTGACACAGCAATTAGCTACGGAGTGCAGATGAGGAGAAGTGTGCAGAAGACCAGAAAGCTGAATTCAATGTTGGGATTTTAGCGCGAGGTCTGAGGAGGCATTAAAGGGTAACTTGTAGGTCTTCGGTCAGTGCTGGCAAAGAATGTATGTCTGTTTCTTCGGTATACAGCCCCCAGGACCTTTCATCTGGCTTTGCTGAAAACAAATCGCCGGGGAAGTATGTCAGAACATTGTCATGCACAGGTGCTGACTGCTATCTGGTTCATAATCAGCAATATTATTCTGCGCCAAATGGCGATCCAGCACTTGCGCACAAGTAACAAACATTTTTCTTTGTGGTCAGGATATAGGTACGGCTAATGCAGATCTCTGTGCGCATGCACCCGATTTGCTCTCCTTGTTTAGTGCAGACTTTGTACACACAGCTCATTTGCTTGCTGTTTGAATGCAGGATTACGGCAGAAGATTTTCTTAGGTAAACTTGTGTTAGGAAACCCTATGCTAGAGCTTTAGTGCTGGACTCTAGGAAAGGGTTTCTGCATCAGTCTCATAATGTTAAGAATTATTAGGAAAGTAATGAAGAATAAAAGAGAATAGCAGAATGCTTCTATATCACTCCACGGTGTGACCACACTGTCAGTATTGTGTGTAATTATGGTGGCTACTCTAGAACTGATACCTGCAGCCTCTGCTTGCACTCCGAACCAAGCAATATGAATTCTTGCTACAGAAGCCTCCGACATGTTCCTGGTCCTTAGACCTGCTGCCGCCTGCCAAATGTGAATGTGTATGGACACAGAAGACTATTGTTTTGTACCTTGTCTATGTGCAGAAAACTTGTTTTCTAGGCCTTCCCCCATCTGCAGTCTGCTCTTGCCTGCAACGTTGTATGGGACTGCAGAGCTCATGCAAGATGAGGTGTTCTAGGCAAACCTCATCCCTTGTGCCCTCCCCCGCCACGGCGCCTTCACCACCACCGCTGCCCCACTCTGGGATTGACAGCGATGGCAATAACCGCCAACAACCCCGCAGAGCTTATCTTCAAGCTTTGGTTCGCGGGGCCGTTTGCTTCTGCCGTCCAATACCGACTTGCCGTGCAAACAGGAAGTTGGCATCGAGAGACAGAGAGGGGTGGAAGAAAACAACCCTGCGATGCCACAGCTTGAAGGTAAGCTCCACAGGGCTGTTTGCGACTATTGCCACCATGGTCGGTTCGGGAGAGGAGTGACATCAGCGGCAATAGGTGCCCCCCCAGAGGGTGTCGTGAGGTACAAGGTTCAGAGCTGATGGAAACAGAAAATTCACTGCAAAGTGAAACCAGGGTTGACAGCTCTGAAGCAAGCATGGAGGGCTGGCATAGAAACCCCAAACAAATAACGTCACAGTATGCTAGGGAACGCCCATCCCACAAGCTAATTCCTGTTTCATCAGGGAAGGGGAAACAGCTGGTGGGGGGTGGAGCCCAGCCCAACGGAAAAAGAAAGATAAAAATCCCTTAGTGGAGGATAGAGGAGAGACTACTAAGAGACATGAGGAGAGACCTGACGAGAGGCAGGAAGGAAGTCCTAGGTATAATCCTAGACACAGAGAGAGACCTGGAAGAAGCCAAATAGAGAAAGACAGATACCCTGAATTCAGCCAAGGCTCGAGGCTGGGAGAAGAAAGAAGGGAAGGGAGTCCCAATCTCACTCAGGGAAGCTTCTCGGAGGAGGGGAACTGTGAGAGATATACAGTCCCAGGTCGCAGAGAGCAGTGCACAGCTGGCAAAAGCACTGGGGATTTCTGCCACTCCAAAAGCAAGGAGGTTTACTCTAAAAGCCAGAAAAGACAGCCACAGTCTTATAACTACAGATATCCTGAAGGTAACGCTCATTTTCCTGTTACAAAGGTTTTATCTGAAGGAAAGAAAAAGTTTTACCTGACACCAGATTGCAGCCAAGAGAGGTTCCTGGGAAAAAGCTGTTTAGAAGACAGGCACGTAACTCATAATAGCCAAGCAGAAGAGGACAGTTTGTATCCTTGCACTTACCAGGAGCTGTGTGCTCGAGAATCCAATACTTATGGTAAACACCCAGACTCCTCTAGCTGGTTGGGGGAAGGGAATACACTGACTGAAGCTGAGAGGTTTTCCCAGCAGGCAGAAGAGTTCTCTCCACGGGACACTGAAGGAGAAAGTGACCCCATGCAATGGGATTCCTACCAACCCCCTGAGCCTGAGGTATACATGGACTGCTCATATATGGTATCTGATAATGTAAAGTCTCTTTGTTAACATTGTTGAAGTATTTGAAAAGAAGAAAACAGTCCAAAAGAGCATTTGGGAGCTAAACTGTTTTCTGTTCTTTTGTGCCTTAAAGCTGAAGACAAGCATCGTTTGAGTTTACTTATTTTTGTTATACCAGAAGCTTGGTTTTTCTGTTACTGTAACCTTTTGTTCAATGGTCAACGATATCCAACCCCGGGAGGGGAATAAATTCCTATTTAACCTGAAAATCACTCGTGCACAACTATAATTTCTTCAAGTGCTGTAGAACTACATTACCCAAGAGGCCGTTCCAAACCTCACCTAGTGGCTCCCAGACACACGAAGCACAACTGCCCACTCACCTAGCTCAAGCTGCATGCCTCTGGGAAGGTGAGTGGTGACAAGGGCCAGCGCTCTAGGCGACCACCTAGTTTGCCTGATGGTAGCGCCGGCCCTGGGATTGCATACCAGCTTCTCCTGCATTTCGTCTCTCATTATGGACCCTACTGTCCACAACACCATCTCATGATGGCTGCCTTCTAATTAACCCACACTCCCAGCAGTATCTCATGCTAACCAATTGCCAAAGTGTGATAAGGATTCGGCACAAGGAATAGAATGTATACACAGAAGATTTTTTGCGCCTTTTCTTGCGTGTACTACCACAGAAACATTGTGTGTGACACCAAAGCAGTTTCACTAACATGTGAAACAAACTTAAGATCCCACAAGCACCTCTGTTACCCCCTGTGACCCACCTGCCACGGCTAGAGCCTCCATTGCCAGATTATCTGCTTACTTGGACCTTTTGCTGCTCTGGAATCGGACTCAGGCTCCAGCGGTGTTCATTCATCTGGGCAGAGCTAAATGTATAAGGCTCTGTTTCCTCCAGTGGGTGGAAATTAGCTAGATAGCGCCATTTTGTGCTGTACTGAGTGCAGAGCGAGCCACGTGGCTTTGTTTATCAGCTTAGTGATTTATTTTTATTTACATAAAGAACTTTTGCTAGTTTGCTATGTAATATCATCACCTCAGTCATTAGTATTAGCCATACGATTTCTGTTTTGTACCCTAATAAAAATCCTAATATATATAATCAAAGAATCTGCCCTCTGTTGTTGCTCATTGCCAGAAAGTCTTGCAGAACTGACTGGAGGGCAAGCAGACAGCCCCTAGGCATAAGTGAGCATATCTTATCTGTCTGCTAATAGTCCTATAGCACATCTCAAAAAGATATTGCAGACTTAGAAAAGGTACAGAGGACTACCAAAATGACAAAATGACTCCCTTATGAGGAAAGGTTAAAAAAGGTTAGAGCTCTTCAGCTTGGAGGACAGCTGAGTGGAATATAATAGAAGTCTATGATGCGTACATTTTAAAATAAAGAAGTACTCTTTGGATAATTGGAATGAGCCTTTATTACGCAATTGAGAGAGTTGACAGACGTGCAGGGATTCCAGCACAAAATACAAGTCTCTGACTAGCATTGATCAGGAACAACTTTTATAAGCCAATAAGCAGAGCTTCACAGGATCGAAACTTAAATCTACAGAAATACAGCTGCTACGAAAACAAAACTAAAAAGTACCAGGAAGCAGTGTTCCAGACTGATTATTTCGCGTCTAGTCTAGAAATATATGTTTAATAGCAACATTTCTCTCTCTCTGCCTAGCAACATCTCTGTTCTTATTCCTATTGGCTAGTTCATAGAGTTTGTGCCCCATCACCATGACCAAGCAAACTACTCTGGACACTTGATCATGGTCCAACACCTCAGGTTCCCTTTTCTTGCCTTTAGCAAGACCTATCATGGTCGAACAGACATATCTGTTTCTGCTATTTGCCTTACATCACTTTTAAGCATGTACCTACACAAGCCTTTCAATTACATTAGGCTTCTAACAGCAACCTGCAGTTAGTAATTTAATAAGAATTAAATGAGCTTTTAACTTTTTCATTCCTCATCTATAAATTCTGAACGGAGTAGAATAGATAAACATGAATTGGTTGTTTAGTCTTTCAAAAAGTACAAAGACTAGGGGAAACACTATAAAGTTACAAAGCGGTACATTTAAAACCCGCTCCAATGCCATTTAAAACAAATCAGTGAAAATGTGTTTTCACGCAACACTTAATTAAGCTCTGGAATTCATTGCCACTGAATGTGGTAAAAGAAATCAGCGTAATTGGGTTTAAAAAGAGTTTGGACAAGGTCCTGAAGGAAAAGTCCTTAAACCATTATTAAGGTAGACTCAGAGAAAGCCACTATTTATCCCAGGGCAGAAATGTTATGGAATGTTGCTACCTTTTGGGCTGTTGCCACATACTTGTGGCCTGAATTGGTCACTGTTGGAAGCAGGATCTCTGGTTTGACCCAGCGTGGCAGTTTTTGTGTTCTTATGACTTGCCAGGTGAACGGAGTTCACAGAGAAGAGCGTAGGGAAAGAGACGTAATGAGGTGCTGTGGAGTGACTTCATTTGGGGTTAATAAGAGAAGCTTGAACTGTATGTGGGAGCAAATAGTGAGTCATGTAAGGTCTTCAGAAGAACGGCTATATAGTCATGGTCACACTGAAGGAAGACAAGTCAAGCAGTTGAATTTTGAACAGATCGGAGTGGGTAAAGATGGTTCTGTGGGAGTCCCATTGAGCAGTAGGTTGTAGTGGTCTACTGAGAGACGGATGAGCATTTTGGTGGCATGCTCATATATAGAGGAATTTTAACAGTTGATGAAGAAAAAACGATATACGTTAACAGTGGTTTGGATGTGCGTGCAGAAAGAGAGAGGCATCAAAGATCATCCCGAGGTTATGAGCCAAGGGAACCGGAATAATGAGAATGACAGACATCTAGAGACAGAAAAGGATGGGAAAGTGAGTTTGGGGGAAAAGATAAGGAATTCCGATTTGACCATGTTAAGTTTAAGGTGGCAGTGAGACATCCCAGCAGAGATGTTAGACAAGCAGCCCGAGACTTGCGACTGGATTCTTAGTGAAATTTCCGGTGTAAAGAGGGAGTCGTTTGCATAAAAATGTAACTGAAAGCCATGGAAGAAGATTAGTGAACTGAAGGAACAAATATAGGGGGAAAAGAGAAGAGGGACTAGGACAGATCCCTGAGGTACAGCGACCAATAATGGAATAGCGATGGAGGAAGAACCACCAGAGGAAATACCGAAAGTAGGAGTCCCAAAATCCAACCGAGTACAGCTCAAGCTGTATCTAGTTGGGAGAGAGGCAAGTATGACTACAAAAGTGTTCAGAACAGAGCTCCTGCAGTTTAGGAGCCAACGCTGCTGGTTCTTATTGCTGCAAGCAGAGCCCATGTGTTGGTTTAGGCATTAGGCAGTGGTGATGATTCTGCATGGCACACCTTATTAGATCTGATAGCATGCCAGGTGGTTGGCAAACACTTAACTAGACTTTCTTTCCTTGGAATCCAGTGCTATGTTGCTCTGAAGTTGGGTGTTAATCCACAGTGTGCTGGTTCTCCATCTCAGCTCACAGGCAAAGAAAGTAGGAATTTGGATTGTAGCTCACACTTTTTTAGTAAGAGGTATGTTTTTTCTCCCCAGAGGTCTTCCAATATAAGTTGGTACCTAAGGCAGCAGAGGGTCAAGTGCGTTATGCAATATTGCGCAGAGCATCAGTGGGAGTTAAACTCTGGCTTCCCAGTTCTTATCCTCGCTGTTGTAACCACTTAGGCCTTCTCTTCCACCGAGTACCGTCCTCAGCTCATTTGGAGGAAATGCCACCTTTCGAATTTGGAGCCACTAGAAAAGAATTTGATTTTAAAAGCAGCCGACTTCCTACTGCAAAGCCACCGTCTGTCTCTGAAGAGAGACGATCTGATGACAGTACCCTAACAAGGAGGCAAAATCTGCAGAAATCATCAGCAAAAATATTTCACGCTAGTCTCAGAAGGAAAACTTGGTTGTTATTTTTTAAGTGCCATTGAGTCGGTGATGACTCATGGCGACCCTCTGGATAGTTGTCAAGAAAAACTCGGTTAGTGCATGATATTACAAGGATGTTCTCAACAAGTACAGGTGACCTGCATGGAGCGGTGGGTACACCCCAAAACAAAGGCATGGGGAGGAGTGACCTGCACGGAGCAGCAAGTACACCTACTCTTGCCACCTTGCTGGACAAACTAGATTGACCATGCTGGTCTTTATCTGCCGTCATATACTATGTTACTATATCCATGGATGGGATCACTCACAGGTTTTCAGTGTGCAAAGATGCCAAGTCTCACTCCTTAGGAGTGTCACATTCATTTGAAGGTTTTCTCACCCTCACAATCATTGAGCTCCTTGTAAGCATTAGAGCCTCAGTGCCAATGCACTAATCCTGATCACTGCTTTCATGAGAGACAAGTCTAAGAGAATCAAAACCAAGTGGTCCAGCCAATAGTAAGAAATCCGAGCTCACCTTCCTGTTTTACTGCCTCCCAATGCACAGTCCCCTTTCCCTGTACCTACGGTACAAGTACAGATGCCGTGAAACCTATGCACATTAACAACTGAGGGGAGAGCAGTTTTCAGCCAACAGAATTTACCATATCGTTTCCACTACATCTGTATTCTTTCAGAAGCAGGAAAGCAAAGCAAGACTACATTTCTAGACTTGTACTCTAAAAAAAATCTAAGTCTTTGGATTTATATCTCATTCGGGGTGGTAAATTGTACTCTTTGGGATGATTCGCCGTTTACCTTTGGCATCGCTGGAGTGTGTCCAAACATATACTATTTATGTAATGCAAGAAATGCTTTTGAGAGCAGGGACCGTGTCTGTATAGCGCTATACAAACGATCAGTCGCAGCAGCAGCAGCAATAGTATCTGTCATGCCCGGAAGATATCCTATGCGCGCATACAGGACAAGGTGAATCCGAACCGCAGTATCCACTCCATGCCCTCTATGCGTACTACATTTGAATCGGGTCTTAAAGGCGCCTCCCACATCCGTCAAACCTCACTTCCTTCCTTGTTTGAAAAAAATAAAAAAAGGGGGGGGGGGGGGGGGTGGCCACCTTCTCTCCTATGAGAAACTTGTAGGTTTCGGTGGAGATCTGTGCTCACCATGAAGCCGCAGCCGCCTCTCTTACTTTTCCTGCTCATTTCCGCAGCTTGGGCAAGCGAACGACTTGGACGGGGTAAAGGATTTTCCTTAAATGACATATGCGCTTAAACTTTTAGCAAGCCGAGTTTGCAGGTCCTGGGAGTCTGGGCTACGTTCGATTTGCATCGCGCGGCTCGGGCTGGAGAGGAGTCCGCAGAGCGCGGAAATGCGGGGGAGGGAGGCGTGTGCGGAGAGGCCACTGCACCACTGGCTCCTAGCACTTGGCCGGCTTTCTGCTAGCCGTGATACAAAGAAGAGGGGGCGCGTTAGGCTCCTCCCGTGGACCCACATAGAATAGTCTCTATAGTCTAAAGCTCCTCGTTATTTCTGGCGGCTTTACTTTTTCTGTAGCTCTTAGGGCCTAATAAGTAGGCAACATGCCTGGCTAGCGCTTATGTCAAAAGATTGAGGTGGGGGCGAGTGGACGTCTTTCCCAGTGACAGGGGGGCAATGTAAACCAGCACTTGCACGTCTCAATCTGTGACCCTGTTTTACTACTGCTTGGTAGATAACGATGATGCAAAGTAAGCGTGTTTTCTTGTTTCCTACCGTTCCCAGTTTACACTTCCTCGGCTACCTTTTCTGACTGATTTGCAGCTCGTCTTTGTTTCATCCCTATTTAACTCTCCCTCATGCCAGTGTGTGTAAGACTAAGTGACTAGGTTCTAAGAGAACCGTACTAACTTGTTTCCCTTAAGATGGTGCAGGAAGTAAAATCGGGTAAGTTTGAAAGAATGAGATTATGTCAAGACTCAGCTTATTAAATACATTAATTTTGGGTCCCCTGGTAAAGGTTATGGTTAGGTAGGCACTCTGCTCCTGCAGGGCACGGACGTGTTTACAGCTGTCAGGCGATCCTGCAGTGGTGAGTGGGTCTAGAAGTGGCTAAACATCTGTTCACTATGATGTTATGGAATACAGCACTTGATAGGGAATCTGGCCATGAGGAAAAAAAACATAAACTGATGGATTCCACCTCTTCCTGATAACCTGAAAACTTTTGCCACACCCCATTGTGTGTATGAGCGGCCCTTTGTGCCAGTTATTCAAAGCACGTTATACTTTGCCGCCTTCTGGCAAATGTGTAACTGTATCTGCATATTTTTACCCCTTATCCAGATAAAATCAGACTGTTTAACTCACTAAGCGGGCAGATTTTATCCGGATAAGGGGACAGATATGGGAGGCATGGAGGTGGTGTTGGCAATTATCTAGCTATGCTATCAAGTTTAATTTAGGCCTGGCTATCTACATATTCAACAGCATTTTTTAAATGGATGGTAGTACTGAATATCCTTATAGAGAAGCACCAGAGCTGGTGCTTAATTTTAAATGGTGGCTGCCCTGGCTGAACCGGGCCCAGTATTTTTATCTTTTAGTAAGAGTTCTCTTACTTGGCTTTAATGTGCTCTGTCTGCATTACGCTTATTGCAGATCTGATGCTAACCGAATTGCTTTAGTTAGAGAAAAATGTGTAATTCTGATTTCTGTGTCAGGTTTTGGGGATCACATTCATTGGAGGACGCTGGAAGATGGGAAACAGGAGGCAGCTGCCAGGTATTTCACCCACCTCCCTTGTTTGTCCCTTATCTGTCCATTTTCTCTCATCGTGTCTTTGACGTAAGTCCATAGGGCGGTGGTGCTGTGGCCTCCAGAAGTGAACAGAGACCACTGGCTCATTTCACATAGGCCGTTTGAGCCAGTGACTTAGAGGTAAAAGACTGTAATGCTGTGACTGTTGTTGTGAACTGCACCGTCTCCACTGCTTGTATTTTATGAAGTGCTTTAAGTCACTATGTCCGAGGGGGCTGCTGGAGCAGAAGACGTGTCTTTTGTGCCAGTCTGAGAGCTCTTCTGGTCTTCCCTGAATAGTCGAGATGAGGTAATTCTGTGCTTAGTATATTCTGGAGGTCCAGAAAGGAAATGGCGTGAAGAAAAATAAATTGCTTCCCGCAAGGGAGAGATTCCATAGGGGGCCATGCGTGTGATAGTCAACGTGTTGTGTATGGCAGATGCCTTGCCCCGATGCTAATTGCCAGTGCAAGAGAGCAGATGGGTGAAGGTAGGAGCAAGTCATGGAACTGAAATTGTTTAACAAATTGCAGGATGGATTCTTATACACATGAAGGCTTTGTTTATTCTTTTACCCTTAAAAGGGAGACCTTTTTTGATCTGTGACTATCAGAGGCAGATAGGAAGACTAGCAACCTGTTGCTTGTTTGAACATTTATTTATTTATTTATTTATATTTATTTATTTATTTATTTATTTATTTAACAAACTTTTATATACCGCGACCTTCCAGTGATCAGGTGCGGTTTACATATAACAACAGTTAGGGGAACAGAAAGACATTTCTGTTTTTACATTGAACATAGCGTGAACTATATACATTAACAATTAAAACTTTAAAACTTTTAACTTTGGAGAACTATGTACATTTAACTATATACATTATATACAGTATATACAACTATATACATTTAACTATATAACATTAGTTTTGAAAGGATGTTTGTACAGGGTCTGTGCAAGCAATGTTCCCTCTAATTTTCTGTAGGCTGTGTGCGCATAAAATATCAGCTGTGCAGCTTTTGAAAGAAGGTTAAATTTTTGTGCGCCACATAACGACACTCAGAGTTATATACTTTAAAATTTGACTAAACGTCAGAATACAGTATGTACACCACATTGACTGCACTAGAAAATATTGCAGAACTTGTGAAAACCGTAAATACACAACAACTTTTAAATTTTAAGACATCTGTGGTGTTTTCTATCAGAATCAGAACCATAATTTTTGTGCGCTCTGTTGTAAAGTATGTGCGCTTGCTCGGCGAGGTGTGCGCACGCGCACAGCTTAGAGGGAACAGTGTGTGCAAGTATGTTAGAGATCCCAGGTAAATTTCAGCCCCCTCCCCAAATTAACTTTAAGGCCTATAAGCTACCCCCTTCCAGAAGAATCCTGCAAAAACACATAATTAAACCATTTTTTACCCTGTTAAACAAATACATACCTGCATAAATTACTTTTGAAAGATCACCTTCCCTTGGTCTGTGTTTCTGCAGGATTCCTCTGGGAGGGGGGTGGCCTATAGGCTTTAAAGTTTAATTTGGGGAGTAAGCTGAAATTTTACCTGGGATCTCTAACGTACTAGAAAGGACCCTGTACAAACATCCTTTCAAAACTAATGTTCAAACAAGCAACAGGTTGTTAGTCTTCCTATCTGATTCTGGTAGCCACAGAACAAAAGAGGCCTCTTCAGTAGATGGTGGATGGATTTTCTCCACTGAAGAAAATCTGAATATTGAAAGAAAAAGATTGATTTAAATGCTCATGAACAACCACCTTGAGGGTGAGTTCTACTACTGAGCATTTGTACAACACTACAAGACGTGTGCAGCGCTGCACAGACACATGTAAAAGACTGTAAGATCTGATAAGCAGGGACTATCTAGTCAAGACAGACGACATAGTAGCTGTAGATATAGGAACAAAAGAACTGTCTCAGTGAATGGCGGTCAACAGACTTTTAGAACCCCAACGTGTTTCAGCTGTCTAGGCCTTCCTCAGGGGGTGCAAGCCTCAAATAATCGGAACAAAAACAAAATATACAGTAAATAAAAATAAAAAAATTAAAAAAAGTTCATAAAAGCAAAACATTTAAAATTGAATAAAACCACGAAGCTGAACACCAATTATCACATCTTCATCTTGATCTGCCTGCTAATAGAATATGAAATCGGGAAACAAATATGGTCTGGAGAATAGCGTGGCATCTAGTCTGGCGAGACTCCACGTATAAAGATGCCATCCGGCCGACCAGGAACAAGTGGTATATTAAACTTCATGAGTAAGGATAAAACAAACGAATAAATAAGTAAATAGTACCCCCCCCCCAAAAAAAAACCCCCACAAACCATTCACATATATAAAAAATAGAAAATAAACAGTGTGGTACAATTAAAAATCACCACATTTAGTTCTCTGTCTAAAAGCACACACACGGTTGCAGTCATTCACGTACTGATTTGACCGTTTTTGTATTATAAATCCTTTAACATCCTTAAATCAGTGTTCGTTGGAAATGCATTTTACTCTCACTATTTTACGATTATATTTCGTCCTTTTATTGGACCTGGAGTTTGTTCTTAATGCGGTTTTATATTGTCACACCTCATCCGCCCCAGCCTTGACTGCTGGTATGGTTTGGCTCATGAGGGTGGTAGTTGTGCCGTGCTTGTATCTATACAAATCACACATAAGACTTTCTCTTCTTTTAGGGTTTTATTCCCCGTCCCTTTGAGGTTTTCTTCTTTAACAACAGAAAGTAATAGCCTAACTTGGCTTATAACATAAAGTAACTGGATAACACAAATAGCTTTCTTCAGCATATAACGTCAAACAAAAGAAAAGAACAAACAGCCTACTTTGTCTGTTTGGCTAGGGAGAGAGAGAGAGTTTGTAGCCTTTGCTACCTGCCTATGGAATTAAGGTTACACCAACCTTTACCTTAAGGAGTATTCAGGTTCTTTTGTAGTAAGAGAACATTCCATTAATTCTGTATCTTCTAATGCACCAGAATCTTCATATTCCATCGATTCTGGTCCGGAGGAATCTGCATTGCCCACTTCTAATGTGGAATAAAAGTATGGCAGATTTGCCTCGTTAGTTAGGAAGTTCCTCTTCCTCTGAGTAGCACTGCTTCCCTGGGGAAGGTCACCAAACTCTGTATGCTGTTTTCTAGAACCCTGCCCCCGCTGGTGCTTCAGTGGATAGCTCAGGTCTCTGTTTAGCTTGCTAGCTGAGTAATTGTGATACGCTCCCTGCTGGGTCTGCCTCAGCTCTCCCGGCTCAGCTGTACCCGATTGCAAACTGTGTAACGGCGTTTCTCTTGGAGCTAAGAGTTCACTGTAATAAGGGATTTCTTCTGCTTCTCTCGGTAGGTGAAATTCCCTTCTTTTAATACTTTTATAAACAGGAGAAAACTTGCTATCAGCCTCTGAATGTCCAGGCTTTGTAAGGGTATTTTTATGCCTCCAAGACTCTTCCCTTTTAGAGGGCAAATATCCCTTATATCCCTTCTTTTCCCCTGTATCTGCTATTGCAGCTTTCTTATATTTCACTTGCCTTCTCTCAGAGCCACACAGGTCTCTGGACTCTTTCCACAATTCTTCTCTCCAGGATTGCCTACTCGGCTCCTCTCTCCAAGATTGTCTGTAAGAACGCCTCTCTCTCCAAGTCTGTCTCTCTCTCCAAGGCTGTCTCTCTCTCCAAGCTTGCCTCTCTCTCCAAGCTTGCTTCCCACTCGAAGGTAGCCTGTCACTCCCAGGTAGCCTGTCACTCCCAGGTAGCCTCCCACTCGAAGGTAGCCTCTCTCTCCAAGGTAGCTTCCCACTCGAAGGTAGCCTCTCTCTCCAAGGTAGCTTCTCTCTGAATGTTTGGTAGTCCGTTTTATCTATGTATTTTCTGACTCCACCTTTCTTCAGCTGCGCTTCATTAGGTGAAGCAGAGTCCCGTGCCTTACTCCCGGGGTGTGTCTCTCTGGGCTCTGGGCACGTGTGCTTTCGTTGTCCCTGGCAACTGTCAAGCATTCTTTCATTCATCCTGTCACTTTTTCCTTGATCATTCATACTGCCCTGCATTCTCTCATGCTGCCCTAGGTCCACCCTGTGACAATATGTTACGGATTTTAAAGTAACACATTTTTTTTTTATAATTAAGTGCCATATTTATGCACCATATGTGGACATAATATATTTAATTTATTTTTGTTTTACAATACGTATGTGATTTTTAATCATACCGCACACTTTTATTTTTTATGTATATGTGAATGGTAACAGGTGTAGTGTCAGAAGGGCCATTTTCGTTCCATACTTCTCATGTCTTCCTTATCCCTTACTGACACTCCCAGTTCTGGTTCCACTTGTGAATGTCCTCCTCTTACATAAAACAATAAAATACATAAATATATATCTGTTTCACAATCAACACCATAAAGACAAAGATGTCACAATTGGTTTTCAGCTTTGTGGTTTTATTACTGAGCGAATTTGTTTTTTATTCAATTTTAAATGTCTTGTTCTTATGAACCGTTTTATTTACTGTGTCTCTTTTTGTTCTGATTATTTGAGGCTTGCACCCCCTGAGGAAGGCCTAGAAAGCCGAAACACATTGGGGTTCTATGACCACCATTCATTGCACCAGCTCTTTTGTTTCTTCACTTACTGCCCTGTGGGTGCTATTTGCTCTTCCTTTGGACCTTCGCTGTAGACATGGGATTCATCTAGGGGGAATGGTAAGGAAACACAAAGATCAGGTGAGTCAGGATCCAAAAGTGACATCGAAGAGGTGAGTTTTCAGCTTGGATTTGAAAAGGGTCAGAGAAGGCGCCTGACATACAGACTCAGGTAGTTTGTTCCAGGCATAAGGAGCAGCGAGGTGAAAGGAGCAAAGTCTGGAGTTAGCAATGAAGCAAGCATTTTGGCAGGAGAGCCAGAGCTCTCGAGGAGGGTGTAGGGAGAGATGAGGAGAATGGTAGTGAGGAGCTGCAGAGTGGATGCACTTATAGGTCAACAGGAGAAGTTTGAACTGGATGCGGAAATGGATAGGGAGCCAATGAAGTGACTTGAGTAATATGGGTAATGTGAGCATGATGAGACTGCAGAAGATTAGCCGTGCAGCAGAGCGTTGAACAGATTGAAGGGGCAAGAGATGATTCAGAGGGAGACCAGCAAGGATTAGGTTACAATAATCTAGAAGGGAGGTGACTAAAGAGTGGATAAGTGTCTTAGTAATGTGTTCAGAAAGGAATGGGTGGATTTTTGACGTTATAGAGAGAGAAACAGCAGGTCTTAGCTATCAGATGGATGTGTGTGGAGAAGGAGAGAGAGGAGTCGGACAACACCAAGGTTGCGAGCCAAGGAAACATGGATTTTGCCAGGAAGAAGTCGCTGGAAACTTTGGCAAGAGTCATTCAGTAGAATGTAAAGGATGAAAGCTGGATTGTAGAGGATCCAGGAGGGCTTGAGAGGAGAGAAAGTCGAGGCAATGGCAGTGAAGCCCACGTTCATGTAGTTTAGAAACAAAGGGGATGAGGGAGATGGGTCGATAGGACAGGTAGGGTCTAGTGAGGGTTTCTTAAGGAGAGGTGTGACCAAAGTATGCTTGAAAGCTGCAGGGACAATTGCAGTGGAGAGCGATAGGTTGAAAATATGACAGATGGAAGGGACAACAGTGGAAGAGAAGGGGCTTAGGAGACAGGTGGGAATAGGATCAGAGGAGCAGGTATTGAGTTTGGAGGGGGAAAGAAGATGTGCGGTTTCCTCCTCAGAGATCATAGAAAAGAAAGAAAGGGTAGCGGATGTAGAGAGGGAGGAGGGGAAGTAGCTGACTTTGTGGGAAATTAGAGGGTGATCTTGTGGATTTTGTCATGGAAATAGTCAGTCAGGGTTTGGGCAGACTCTCTCACTTGAGTGCGATGTGGGAGGATTCACTGTTCTGCAGTTGTTTTGGTAGCCATGGGAGGAGGGAAAATTAGTTCAGCTCCCCACTCTTATAAGAGTCTGAGCAGCCGGAAAATTGGAAGGATTTGGAAGAATTCATCAGCCTCATACAACTTCAACACCTCCTCCTTCCTCTATTCCCCCTGCTTGCTCCTGAAGATTGCAGAAGGCTCTCGGAGGAATTTGCCTGCTAACCACTTTAAACGCAATATCTGCAAAGCCAGAGAAACAGTTTCAGGGGAGTAGAGCTGAGCCTAGCATGGATTTCTGCCTGGGGCTCTCAAAGGGTGAATGCCAAGGCTTGACCTTATCGTTGGTCCTTTTTGGGGGCTCCTGATTCTGTTTGTGGCACAATTTGAGGTGGACTGCTGGTGGCAGTTGGCATGGTGTGGGGGATTCTTACATACTTTAGTGTGGGTGTTTTTTCACTATTGTGCCTGGCAGTTGCATGGTCCTTGTGCACATTCCACTGAAACAACTCCAACATTGGTTGCTGTGTAAGCACGGTTAATGTGCACCTTCCAGGCTGCCATGTCTTAGCACATGTTCTGATATTTGCCTTGACTCTGTCATCTTCCAGGAAAAACTGTTTGGTCTGGCATGCAAGGCATGGCGGCTTCTGAATCGTTCCTGGAGGGATTGCTCCCTCTTTCTGTGCCAGGGAATGCAGTTAGTCCGGCCTTGCCTGCCTTAGGGCTGGAGATGGCAGTATGGGTAAGGATAACCAGCTGATCGGAAGTTCCAGCAATCATGCTCTGGGCTGCTCCCTGACCTTGAGGGGATCGATGGAGACTGTCCCCTGGGGCAGGGGATAATTTCCATGACATGAGGAGAGCTTCTGGAGTCCAGATTGTCCTCCTGGAATTCTTTTCCTTTTTACTACAGGCCTGGCCATTTTGACATGGAAATTCAGACTCTGCAGCCTCTAATTTCCCCCCCCCCCCCCCCGAGCGCAGTCTCATGAGGAGCAGGCTGAGAGTGGAAGCCCTGTTCGATTGCCTATGGCTAAGTGCCTCCAGAAAAGGGTGCCCCCTGGAGAAGGAGATCAGCTGGGATCTGTCTGAGATTTGGACTATGGCTTGGATTCAGAAGTCTGATGTGGATGGAGATGTATTTTTGCCTTGAGAGGATTGTGAGGAGGCTGCCGTTATCTGTCTATTCCAGAAGGAGGAATTGAAGGCGTTGCTTGCCAGGGTCTCATCCACCCTTGAGCTTTGGGGATGCTCCAGGCACAGAGAAGGAACCGAAGATGCATCCACTCCTGCAAGGGGTGCAGAAATCCACTACTGTCTTGCCGTTCCCGGAGGTACTCAAGGGCCTGTTCTGGTCAGAGTGGGATACCCCCGCCCAAGGGGCTAAGGGTGTATAAAAAGATGCACGTTCTCTTGAAGTAGTTTGCTGTGTGGTTTGACATTTCCAATGTGGTTGTGCAGGTCACAATAGTTACCAGACAGACCATCATTCCTGTGGAAGCAGATCAGCCTTAAAGGATATTTTGGACCAAGAGGTGGATTAGTGTTGAACCAGATTGTTGTGGCAGCTGCTGTTATGTTGGCAGTATGTGCAGGCCTGATGTCTTGAGCCCTGCTCCAGTGGATTGTCTCTTCCACTGAATGATACTACCCCTCTTTTGGAGTCTATGGCCTTCCTTTCTGATGCCATATATGGCCTGGTATGTCTAGCAAGCAAGGGGAAGCGCCAGCAGCCAAGGAATATGCTCTGTCGATGGTGACATGGTGTTGGCTTGGTTTTGACATGGGGCAGCAGACTCATCTGCCAAAGCCCGGTTGACTCATCTGGCCTTACAGGGATGCTTCTGTTGGGTCCAGTTTGGAGAAGCTGGTAAAGAACCTGGACAAAACAAATTCTTGCCGTCTTCTGGAGGACAGGTCCAAGTGGCCTGTGAAGTGGGTGGGATCCCTTCTCAGTCAGCCTCTGCCCATTTCTTATGGGCATACACCTGGAGGTCTTAGGACTCCCATCGCTACTGGATTGGAAAGCTGTGTCTTCCTCTCTGCTTATGGACTTCAGGCTTGTTCTCAGTTCTTTCATGGAGCGCTTAGGCCCAGGGACATTTCATCCAGAGGAGGACCTTTCCGGCTGTGCATTGAATGTTTGGATTACCTTGGACACGTTGCCTCTCCTAAAGGCAGTGGTGCACATGACCCCTTCCCCCTAGATGATCAGGCAAAGGCCAGGTATTCCATCTGTATCTGCACCATGAAATAGATGGAACTTTCCAGCCCATTCTGGACCTCCAGTTTGTCAACCAGTGCTTGCATGTCATTCACTTCTGGATGGAAACTTGATGAGCCATGATTCAAGCGGTGCGCTGAGGGGAGTTTCTGGCATCTCTGGATTTGGCAGAGATATTTTCATATCCCAATCCAAGGGATCAACAAATATCTGTTTTGCTATGCATGGCTCTCTCCTTCAGTTTGCTGTTCTCCCATTCAGGCTCTCCAGTGCCCCAAGGATATTCTCCAAGATCGTGGTGGTGGCTGCGGCACTAGGGTGCCAAGGGTTTTGTGTGCACCCATATCTGGACTACTGCCTCACCAAGTCTATTCTCCTCCTTCAGAGGCATTTCAGGTAGCTCCCCTAGTGGTATCCTTTCTGATAAGCCTCAGATGGGTGATCATTTGGGGAAAGAGTTGTTGCCTTCCCAGTCCCTGGAAACATGTTTCGGCACTCTTGTGCAGAGTCTTTCTGCCAGAGGAGAAGGTCAAAGGCTGTTGGATTGCGTAGTACTGTTCTGTTCACAGCAAGCTCCCAGAGTCTGGGTCAATCTTCAGCGCTTCGGATTGATGGTGGCGACCAATCAAGATGGTGCTGTGGGCACATGCTTCTATGTGGCTGCTCTATCTGTCCTTACTGATTCGGTGATCCCTGAGTTCTCAGCAGTTCGAGCTCAGGCTCCCGTTCCCAGTGGTGGCAGCAGCCCAGCCATCTGAGAAAGGGCATGTCACTGGACAGTTGCTCATGGATCCTTCTGACGATGGATGTCAGTCTCTCAGGCTGGAGAGGCAATTGCCAAGGCCATTGGAGCGGCAGGGAGGTGGTATGGTCCAACTGCCTTGAGGCAAGGGCTATCAGGATGGCATTTCTGTGTTTCTGGCCCCTGGTCAAGCACCAGGCAGTTAATGTTCTCTGACAACACCACAGTTGTGACTTTTGTCAATCAGCAAGGTGGCACAAGGAGTGCCAGGGTAGCCCTGGAGATGGCTCTTCTGTTTGCCTGGGCAGTGAAGAACCTCCTAGCTGTTCGATTCTGCACATTGCTGGGTGGATACTGTGGAAACAGAATTTCTCAGCTGGCACCCTGGTTCCAGGAGAGTAGGCGTTCAGTCAGGGGGTGTTTTCAGTTGATTCTGTGCTGCTGGGATTGCCCCGAGAGATCTGATGGTGACCTGCTCCAATGTGCCACTTCAGTCACTGTATGGAGATGGGGTCCAAGAGCATTGGTGCCCTGACTCAGCCATGACCAAGTCAATACCTGCACTATGTGTTTCCTCCTTGGCCCCTGGCGGGGTATGTGATTCGGCATATAGAGTGCCACCCTGGAAGGATTATTCTGGTGGCACCAGATTTGCCAAGGAGAGCGAGATTTGGGGATCTGATGCACCTCTTGCAAGCACTGCCTCTTCATTTACCTCCATCTCTGGGTCTATTGTGTTGGGAACTGCTTGTCCTGGAGAACCCGGCTCATTTCTTGCTTACAGCTTGGCTCCTGGAAGGTTGTTAGCGCCTCTCTGGTGGTTTTCTACTCTGCTCAGAACCCAGAGGAGGTCTACCAAACCGGCGCATGTGCAGATCTGGTGCCTTGAGCAATGGTGTGGCGCATGGGAGCTGACTCCTGAGGCGGCTAAGGTGCCGTCTCTGGCCTTTTCTGCAGGACTGTCTGGAGAAGGGTTTTTCTCTTAACTCCTTGAAGGTTCAGGTGGAAGCTTTGGCCTGTTTCAGAGGTCCACAGGCTGGTAAGTCTCTAGCCTTATACTCGGATGTTTTGTGCTTTCTTCAAGAGGTTTTGCATCTGTATCCTCCCCTCCGGTTTGTGGTCCCTTTCTGGGATCTGTGCTGATGCTCACGGCCCTGTTGTCAGTGCCCTTTGAGCATTACTCTGAAGGATTTGACACCGAAGATGGTCATCTTGATTGTGGGTTTTTTTCCACCGGCAAGATTTCTGAACTGTTGGCTCTGTCTTGCCAGGATCCTTAACTATTTTTTTTCTGAAGAGGCAGTTTCCATTTGGTTTGTGCCTTTCTTCTTCCCCGAGGTGATTTTTCCTTTTCATGTGAACAGGATGGTTTGCCTGCTCTCATCCTCTAAGGTGAAAACAAAGAACCCAATTGGATAGAATTCAGAACCTAAACCGCAAACGATCCAATACATACAGGGAATCCCCTAAATGGCTCAACAAATATTTTTGTCGGAGCATGTCAGCCCAGTGTCCAAGGAACATTCCAAAGACACCACTGTGACCACTCCTTTTTATTTTTTTAAATTTGATAATATTAAAAAGGAAGTCCGTAAACTTAGCTGTTTATGCAGAGCACCGCCAAAGCGCCAGTATCAGGTAGACAGACGACAAGGCCCACGTTTCGGGTTTTACTGGGAAAAAAACCCTGCTTCAGGTCCCACACCTCGGCAAATGGCGAATCTTCAGCTTACACAGCCTGGGAAACCCTTCCGTTTAATCTTCGGTGGCGTCTGGTCTCAGTGTTCTGCTCATTATTTTGACGTCAATCACATAAGAACATAAGATATACCATACTGGGTCAGACCAAGGTCCATCAAGCCCAGTATTCTGTTTCCAACAGTGGCCAATCTAGGTCACATGTACCTAGCAGTTTCCCCAAGAGACACAAGTTCCACAATGCTTGTACTGGGTCAAGCATTGATATCTTCGGTCACTTCTTAATAATGGTTTATGGACCTTTCCTCCAGGAACTTGTCCAAACCTTTCTTAAACCCAGCTACACTAACAGCCCTTACTACATCCTCCGGTAACAAATTCCAGAGTTTGATTACACGTTGAGTGAAAAAATATTTTCTTTTATTAGTCTTAAATAGTTTACCCTGTAGCTTCATTGCATGTCCCCTAGTCTTTCTATATTCTGATAAGGTAAACAATCGATCTACGTTTACCCGTTCCACTCCGTTCATTAATTTATAGACTTCTATCATATCTCCCCTCAGCCGTCTCTTTTCCAGGTTAAAGAGCCCTAACCTTTTTAGCCTTTCTTCATAGGAGTATCCTTCCATCCCCTTTACCATTTTGGTGGCTCTTCTCTGTACCTTTTCTAAAATTGCTATATCCTTTTTAAGATACGGCGACCAGAATTGCACACAATATTCAAGGTGCGGTCTCACCATGGAACGATATAGAGGCATTATAATATCTTTTGTTTTATTTTCCATTCCTTTCCTTATCATACCTAGTATCCTATTTGCTCTCTTGGCCGCCGCTGCACACTGGGCCGAGGGTTTTAACATGGTATCCACAATGACGCCTAAATCTTTTTCCTGGGTGGTGGTTCCTATTGTGGAACCCTGCATCGTGTAACCATAGTTTGGGTTGTTCTTCCCTAGGTGCATAACCTTGCACTTGTCCACATTAAATTTCATCTGCCATTTTGATGCCCAGTCTTCCAATTTATCAAGATCCTCTTGCAATTTTTCACAATCCTCTTGGGTTTTAACAACTTTAAATAGTTTTGTGTCATCTGCAAATTTGATAACCTCACTCGTTATTCCCCTTTCCAGGTCATTTATGAATATGTCAAAAAGCAGCGGACCCAGCACAGATCCCTGGGGTACACCACTATTCACCTTTCTCCATTGGGAAAATTGGCCATTTAGCCCTACCGTCTGCTTTCTATCTTTTAACCAGTTCCTGATCCACAATAGTACACTGCCTCCTATCCCATGACTCTTTAGTTTTGCCAAAAGTCTCTGAGGGACCTTGTCAAAGGCTTTCTGAAAGTCCAGATACACAATATCAACCGACTCACCTTTGTCCACCTGTTTATTCACTCCTTCAAAAAAACATAACAGATTAATTAGACAAGATCTTCCTTGTCTACATGCTGAGTAATTTTATTCTTTATGATGGTTTCTACCATTTTTCCCGGTACTGACGTCAGACTCACCGGTCTGTAGTTTCCCGGATCACCCCTGGAACCCTTTTTAAAAATTGGTGTTACATTGGCGATCCTTCAATCTTCATGATTTTAATGATAGTTCACAGATTACTGATAGCAGTTCTGCAATCTCATATTTCCGTTCTTTCAACACCCTTGGATGTATACCATCTGGCCCAGGTGATTTGCTACTCTTCAGTTTATCTAATAGTTGTAAGACATCTTCCCGATGTATCGATATTTCCTTCAATTCTTCCGCACCTTTAAATACCACTTCAGTCATGGGTAACATCCGTACATCTTCCTCAGTAAAGACCGAAGCAAAGAATTCATTCAGTCTCTCCGCTATCGCCTTGTCGCCTCTTAGTGCTCCTTTAACCCCTTTATCATCTAATGGACCAACTGACTGTCTCACAGGTTTTTTGCTACGAATGTACTTGAAAAGGTCTTTATTTCGCGTTTTTGCTTCCGCAGCAAGCTGCTTCTCAAATTCTCTCTTTGCCTGCCTTATCAATGCCTTGCATTTAACTTGCCAGTGCTTGTGCTGTTTCCAGGTTTCGTCGTTTGGCTCTTTTTTCCATTTCCTGAAAGATGCTTTTTTTGGCAACAACAGCCTCTCTGACCTCACCTTTAAACCATGCTGGCAGTTTTTTGGACTTCCTTCCACTTTTCTTAAAGCGTGGAATACAGCTGGTCTGGGCTTCTAAGATAGTATTTTTCTACAACACCCAAGCTTGATGTATGTCTTTAACCTTCGCAACTGCTCCTTTTAGTTTTTTCTTAACTATTTTCCTCATTTTATCATAGTCTCCCTTTCGAAAGTTAAAAGGTAGTACTGTGGATTTCCTTACTATCCCTCCTCCACTAATTAAATCAAAGGCGATCATGCTATGATCACTATTGCCAAGTGGCCCCAACACCCTTATTTCTTGCACTAGATCTGGTGTTCCACTAAGGACTAGGTCTAATATGGCTTCCCCTATGGTCGGTTCATGAACCAGCTGCTCCAAGAAGCAGTCATTTATTTCACATGCGACCTACATCGGAGCCCCAGCAGAGGGAAATCCCACAGCACAGGGAATGCCCAAGCAGGCTACCCGAGTAGGAACAAAAGCAAAAATCAGAGGATCGTGTACCAGTCCAACTGGAGGTTGAGCCCCTCAGGAACCACTGAATTGAGAAGATAAATCCACCGTTGTTCACGTAGTTGAAGTTTTTGTTCTTGATTCCCCCCCACGGGGATCAGGAGGAACATGATCAAGTACCCGCCAGTGCAGCGAAGTAAAGTCATGACCCCGCTCCAAATCATGCTCAACCATCGGAGCCGAAAGGGTCTTTGTGCGAAGGCGAGAGGCATGTTCAGCAAGTCGGATTTTGACAGCCCGTTTGGTCCGACCTACATAATAAAGAGAGCAGGGGCAAACAATCAAATAAACCACAAAGTCCGTAGAGCAATCCGTGCGCCACCTGGTAGTATAGCTCTGGGACGTATGACTGTTCATCCAATCAGGACCCTCCATAGTTAAAGAACAATATGTACAGCTGCCACAGACAAAGTGGCCACTGTCCACATGAAACCTTGGGGGACGGTCGATTTCCGAAACCGTAGACATCACTCTGTCCCGTAAATTGGCGGACCGGGAATAAGCAACCCGTAATGTACAATCCCGAAAACAAGTATGTACCCCTACTAGGGGCCAGAATTGATGCAGCAGCTTTGTGACAGAAGTAATGTGACGAGTATATGGCAGAACCCCCGTAATCGCAGAGTCATCAGATTTTGAAGCCGGAGGGAAAGAAAGCCACTCACGATGTAAGTAACGCGCCTTCTTATATGCCCTAGAGACCACTGTAGGGGGGTAACCACGCTGAAGCAATCATTGCTCAAGTTCTCGAGCATGTTTCTTAAAATCAGATAAGGTCGAGCAAAATCCGACTGTCAAAATCTGACTTGCTGAACATGCCTCTCGCCTTCGCACAAAGGCCCTTTCGGCTCCGATGGTTGAGCATGATTTGGAGCGGGGTCATGACTTTACTTCGCTGCTCTGGCGGGTACTTGATCATGTTCCTCCTGATCCCCGTGGGGGGGAATCGAGAACAAAAACTTCAACTACGTGAACAACGGTGGATTTATCTTCTCAATTCAGTGGTTCCTGAGGGGCTCAACCTCCAGTTGGACTGGTACACGATCCTCTGATTTTTGCTTTTGTTCCTACTCGGGTAGCCTGCTTGGGCATTCCCTGTGCTGTGGGATTTCCCTCTGCTGGGGCTCCAATGTAGGTCGAATGTGATTGGTCTCAGTGTTCTGCTCATTATTTTGACGTCAGACGCCGCCGAAGATTAAACGGAAGGGTTTCCCAGGCTGTGTCAGCTGAGGATTCGCCATTTGCCGAGGTGTGGGACCTGAAGCAGGGTTTTTTCCCAGTAAAACCCGAAAAGTGGGCCATGTCGTCTGTCTACCTGATACTGGCACTTTGGCGGTGCTCTGCATAAATAGCTAAGTTTACGGACTTCCTTTTTAATATTATCAAATTTAAAAAAAATAAAAAGGAGTGGTCACAGTGGTGTCTTTGGAATGTTCCTTGGACACTGGGCTGACAAGCTCCGACAAAAATATTTGTTGAGCCATTTAGGGGATTCCCTGTATGTATTGGATCGTTTGCGGTTTAGGCTCATCCTCTAAGGAGCATTGCTGGGGGAATGATAAAAATCTTCACCTTTTAGATGTCTGGAGGTTGCTTCTCTGGTACTTGGAGGTTACAAATTCTTCTCGTAAGTCAGATCATCTTTTTTTGTGCTGTTAGCCACAGTGTCACCTTGTGTAGGCCAAGTCTGCATTGGGGTGCTGGGTTAAGGAGGCCAGTGCCTTGGCATATCTGTTGTGGAACAGGCTGGTTCCGGAGGGCTTGCGTGTCCATTCTACCCTAGGGCAAACATCATGGGCAGAGTGGAATTCAGTAGCCCCTGCAGACCTTTGTCAGATGGCAACATGGGCATCACTTTCCACTTGTCAAGCATTACCGCTCGGTTGTCTATGCTCGGGTGGACACAGCCTTTGGCTTTAAGGTTTTGAGAGCTGCTGTGTCGTCTTCTGTTAGTGGCTACCTTACACTCAGGTTTGGAGGTGACACTCCTTGGACACCCACCTAGTGACTCCGAAGTGTTGGGGAATTACCCGGGTTAGCCTTCCCCTGCTGTACCCTCCCCTTCCTCCTCAGGCACACATATACACGCTAGCAAGCATACTAAACCGATTATTGCGGTGCATTAACAAGAAATCTTTATTATAGAAGCTTGACTATATTATCTAATTACACCTAGCAAGCAGATACCATAAGCTTACCTAATAAGAAAGAGAGAGGTCGGTACAGCCCACTACCTCTCCCTATCAATTTGTTTTTCTCCTACTTACTATATAGGCCTTTCAGTATGTGCTTACATGCGAACACACATACAGTCTTATCTTTTTATTTTTTCTCTTACCCCTTTGTAGTTTGTTCCCAGACTTCGTCTCATTTCTTTCTGCACTATTTTTTTCTTTAGTTAAGTAACACACCAGGGGGCAGGATATGAATTATGTCTACTCCTGTATATTCCTATTCCTATCTTCTGTTGCACCTTGTTCTTCTGTGTCTGTATCTGTCTTCCAAGGCCAAAGAAACTATGCTGAATTACTCACACACTTTCTCTATTAACTCTTATGTTGATGTTATAGCAAACAGATTGGTAGGCCCTTACACTTCCCACCCAGTAGAGGCGTAGCTTTGGTACGTCCCACTTGTCTGGAATGGTTTAGCAGGATGATATGGAAGGTGACATTTTGCTTAACAAATAATGTCTTTTCCTACCCCCTGGAACTGTGCTTTGCTCTTCTGTGGCTGTACCCTGGGGTCTGCTATGATTTGTATACTTGGCTCTGCAGGTCCATTTTTTACAGACAGCCTTTCATTTATGCTTTCCTGTACATAGCTCTCTACTGTTTTACTCATTGTTGCCCATGTTGAGGTTATTTGAGCTTGCCATGTTCTCCCATGTGATTTGGGATGGATACTGGTGGCTAAGGTGGATAGAGGCATGGAGTGATGTCATTGAAACCTGGGCTTTTCATTTGTCTCCACCAGCCTGCTGGTAGGGCAACACAACTCACTTCTCTGAACTGGTCTAGCAGGACTCAAGGAAAGGACATTATCTGGCAAGTAAAATGTCACCTTTTGTGCCAAAGAGGAGGTCTAAATATGAATGTCTCTGCTGGTGGATGTAAGCTTGTGTCACCATTGTGAAACTGTAAATACACATGGATGTTTTTGTTGATGCCTTTGTGCAACAGGGACATAATCGTGCCAGACGTGCAAATTTGGGTCTTTTTAAAATGGCTCTTGAGACATGGATGTGATTGCACATGTGAATGGATGTTTTTCAGATGTGCAAATCTATACAAATAGAGCTTCTAAAATGACTCCCATAATGTATGTATGTTTAAGAAATCATGTCAGGAAGGCAGATTTTACATAGTATGTGGAGAAAGGGAATTTACATTCAAGTTGGAACATGAAGAATTCTCCTTTTACAAGAAGCTCTGCCAAATGTAGACCCTCTTGTAAAATAGGAGCAGGACTACATACAGAGTGGCCCAAAAAAAGTGAGAACATCTCGTAGCATATAAGTTATGTAAAAATTCAAAAAGACAGATGTAAACGATTGACAAATTAAAAAAAAACCAAAGATGGCGACAGGAAATTATCAAAATAAAGACATTATATAGCTAAAAAAGGTAAATAAGTAAACTAAGCTTTTAATTTACGAGATGTTCTCACTTTTTTTTTGGGCCACCCTGTATATGTCTCTCCATATCTAGCCGAAGCTGCAATTTTTAAAAAAGCTGTATTTGGGGGGGGGGGGGGGAGAACTGTCTCTTTACTGCATAGTTTAGTGTCTTGGCCTTAAGGTTTTGGAGAGAGGAGGCTCTGTAGCCAATGATGCTTTATTGAACTAGTATAAGAATTATCCATAGATTGGGCCCAGCATCGACTTGGCAGGACTGTGTGTAGTTGACAAATGAGCTTATGACACTGATGGAACAACATTTCAGTGTACCCAATACCTCAAAAAATAGATCAAGTCAAAAATGCAGAACTCCACTAGGGTACATTACTATGTGTTTTGCCCGTAAAGCACAAATTTTAAATTAGTCACTCTCCTATCGGCCCTTTCTTCTACTTACATAGTGGGAATAGGCAGCATTTGTGTGGATTTCTTGAGTGGATGCACATTGGACCTGTGAAAGTGGGAACTCACAGTACCTTTTTGTGAACAGATGGGGCAAGTCTTGAGTGAATCTCATAGCCACACTCTGGAACTCCAAGGCAGACATCTTCAACCACAGGCAAAAATAGGAGCTAAAGATGTAGACGTCCTAAACTAACCCTGGCTGTGCCATGTTCTCTTCCTTTCTTTCCTCGGTGGTCCCTTCTAGGTGGCTCACCCTGGGGCTGGCCATCCTTTTGTCCTTGAATTGGTTCAGGTGTCTGTGGTATGTAGACCTAAAAGGAATTCAATCAGAAGTTTCCTCTGATATGGGCCAGTTGTCATGTGTGTTACAGTGCCATTCTCTTATGTCCTGGCTATTGAGGGGAGAAAATACTTGGTTCAGTAATAGCTACCTGTTTAAAGACCAGAAGGAGGTCCAACTCCTTAGCATATGTAAGGATGTGGAGAATATTGAAAGCCTTGGGTAAAAAGTGACAATATTCTTCGACTTATGGCCTTACCTGACATACTCTCCTTTCTTCAGGGGTTGGGGTAGCGGATTGCCCTCAACTCCATCAAAGTGCAGTTAATGTCACTGCTGCTAAATGGGAAATTCAAGGAACCTTCTTGGCTTTGCATTCAGATGTGGGATAATCTCTTAGATTTCAGATTGATATTTCCCATGGACCTTAACTTGGTTCCCAAGTTCTTGGTGCTTCTTGAGCTGCTCAAAACAGCAACCCTAAGGATTTATCATTGAAGGTGGTATTTTTGGTGAATTTTTTTTTCAGGTGTTATGTAGACTCTTTTCTGCTTTCCAGGGAGGAAGTGACTATTTGGTTCTCTCCTTACTTTAGCCTGATTCAGATGAAACCATGAGATCATTTATTTCTCTTCCACTCTTCTGAAAGTAGGGATACAAGGGGAGCAACATGGTCCTTCACTGTTCAGATGCCTGTAGGGTGCTGTTAAGGTATCTTAAGTTACAAATCCTTTTCAGAAGTCACTGACTTTTTGTGCTGCTTAGTGGAAAGAGGAAGCTGCTTCCAAGGTAACTATTGATAGATTAAGTTAGGGAGGCAATAACATCTGCCTACATCAGCATGCCAGAAAGATTACAGGCTCATTCTACCAGGATGCAGTCTTTGTCCTGGGAGAAATGTTGCAATGTTCTCCCCAGAGGACATTTGCAGGGCAGTGATTTGGTCCTCGCTACATTCTTTTGCCAATTATTACAGGTTGAATGCCCAGGTGAAGAAGGACCCTGTTTCCAACAGTGGCCAATCCCCAGGTCACAAGTACCTGGCAGTTCCCCAAAAAGGCACACAGATTCCATAATGCTTGTATTGGGTCAAGCAGTGGACTTCCTGGGTCCTCTTTAATAATGGTTTATAGACCTTTCCTCCAGGAACTTGTCCAAACCTTTTTTTAAACCCAGCTACACTAACAGCTTTTACTACATCCTCTGGTAACGAATTCCAGAGTTTGATTACACGTTTTCTTTTTATTAGTCTTAAACGGATTACACTGTAGCTGCATTGCATGTCCCCTAGTCTTTCTACTTTTTGATGGTGTAAACAATCTACGTTTACCTGTACATAGTAACATAGTAAATGACAACAGATAAAGACCAGTATGGTCCATCTAATCTGCCCAGTAAGATGGATGAGTAGGTGCACCTGCCGCTCTGTGCAGGCCACCCCTTCCCATGCCTTTGTTTTAGGAGTGAACCCACTGCTCTGTGTAGGACACCCCTGTATTTTGAGAAATTAGTTAAGATTTTATCATTTTGCTGTAAAGGGATCCACTGTCTGTCCTATGCCATTTTGAATTCTGTCACTGTATTTGCCCCCACCACTTCATCAACAGGGCACTCCAAGCATCCACCACCCTTTCAGTGAAAAAGTATTTCCTGACATTGCCTTTCAATTTACCCCCTTGCAGCTTCATGTTATGCCCTCTAGTTTTACAGTTTCCCTGTCTTTGGAAGAGGTTTGTTTGTTATTTCCCTTTAAGTATTTAAAAGTCTGAATCATATCTCCCCTGTCCCTCCTCTCCTCCAGAGTGTACATATTTAGGTCTTCAAGTCTCTTCTTATAAGGCTTCTGACGCAGGCTCCAAATCATTTTGGTCACCTTTCTCTGAACAGTTTCCAGTCTTTTTATATCCTTTGTAAGATATGGTCTCCAAAACTGAACACAGTATTCCAAGTGAGGCCTCACCAGTGACTTATACAGTGGCATTAGTACCTCTTCCTTTCTGCTGGTAATTCCTCTTTGTATGCAACCCAACATCCTACTGGCCTTTGCCACCGCCTTGTCACACTGTTTTGCCACCTTGAGATCTGCAGAAATCACACCCAAGGTCCTTCTGGTCCATGCACACCAATCTCTCTCCCCCTATCGCGTACATTTCACCTGGATTTCTGCTTCCCAAGTGCATGACACTGCACTTCTTTGCATTAAATCTTAACTGCCAAGCATTAGATCGATCATCCAGCTTTTGTAGATCTTTCCTCATGTTATCCACCCCCTCAGGGAAGTCCACTCTGTTGCAAATTTTCGTGTCATCTGCAAAAAGACATACTTTTCCATGCAGTCCTTCAGTAATATCACTCACAAATACATTGAACAGTGCCGGGCCCAGAACCGAACCCTGGGGCACCCTGCTAATCACCCTCCTTTCATCCGAGTGAGCTCCATTTACAATCACCTTCTGTTGTCTGTCAGTCAACCAATTTCTGATCCAGTTCACCACCTTGGGATCCATCCCCAAACTACTGAGTTTATTGATAAGCCTCCTATGAGGAACAGTATCAAAGGCTTTGCTGAAAGGTAGATGACATCCATCACATGCCCCTGATCTAGTTCTCTGGTCACCCAGTCAAAGAACTCAGATTTGTTTGGCAAGATCGTTCTTTGGTAAAACCATGTTGCCTCGGATCATGCAACCTGTTGGTTTTGAGAAAGTCCACTGTTTGCTCTTTCAGAAGCGCCTCCATTACTTTTCCTGCGACTAAGGTAAGGCTTACGGGCCTGTAGTTTGTCACTTCTTCCCTTCTCCAGTCCTGAGGAACTACTCCTGTTTCCAAGGATCTGTTGAAAACATCCTTTAACGGCCCTGTAAGAACCTCTCTGAGCTCTTTCAGTATCCTGGGATGTATCCCATCCGGTCCCATGGCCTTGTTCACTTTCGGTTTTGCAAGTTGTTCCATTGATTAATTTATAGACCTCTATCATATCTCCTCTTAGCCGTCTCTTTTCCAGGTTGAAGAGCCCTAACCTTTTAAGCCTCTCCTCATAGGGATATCCTTCCATCCCCTTTACCATTTGGTGGCCCTTCTCTGTACCTTTTCTAATTCTGCTATATCCTTTTTAAGATACAGCGACCAAAATTGCACACAATATTCGAGCTGTGGTCGCATCATGGAATGATACAGAGGCGTTATAATATCCTTTTTGTTTTATTCTCCATTCCTTTCCTTTTGATACCTAGCATTCTATTTGCTCTCTTGGCTGCCACTGCACACTGGGCTGAGGGTTTCAACATATTCTGCCCAATGACACCTAAATCTTCTTCCTGGGTGGTGGTTCCCAATATGGAATCTTGCATTGTGTAACCATAGTTTGGGTTGTTCTTTCCTAGGTGCATATCTTTTTGCATTTGTCCACGTTCAATTTCATCTGCCATTTGAATGTCCAATCTTCCAATTTATCAAGGTCTTCTTGCAATTTTTCACAACCCTCTTGAGTTTAGCAACTTTGAATGATTTTATGCCCTCTGCAAATTTGATTGCTTCACTCGTTCCCATTTCCAGGTCATTTACGAATGTTAAAGCAGTGGACCCTGCACAAATCCTTTGGTTATCCCACCATTTACCTTTCTGCTTTCTATCTTTTAACCAGTTCCTGATCCACAATAGTACACTGCCTCCTATCCCATGACTTTTTAATTTCGCCAGGAGTTTCTCATGAGGGGCCTTATTAAAGACTTTCTGACAATTCAGATACACTAGTGACCGGCTCACATTTATCTACCTGTTTGTTCACACCTTCAAAAAAACATAACAGATTAGTAAGACAAGACCTTCCTTGGCTAAAGCCATGTTGGCTGTCTCCCATTAAGCCATGACTGTCTATATCTGGGGTCTCAAACATGCGGCCCGCAAGAGAGCTTTGTGCGGCCCGTGACGGAGGGAAAAAAAACCCAACCCTGACTTCTGCTGCTGCCGCCGTGGCAGCAGCAGAATCAGCTGTCCCGCGGCCCCTTCCCCTCTGTCCAGAAGAGCCCTGAGTCTGCTCCATCAGCGGCGGGCTTTTCAAGCTGCGAAGAGAGTATTTCCCTCTCGCGCGGCTTGAAAAGTTAATACGCTTAAGCTGCGTGAGAGGGAAATACTCTCTTCGCGGCTTGAAAAGCCCGCCACTGATGGAGCAGACTCAGGGCTCTTCCGGGCAGAGGGGAAGGGGCCGCGGGCAGCGGCAGAATCAGCTGTCCAGGGCTGCAGCAGCAGAAGCCAGGTTTTTTTTAAAAAAATTGACAGTTGATTCTGCCGCTGCCACGGGGGCCGCGGCAGCCGCCGACGCCAATGTATTTTTTTTTTTTAATTTTCTTTCCTTGGGCTGATGGGGGGGGGTTGGGTTAGGACTGTAAATGGGCTGATGGGTGTTAGGAAGGACTGGAGGTGGGCTGATGGGGAGTTAGGACTGGTAATGAGCTACGGAGGGGCTAAGACTGAAATGGGGTAATGGGGGGGGGTTAGGACTGGAAGTGGGCTAATGGCAGCAGGGGGGGTTAGGACTGGTAATGGGCTATGGTGGGGGCTAGGACTGGAAATGGGCAGATGGGGGTTAGGGCTGGAGGTGGGCTGATTGGTGGGTTAGGACTGGTAATGGGCTGTGGGGGGCTAAGAATGAAAATGGGGTGATGGGAGGGTTAGGACTGGAAATGGGCTATGGGGGGGCTAGAAATGGTAATGGACTGGGGGGGTTGCTAGGACTGGAAATGGGCTTAGTGAGGGGGAGCTAGGACTGGAAATGGGCTGATGCAGGGACTAGAAGGGAGCGGATGCTGGGTGGGGCTGGAACTAGAAGGGAGCTGATGTTGGGGGGAGGATTAGAATGGGATGGAGTTGGGAGAGTGAAATGGAGAGGGGGAAAAATATTTTGTGTGGGACGGAAGAAAAATCTACAATTGGCTGGGTATTGGGAGAGTAAGTGGGGATTGAGGATGGCGGGGTAAAATTTGAGTGGATGAAACAGGAATGATGAAAGAGCAAAAGGAGAAATTAGTATGTTAAAGCAGATGTAGAGAGAGAATGGAAAAAAAACTAGAAGAGAAGAAAGGACAAATGGACAGCAGACGATGGGGAGTTAGCAGAAGACACGAAGAAACCAGAAGAAAGTGGCTGGAACAATTGCAACCGAAAAAAATGCACAAAAGGTAGAAAAATATCTATTTTGAATATATTAACTGGAATATGTCAGCTCTGGGAAATGTGCACCATTAACGTCTGCGCTTTGTATGGTAACATTATGCAAATGAGGCCCCGCGTCTTATGCAGCCTGCGGGTTACTTTACAAGTCCTCATTTGGCCCTCAATGCAATTTGAGTTTGAGACCCCTGGTCTATATGTTCAGTAATTTTGTTCTTTATAATGGTTTCTACCGTTTTGTCCGTACTAACATCAGGCTCACTGGTGTGTAGTTTCCTGTATCACCCCTGGAACCCTTTTTAAAAATTGGCATTTTATTGGCCATTTGCCAATCTTTAGGTATTACAGGTGATTTTAACGATAGTTCGCAAATTACTAATAGTAGGTCTGCAATCTCATACTTCAGTTCTTTCAACAACCTCAGATGTATACCATTTAGTCCTCTGCTTCAGAGGAATAATTTTCTTTTTTGGTTTTTAATGGCCTAAAAGGGAGAAAGAGGCGATGGAAAGTCCTGAAGGAATTCTACTAAGGAGCATGGCTTAATGTTTCTTGTTCAGTTCTAGAAGCTCTTAATTACACAGGTACACTAAAAAAATTTTTTTTTAAACTGCCTCTAATGTTTCGATTGATTTTTACGTTTTTTGGTGCGCTGAATCCAAATCTGGTAACCAATTTGCTCCATCACGTACAGATTTTTTGCTACATTGGGTTAGCAGTTTGAGGTGAACGTTTCAGATTGAGTGCGATTGAGATAAAGTTTCTTGGATGAATTCTTTATACTAATTGTTTAGTAGTTATTCAAATAAGAATAAAGAAAATTGTAACAAGGCAGCACATAAGAATAGAGTAATGTCAACAAAACACACTGTGATGGTAGCAAAATTGTCTGCACTTAAAACAGCCACATACATGTGCACAAACATTGAGCATATAAGAGCGAGGTTAGACACAAAGCAAAGCAAAGAAATGTGCAAAAAATGTTGTACAGGTATGTATGTAAGAATAGAAAACCCAAACCGCACCATTGCAATACATGAAGACAAACACCCGATGGTGTGAAAATAAAATTCTAATAAATGAGATCCGACACTGTGGTAATAACTAGCAAATTTTTATTTCAAAGTTTAGTAAAAAACACGATATTTGTCAACACAGTTTAGATTTTAAAGTCATTCTTGGGTCAATCAATCTCCTGGTGGGCCCGTTTCTTCTTCCCCCGAATGCTTCTCTTGGTGCGCTGCTTGGCGTATTTTTCATCTAGGGTTTTCCGCAGCAGCAACCAGCAGAAATCAGCCATCATAGTGGTGTTCCATCTTCCTTGGTACCTTCTCTCTGCGTCCTTGATGTCCTGGTGAAACCTTTCACCTTGTTCTTCACTGTACGCCCCCAAGTTTTTCGGGAAAGTAGTTTCACATGGGAGTGCAAGAAATGGACTTTCAGGCTCATATTACAGCCTTGTTCTTTGAAGGCATTGAGCATCCTGGCAACAAATATCCTTATAGTTCTCATCCCGCCTGTTCCCCAAAAATTTGAGAACAACATCCTTGAAGGAATCCCAGGCTTCTTTTCCTTCTCAGACATCGTTTCAGCGAATTGCTCCATCTGAAATGAGTTTCCTTATATCAGGGCCAACAAACACTCCTTCCTTTAGCTTTGCTTCAGAAAGTCGTGGGAACTTTGAGCAAAGGTACCGAAAGCACGCACCATCTTTTGGAAGGGACTTGATGAATTGCTTAATGAGACCCAACTTAATGTGGAGAGGTGGTAATAGAATTTTATCACGAGGGTACCAAGCTCTCATGAAGAACATTTTTCTCACCGGGTCTCAAATACTCCCGAATTGGCCAGTCTTTTTTCCCCCCAGTGTAGGTCGCGGGCCCGGCTATCCCACAAGCAAAGGAAGCAGGGATATTTGGTGAAACCGGATTGCTGCCCTAATAGCATGGATAGAATTTTAAAGTCTCCACAAATCATCCACTTATGCTCATCATAACGAATCTTCTGAAGAATCAGGGCCAAATTCTCGTATTTTTCTTGGAGAGTAACAGAGTGAGCAATAGGAACTGAAGCGAATGTGTTGCCATTATGAAGAAGAACACCTTTTATGCTGTCTTTTGACGAATCAATGAACAGCCGCCATTCAGCAGGATCATACTTGAGTTTTAAAACTTTTCCATCACTCCGTATATATCGTTGCAAAATACCAAATCTTCCTCTTTGCTGAAATACTTCAAAAAATTGTGTCTCGCGTTTGCGGTACCAATAAAAAGTTGTTCCTGGTGACAATAGATTTTTCTGTTTATGCCGAGAACCTAGCAGTTGGGCAGCATCTTTTGGGAGTCCTAAATCCCGGACTAAACATCTTCAATTCAGCTTGAGAGAAAAGTTCAGGTTTCGGATCTGGTTTCAGTTTCAAACTCGGAAGTATTGGACTCATCGGGAAAAGCCATCTGATGAGTCTCATCATGATCAGAACCGTCCACACAACTATGATCCAAAGATTTTGGTGGTTCAGGCACAGGTACTTCGTTGCTATGAGGCATAGGCCTAATTGCTGAGGGAAGGTTGGGGTAACTTATTACGTACGATTTCTATTTTTTAAGTTTGTATCCCTTCACAATGCAAGAGAAAAAAATAGCAGTCACTGCTGTGGTCTCTTTGTTCACGCCACATCATAGGTATTCCGAAACGAAATGCTTGTTTTTTACCTTTCATCCATAAGCGTAGATCCTTCCTCACATGTCTTGCACACTTTGTGAGGAGCCAACGGTTTGTCTTGATCGCCTAACTTCAAACCGAAATAGGCAAAAATATCAACTTTTTTAATAAATGCAGAAATGTTCCTCTGCCGCTTTTTCACGGTATATTCCCCACAAATAAAACAAAAAACGTCCGGAGAGTTGACGCAAACCTCTTGCTCTGTGAGCCATCACAAATACCACAGCACTGCAAACTACAACTGTAGTGATCCACTTCGGAATAAAGCTGGATTACGATCTGAGCAAACAAAAGGTAATAATGAACTTGCAAAGAAACTGAAAGTTGACAGGAACGTTCATGTCGCAACCACCGTGTTTGACGCACGGCGAACGAGGCGAGGCGAACAGGAAAGAACATGCGTCAGCGCGAGTACTGGATTTAGCCCCCCGCCTCCCAATTGTCCTGTTAATGTATAAAATGAATACAAAAACACTCTAAAATATCATGAGGGAGTGTTTTCTAGTTAGTTAACCATTACAACCTCTATTTTGGGCCAAGAAAATAAACTGCAGTCGGCTAAAAAGAAATTATGTGAAACATTCATTATATGGGTAAGAAAGAATCTAATTTTGCAAGAAAACGTGACGTGATGGAACATTTTGGCTATTTTTCCTGGATTCAGCACCCCAAAATCTATAGGAATCAGTTGCAAAACTGGAGGCAGTTTTTTGGTAGTGTACCTGTGTTATGTGTGTTCAGCTTTTGGGGCTTTTTAAGATATAGTGGCCAGACTTCCATCTGTACCTGCCTTGTAGGGAAATAGAATCGGCTTGGATCTTTCCCAATCTGCTGGCAGGTGACAGAAACCACTTGTTTGGACTGGTCTGGCAAGACTCGAGGAAATAAAATTAAAAGGCAAGCCTCCGTTTTTGGTGTGTTAGCTCTTATTGGTCCAACTTGAAATTACTTCTGTGTCTCTGTTTTTAATTGTCTTATGGGAATAAATTGTTCTGGGAAGGGACGTTTTAAACCCTATTGTAGAACTTTGTGTATGCCCTTCACAGGTAATGGAACATTCTGCTGATGTAATAAAAGTGCACATTTGATTGCTGCGTATAAGTGGTGATGATGATGATGGTGATGATCTCCCTCTTATTTAAATGTTCTAGCGGTTTACCTCTTATGCTGCTCATCCACAAGACCTGGTGCGGAGCTTGCAAAGGTAGGTAATATGGTCGACTCAGAATGGTAAAGATGGTTGTATCTCAGCTTCCATCTCTGAGAAGGCAGCATATGTATGAAAAATGAATTTGCACTTTTCTACCTGAAAGAAGAATGGAGAGAGTTAAAGAGCTATAGTGAGGTGTTCAGCTGTCTTTATGAACCTTTAGCATAGTCCAGAATGGGAAGGAAACGGTCTGAAAGATGAGTAAATGCAGGCCACGACACTTGCTGGTCTGCCTCTTTGCTCTGCTGGACATTCCCTCTTGCTTTCCAAGCAGGACTGAGTGAGGAATGTAACAAGTCCAAAAAGGAAATCTCTAACTGTACACTCATTTTAAACTAGTCCTTTCAATTTTGATATACAATTGGGGGATGTTTGCTAAAGTGTTGTCATTGCAGCACTAACGTGAGACGGCCAGTGCCATGGTTATAACTGGTGTGGTCAACATGCATATGTCACGGGCAATTTCCTGCAATATCTGCATTCTCTGTGGTAAAGTAAGGGGGAGGCAGGGAGAAGGCGTGGTGATGGTAGGCAGTGGTCCTCTTTACCCCTCCCTCTCTCTAGCATGAAGAAGATTGGTGCTGGTCTCGCAGTGCTGCCTCCTAGTTGAAGATGTCATTAGCACCTTAACACTAGGGGGCAGCACCGCGAGTCTGGTATCATTCTACTTGGTGTAGAAAGGGGCAGGAACAGGGAGGACTGCTCCTATTGACTGGACCACCGATGATTTTGGGGGTGGGAGGGGGCAGCTGTTTGGCCAGGTTGCGATCTTGTCTTGGAGGTCTCCCCTTCCCCCAGGGGTCAGGTTCCCTTTGGGATTGGGAGCTGTCCAGAGGGGGGGGCAGGGAGCGTGCTGATTTCAGAAAGGGGCCATATAAGGGTGCTACTGCCCCAGATAGATCTGAGGCATCGGCACCACTTTTAGAAGGGTGGGGAGGGATCGGCGGGGAGACTCGGGGCTGTGCAAGTGCTGCAGCTGCACAGAAGGGGCCACTGATATCAAAAAGTAGAAAGACTAGGGGACACGCAATGAAGCTACAGTGTAACCCATTTAAGACTAAGAAAAGAAAATGTTTTCACTCAATGTGTAATCAAACTCTGGAACTCATTACCAGAGGATGTTAGTGTAGCCGGGTTTAAAAAAGGTTTGGACAAGTTCCTGGAGGAAAGATCCATAAATCACTATTAAAGAGGACCTGAGAAATCCACTGCTTACCCAGTACAAGCATTGTGGAACCTGTGTGCCTCTTTGGGAACCTGCTAGGTACTTGTGATCTAGATTAGCCACTGTTGGAAACAGGATATTGGGCTGGATGGGCCTTGATCTGACCCAGTATGGCATTTATGTTCTTATGAGAAAAAATGCTTAAAAATACATGAACAAACTTTGAAGATAGGTATGCAGTTTGTATTGAAATATTCATGCAAATTTTGACATGTAGTAACATAGTAAAGGATGGCAAAAACCAATAAGAGAAAATAATATTTTTTCACTCGATGCGTAATCAAACTCTGAAATTTGTTACCAGAGGATGTAGTATAAGCTGTTAGTGTAGCTGGGTTTAAAAAAAGGTTTAGGCAAGATCCTGGAGAAAAGGTCCATAAACTATTATTAAAGAGGACCCAGGAAATCCACTGCTTACCCAGGGACGAGCATTGTGCAACCTCTGCCTTTTTGGGAACCTGCTAGGTACTTGTGACCTGGGTTGGCCACTGTTGGAAACAGGATACTGGGCTTGATGGACCTTGGTCTGACCCAGTATGGCATTTCTTATGTTATGTCCATTACTGGGTTCCAGGAAGCTCAAAACAGTACCGTAATGAACATGATGGGTGGAGGGAGCACCAGATTTGTTAGTCGCACAGGGCGCTTTTTCTAGCTTGGTGGGATCTTGGGGAGACTATCCCTTGTGGAGGAGCACGGCAACCACTTGCTCTTGCCTTGGATCTATGGTATCTGCAGGGCTGGTGCTGGACACTCCCCTACAGATACCGCAAGGCACTTTTATATATGCCACACGCTAGCTGCAAAAGCACTTGCCACGGTTTCAGTAAACATGCCCTTTAGTGTACAAATAAAGATATTTCAAGGTCAGTATTCAAAGGGTTTATAAAGGCTCTTAAATTTGAGAGCTGGACTCTTAAATTGGTCTCTTTGAAAGCTTACTAGGGATGCATTCCTAAATGTATGCGTAAAGTTTCACTAAGCTGCTTTATTTAGAATCCTAAACAATGGCTGGCAAAAGGGGTGGATTTAGGGTGGGGGGAAGTTAGGGACTTGACACTGGCGTTCAGCACTAGGCACCTAAATTAAGCTCCTATTTCAAGGTCAATGAATGACTGGCCTGCAGTTAGGAGCTTAAAGCTGAGTAACTGGTTTATTTTTGTTTTTAATACGCAGTAACTGTCCGCGGTTAACACACATTAATCTGCCATCACGTGATGGGGACGGGGTATGGGTGGAGAGCACACTGAATTCGTGCTAGGGGCGGGGGATGGGTGGAGAGCACACTGCATTAGTGCAAAGGCAGTTGCACCTGATCCTCTATGGGTGTCGTTAGGTGCACCATGGGTTAACTGTTGGGAACATGCTGGTCATGCACCTGACTGTGAATGCAGAGGTTTTGCACTTAACGTATGCTTGTATCATATGTTAAGGACAAAATCTAAGCAAGATATAGAAAAGGGCCCCTTAGTTTCCTAAATTTAGGAGCTCATATTAATATTTTATCCCCTTAGTGGGGTTTTTTTTTTCTTTTTTCTTTTTTTATGCTGCGCAGAACATTTAAATATTTAGCGTTTCCTCCTATTACTATTAGTCATTTATATAGCACTACAAGGCTTATACAGCGCTATACAGATACATGTAGAAAGATGGTCCCCTGCTTGACAGACCATTACAGCTGGGTGGGCTACGAAGGAAGGGTAAGGAGACTCAAGAGCAAGGGCCGGGATCCAAAGGCAGCCTCAGACTAAAGCTTTTAGCATGGATTTGAAAATGGGCAGAGATGTTTACATGCATTCAGTGCCGCTGCTAATGGAGAGCCGGTGACAATCAGCTGCTGTCCTTATAGCTGTACAGAGGAGCAGCTCACACCACATCATGGAAGGAACAGAGAGCTCTATTAGTATCTGAGATCACCCTACATGTGTTTTTTGGCAGATGCCATCCTCGGGGGATACCAACCTCCACATATGGAATACTAAAGCATGTGCTCTCCTGATTTAAATACTACTTGTAAACCTCAGTCTGAAGAGCGTACTGTTTCAGCCTTCACTGAAGAGGGTGACCTATAGATGCTAATAAAGCTCCCTGTTCCTTCCATGAGGTGGTGTGACCTGCCCTTGTTTGTACTGCCTTCGCTGTGGGTGGGGTGGTTCCCCTCTGTTCTCTTATTGATGTACAGACTCCATTTCAGAATGTTCTCTTGTTGTCCTAATATTGCCTTTCCTCTTATAGACTCTTTGTTACGTGTCCTGCTTATTCTTTTAGAGTCAGCAGGTGTCAAGGGCCTCTGTCTCGTTGCCCTTAGCTTTTTTTTTTATGCTAACAGTATTCCAGTACATGAGCTAGTTATTGGCAGATCTTTGGGAGTGTAGTCCTGAAAAGTGATCATTAAGCAGATGGCACCAAAGTCCCACAAGTCTGCCACGGGCTTGGCGTATAGTGCTCCTAATGTCAGATTCTTCCCAGACTTAGAGCTAAAGCCCTGGGCTACTCCCCATCTTCCTGCACAGCTAACCGACCCATCAGAGGCTCCGTCTTGGTCCCTGCACCTCACAAGTAGGGATGTTACCACTATCTCGTGATGGGTTTCTAACTGAGAGACTTGGGTGGAGTGGGGGCACTTGTACTTGTTTTGTAAAATCAGATAGAGCCAGCATTTTCAAAAACCAGCTGAGAAGCGGTGGTAGCCTGGAAAAGGATCATCGAACTTAAGTGTTTGGGGTGTGCCAGCATGCTTTGGTCATTAATAGGCGAAGGCTAAACCAACTTTATGTTTTATGGGGACAAACTTGCAAGTCTTTGTGACCAAAGCCAGACCGGCTTGGGATTGTCTGACACACGAGCTGATTATGCTACACCAAGAAGCCTAATTAAGTCTGACTGGAATTTAACTATTTTGTCATTTATGTACATGATAAGTACTTGTCTATCCCATGCTCTTGTCATGAGGGCACTTGGTGTCATTGCCAAGATTTTTACAGTAGCAAATAAAAAAATTTCTCCTGCTTCCAAAAAGCTGTTTGCACCCAGCTACTGTTTTACAGGGCACCCATTCAAACCCCACACAACTACTCAAGGCGGTGCCATTTGTTGGCTGAATGCTACTGTTGCCCATCAGTTCACCTCCCATCAAGTAATAGCTGCGACGGAGGATGAATTCGATTGGTTCCTGGAGACAGAAGGGTCAGGCAGTTTGTTTTTTTTTATTTTATTAGGTTTTATAC